>CM014270.1:73698437-73816154 GCA_004135705.1 Alloteropsis semialata | reverse complement strand
AGTCGAAGCCGCTCTAAGGCCACATAGGAGAGAAGAGTAGAGAACTTGGAAAGAGAGCTTCAGCAGACAAAGGCCGGCATCGCAGATGAAGTGCCTAGACAGATACAGACATTACTGAGCCAAGGGCTGACGGTGCCGGGAGCAGTACTTGTACCAGCTATTGGATCAGCTGATGGTGTTATACCGCCCTCCCAATGTCGCTGCAGTGTTGCTTCCACAGAGCTCCCACCTGCCGATGCCGGGGATGAGACTGCTCGCTATCTAGTGGACGAAATCACTCTGCGTACGCCACGTGAGCTTCATATACCATACCAGAACTTATCCACTAAGGTGGCTTACGGTATGGCTTATCCGGTGGAGCAAGGGCAGACCATTCATGGGGCACGGATTCTAAGTGGCTACTGCAAGGTGGGGGTCGAGCAAATTTGTGAAGGATATGATGACTTGGAGCTCGACATCGAAGGTGGCGACGGAGAAAGGACGTTAGCGGATGCTGCCCACGGCAGTATCATTCTATGGAAGAAGCGTTACGTCAAATTTGGTAGTCAAAGGCCATCATCTACTCCACCCAGAGATCCCCTGCAGCCACCGTCACCTTCAAGAAGGGACGAGGATGAGCCAGAGCTGCCACCTCCAGGTAGAGATGATGTCGGCTCATACATGTCTCCTCCTCCACCAGCACGGCATCCCCCAAAGCGCCAAGCTGCGCCCCCACGGTGGACTACTCACTAGAAAAAGCTGCATCAAATGAAGAAAAGTTGGCCGCCATAAGGAAGAAGTTACCTTACGACCAAACTGATGAGCAAACTGCTTTGGTGGTCGAAGCCCAGGTCAAAGATCATTTCAAACCAGATGAGCCAGAGAAGCCGGTACACATATATCCGAAAGCGAAGACTTTTTGCAGAACAATGTGCACGGCGAATCAGAAGAGATTCTTAGTATCTGACTACGACTGCCAGCTTGCAAAGTCTTATCAGCAGAAACAAGCCAGCAGTGGATCCTCGGGAAAGAAAGCGGCCACTCCTAAGAAGAAACAAGTCGGTCAGAGCTCTGCTAGGAGGACACAAGGGCAACAGGATGTTAACGACGAAGAACTTGCTCGGTTGTGCACGCAAACGGGCCTCTCACCGACACAACTTTTAGAGGGTGAAATTCCGAAGGCAATACCAGTGAAACATTGGGATTTTCGATATGCCGAACCAATGGTGCCCCCATTTTCTGTGAAGCTACTAACCACTCAAGCGTACCGATTCCATGCGTGGTACATGAAGGTGTCCAAACAGGGGACTGATGCTCAATGTTTTGATACAAGACCGTGATTACTTCCATGGGCCGGGTCTCTTAATTTTGGATTTCAAGGATGTGTATATGTTGTACCATCAAGATGCCATAGACCTCTCATTGATGAGCTGCTGGGTTGTGTAAGTTTGTTTCACTGATCTATTCTCGCAATACTTGCTTCCTTAATTACAATTTGCAACAATAACAATCTATCTATTCTTGTCATGTAGGATGGAGATCCATACATGTCGCGAAAAATCGTATGATGATGTCGGCTTCATGGATCCATGCATGGTAAATGCCGTACTTGTATCCGGTAAGCCATTAGAGACGGTGGACAACATATACTTGTATCTGGAGAGACAAAGAAGCAAGACTTACATTCTTTTGCCATACAATTTCACATGAGTACTTCTCTCTATATATGTATAACTTTAAGACTTTGTTCTCAATACTTGTACATGTATTTATATATATATCTACAGGTTCCAATGGATACTCCTTGTGATCATCATAAACACCGGTCAAATTATTGTCTTGGACTCAATGCGGAAACCACAAGAAGATTACCAACCAGTTTTAGACCTGATTGACATGGCATGGACACGTTTCCGTGCAAATGTTCGAGGAAATTTCAAACAAAAATTGGATGTGAAGACAGACTTTCCGGTATGTAGCTGGAGTACCCGCATATCTCGTAAAATCACACTAATATATAGTTGTTACGTCTAACTTTATTCTTCTCCACTTTTAGTGTGACAGATAGGAACAACGGACGAATCTATGCAGATACTTCGTCTGCCAGTGGATCCATACCTTTATTTTTCCCAAAAAACGACTAACGAAGAACTCATGGTATGAATTAAAACAATTCATACTTACATATGATTACTAGTTATGATTACTAATTATAGTTTAGAAATGATTACTTTGTTATAAGAAAGAATAGTTTAGAAATATTGATTTTTAGTTATTGTCAATGTAGAAATGATTACTAGTTATAGTTTAGAAATGATTACTTTGTTATAAGAAAGAATAGTTTACAAATATTGATTATTAGTTATTGTCAATTTAGAAATGATTACTAGTTATAGTTTAGAAATGATTACTTTGTCATAAGAAAGAATAGTTTAGAAATATTGATTTTTAGTTATTGTCAATTTAGAAATGATTACTAGTTATAGTTTAGAATTTATTAGTGTTATTTCAATAATTAGTAATTCATACTTACATATGACTTGTTCTGTAATGTGTATGATCTAGTGTTATCCAATGGATAATGAGATTAAAATGTTGTCATTTGTGATTAATGCAGAGGATGTTTTACCATGAAGAGCTCCCAATG
This sequence comes from Alloteropsis semialata, assembly GCA_004135705.1. Lineage (NCBI taxonomy): Eukaryota > Viridiplantae > Streptophyta > Magnoliopsida > Poales > Poaceae > Alloteropsis > Alloteropsis semialata. Next base: position 73,813,528 of record CM014270.1, on the reverse strand, counting down.
ACAGAAAAAGCAAAAGCTATTGCGGATCAACTATTTGGATTCATTATGGACCAAGCTATAAATCCAAACAGAGAGTACCACCATGACGAACGCGATATCGCTCAATATCGCTCCCTTTCCGCTCCTTCTTCCAGTTCTGCTCGTCAATTGTAAATAACTTTTAATTGCTCTAACTTTTGTATTGGCTGATCTCAATGTTTATATGTGAATGTTCGAGAAAAATACAATCAATTGACAATTGCGACGACTTCAATCTTATTGCGTGAAAGATCGTGTACGACATACGACGCGTAGACACATAGACGAATTGCGTATAACTAACCCAAATAGCAAACGTTTAAAAAAACCAAATTCAACCGGTACCAAAGGGCCTCTCCTGTAGTATACGTGGGAGGGGCCTTTGGTACCGGTTGGCGGTTGGTGTTACCAACCGGTTCCAAAAGGCCTCCCCGTAGTATACGTGGGAGGGACCTTTGGTACCGGTTGGCGGTTGGTGTTACCAACCGGTACCAAAGGCACCTTTGGTACCGGTTTTGGACCCGATACCAAAGACCGATCCCTTTAGTCTCGGTTGCTCGGTACCGGTTCCAGAACCGGTACCGAAGGGTGTTATCAACCGGTACCAATAGAGAGTTTTCCAGTAGTGCATGTTTGGTTGGACTTTTCACCCCAGGTCATTTGATCTTGCCGAGTTGGATGACTACCAGCGCATAATCCCAGCAAGAGCTGTGAGTTGTAAATTTTGACTTTGTTTTTTCACTAGATATGTTATGGCATAAAAAAGTTTCTTGTTGCAGCCACGTGATCAATCCAAATTGGAGTATGCAACATGTTATTTGATTTCCCAAGTATATTCTTCTTCTAGGCTAATAATTTGTATTTGCTAGTTCTGATTGGTTGCGCTGACTGTTAATCCTAGTTCCAGTTGTATTTGCTTTGAAGTTTTTGCTAACCTTAAATATCAATGCCACAGGCCCACAGCATTGTACTGTACGATGCGTTCGTGCTAGTTTATATCCATTCTGACTACAGTAGTTGTCAGTCCATGTGCACATTTGCTGTTGAATCTTTTCCTATTTTTGAAGTATGTTATGTTTTGCCAAACATTAGCATTACATTTGTCCCTGGGAACTTGATAACACATTTAAATAAATTTAAGTAGTGTATTTTACAAGTCTAAGAAGTGTGTTGCCTTAGAAGGCTGAATGCTCGTATTCTTTTCGATGGTGTGTTGAAGTACTTAAAACACGTCTTGTTATAGTACTGTCCTCTTCAAGTCGTGTATGGCCTCTCTTCTTTGGATGGCAGTGTAATGACAAGTACCCTAGTTGGAAACAGTACTGCTCAACTTTTAGCAACTACGAAACTGATGAGGAGTATGTCAAGTACTGGGATAAACTGTTTAAGAAACTAAAGGTATGCATCATGTGTAGCTATTGAAAAAGCTCACAAACATATGCTATAGTTTAAATTATTTTGGACTGACAACTTTTTCATCGTGCAACAGTGGATTGAAGAATATATACATCTGCATGGTGAAGAGGTAAGCATCAACAATGTAATATGATAGTTAAGGTATATGCTTAGTTTAGCACCACACCATGACTTTTGCTCTTCAGTTTGAAATGTATGAGACCAGGGGAGCTATTCAAGCCATGAAGATTGCAGCAAGCTTCTGTTATTTGCTTAATTCTTTAGCTACTCGTGGCTATAATGTAACATCCCTTTGCTTTGTTAACTTGTAGTAGTTGAAATGTTTGCTGTTGATGATATATTTGATGACTCCATTGTCTCGTTGGCACAGGAGTATCTTTATACCGACGATTATGCATTTCGAAAGGGCTATGGTCCTGTATACCTTGAGCTTTGGAAGAGAGTGGTTAAGCAAGGAGTAAGGAGGCCATCTTGTGCCTTACGCAAACAATTTTTGTGTAATCTTGTTGTTTACACTGTACTTTTATGTTTCCTTCCTCGTCTGAGCAGATGAGTTTCGACGAGGCTTTGTGCGACATTGATAGATCGGACAATAAGTTTCCTCATTCATGCTCGCAGAAGATCAAATCTGCTATTATGGGATATGATGTCCTAATGTATCCACATATAGGTTTTGTTTATCTGTAGATGTTAATTCATGTTTGCAGATGTTTTGAGTTGTGCTTTAAAGTGCTAATCATTTTTTTATTATCTTTTCAGTTTATTATCTGCAAGAAACACATTGAGGAACATGTAAGCATGGTTTTGTGGACAATTATTACGGTCATTCTATATGCTATTTCACTTACCCGCCTAGTTTACCCCTTGCATCATCCTTGTTGCCCTTTAGGTTGTAGATGATGAGGATGACAACACAGTTTTAAAGCACATTACTGATGCGCTTTACACTAAGGTTAGTTAATGGTTGTATTGTTTCTTTGCTTGGTACTTCACAACTCTTGGACGCTTGTTTTATGAAGTTGTAACCAATTTGCATTAATTTTTAGGTTGAAAGATGTAAATGGTATGTGGATTTTGCCAAAAAGAAGCTTGAGGTTGCTCGATGCCTCCGTTTGCTTCCTAGTAAGCGTTTCTTAGCCGCATTGTTATAATAACCGCCCATCTTCTGGATAGCTACTGCTTTGACATTTTTAACCTTCACAGGCATGTGCAAGGCAAGGGAAGAAGAATTGAAAACTTCCATCCGATAATGAAGATCAAACATGTTGTCTAGGTTTTATAGCTTCACGATACCCGTTAAACCTGCCCAAAAGCATGTACCCAGGAATCCCATCTATGACTAAGCAACACTTATATCTGGTTTGTGATAAGAAGGCACTTATTTCTACATATATGCTGACTTAGAACCTAGATGAATCAGTTGTGTTGTGACCCATGGACTGTGGAAGCAAGAAAATTCATGAAACATCTGTCGGATGTTGTATCGGCATCATTTTCTATTTTTTTTAAACCATTGACATCTATTGTACTGTAGTACTTTGCGTATGCGCTCATAATTGGTTCTCATAAGAGCTAGGGGATTTGTTTTGTGAATTGCTCTATTGGACTGACTTTCACGGTTGTCTCAGTTTGCTCATAACTGAGTGAGGTCGTAAGATCAATTAATTCAGATTTCCAGCAGCAGGAATTGCGGTGGCTGCAATTTTATCATAGCAGTAGGATTGAGACGATGCGTGAAACGATGTTCAGTATGGAAGTGCAATCGATCATCACATTGCATGATCTGTGCGGCTTTTGTTGCATCGCTCAGATTAACAATCCACTCTGTAGTTGTGGTATACGATCCATGGTGCGTCAGAGATTGGGAGCTATGGAGGCATTAGCATTCTGAGACGGTAAGACCACATTTAGCATGAAGCGCCAAATGTCAAAACTTTTTACATGCAGATTAACGCTCCTATCTGATCTACAGCACAGCTACTCTACATTTTAATCTCCGGTGAAACTAACAGCTGCGCATGTTGAGCAAGAACACCCTGCACTGCACCAGCCGCGCGCCTGACAAGCAGCCCCTGCCCGTCCTCCACCTGCTGGATCGTGTCGCTTAGTGCCCTCAGCTCTAGCTGCACTCACAGCGCCGCCTCGCCGTCGTGGCTCGTGCGGGTCCTTGGACGACAGCGACGACAAGGTCGCGGTGTAGCGTCGTCGCTTCCTCGTCGTCGACGTCCTCGCACGCCACCCGGGCGCTCTTCCGGAACGCCCTCTCCACGCACGTGGACTAACTGTTTGCCGACCGAGGGGTACCACCGGCGGCGGCCACGCGGCCCCCGGATAGCGGCATAGCGCCGTCACGACGCGTTCCATCACGGCCACGGTGAGGCGCCCCGCCTCCAGCAACGCGTGGCCACCGCCGTCCGTCGCACGCTTGGACCGCCTCGAGCCGACGCGGCGCTGCCTCCTGGCGTCCGTCAGTGCGCGCCCGCTTACGCGCACGGCGCGGTCGGCCGCCCTGCCGTTCCGGCGCCACCAGGCCGCCTCAGCGTCGAGCAGCGCCACGGAGACCTCCAGCTCGCCCTCCACCTGGTCGGCGCGCGCGGACCGCGCGAGCAGCTCCGGAGCTCCCCGTTCTCGTAGACGCGCGCCACCTCGCCCTACAGGCCGCCGGCCATCGGCAGCCGGCGAGGAGCAGGACGCGAAGTGGACGTGCTGCCGCAGCCTGCAACAGCTGCTGCTCCGCCGCCGGGCAGTACTCTATATCCATGACGCCGCTGCCGACCGATATATCACTTCACTCCGGGCGTCTTCCGTTCGTTCGTGATGGATTCGCAGTACACTTGTCAGCAAGCTGCTGAATCCTTCGCCAGACTGGGCGTGCGAGCGCATATTTATTATGGACATGCTCGCATCCAAACATGAAACAGGGCTGGTTTCCTGTGCGCTGTCGTGGCGGCGACGCCCGGCATCCCACCAGCGGCCGCAACAGCCAAGACGCACGACGGAGACACATACTAGGAAGCGTCGTCGCCCGGGGGAAAACCGCAGCGGCTGAAGAAGTGGTTGGCGCGTGCATAAACGTGGCGTCTCCATGGCCGGCGACGGCGACAGAGGTGGAGAAGCTGCCCCGGCGTTTACAATGCGAGGCCTAACAGTAACAGGAGAGACAGATTCTGGTAAACATGGGGATCGGAGAAGATGGAATTGCCCTTTGAGTCGGAGCCGAGGGCCAAGGAGCAGTGCTCCACGTGATGTGAGTACTGAATTTTTCTTTGGCCCTGTTTAGATTGGCAACTTTTGCCGGCAACTGACAACTTTCTTTCCACTGACAACCGTGCCCCCTCCCCCCCCACAGAACACGCTTTCCAATGGCAATTTTTTTTTCCAAACTTCATTAAACTTTCCCAACTAAACAGGCCCTTTTGTTTCTTTATGAAAGACAACTAGACATGTAGTAGTACTGGATATTTCAACAAAATTTGGCCGTAGTGAGCCAATGTGGAATGCGCCACATGTATATCGACGATCAGGTCAGTGAATCAAAAGTAGTAAGTGCATGATCTGAAGCATTCAAGCCTTGACGATCAGGTCAGTGAATCAAAGGTAGTAAGTGCATGATCTGAAGCATTCGAGCCTTGGCGATCAGGTCAGTGAATCCACAGTTCCACACAACTTCGTTCAACGTCCACGGGTGACCGGGAACTCCTGCTCGTTCGGCCGGCACCACCGGAAGCGTGCCGCCATGATCCAGTTCGGATTAACCAGAAACTTCTTGTTGTTCCGCGCCCACCGCGCCTTCTCGGTCCCTGGATCCAGCGCCACGACATGGGTGACCGTGGCGTCGGCGCTGGCTGCGCAGACGGCACCCAGCTGCTCGGCCAATTTCCACATGGGGTGGTCTCCGGCCAAGTCCTTGAGGGGGATCACCCGGCTGAACGCCACCGTGCAGCCGCGCAGCACCTCGCGGCGCACCGCCCTGATCACCTCCCTCACGTCCGAGCAGTGGCCGTCGAGGACCGAGTCGAAGAACCCCTGGTGGACGCGTCTCAGAACTTGCAGCATCACGGCCAGCAAGCCGTCGTGTTCCCTCTCGTCCCGCTTGAGCTCCGCCAGAGACTTGACGTCGTAGCCGAACTGCCGGCAGGAGGAGGCGAAGTAGAGGTATCTGTTAATCAGGATCAGGTTCTCCCGGTGCCCCGGCCAGACACGGTTCGAATCGTCGAGGATCACCACCGCGGCGGCCTCGGCTCCCGCGATGACATCGAGGTTCTTCATGTCCCGCCGGGTCGACTCCGCGCTCGACACGACCCTCGCGCCGAAGTAGACGCCGTCCGGGTCCAGCAGCTTGACGACCTCCCTCGCGTAATCCTGATCCCCCAGCGTGTACACGTACATCTCGAACATGGCGCTCGCCTGCTCCAGGAAGCCCCGCACGAACGGCCGCAGCTTGGTGAGCAAGCCACAGGGGTCCAATCGGAAAAGGCCCATGCGGGGGTCATCCCTGGTGCTCGACGTGAACCCGTTGCGTTCCTCCATGGGGGAGAGGTCGTCGAGCTTCGTCGAGTTGAGCAGCGTGTGATCCAGGTCCAGGACGAGGGTCAGCTTCCTCGCGCGCAGGAGGGTCCCCAGGTCGGACGCGCGCGGGATGCTCGTCGACGTCGTCGTCGCCGAAGCCGGAACCACCGGGGCCTCCTGGAGCTTCCCAACTGCGCCTTCAGGCGCGCCTCCTTCCGCGCCCCCATTCTTCACCCAGCCCAGGAAGCTGAGCGCGCGGGGCGGGGGGCCGGGGCCGACTCTGGGGGCGCCTCCTTCCGCGTCGTCCTCCTTGGTCCCGCAGCGGAAGCAGAGCCCGCGGACGAATCCGGGGTGCGGGGGGCAGCGCGCGTCGTCGCCGTCGTTCCCCCCTTGCTTGCTCTTGCTCTCGCGGAGGCGGCGGCGGTGGCGGTGGCGGGATCCTCGTCGTCCCATCGAGGCGGCCGCCGGAGAGGTGGGGATCCGAACGGCGGTCGGTGGGGTCGGGTCGAAATCGGGACGCCAAAATGAAATGAGCGGGCGTTGGAGCGGCCGTGCCAATTGTCGCCGCCTTCTTCCGGGGCAAGCCGAAGCCACTCGGATAGTTGGATGGATGGATAATCGATGGGCTTTGGCACTGCCGCAGGCCGCAGGCCGCAGACAACAACACTTTCAGTTCGTAGCTGAGGCCCAATAGAACGCAGCCCAACCCAGGCCGGGACACGAAACATGAAAATGAAATGGGCTGTACGGACAACTTTCTTTCTAGCCAAGGCCCAATGCAATGCAGCCGACCACACCGCGCATCGTCACCCGCCCGCTCAGCGCCCTAGTTTGCCGCAACGCCGCCTCCAATTCGCAGCTCCAGCGAACGACTCGCCGTCGCAGCCTTCCCTTGGCCCCGCGCGCGCCGCCTCTCGTCACCAGTGCTTCTCGTCGGCTTCGGCTCCTCCTCGAATTTGCTAAGTTTCCTGAGGCGGATTCGGTCTCTGATGGTGGCCATGGCCAGGAAGGACGAGGAAGAGGGTCCAACGGACCGCGTGCCGCACCTTCCGTGGATGCGGTACCCCGTTGACATTGATGCCTTCTCCGGCTGCTCCGTCGCGCAGCTTCCCCGCCTCGACCCCAGGTTCGCTCTCCATCCTCTCGCGTTTTGCTCTTGATGACTTGAACATGCGATTTGTTAGTTTTGGTTGCTGCTCCTTGGAGTAGAATTAACTGGGTGGTTTTGTTTTTTATTTTGATCTTGCTGTTTGTAAGTGGATGAGAGAATTAAAGTGCGGATTCTATTTAGCTTTCACTCTTGTGGAGTTAGGATTAGGATTGCCTTGGAATTTAGCTTGCCTTGCTTGGCTGCACGTAGAAAACTGCAGTGATGGATGGTGCTTGTTCCTTCTGCAGTTTGTTGGGTCTGTGGTACTATTTCTACTAGGTTGTATTAGCAATTGCGTGGTGGCACTCTGCTCAGTAGCGTGCTTAGCATTTTGGATTCCTCGCTACAAGCTTTCAAATACATTTTTAGTGCAGATAATCTATCAAACTAGGACATTGTCTTATGGGCATGTTTACCACTGTAGACTGGCAGAGGCTTTGCAGAGAATGGGAATTGAATCATTTTTCCCAGTTCAAGAAGCAGCTTGGGTGGAAACAATTGGTCCTGGTGCTTTCGAGAGGGATGTCTGTATTAACTCCCCAACTGGATCTGGCAAAACTCTTGCTTATGCCCTACCTATTGTGCAAATGCTCTCCACAAGGAAAGTAAGGTGCTTACGTGCTTTGGTTGTGCTTCCTACACGGGATTTAGCCTTGCAGGTTGGTGCATTTCTGTTTACGTTTTCAAATTTATATATCTTAAATCCTAATCCATAGTGCACGTTTCAGTCTGACATTTATCCATTTCATATCAGGCCATTTAACAAATGAAAGTGTTTCCTGTTTTTAATTCAATTTCAGGTTAAAGAAGTTTTTGATGCAATTGCTCCTGTGGTGGGCTTGTCAGTAGGTTCGGCAGTTGGTCAATCATCAATAGCAGATGAAGTTTCCAATCTTGTCAGGAAGCCCAAACAAGAACTTTACCCAACTATCGATGAAGAGTATGTCAAAATGGAACCACAGACTAAAGTTGATATATTGGTGGCAACTCCTGGAAGACTGATGGATCACATTAATATGACAAATGGTTTCAGTCTGGAGCATCTTCAGTACCTGGTACGCTTGCTGGTAACTTTATTACTTAACTTGTTCTACATCTCCTTAGTGCTTGTTCTGCTTACATTTTTTTTTCAAAAACGTGGAATTGTCCTTTTAAACCTTGAAAGATCACTGTGGTATCGTGTGTGGTGGTAGGCAGTAAACTAAAAATATGAAAGAAACACACCAGTTTGTTTTTTAATGAGATTATGCCCTGGAATTGAATTTCAACCGGAGTGTTTACAGTTTGCTTTGTTCCTGGTCTATATCCAAATATACGGTACTGCATATGATATAATGGCATCGATGCATGATTATTCTGGGCCATTTTGTGGCAACACAGAACTACAAGATCCACCTATTGCTTGAGATCCGTACTATGTATATGTCTTTTGGAACCATGCAACTTGCAAGTTTCAATGTAATTCGACCATGCAACATGCAACTTACAAGATCCACCTATTTCTTGTTGTTTCATGGAATTATTGGACTTGGAAATGTAGCACTCTGTAGTTCTATTAGTCTAAACATACAAACTTTTGCTTTGGTTTTTTGGACTGCTTTAGCCTTATCATGAGTGTCCTTTTTCAACTCTCTGGCACCTCATATTTCACTCATTATGTTGGGAACCTCATATTTCACTCATTATGTTGGGATTCAGGTCATCGATGAGACAGATAGAATGCTAAGAGAGGCTTACCAGTCCTGGTTGCCAACAGTGATCCAACTTACGCACTCATTTGGCCAAGATCATTCCTGGCATGACACTGATGGGAAAACTCTGCTTCATCCATTGACTACTATTAGAAGATCGTAATTCCTACTCCTAATTACATTCTCGTGTATTTTCCTCTTTTAGTAAAGGTCACATTGTATGCTCATATTTGCCCCTCCCCCTTCTCTTTTATTAATGTTCACAAATTTGCCCATATTCTTCGTGCTTTTCATTCTTATTGTTCCCTACCACATTAACAGTTCAGTACAGTACTCTATATTTTGTTCAAGGATTTAATTAATCTACTCTGTACCATGTAGGGGTGTTGAGCGTGGGTTTAAAGGTAAATGCTATCCAAGATTGGCCAAGATAGTTTTGTCTGCTACACTGACGCAAGATCCTAGCAAGCTTTCTCAACTAGAGTTGCACCACCCCTTGTTGTTGAATAGTGGAAAGAAGCGTTACAGAATTCCCACAAAACTTGAGTCCTACAAACTGGTTTGTCTCTCTTTGTAGCACCTTTATCTTATATCAACAGTTTTGCATCATCCAAGGTGTAAAAGTACTATTGGAAACTCTTTTGTGTATACTCATATTTGTTCTATGCTGCTATTGCAGATTTGTAAATCAAACTTAAAGCCACTGTCTCTCATTGTTCTTCTCCAAGAGCTGCAAGGGAACAAGTGCTTTGTTTTTACCTCATCTGTAGAATCAAGCCATAGACTAAGCACATTGCTGGGATTTTTTGAAGACTTGCCCTTTAGATTTAGTGAATATTCACGTTTGCAGCGAGAATCTACTCGAAGGTAAGCTATCTAAATTACAATTGTTTTAATTGGTAAATCAAAGTTCATTTTTTTGAGTTGTGGTGGGTAGGCATATCAAGATTAAGAAGAAAAGAATGTGAATCTTATCTCTACTTGGATATGCCTTAATAAAGTACCGTAGGTCATAATCTTTGGTTTACATGAATGTGATAGTATTTGTTCTAGTGATGATGGGATTAGAAAATGATACGATGAAGTTGAGCTCCTTTAGACATTAATTGTTATGGGATGCTATGGCCATGGACCAGGCCCATGTGGCAGGTTATGTTAGGAATAGGTCATACAATAGGAAGAAATATGTCATACAGTAGGAATAGGTGATGAAATTTTTTAATAAATTAGGATATATATATATATCAAGTTTGTTTCTATAATATAGAGATTGGTATCTGAGGCTACCATTATCCTACCTGATGCCATTATATTAATTGAATTTCTCTCTTGCAGAAAGACACTGGAGGCCTTCAAGGAAGGGGAAATTGATGTTCTAATCGGTACTGATAGAATGGCACGTGGAATACATATTGATGGTTTAAGATATGTTATCAATTATGATATGCCTCCATATGTGAAAACATACATACATCGAGCGGGCCGGACCGCAAGAGCAGGGGAGTCTGGTTCCTGCTTCACCTTTTTAAGAAAACATGAGGTAATGCTCTGTCAACGATAATGGATAGCATTCCCAGTGGCTGTTTATGCATGACTATATTGTGGAAAGGTTGCATCTCATTCTACTTCCTGTATGGCTGTACCCTGGGGTTAGACTCATTTACTGCTAGCTGAGTATTTGTTGACCTGCTGGATGGTTGTTTGGTGCCATATGATTTGGTATCGAAGGCTGTTATGAGGGCTCTTCTCAGTACTGACTACTGAGCACTGAGGTTTCCTGACTTGTGTTAGGACTTAAGAATGCATAAAGAACTTTGATGTCCACTCTAGAGTGAAATATGGCTACATACACTACTAGATGCCTCTGTTTTATTACCTGAAGAACACCCAACTGGATCATACCCAGAGCAGTTGCAATTAGAATGATTTTTTTTTATTTCTATTCCGGTTGCTGAGCCAAATGTTTTGTAGGTTAAAACTTTTGACAAAATGCTCAAGAAGGCTGACAATGTTAGCTGCAGTCTCCATTCATTGCCTGAGGAATCAATAGAAACACTTCGTCCAGTTTTCTCCATTGGTGAGATAATGGTCCTTCTATAATTAGGATATACTGTTGTTTAGTTAACCTATAATTTTGACGCTCCATTCATTCTAACTATTTGTCATCATCTTGTTTGGTTTAAAAGCCCTTAAAAAACTGGAAGAGTCTCTGGAATCAGAAGCAGCAAAGAAATCTAATGCAGGAGATAAAATCCCAAGAGGTTCTAAACGAAAGAGAACAAACCAGAAGTGAAGCAGTAGATTAGCTTTGGTTCTAAAGTATTGAAGTCGGATCTGCATTTGCTAGAGGTTTGGTGAGATCTACTCTCTGAGATGTCATTTTTTTTTGTCTTGTACCATTATATTTGTTTTTCTTATGTTCAGTGTAATGATGATGACTTGTCCTTATATTCTTCGATGGGAAAAAAACAGGAGGGAATTATTCCCAGTTTGAACTAGAATGGTGCATGATAAACCTGTAGTTTGAAGTGTGCTTGACTTTGATGAATCAAATTTAAGGTTGAACCTGGTTATTCTGAGTTGGACTTGAAAATTTGATCCAAATCTTTATTCTACTATTTAACTTGTTTATATATCCAACCCTTACATCATAAAGAGTCCAGTAACTTTTCTGTTTCCTTGAGTTCTATACATGTCTTATGAGGTCTTGCATCCCAGCCATTTTGTTCTCTGTTGTGACATCAAAACCTTAGATCTAGTGGCAATCTTGATAATTTTAGAAATCAGGAATGATGAGGGTTCATGAAAGTTTGTGTAGAAAATATCTTGCAGCTATTTGAGGAAAAAAATTTACATTCAGCTTTATTGATCAGAATTCTCAACTGGATAAATAATATCCCACATCTTTAATCATACTTATCTAGTAGTCTCCACTGACTTATTTTGTTATTCAGATTCGAGAATGAAACCTTGAAGGATACTATCTGTGCAGAAGATGTAATGCGGAGTATAGTAGTAATTTCGTGAGCATATTAATTTGCTGTTGTACTACATTTCTTTTTGGCAGCCAGCATGGCTTGTTAATATCTGGGTGACATAATTTCAGTTTCCTACTTTATTATATGCCCATATCATCTAGATAGTTCTGAGCCCCAACAATTCTGTAACTGGCTCGTCGTTCATTATGGATACCCAAAGTAAGACTGATGATTCCATGTGTTTGCTGTGCAACGTGCTGTCCTATCTCCGCACAGCTTTCGCCATGCCTGCAACAGGCCGATCCATTTTGATGAATGATACAGTAAACTTCTCGGTCTTGGACAGTTGGAAAAGTATCATTCTTTTCCATCTGTGGTGTTCATCATTCACTGTGCATTTATGGCTGGAAGGAGGCCACCCCAAAGAAAAAGTCGGGTACCTTCACATCAATGTATTGGCACTCGTAACCTTTCAGTTATGCTTTACACTTGGAATATTACTTTTTGGCTTTGTCAATATTTTTTTACTCTATTATTTAGTGCCATTGATCGGGCAATGTCAAACTAGCAGATCACTCGATTGCCTTTGTTCCAACGTTCAACAATTTTTTTTGTGGTTGACAATGAGATGTCTTTTTTTTTGAAATTAAAGCAGGAGCACTGCTATGTCATTTAAGAAGAAAGCAGTTGTACATCACGCGCCGAAGCGAATACCACCACCACACAAACAACGCACGCAAACAACGCACACAACACAACGCTACACCACCACCACCCGGGAGCCGTCGAAGACTGCGCCGTCGTCACCAACGCTGTGCCACGCCAGAAGCCCAAAAGGAAGAGGAGAGAGGTAAAGAGACCAGAAAAAGCTCAAGAACATGAAAAGACGGAGCTAAAGGTTGCATGATTAAACATCATTTCTTATAAACAAACAAAAGGGGGCCAGGAAAGGTGGAGGGAAAAGGCCTGCTGCGCCATTTGACAACTCCACCCCTACGAGATCACACCCTTGCGAGCACACAGCCTCCCAAGAAGTCAAGAACACTGCATTATTCACTGTTTACTGCCGGCACCAGCATCCTTGCCGGCCCGGGAGTCGTCGCCACCGGCGCCGTTCACCAGCGGAGGCGACGCAGGGCTGCTGCCGTCGTGCAGCGGACCTCTAGCGCCGCCCATGGAGCCAATGGACGGGCGGGATAGGAGGGACGACGATGTGGCAGAGGAGATGGCCGAGGCCAAAGAGATCGGCATCAGGCAGAGCCCCTTGCCCTGCAGATACTGCATGGCGGTGCCCATGTCCTCCTCCATCAGCCTGGCCACTTGGTGCTCCGTCACCTTCAGGGTGCTCCCACCATTTTCACCATTGCTACCGCCGTCGGCGGCGTTGCCATCTCCGCTGTCGCTTGTACCATTTCCATTCCCATTACCCTGCAACAAGGATTTGAATTTGATGCCATGACAATTTGGCTAATGCACGTTTACATAATAAGGACTTACGGGCAGCTTATCACTGAAGGCAATAAGATGGGCATTTTTGCCGAATTTTGTTTGGTTGACCTTATGTAGACGGGACATGTCCAGGAGTTGGGGATTCTCCTAAAGCTACTGGCTCCAACGGCTCAAATGCTTAATCAGTACCTTGCAATCGCTTTTCAGGCGTGTTTTTTCCTTTTTGGCTTGAGTCCCAAAAAAACAAAGATTCCTACATTCTTTTTCCGTTGTGCTGGCCACTAATACTTGATCAGTCCCTTAACTAAAGCTATGGCACATATCTCCTTTTGATTTCGTGGAAATCTGTAAGCATGCTGTTTGGTTATAGTAGATCTTTCTGGTGTCTTTTAGCCCTCGAATGCTAAAGCTAGAATCTGTGATAAGATTTGTATATTGATACCCTATTATATAAACTTCGTCAGGGATCAACTTTAGACCAACGTAAACAATTTTCGATGGGTTAAACGATTCTTAAATGGTTTGGAATGCAAACTTTAAAGATAACAAAATTTTGAATACATATTTGCACCTGATCAATGGTCAAAAGGATGACACTTTTCCTGTTTGCTTTGTGCTTAAGTGAACATCATTAGAGCATTTCAGGGTTCAACATACTTGGCCCACACAAATTAGTTAGCCTGTGGCTTGTATCAACTGGGCCATTGCTGGCACTTTAGTTTTCAAAATAAAAGATAATATGACACAAGAATCGGTACCTCTGATGACATGTTAGCAACTAGCGGGCCGACGCCTGCAGCTCCTCCTAATCGACTCATGCTAAGAACCTGCAAGAATGGGAAATATCTCAGGAGGAATCATGAATTTTAAGTTGTTTTGAGTGCACAAATTATGAGCAGATCTTAGGAACCCATCCGACAGTAACCTAGCTAGGTGTAGGAAAGCCGAAATACCTTGACTTGAAGCTGGAGGAACTTCACATAATCAATGATCTCGTCGAGCATCGATGCCTTGTCGGTCTGCAAACAAAATTCCATATGATCATTTCAGCGATAGTGAGCTACTATGGCCACTCTATTTTGTGCTATGTAAGCTCTCTACAGACTAAGACACGACGAGGGAGTGATGTTTTTATTCCAAAGGGCAGCAAACAACATTCGTTATTGCATCATGCATGATACTCAAACAGTGACGGCAAGTTGTGCAAAAAAGGGTCTCAGATGTGCCATTGGAAACACCAGAACAACCGTGGCACGTGGTGTTCGTGGGGAACAATGCTCTTATGCAGTTATGCTCATGTCTCGGGCTAACGGGCTCCGGCTTTAGTGTTTTGCAGCCGCGCGTCCGCCTACTCCTCCGAGCAAGGTATGACTGGAAGTTCAAGTGTATCTGTGCATTTTTATACCAAACCATAGTTAACCTGCCATTCCCCTCATGAGCTACAACAATCTAGGAATCTTGTAGCTTCCAATGATCAACCTTCCCCCAGATAATGGCATGTACTATCACTAGTTTATTTTACTACTGCTAGTGCGAGATCATTTTTACAAGTTACTAGTCACTAAAGCACATCCTCCAATTGAGATCCAACACGTGTGCATCCGCCCAAGTATAAAGTGAGCAATGCACTTCATACCTCAGCTACATGTTTTCGTATCCTATGATGCACTCATTATTTTACCAATCTACATATAGGAGAACATAGCAGATAGCATGCTATACTATAACAAGAAGATAGTGTATCACCCAAAGACTGAATTTAAGGGAAAATTGTACACGCGCGCACAGGACACCACTGTAATATCCCAAGAATATTAATATAAATAATATATGTATTGGAGTTGGTTTTTGCCAAAAAAATTGAAACTTTTGAATGGTGTTATGGTTAACATGCAAACAAGGTCAAACATAGGGTCAACCCTCCAAATTCTTCCCTCATTTTCACTTTAGTGATTAAATAAAATTTATGCAAATATAAATCTCTCATGCATGTGCATTGTGATTTGGCTCTTCTTGGTTTGTTTGGTTCTCAAAGGTGCTGTTTGAATTTTGAATTCAAATTCAAAATTCAAACTTAACTAAGCTAAACCCTAAACCGAAAATGTTTAACCCACAACACCTATCCGGGCCGGCCACTGGCCAAACCGGCCCAGCACTTCAAACCCCACTCCACTCCCTCACACGCGGGCCGGCCCAGCAGCGGCCCAAGACCGAGCCGAGGCCGACCGCGCGCGCGCCCCTCTCCTCTTGCCGCTGACGCGTGGGGCTGCCGCACCCCGACGTCATCCCCTTCCTCTCGCCCTTTTCCCCTCCTCTCTGCCCGCTCCTCTGCTTTCTCCCGCCGCGGCCTTGACCGACCAAGGACCGAAGAGCGCGTCGCGCCAAGGCCGCCGCGCCCCGCGCTGACGCCACCGCAGCCGCGGCCCTATCCTATCCCCGTACGGAGATTCCTCCCCGAGGGAGCGTCGGTGGCGCCCGGAGCGGTTTCCGCCTTCGTTGATGCGTGCCACGTACCGCGGCGCGGACGCCAAGAATCGCCGGCCGCCCGATGCCCAGTGCCTCCGGAACCTTCCCGCGCCGCTCACCCAAACCCTAGCCACCCTCCTTGTCCCTCTATAAAACGCCGATTTCCGCCGCCGCCGCCGCCTCAAACCGCTCGGGCGAAAGCCCCTTCTTTTCCCCAAACGCCACACCACCAGAGCCAAGGAAGGGAGGGAGGAGGAGGAGAAGAAGGGGGAGGACCGCAAGGAGGAGGCCAAGCTCGGGCCGGGGAGGAGCCGCACCGCCTCTGCCCCGAGCTGCTCTGCTTCATCAACACCAAGCCGCAGCCGCCGCTGACCGGAGCCGAGGACGAGTACCGCAAGTCTCCATCGAGCCTGCTACCCTCTACTCCATCGCCCCTCGGTGAGCCACACGTGCACAGGCCCCTCTCCCCTCTCTCCTTCGCTCTGATTGACTGGCCGAACACCGCCATGGGATCATGCTCCGGCCGTCGCCGCCGGACCTTCTCGTGCACGGGCTTGCTGACCGGCCTTCGAGCCGCGCCCCACCTCTTCTTGCAGGTCACGTGAGCACCGGCTCAGAGCCGCCACGCGGTCGCCGTTCACGCTCGCGGCCGAGCCTTTCCATGGCCGCGCCGCGGGTGCACGAACGCGCCGCCGCACACCGAGGCTAAGCCTCCCCACGACGGGCCGCCGCCGTGGCGCTCCTGGCCCTGTCATGGCCTCGACGCGCCACGGGACCGTGCGTGCGCCGCTCGCCGGGCGTTTCCACGCCCCGGCCACNCGGCCACACGGGATCCGGGCCGACGTGGCGAGCCACGCCAGCGCCATGCAAGCGCCACGCGTACGCCACGGAGGCGGGTACTTGTTTGCGACTTTGACTGAGGAGTTTGGTGGCTGGTCTGTGATGGACTAGCAGTTGTACTGCGGTACTACTTGAGGAGGAGAGTGCTCGCTCTCTGCAACCTAGGACCCGAGTCGGTATACCACCAGATACAGTACTTTTAGTACAGACCACTCGCCTTGTATGGGCGGGGGACGGTTTTGGGACTGGTGGGAAGACAGCACCTAGCCTGTAGGTGGATTGGCGGATCGTGTACGAGATGATGGACTCAGAGGGACTTAGCCCACGCTGGCCCCGTGGGCGGTCGTCACAGCTTCGAGGTCTACAGTCAGCGACGGTGTGCCCTGTGACTGAAGACATCCCCGGACTCGGAGAGGCAGGACGGTGCTGGCTTCCCACTGTCGGATGTTTGGACCCGGCAGTCCACACAGGGTAGCCTACGTGGTTGATTTGTTGAGGGACAGATCGAGGATCAGAAGCCGATGGTAACACAAGACGCAAGGATTGAACAGGTTCGGGCCGTCAAGATGACGTAATACCCTACGTCCTGTGTTGGGGGTGATTGTATTGCTGTGTATGAAGTTCCTGAAGGATCTCCGTAGTTGGGTTCTGTCCTAGGTTGTGGATCATAGATGGTAATTGTTGTTTTGGAGGGGGGTCTCAAGGCGCCTTATATAGTCCGGCTGCCTTGAGTTACAAGTCGGCTAGAGATCGTAACCTACCCGAAATACAAGGATTCGATCCTATAACGATTACAAATATCTTTCCCTATAATTCCGGCTAGTTTATCTTGATCTCCGAGCTTCTTGCGGGATACGCCGTCTCCTTCCTTGCCGCGCGCGCCGTCGCGCCCATCCGGTTCGCCGACTGGTGGGCCTCCCGAGTGGTGGGCCACCCAGTCTGACAAACCGGTCCAGTTGCACTCGGATTGGGCCGCCCCTTGCTGGTTGGGCCAATCCGCCTGCTGGGCACCCCTGGGGGTCTACCCCCGACAAGCCCCCGAGTAGTACGTGGTTGAGAGACAAGTCAGCGAGGTCGTGCTGTCTGATGAGCGTCGAGCCTGCTGCAGTTGGAAACGAAACCGCGTGATACTGGAGAGAAAAGAGCCGTTTCCCAACGGATGCGCCGCGAGGTGCGTCCGTTGGCCGTAGCCCCCGAGCCTTGAAGCGATTCCGAAGGAATCGGTCTAAGGGTTAGTAGCCTTCTTCTGAGGTCGTCAGACAATCAACGGATGCGCCGCGAGGTGCGTCCGTTGGCCGTAGCCCCCGAGCCTTGAAGCGATTCCGTAGGAATCGGTCCAAGGGTTAGTCAAGGAGCATCTGGCTAGATCATCCGACGTTAATTTCGGCGCCCAGCCCCCGAGCGTGAGGGCCGGTGCACGCCGAGTGGTCGTCCCGGCGCCAGCCCCCGAGCGTGAGGGCCGGTGCACGCCGAGTGGTCGTCCCGGCGCCAGCCCCCGAGCGTGAGGGCCGAGCACGCCGAGTGGTCGTCCCGGCGCCAGCCCCCGAGCGTGAGGGCTGAGCACGCCGAGTAGTCGTCCCGGCGCCAGCCCCCGAGCGTGAGGGCTGAGCACGCCGAGTGGTCGTCCCGGCGCCAGCCCCCGAGCGTGAGGGCCGAGTCGAGCCGTCCGAGGCACACCGAGTAGTCGTCGCGGCGCCCAGCCCCCGAGCGCGAGGGCCGAGTCGAGCCGTCCGAGGCACGCCGAGTAGTCTTCGTCTTCCTCGTCATGCGGTAGCGCCAGCCCAGTACTCAAAAGCACTCAGCTAGCGATCCTTGTGGAGTGTAGCGCCAGCCCGAGTGCTGCAAAGCACTCGGCTAACGATCGTCGTGGAGTGTAGCGCCAGCCCGAGTGCTGACTGACTCGAGTACTCAGCTGGCGGCGATGCTGGAGTGGTCCAGCCCCTGAGCGTAACAGGCAAGCTCGGGATCCAAACCTGTGCCCTGCAATGAAGATATGAAGGATAGGTAGTATATGGTGTAGCAAATACTGATTCTGGAGAAAAACATTCGGTGTTGTAAGTAATAGAATTTCTACTTCCAACTCTTTAAGTCTATTAATTTCCTCGGGTAGTTATCCTGTTACGTTTATGCACCTGATCCCCGATAGCCGTAGTCCATAGCGCAGGGAGCTGGGCCGCATGCACGCGTAGGAGCGTAGGCGTACGGAAGAGTCGAGGCTTCACGGATTAAGGCGTGTGCTTCCCAAGTACTTTAGC
The DNA here is from genome assembly GCA_004135705.1 of Alloteropsis semialata. Taxonomy (NCBI): domain Eukaryota; kingdom Viridiplantae; phylum Streptophyta; class Magnoliopsida; order Poales; family Poaceae; genus Alloteropsis; species Alloteropsis semialata. The sequence goes on along the minus strand of CM014270.1, from coordinate 73,794,756 downwards.
GACTCGTACAAGAGTGGAAAAAGAAATAAACGATGGAGAAAAATGCAATATGCGTCCATTGGGTGTAGCCCGACTGCTCGTGTAGCGCTCGGGCTGTATAAGCAGTCGGGAACAAACCAAGGGTAGTCGGCGATGATTATGGAGAAATACGGCGAAGTATGGAGATATGCGGTGACCGAGAAATATCGTAAAAAATATTAAAGTATGACTTAGCTTGATTCGTAATCGAGTCGAAGAATCCAGGTGACCCTCTCATATAGGCGAAGTAGACGTCAGGCGTCACCTCCATTATGGCCGAGTGGACAGCGTTCATGCTGCAGGCTGCCATGGCTAGGGCCGTTGCCTCATGGCGAATGAGCCGCATACACGCCTGGTGCTGGCGCTTATTGCCGAGCCGTTGCGGCCATCTGGCTTAGTCCTTGCTGATCATACGGGATTGGCCCCGGCTGGACGCCGAGTCCATGTAGTCGAGGTCGTTCTAGGCATGTCGACGAAGCCACGCATACGCTGCTGGGGTACTCCGTGAGGCATGGCATCTTGTAGTTGCAGGCACCTGCGTGTATGACGACCCCGCATGGGCGCAAGGTGCGGCTACACATGTATGGCCATCTCGCCGAGATCCCTCGTACACACGAAAGAAGCAAGTATATATTAGGAAATAACGATCTGATAGCTATCACTAGCTAAAAAAAATTACTATAGCCGAGGGATTAATGAAATATAAGGAGAAGGTTCCCTGTTTCTCGTGTGTACATGGTCGATAACCACGCGGTTACACGTAGTTGATTACTGCACGGGATGCTTTTTCTCTTTGTCGTGATCCTTCGTGTTGATCTGCATGTACCAGGATTGCAGCGTGCAGCAGAGCTTTGGAAGAAGATATAGAACTCGCCGCCGCCGCCGAGTTAGTCAAGGCTACCGGTGGATTGCCGCAGGCTGCGTCGAGTTCGCAGCACTCGTGTTGGACCAGGAGTCGGCGAATCGAGGGTTACGAACCAGAGGAGGAAAACCAATCTGGGATTAGCTAACAAGAACAAATAGATTGATCTAAGGGCGATGCTTGGAACGACTCACCCGATTTTTCACTCGGCGATTGTTGCGGCACCGCGAACAACCGCCAGGCCACGCCGAATTAATCGAAATTGACGTTGAATCTGCCATCAAGCTTGTAGATTGATCTCGGCGATCAACCCCTACCTGGCGCGCCAACTGTCGGATGTTTGGACCCGGCAGTCCACACAGGGTAGCCTACGTGGTTGATTTGTTGAGGGACAGATCGAGGATCAGAAGCCGATGGTAACACAAGACGCAAGGATTGAACAGGTTCGGGCCGTCAAGATGACGTAATACCCTACGTCCTGTGTTGGGGGTGATTGTATTGCTGTGTATGAAGTTCCTGAAGGATCTCCGTAGTTGGGTTCTGTCCTAGGTTGTGGATCGTAGATGGTAATTGTTGTTCTGGAGGGGGGTCTCAAGGCGCCTTATATAGTCCGGCTGCCTTGAGTTACAAGTCGGCTAGAGATCGTAACCTACCCGAAATACAAGGATTCGATCCTATAACGATTACAGATATCTTTCCCTATAATTCCGGCTAGTTTATCTTGATCTCCGAGCTTCTTGCGGGATACGCCGTCTTCTTCCTTGCCGCGCGCGCCGTCGCGCCCATCCGGTTCGTCCGACTGGTGGGCCTCCCGAGTGGTGGGCCACCCAGTCTGACAAACCGGTCCAGTTGCATTCGGATTGGGCCGCCCCTTGCTGGTTGGGCCAATCCGCCTGCTGGGCACCCCTGGGGGTCTACCCCCGACACTAGCGCTCGGGCCGTTGGGTATAGTTGGATGGCTGATCCCCAGCCAGCTGTATCTCAGGTGGGTACAGTTGTACACCCTCTGCAGAGGTATAATCTATACGTATAGCCGCGTCCTCGGTTATGGACGGTACTATTATCTACTGCTACCTCCGACTAGACTTTTCTTGTGCTTCTACCTTCCCTTTTCTTGATATTCTGGTCTTGGGGACCGCTGAGATGTGCAGGGGAGGGAGCTCTCACATCGAAATGTGTTGGGCCGGAACATGGGAGATGTTCCGGGTGTTGGTGCAGACTTCCTTGGATGGGGCGGGGCCCCGAAAATGACTTGATATAATCCTTGACTGCTTGCTGCTGCATCGGAAATCCACAGCCAAATATGTAGAATTCCATGCATGTAGTTTATTTCCCCGTTTCCTTGGCTTGCTGCTATGGAGAGTGACTCGGCCTACCCGCTTCCCGGGTAGATGGTGGTGTTTCAGGAATAGACCCGGAGTACCACACTGAAGACGAGGATTGGGAGGAGTAGGGCTTCGCCTATGCTCAAGCTGGACTGAGGGATGGGAGTTCCCCTCGTTTCTTCTTCGCTGCTCTTCGTAGATGTTTTACTCTGCATGATTCAGTCCTGTCGGACTTGTACTGGCTAGAATGCCGAAATGATGTAATAAACATAACAGCTTAATCTATCTATGAACCTTGTTATTATCTCTATTGTGTGTTGTGCATGGTTTGTAACAGCTTAAACAGGGTTTGCACGCGATAGCCACTTCCTGGGACTATCGCAGAGGTGCAGAGATTCGGATTCTCAGTTTTGGGAATTCGGGTCGTTTCAGCTGGTATCAGAGCCGTGCTTGACCGTAGGACGAGCCCTAGGAAATGGAAGTAGCATTAGGAAGACTATAACTATTCTATTTGATATATATACTCCTTGAACTACTCGTTTTATACGAATACGCCTTGATTGACTCACTCTCATCCTAGAAATTTATACTATTATCTTATGTCCTTATTCTAACTGCTACTGACTTACTAACAACCCACTAACACTAACTGCAGGACAATGGAGGACCTTGACTGGAAGCCAATCAAGACCGACGGGCTGCACTACGGGGGTTTTGCCACGCTACTGGCAGACACCCTGGCCTGCGCTGGAGTCGACCCCTCCCCCTTGTACTACGAGGGATGGGTGTACGGAGAGGGTGATGCAGTGCCCACAAAGATGAAGCTGACCATCCCCTACAACTCCTCCGTACCCGACTTTCGCCGGCCTCACGGTCCACGCTTTGGAGTTCAGTACTCGTGAGGCGGTGCAGACCGTGGCCAGACGGGCTCTACGTCAGGCTCAGGCCCAGCTGCGCCCACGGTTGGCGGGGACTCCGTACCGGGTGCTTCCACGAGCACTCCGCGGTATGGGGAACTTGGACCAGGAGGCCTTGCAGATCATGAAGGACTATGGCAAGGAGTCGGACGAGGCGCTGCGTGTAGCTGGACGCTGCATCGTCGCTCAGGACATGGCCATCTTTCAGATGGACATGGACATTGAGCATCTACGACAGGGGTGGGACCGCAGCATCACCAGCCTCACCGGCATGGGTGAGAAGATCGCCGCTCTAGAAGCAATTAAGCTGAGCAAGGAGATACAGATCAAGAGGCTGGAGACAGAGTCGGCTACCACCAAGCGACAGATGGAGAACCTTGAACAGCTTCTGGCCAGTTCCACCGCCAGGGAGCAGAAGCTCAGGGACGAGCTCGAGATGAAGGAGTCCATCCTCCGCCATAAGGACATGATTCTGACGGAGAAGATCGAGGAAATGGACGACCTGGATCGACGCTTGGTGGAGATCCAGAGAGAGGTGCGCCGGCTGCAGAGCAACCGCGCCCATAACATCAAGAATATGATGTATATGGGTATTTAGCACGTCACCAGCAAGGACGAGGCAGAGCGGACGCTCGAGGCTTGGAAGAAGTCCGACTTGAAGAGACAGGCGGAGCTGTCCGCGCTCAACTGCAAGTTGAAGATGCGCGACCGCAAGAAACCCCACGTCGCGGACTTTGCCTTACCACCCAGCAGTCTTGGGCCTGCTCCCAGCATTCCGGGTATCCGGGTGCTGACGCCTGAGATGACGCTGGTGGCAGGACGACTGGCTCAGATGTACGAGTCGCCGCCACGTGACGACCCCAGCTCCGAGGCAGAGCCTTCCCACGTGGGAGACCCCAGCAGCTTCCTTGACTCTCCGCCGCACGAGTGGGGACCCAAGGAGTAGCCTTCACTGAGTAGCATGTATTCATGAGTCATAATGTAGTAGTGGGATGGAGCTGCGACTCTCCCGGATGATGTCCTAGTAGTTGACCACCATGATGTAGTAGTTCTCATGATGTATCTCGCGCAGTAGTACTACCCATGATGTTGTCGTGTATCTCCAAGGTCTTAGGAGTCGGCCTTGAGATGCACCCCTTTTGACTGGTGATCTTGTATGAGTGATTTGGATGTTATGGATCTTATGGTTGTTATGCTTCTCATGCATGAGTGAAATAATTGCTTGTGTGCTCCAGTTCAGACTCCATTATATTATTTATGCAATTAAGTTAATTTGTGTCCTAGACTCAGCACTCTTGATAACTTGGATTAAGTTTTGTACCTCCTGGCTGACCTCATTCTTTTGGAAATAGATGTCGGCGATCAAAAGGTCGGGACGGCTACTTAACCGTTTCAATGATGCCGAACAAGAGGAACCTGCCAGAGGCCGGCGGGGTCGCCGAGGTGCCCAAGCCAACCGGGGCGGCCGTGGAGCTCAGGGAGGCCGCGGAGGTCGTGGAGCCAGTCAGGATGGGCAGGAAGAGGAGGAGGTACAGGGACAGTAGGAAGAACAGGAAGTGCAGGGTGGTCAGGACAATCAAGACCTGCCACAGCCGCCGCAGCCGCCCAACTTGGCAGAGATGATGGCCACGCAGACCCGACTGATGGAACTGATGGCTCAGGCTCTGGCACAAAACAACCAACGTGGTCAGGGTAGGCAAAACCAACACAGGGAACCACCAGTGGAGACACTGCAGAGGAAGATTGAGGGGTTCTTGAAGCTGCGCCCGCCTACCTTTGACAACTCAGACAACCCGCTGGATGCGGATGACTGGCTACGGGAAGTGACCAAGAAGCTGGACCTTACCACTTGTACTGACGAGGAGTGTGTGGCAGTTGCGACTCACCAGCTAGTGGGTACTGCAAGGGCCTGGTGGGACAGTTTCCAGGATTCCCACGCAGACCCGGCTCGCATCACTTGGGACGAGTTCACTGAAGCTTTTAAAGCTCACCATATCCCAGAAGCGGTGATGGACAACAAGGCTGACGAGTTCCGCAGCCTGAAGATGGGTACCATGAAAGTACAGGAGTATGCCAACAAGTTTCAGGAGCTGATGAGGTATGCGCCAGACGACACTAGAACTGAGAAAAAGAAACAGCACTGGTTCTTGAAAGGCCTTCACCCCGGGTTGAAGCGACAGTTGGTGGCTCACGACTACCCCACTCTTCGCCACCTTGTGAGTAAGGCAATTCTCGTGGAAAAGGAAACTCTGGCACTGGACGGGCTACGCAGAGACAAGAGGAAGCGGACCGACTTCACTGGCCGTGCAGGGCCATCACAGGGGCCGAGGTAGACAGCTTCTCCACAGAAGCCTCGTCACTTCACTACACAGTCTCAGCAGCCCAGGCAGTACAGCAGCGGGGGTGGCAACAGCAACTGGAAGCCGAGGCCACAGCCAGCCACCACCGGAGGCAACAGTCAGGTTGTCTGCTTCAACTGCCGCCAGACGGGCCACAAGTCCTTCGAGTGCCCGCAGAAAAACAAGCAGGGGGAACAGAACCGGGGCGGACAGTACCAGACTCCGGCCAAGGGGCCAGCGCCAGGGGCACCAGCACCGAGGACTCAGACGAGGTCGGCACCACCTGCTACCAGAGGCCGCCTCAACCACATGACCGCAGAGGACGCCGCAGCTGCTCCAGACGTGGTCCTTGGTGAGTTCCTCGTTGACTCCACGAAAGCAACAGTACTGTTCGACTCTGGTGCTACTTACTCCTATATATCTACCAAGTTTACTAAGGAGAGGTCACTACCAACTATGCCTAGACCATGGCCAATTACTACAGTATCTCCTCTAGGAGAAATTCAGTGCCCACTAATCTGCAAAGGGGTCAAGGTGATGCTAGAGGGACACCAATTCCTGGCTGATCTTACAGTACTCAGGTCAGAAGGGATTGATGTGATCCTAGGGATGGATTGGCTAACAAAGCATAAGGGTTTGATCTCCTGCAACCTAAGGTACGTGGAAGTGGAGCACGAGAGTGGCCATCGAGTGCGATGCGTACCCCGATGCCACAGAGTCACACCCGTACTATGCAACTTGGAGGCGAAAACTTTGGAGGAAGTGCCCGTGGTCTGTGAGTTCCCAGACATGTTCCCAGAAGAGTTACCAGGGTTACCTCCAGACCGTGATGTGGAGTTTGTAATAGAGCTACAACCAGGAGCAGGGCCGGTGGCCAAGCGGCCGTATCGAATGGCTGCCGATGAGTTGGAGGAACTAAAGAAGCAACTGAAGGAGCTCTTGGACCAGGGGTATATTCGGCCCAGTGCCTCCCCTTGGGGGTCTCCTGTGCTATTTGTGAAGAAGAAGGATGGGTCGATGAGGATGTGTGTGGACTATCGCACTCTTAACTCAGTCACCATCAAGAACAAATACCCACTTCCTCGCATCGACGACCTCCTGGATCAGCTAAGAAAGGCAAAGTACTTCTCAAAAATTGATCTGAGGTCAGGATACCATCAGATGAAGATTCGGGAGGCGGATATTCCTAAGACCGCCTTCGTGACTTGCTATGGTCAATACGAGTTCACGGTGGTCTCCTTTGGTCTCACCAACGCCCCAGCTTACTTCATGAACATGATGAACAAGGTCTTTATGGATGAGCTGGACAAGTTTGTGGTGGTATTCATTGATGATATACTCGTCTATTCAGAGACCGCAGAAGAACATGAGGAACACTTGCGGATTGTGCTGGAAAGGTTAAGGCAACACCAACTCTACGGCAAATTCAGTAAGTGTGAGTTCTGGATGGAGAAGGTGGCGTTCCTTGGACACGTTCTGACGGCTGAAGGAGTAGCCGTGGATCCCGCAAAAATTGAAGCTATGACAGAATGGCAGCAACCGCAGAACGTGACCGAAATAAGGAGCTTCCTGGGCTTAGCGGGTTACTACCGCCGCTTCATTGAGAACTTCTCAAGGATTGCTAAACCCATGACAGAACTACTCAAGAACAATGTCAAATTTGAGTGGACAGAGGCATGTGAGAAGAGCTTCCAGACGCTCAAGACCAAACTCACCACCACCCCAGTCCTAACCTTGCCCGACATTCGGAAGGATTTTGTGGTGTATTGCGATGCATCCAAACAAGGATTGGGCTGTGTGTTGATGCAAGACAACAAGGTCGTAGCATATGCTTCTCGACAGTTGAAAAAGCATGAAGAGAACTACCCTACTCACGACCTTGAGTTGGCCGCAGTGGTTCGCGCTTTAAAGATTTGGAGGCATTACCTGATCGGGAACAAGTGTGATATTTACACTGATCACAATAGCCTAAAATATTTCTTCACTCAGTCAGAGCTCAACATGAGGCAGAGGAGATGGCTCGAACTAATCAAAGATTATCAGCTCGAAATCCACTACCACCCCAGAAAGGCAAACGTAGTGGCAGATGCCCTGAGTAGGAAAACCTACTGCAACACTCTCATGGTAAAAGAAGAGCAACCCGAGTTATACTTGGAGATGGAACGACTAAAGTTGGAAATTGTGGAGCAAGGTCAACTAAATGCGCTGCAAGTGACCTATGACCTAGAAAGAAGGATCCGAGAAGCTCAAAAGGAGTGCCCTGAAATAGAAGAATTGCTACAAGGAATGAAGGATGGCAACTTTGTGAACCATCGGGTGGATGAACAAGGCACTGTGTGGCTTAAGGACCGGATTTGTGTACCCCAAAAGCAAGAGTTGAGGGATCTTATCCTGAGCGAGGCTCACAACTCTAAGTACTCGATTCACCCCGGCTGCACAAAGATGTACCAAGATTTAAAGGATAGATTCTGGTGGAAGGATATGAAACACTCCATAACAGATTACGTCGCTCATTGCGACACCTGCAGGAGGGTGAAAGCTGAGCACCAACGACCAGCAGGCTTGCTTAAACCAATTGAAATACCCCAATGGAAGTGGGATGACATCTCCATGGACTTCATAGTGGGTCTGCCCCGCACACAGCAAGGGAATGACTCCATCATGGTTATAGTGGACAGACTCACTAAGGTGGCTCACTTCATACCTGTAAGGACAACCTTCAGAATCGACAGATTGGCAGAGCTATATGTGGAGCATATACTTAAGCTGCACGGAGCCCCGTGGAGCATCATATCGGATCAGGGACCACAGTTTGTATCCAGGTTCTGGAAGAGCTTGCACAAGTCCATTGGAACCGATCTTAACTACAGCACAGCTTTTCATCCACAGACGGATGGTCAGACAGAAAGAGTGAACCAGGTCTTGGAGGACATGCTACGGGCATGCGTCCTAAACTACGGGGCAGACTGGGAGAAGAGTCTATCTTTTGCAGAGTTCTCATACAACAACGGCTATCAGGCCAGTCTAAAGATGTCCCCATTTGAGGCACTGTATGGGAGAAAGTGTCGAACCCCACTCATGTGGTCGAAAGTTGGAGAACGGAGTGTGTTCGGGCCTGATGCAATAAGGCAGGCTGAAGAGAATGTGGCGAAGGTCAGGGAAAACTTGAAGGTAGCCCAAAGTCACCAGAAAAGCTACACTGACAAGAGAAGAAGGGACCTACACTTTGAAGTGGGAGATCACGTGTACCTCAAGGTATCACCCCTACGAGGTACCAAAAGGTTTCAAGTGAAAGGGAAGTTAGCACCAAGGTTTGTGGGACCCTGTAAGGTGATCAAAAGGATTGGAAACTTGGCCTACAAGCTGGAGTTACCACCATCTCTAGCAGGAGTGCACCCAGTATTCCACGTTTCCCAACTCAGGAAGTGTCTAAGAGTTCCAGAGGAGGAAGTACCCACGGATGCACTAGACCTACAGGACACATTGGAGTACATGGAATGGCCCATCCAAATTCTTGACAAAGCGGAGAAGAGTACTCGAAAGACCAGCGTCTCTTATTGCAAGGTACTCTGGAGAAACCACACAGAGAGAGAAGCCACTTGGGAGAAGGAGGAAGACCTCAGGAAGGAGTATCCACATCTGTTCAAAGATATGGTTGATGCTTAAATCTCGAGGACGAGATTCTCGTAAGGGGGGTAGTCTGTAATATCCCAAGAATCGAGGCAAACGAGGGCAGATATACACCTAAGCACCATGCCTAAGATAATATCAGCTATCCTAATCTTGATCAAAGATTAGAATACTTTATAAATAAAGCAACGAATCCACAAGCACAATAGAGACTTAACTTATCTATAACTCAGACTTAATTACTAGTTGAATCCCGGATACTTACTGAGTAGCTCGCATCCGTCGAGGTACAGGTGGAGGGTTGCCGACAGGCCGGGACTCCTCCAGACTCTCCCTCACTCTCTCCCTATTTCTACTCTGGATATGAGGAGGGCTTCGCCTTGGATCTTCACTTCTGCTCGATGATGATTAGCCTTGCCCCGAGTTCAGCTACTTATAGCTTGGAGAGGCGGTTAAGAGTCAGTTTGCAGTGGTTGAGGCGGTCCGGAGGTGGGCCCAGGTCGGCCGACTAAGGGGGATCGGCCGACCATCCGATTCACCGTCTTTGATGCTGCACGGCACAGATGAACTCCTGGTGACGGTTTACAGTTACTGGTGAAGGCGGTGCCGATTCGGGCGCGTGGCCAGGTCGGCCGACCCAGGGCTGTGGCCCCTTGGCCCCACTTCGTCAGTGTCTCTTGCCAGTGGGTCCTTTAGTCGGTTTCCAGTGGGTAATGGCAAGGATGTGTCGGTTAAGTTAGGAATGTGGGCCCATGAATCCATGTGCTTGCCACGTGGCCCAATCCCAACTCTTCATTTCCACCGTCTTGATTTCAACGTGCCTGATCACTCCTGAGTGTGCTTGTTGCTGTTGGGCTGAAAATGGACCTCACTGGGCTTGGACCCAGGTCGGTCGACCAAGGTAGGTCAGGCGACCTGGCCCTGGGCCCACTTTAGGTCTTCTTTTGCCACTTTATTCCTGTAAGCACATATGCACCAAAACTCATGGAATTCATTAGTAATCAACCCTATGTCTATTTGTTTTATCACATTTTATATCTTTGTTGGCAGTAATAAGTTGTCTACAACCCTATGTCTATTTGTTTTATCACATTTTATATCTTTGTTGGCAGTAATAAGTTGTCATTAAGAATCGCCAACACAGGCCGGAACTTTCGACCCGTTGTGCCAGAAGTTCCGGCAGGCGCCTGTCCTAAGCATGTTCTCTTATCATGAGTGCTTGGCCAATGTTCTAAGCTTTATAATGTCATATCTTTCCAGATGGGCCGTGAAAGACCTCGTGGCCAGGGCATTGTCATTCGCACCCCATCACCATCACCATCCCCCTCTCCAAGCGAGACCGAATCGGATGAGAGGGTGGCTCCATCCAAAGGGAAGGGCAAGATGGTCAAGAAGCAAATCGTGCCCAAGAGAGGTCTTGGAAGAGGACATGCAGCTCCTCAAGCTCCTGATGCTCCTCCCCGTGGTCGCCGCACCAAGCAAGCCAATGTTGATCCAACCGGTGAGGCATATAATCATGACATTGATCTATCCATCCTTGAGAGCCAAGTCATCAAGGTCCATCCTCCCACTCGAAGCTCAGCTGATCCTCCTTTCGTTGATTATAGCAAGGAGGAGACAAATATGAGGTCACTAAGGTATGGTGAGGATCCTCGCGCCTCTCTCTCCAAAGTTTTCAAGGGTGATCCTCGATTTTGGCTTCCTTTTCAAGCTGATTGGTATGCTTCAGTTATGATGGGAAAGAAATCTATCACAATTGAGATGAAATGGATTGATTGGACATATCTCAAAACTCTTAGTTCTCCTGTCAAGGAAGTGGTAGATGCAGTTTATGATAGGTGCAATGAATTGGGACTTGTTGATCTTATGGGTTTTAGATGTGATTGGAATGAGGAGGTGGTGGCACAGTTCTATGCCACCCTTTATGTGGATAAAACTCGTATGAGGCTGCATTGGACTCTTGGAGGCAAGCGGTTTAGCAATGATAGAAGTGACTTTGCAAGAATCTTTGGGCTTCCAAGTGCTGACTCTAGCGTTGCCATCAGATATCGCATCCATGAGCATGCTGATCTTGAGATGACCAAGATGCATTTTATGTATGATCGTGCTTATGGGGAACATGGGCAATGTTTCTTTGGGAGAACCAAGGGCCTCACACCCTTCTACAAGATGCTTAATCAGCTACTTAGGTTCACCCTTTGCCCTCGCGTGGTGATGCAAGCAACATATCTCACAAGGCAAGGAATCTCTTAGCCCAAGCTGCTCCTGATCAACCCAAGTTTGATGTGGTGGATTTTCTTTGGTATGAGATTGTGTCTTTCTCTCACGATGCCTCAAGTGCTTGTCATTATGCTCCCTACATTTTCCACATGATCACAAAGGTGTCCGGGCTTAACATATTGACTGACAAGCAACATGATAGATACAAGGCGTCAAAGGGCAAGATAATGCAACTTTTGATGATTGACTCCTTCGGAAGAACCCCATATCCACCCAAAGGACCATTTCATGGTGCTTATCCTTCAAAGGGTCGACCTTCAGCTCAAGGGGCTTCTTCTTCACGTGCTCCACCTCCACCTAGTGCTCCATCATCTTCTCATGGCCCTTCCTTTGCTCCTACACGTGGTGCTCCTAAGAAGAGGGGTAAGTTTGATCAGCTCACTCAAGGAATTTTTGTTTGCTTCAATATGCTCTGCCATTGTGTGACCATGGTTGAGGAGCGTACAAGGCAGCTTGATGAGGATAATGTTAAGCTTGAGAAGAGGCAAAAGGACATTCTTGATAAACTTGATATTCCTCACTCTCCGGTTCGTGCTCCAAGGGACTACCCTCCTCCTCCACCTTTCTATAATCCTTAGGAGGAAGGTGGTTCTTCTTCTTATGCTCAAGGTTCACATGTCTTTGGGGCTGAAATTGAGGAAAAAGACCTTGGTGGTGTTGAGGCAAGTGATGATGATGAGGAGACCGAAGAAGAGGGCTCCTATGAAAGTCAAGGCGACGATGATGATGGCAATGGTGGTGGAAATGACGAGGACGACGATGATGAGGAAGAAGAAGAAGATGAAGGCGACGACGATGAGTAGCTCTTTTTTTGTGCTTGTTGCCAAAGGGGGAGTGAATTTGTGACTTTGGTGAATGGAGACCCCCATATCTATCTTTTATTCATATTTTAATCCTTGGACATGTAAGAACTATGTGATGGTGTCATGTGTGATGTGTGCCAAGTGAGAACTTTTATTTGTAAGACTTAACTATGCTAGTGTGATGTTGAACTCCTTTTATTTATGAATTTGATGCTATGGTGGATGATGTATGGATGGTGTTATGTTCCTTTCCACTTTTATTGTGTGATATATCTTGTCATATGCATCACGGTTATATTTGACACTTGTTGCACACTTGTACCTTTGTATGCAAAAATATTGGTGAAGTTCTTACATAAATATGTGCAATGGCATTTGAGGCCATTTGAGTTGGATATGTACATATTTAGGGGGAGCTTTTCTAAATATAGTTGGGTACAAAAACATGTTTTTATTCCTATCTTGTGAACCCAAATTGTGTTGTCATCAATCACCAAAAAGGGGGAGATTGAAAGTGCATCTAGGACTCCCATGTGTTTTGGTAATAATGACAATTATAGTTTGGGATTTGATGCTTGTATTAAGGTATGTGCAGGAATAAAAGAAAAAAAAAAGAGTTATGGATATCAAAAGAAGGCCTCCAATTATTTATGTATGGTGGATGAGCTCATTGAGGTTTTAAATTTATTTTTGGTTTGAATTTGAGTATAGGAAATCACCGTACTATCAAGGGGGACGTGCTTGATGAATCAAAAGTGGCAAAAGTGCTAAATTGAGATGCTAACCACCCAAGAGAGAGCTCTAATTTCAGATTTCAGCTGCTGCACAGCAGCTGGCCGGAAGTTCTAGTAGGCCCCAGATTTAGCCGGTGGCTTTATCCGGCAGCCTCTGGGAGGTGCCGGAATTTCCGGTGGTTTTGGGCCGGAAGTTCCGATGGGGGACTGTGCATTAGAGTTGAGCCTTTTCGGATATTTTCAGTGCAAATCTCCGGTGGGCTCTGTGAGGACCCGGAAGTTTCGGCAGGGTTGTTCGTAAAGCTCTTTCTTAGTTCAGAATAGTGCCTTGTCGGAAGTTCCGACACTATGTCGGAAGTTCCAGCATGTGACCTGGCAGTGCATAACGGCTAGTTTTTGGGGGTTGAGTATAAATACCCCCTCAACCCCTCATTCATTGCTGCTGACCTAACTCGAGTCAAACACCTTCCAAAGCATTAAATCCACTCTCCCAACTCCCTCTTGAACCAATCCTTGCAAAGATTTGAGTAAGGGATTGAGTGTGAGTGATTATTGAGGTGTGAGACCAAAGCTTTGAGTGAGTTCATCCCTTGTTCATCTCAAGAAGCACTTGAAGCGAGTTTGATTCTTCGATTCGCGTTTTTTACTCTAGTAGCTTCGCTCCTAGACGGTTAGGCGTCACCGGCAACTCCCAAACTTGGTGTGGTTGAGTGACGGACGTTTGTAATCTTCATCCCTTGGTGGGAACAATAGTAAGAATTTCAATCCGGCATTTGTGGTTGATTGAAGGAGGCAATGGGTTAGAATTGACCCGGCTCTTCATGAACACCTCAACGGAGACGTAGCTCCTAAGTGGAGTGAACTTCAGTGAACAAATCATTGTCTCTTGTTCTTGTTGTTATTTTTCATATTCATATTGTTCTTGAGCTTAATTTCATCCGATCTATCTTGTTATAAGTTTCCGCTGCTAGAGATCATAGTTTTAAGCTTCCTTACATTTGTGGTAAACTTTCTATTCATATAGAATCTGTAGAAACTTGTTAGTTTTTGAATCTCGAATTCGTTTCTCTTGTTAAGCCGGAAGTTCTGCCCCTGTGCCAGAAGATCCGGCCCACCGGAACTTCCGACACAGCGTCAGAACATCCAGCCCATCTAACATTTAACTGTCCAGTTTGCAGAATTTTTGAACAGGCCTATTCACCCCCCTTTAGGTCTAGTGTCGGTCCTTTCAGTATGAACCCATCGGCGAGGGTATATGCCATCAGCAAGGGTAGGTATCCGTCTATCATAGCATAGCCCCCGAGAGTTGACGATGTCGAGGTACATAACCAGGAAAGTAGTCGGTGCATGGCCAAACATGTAGAAAACATGTTAGAAAAATAATATAGAAACAAATAAGTAAAAAGTGACTTAGCCTAATTCATATCCGTGTTGGAGAATCAGCGCGTCGTTGCCAAATTCAGGATGATAAGCCACTAGGAGTCGTCGCGGTCGAGTAATTGGTCTTCGTGGCCGAGTAGTCGGTCATGGACGAAGCCAAACCAATCGGGACTCCCTGACTGATTTTGATTGTATAGGATTCGTGTCTGGTTAGTTCTTGAGTCGAGCCAAATAGTTTGTCATCAGATCTAAGTAGTTGAAGGTGTTGGTTCATGTTGAATCCGAGTAGTCATTGCTTAACTTGGAGCTTGAAGCTTTCTAGTACCTCGACCATGTGTACTTAGCCACGACAATTTAAACTCTGTTGCTACATGGAAAGAGGAATATTGACTCAAATTATGAGTCAGGCACCATTCGATTCCATGCGTGGCTTGATTTCAGAATCCTCCAGCAGCACAAATTAGAACTTCGAGATGTCATCGACTCCGCTTATGCTACGGGCATGCAGCGATACGGACTTCGACTCGGTCAACAACAACAAAATCGATTTCATCCTTGAAATCCGTCTTGTGCCTGAGGTAGATGTTGATCATGTCGAGTTCTCGGTGTATTTGATCTCACTGTGCCTCCTGAATTATTGTAGATTGATCCCATCGAGCTCGTCCGATGATCTTGGCGATGAACCTACCTGGCGCGCCAAATGTCGATTTTTTATACCAGCAATCCGCCTAGGGAATACCCCAAGGAGGTTGATTGTGTGGAAAGGATTGCCTTGACCTAGAGCAAGATGGTAACACAGAGCACAAAGACACGTGATTTATACAGGTATAGGCCGCCACAAGAAAAAAGTCATGCATCTTGTTTGTGGTGTATAGTTTTGCACCCTACGCTATAGTGTTTTTTGAGATGTTGGGTGATTGGATGTCCTCCTAGGAGCAACCCTGCCCTCCTTATATACTCCAAAGGACAGAGTTACAAGGTAAGTCTCCTAGTTGGTTACAATATGGGAGTCCTAACAGGACTAGGACGAAGAGTCCTAGTAGAATCATGTATTTTTGTTCTTGTGTGTACCAATTGGTCCCGACCAGATAACCTGGCCCGAGCCCGGGTTGCCCCAAAAATGATCAGGTCTAGTATGTGTTCTACATGTGCAAAATAGGTCTAGAGCCTAGGCCGTGGGCCCCAAACCAGACCAATAGTGCTCATGGTGTGACCTAGACCTGAGCATTTTAAGGGCCGGGCCGGGCTCAGACCGGGCCGAAGAAGTCCGATTTTTTTTACCTTAAAAATTTTGGGCCCCAATTTCAAACCAGACTCGGGCTTTTCGCTCTTTTTTAATTGAAAAATAATTCAATTAAATAATTTGGAGCGTACTCTTGCCATGAAAAAAAAATCGGCTTCGTTTGCTCAACGCCTGCCCATCCCATTAAGCATCATGAGCAGACCAAAATCCATCGGGCTCGGACCAGGCCGTCGGGCCAGATCGGCTGGGCCACAAGGCTCAGATCTTAGTATGACCGAGCGAGAAGCGGGCCTTTTCCATCACCGGGCACGAGCCTGGGAAAACCGATGTTCTAAATAGCGGGCTATGCCATTTAGTGGAGGGATCTTTCAGAAGCTATAGAACGCTATAACAAGATATTGCGGAAGCTATTCATATATATGAAAATTTTAATTAATTATGCATAAAAATATATCTAAGTATTTTTTATAAATATAAATATTTAAATATATGCTCATGATTCTATATGTACATGTCTTCACGTCCATTATTTCATAATTAGAATTACAGTTAGAACTTTGTGCTACATGCATCTTTTTTAGCCCCTAACTACAGTTAGAAGCAATCTTGGTCCACATCCTGAAAAATAGGATTAACAGAGCTAAATATTTTTGCGGCTAAGCCAAATAATGATGTTTAGCAGCGCTAAAGCGTCTTTAGCAGTATTAGCGGAACAATCGACTCTAGCATAGTGGCAACCCTCTAAAAATGCTATAGCTGCATAGCGCAGCTATGGGCCTGTTTAGTTTGGAAAGTAAGTTTGCGAAAAAAAGTTTTCAATTTTAAATCGAAGATTAGGAGGACTAAACATGATCTAATTATAAAACTAAATACACGGATGGACGGGAAATTGCGAAACGAATCTATTAAGCCTAATTAATCTGTTATTAGAGATTGTTTACTATAGCACGACGTTGTCTAATCATGGCCTAATTAGGCTCATTAGATTCGTCTCGCAAAGTTACCGAGGGGTTATGGAATGAGTTTTGTCATTAGCACATGTTTAATACTTTATACATGTAAAATTCCCTTTGATAAATAGCAAAGTTTCAAAGTTTCAAAAGTTTAGCATATGAGCGTATAGCCTATAGCCCGCTATTCGGAACCACGAGGAAAACGCAAGACAATGTAACCCTAGATCGAAAATTCCTCATTTCCTCTCGCCCAGCGTTGAGCGGCTTGAGCCCCTCCCGCTCCTCGTTCATCTCTGCGCCGGAGCGCACCTTCTCCTCCTCCGGCGCCCTCCGCCAGCGCTGCCTCTCCCGCGCATGAGTGACGCGGCCTGGCCTACCGTCCGCTATCCTGGAGTCTCGACGGTTGTCAGGGACGGCGGAAGCGGGCCCGTTGTGCAAGGAAATCTCATCTCTCGGGGGTCGTTTATGGCGATACGATTCCGTTGCCATCTCTAATTCGGGACCGAGCATGCGTTTCGGAGAGGGTCTTTTGACAGACAAGGTAAACAAAAAATCAGTTTTTTATTGCTTATCCCCTGACCTATTAGGATACGAATTCATCCCCTCATGATCTATAATTACATGAGCCAGTGCGCGCCTTGATCCTCATCCGGTCCATGGGGCGCACCGGCGCACAGAAGGGAAGAGAGACATACGAGCCACGGGAGGTGTGCAGACAGGGTATGCCAAAACTCAAACGCTTGGTGGAGCAGGGCGGCCGCTCCTTCAAGCGGCCGGTGCAGGAGCGCAAGCAGCATCTCTACCTGTTGCTGGACGACTGGGATATGGGCTACAGTGTCCATAAATTGGACGTCAGTGCCTTCGACTCTGGCGCCAACACTAACCTGCCGCTGAAGCGGTTTGTTGAGCAGCCGGTCGCCCGCATCGAAGCCCCACATGTTAGGTCCTGGAATTTCATCTCTCACGGCTCCAAGATCTTCGCCATGAAGGCCAAAAAAGTTAGTCCAGCCATCCCGGCCTTCGACACAAACACACTGAGTCTGACCATCTGCCCATGGCCTTCCTGCCACGCAGACTACGTCATTCCCCTCTTTGCCTCCATCAATGGGAAGCTCTTCTTGTTCCTGGAAGACCGCACTGAATACCTTTGTGACCCTCCACCACCGCATGACAGCAAGGCCGTATGGTCCTGGACCACCATCAACTCGCTGCTGCCATTTTATAACATGCAAATCGCCTGTTATGCGTTGCACCCGGACGGCCGCACCTTCTTTGTGTCTGCCGGCAGCCGGCGTAAGAACCGCCCAGGCACATTCTCCTTTGACTCGGAGCGCCTCGAGTGGACATACCATGGGGACTGGCTGCTGCCCTTTGATGGCCAAGCATACTTCGATGCTGAGTTGGACGCGTGGGTCGGCCTTGTCCGTGACAAAGACAGTGCTGGTTACCTCTGTTCCTGTGATGTACCAACCGTCGCTGCTGAGTTAACGAGCCCTCCATCTTGGAAGCTCGGCAAGGATAAGATGTTCCACAAAGAGTCAGAGTTGCATCGGGGTGCCAAGCTCATCTACATGGGTGACAGCAAGTTTTGCCTTGTTGAGTCCTTGTTCCACAAGGGTGACCAGCATTTGTGCTGTGACCCTACTAAGGTTGACCTTGACAACCACTACCCACCCCGGCGCCGCCGTGTGCTCCACATGACCACGTTTGGCCTCAAGTACAATAAAGCAGGAAATCTGCAGATCATGTTGCAACAAGCTCACGCACGCATGATGTTCAAGCGACCTCATGATTTCACGGAACCATCACTGGAGCCTTTGGCATTCTGGATCTAAAAGTTTGAAAAAAAAATTGAATGTGAGCCAGGAACTGAGGATGAGGTGGAGGAGAGCATGATTCTGTTTCTTGGTGCTGTTTGTGCTGGTGGACTAAAATATGTCTTCTAAGTTATTTATTGTTGCAATGCTGGGTATTTATATCAATCTCACTCTGAGGTGTTAATGTTTTGATAACATGTAATTTCTGTTCTGAGTATGTTCCATTAACCTCCATATCCACATCTCTTTTCTCCACAATTGCTTTCTTGATGTAAACTGCATAAGTGCCAATGTGTTCTTGGTGCTAATGTTTCAAAAAGCGCTAGGCAGGTGGTCAAACTCCGCCTAGTGCCTACGCCAGACTATGCAATTGTACTTCTGTCATTACAATAACCACCTGCAGAAGTACAATTGCGCAGTCTGGCGAAGCGGTGGTGCTCCGCATAGCATCTATGCGCCACCTTGCTCTGCCTTTTGAAACAGCTTGTGGTCACATCAACTTGTGTATGAATAAACATGATTTTTGGATGCATATCTTTATTGAGAATTTCAAGTTGTAGTGGTTGAGAATTTCAAGTTGTAGTGGTTGTCATGCTCATCTACTTCCAAATAATTTTAGTGCCATCTTAGTGATATCTGATGTGTTGTCGCATATTCTGGTAGTCCCAACATCAGCCTTAGTAACATGACCACATTTTGCCTTCTTTTAGTTGTCTGAAGTCTTCCATTATTTGTTCATGAAATCTATGACATACTTTCTTCCTAGTGTTGCCAATCGATTTTTTTCTAGTGGAAGCTTTGAGCAATTCAAATAACACTAACGTAAACAGAAGTACAAAACTCTAGGTCATTAGTTTTTTTTTTCATTTTGGTCACGCTTTTGTTTTCCATGATACACAATGAAGTACAATTAAATTGTATACTAAGCTAAGTGATGCAGATGTAAAGTAACTTGTGCTTCAGCAACTAGTACATAATATTTGTCTGACATTTGATTCATTTTCTTAGTGAATGATTGAATATATAATATATATGAGGAGTTTTGACCAGAATAATTTAAGCTATTTCAGGAAAATCTAAGGTTATGTTTCTCTTACTCAATTCCACTATATTTCAATTAAATGTTCATGCAGTGCCGTAAGTTACTCCTGTTGCAATGGCTATTTGTGTTTTTGCATTTAAGTTTTGTTCTCCATTTTCCTTTTCCCCAAACAAAATAATATACCAGATTAGTTTAAGTAGGAAATGATCATTTTTAAGGATTAGACAATGAAAATTGCACTGACATACTCTTCGTCAACACATGTAATTCATTTTTTTAATATCTGAGACAAGAATTCACTACATCGTTCATCTGTAATTATATGTATAAGCCCTTTGGGTTGTATCAAAACTAAAAGGTGTAATTTGAGGATTATAGCTAAGCACTAATAAATATTAACTGATTAACTTGATGGCACTATGAGTAAATCGTATCCACATGTTTGTGCATGAGGATGGCTATCTTATTTACAGAGGAAGTTACAATACTACACAAAATAACACTCTTCAGTCCACAATCAATGATATATCTGAGTAAGAACATCTCACCTTTCCATTTTAAGGCTCTCAAAGCACGGTTATGAATGAATCTTTTAGAATTTCAGACATCAGTATATTTATGCAAGGTACTTTCTAATACTGTTGACCCATTATCCGGAACCAGAAATCTGGTATCACCTACAGTAGTCTGGAAAGTTCATCACCTGCTTGAAAGATGTAAACCTCCTTTCTTGTGGTTGGGGTAGGGTTTGGGGGAGGTGAGGCAGAGGGATGTTTTGAGTTCACATCTGTTATAACATGCATAGAATTTTCACCGGGCGACGATTTTCAACATAATGGATCACAATAACGCTGTCTTCAGCTATTGATGCTGATGCTAGTGTACTTGTTCGTCTGCAACTCACTTTGACTTCAATATCTGCTTTTTCTCTAAGCTAAATACAAGATAGTTGTATTGGATTCAATTCATCTCTTTGTGAGCAATCAAATTATTAGTGGTTTTCTTTACATCCGGAGCTGATTATTTGAGAACATTCAGGATAATTTCATCGCTGGATGTGTCCTGCTACTCTTTGTTTTCTTTGCTTCCTAGAATATTAGATTATCAGTTGCACCGGGTACTAACAGGCTGTTATTATATGTTGACTGTTGAAGTTAAAGTCCATAGCCCTCTTCTTGTGGTACTCAATGCCTAAGGGCCTGTTTAGATGGGGAAGAGTTACCAAAAAGTGGTAACTTATTTCACACTGACAACCGTGCCCCCTCTCACAGAAAATGCTTCCCAATGGTAACTTTCTTTCCAAACTTTCTGAAACTTTCTGAACTAAACAGGCCCTAATTAGCTTTGCGCCAGTTTTGTAAATTGCAGATTCCAATAAATGGTTTCCTAGGGAGAAACTATGCTAAAATAGAACCAGGATGCATGGAGGTCTGACCTGTTGCCAATGTTGGTGTACTGCATCTTTATTTTATCTTAGGTCCAACCTGTTATAGCAATTATTGTCATGTGCTTTATAAGGTTGCTGATTGAATATCTCATTTATTTAATTCATATTTCTTGTTATGAAAAACGCCGAACTTGGCCGCCAGCCAGCTAGGCTACATTAGCAAAAAATAAATGAAATTACAGCATCGGGAGTATATGGCTGCAGCTCACCCCGTGTTAGCTCTACTGTTCGCACGGCGGTGTGTCACTTACTAGTTGGCCAGACACTTTTGGAGTCCCCCTCATCTATGCGGTACAAAAAAATCTAGGCCAAGAAACATCGTTGCCGCTGTTCCCTTTTTTCTCCGCTTGGTCAGACGCAGCCATGCGGTCCTCCTGCGCCTGCCCTGTTCCACTCCCATGTTATCGCTTGGGCGGAGGAAGTGGTGCAACTTCTTGCTGGCCATGGCAACAGGTCCTTCCTCCGCCTGCCCTGCTCTGCTCCCATGCCATCACCCTTGCGGAGGAGGCATTGTGGCTTCCTGTGCATGGCAGCAGGTCCTTTTTAGTGGATTACGCTTCGGATGTGATCCCCAGCTTATCCAGTGGCTAGGGTCAATGGGGACGTCAAGCACCAGGCCAAGCAGCCCCTGGTCAGCTGACTAGGCCAAACACCCTGGCCGATGGCGACGCTTGTTGTTGGCTTCTGCTTGTATCCACCCTCCAATCGGCAGCGTCCTCCCCTTTACATCAGTCTCGATACTCTGCAGTTCTGCACCTCTCTGGCCAGCACTTGGCTTAGGTATTGCTCCCCCTTGTCGTTTGCACGTGGTTTGCCCTGTGGATGCAGATTACTGGATGGATTATGACAGGTACTGCCTGGCGTAATGATGGTTTCCTTTCCGTTTTTCCCATTTCGAATGGTTACATTTACACGGCAAATCTGATGCCTTATAAGGCAATGATCTTGATGATCCTGAGTTCTACGCCTCCAAGATGTATGACAGAGTGCCAGTAAGGTGATCAAGTGGATTCATATCTGAATAAAATATGTGGTGTCCTATTCTAGGCAGGGGCGAAGCCAGGATTTGAATATAGGAGGGGCCAACGTCGACAACAATCAGAGAACACACAATATCGATTTACATATGCCGTAGTTACAACACTTATCCAGCTTGAGCTTCTAATGGCGTGGCAATATTCTGATTTGGTTCTGGCCAATTAACCTGACCAGTATTCAATGTTCGTTGGTTGGATTAGGAAGTGTTGGCACTTCAAGCCACTGGCTTATAAAAACAATCAAGTGTCCTTGACCTCGTCATCTTGTTTGAGCAATTACACTGAAAATTGACTTGGCTTGTTTAAAAATGTTTTCTATACACAAAATCATAGTTCAAATGTTCGATACATCTATTAAAATAAATTTGACAACTAATAGTCTAGTAAGTAGAGTGATGTGTCAGATTGGGATGGGACTAGGAAGATTAGGGAGACTTGAGAGGCACACGTACCTCTCTCTGGTAAGTTCATGGCTTACTGGCTTAGTCTGTTATCAACAAACTACCAAGTTGATGAATAACAATAGCAATGAACGGCCGGATGGTGGAGCGAGATATATATGTGCCAGCGTGTGTCCCTTGGCCGGGCTACTGTCCTGGGCTTAATTAGGTTCAAGCTCTCTGCTAATTTGATTATGGGGCCCCCTATGTATGACTTGGTTATGCTAATTACAGAAGGGCCTATGGAATTACGGGAACCTTGGGGGGTGCCAGGCCCCCCTCCGCAACCCCTGTCTTCGCCACTGATTCTAGGCAATAATATTGAATGTAGCACTGCATCTTATTATTCAATGTGTGTAGTTCATTACTCAACTTATTGAGATGACTGTCTTCTTTGGGTTCTCCTAGATTTATTTTAGAACCCATGTACATGGTACAATCATGATAATTACATACAGCTTTGTATAAGTGAAAATACTATAGAAATTTGGATACGTTATCTGGTTAATAATAGCCTAAGAGTTGTAGGACAGTTGTACAACTTAGTCTACAAATCTATTGTGGCTGCAAGAGAGTCATGGTTTAAAGGAAGTGATCTATGCCTTGAAATTGAAAAGTAATACATTTTAATTTATATTGTGATTTCTGAATCTTGTTTGTGCTACAGCTAATCATGGTACGGCTAGTATTACATTATTTTACATCTCCTACCTGACAACCATGTTTAATAGGTTTTTTTTTGGACAGAACCTACAGAAGTAGCATTCAGCATTTTTTTCCTGCTGTCTGTATACATCTGCAGACTTGCTATCCTTGAACTAGCATCTATTTTCACCAATGCAGCCATGTCCAGATTTTTATGTGATCTATGAAATGTCTCTATGCTTGTCAAAATATTGAATTATCTGAGTTCCTCTTTGGTGCAGAAGTTGCACAGACAATACATTCCTTCCTGGTGTGATTGCAGGTTTACCTCCTACCTTCACTTTCCATTTTGTTTTCAGAAATAATGTTCAGATCCAGAGTTGTATGTAGTAGATTATCTCTAATCTCTACTATCACTTCGCTACTGTTTCTGTTATCACGATCGGTCTATTTCCTGCCCATATTAATACTGAACAGTTCTAGCTAGCCTGAATTTTATTACTTCTATACATCTGCAGTCTTCCATCCTTGAACTAGCTTGTATGTTTACCGATGCAGCCGTGGCCTCATTTATATGTCATCTTTGAAATGTTTCTATGGCTTTAGTCATCCGGTATGGTTAAAATGTTGAATTATTCGAGTTCCCTTTTGGTGCAGAAGTTCGCATGGACGATGCATTCCTTACTGGTGTGATTGCAAAGTTTACCCCCTACCTTCACTTTCCAATTTTATTTTGAAAATAATGTTCAAGACCAGAGTGTTTTGTAGATTACCTCTAGTATCTGTTCAGTACTGTTTCTCTTATCATGATCTTTCTGTTTTTCAGCTCATAATGTAATACTAGATGGTTCTGCCTAGCCTGATTTTCTTGAAATACATTCACCACTTTTGCTGTTTCTATCACTAACTGTTGGAGTATAAGTGAATTGCCCATCTTCCCCTATCAGCTTAAGCTTTTAGGTTGAACTGGTTGGTGCATGCAACTCAATATGGTCTTGAGTTCGAATCCTGGCGGGGCGCGATTAAATAAAATAATTGCAGCCCACTCCAATTTCCATGTATGCGGCCTAAGAGAGCCTGCACGTGAGGGGGAGTGTTGGAGTATAAGTGAATTGCCCACCTTCTCCTATCAGCTTAAGCTTTTGGGTTGAACTGGTTGGCATGCAACTCAATATGGTATCAAAGCCAGAGGTCTCAAATCCTGGCGGGCACGATTAAATAAAATAATTGCAGCTCACTCCAATTTCCACGTATGCGGCCTAAGAGAGCCTACGCGTGAGGGGGAGTGTTGGAGTATAAGTGAATTGCCGACCTTTCCTCACTAGTTTAAGCTTTTGGGTTGAATTGGTTGGTGCATGCAACTCAATACTAAAATAACCATTTTTCTTTATGGAAATATATATATATATTGCAGGGGTGTGTCTGTGTGTGTTATTTCTTCCTGCTTTAGGATTGACTATATTTACGAGGATAGTTTATTTTCCATGCAATGCAGGAGATTGTTTGCCAGGAGAGTTCAGCCCTGAAGTCAGGGACTGCCATCATTTCTAAATGGAAATAGCTCTTTAATTTTCCACTTTAAGCAGAAGATCATCAAGAATCATGTTCCATCTAAAAGACAAAGCATTAGCGTCTGATTCTCTGGAATGTAGTTGATATCATCATGTGCTAAAATCTTAATTGAATTTGTTTGATGCAGGTTTTTGGTAAAAAAAATTCAAAATATTCAGTTTTTTATGAGCAAAATTAAAAAGGTGGAATGAGAATATTGGACTAACTAAAGATGAGCCCATGAGCCCATATCTGAGATATTACTCTGGGTACCACTGGATTCAGATTATGAGCTGTAGGGAGAAAATGTTTATTGTCTGGAACACCTTTCTTTTACATTTATTGGAATGCACACACAATTTTCTGATTTCATTGTTTTAAGTTAAGTATAGATGCTGTTGCAAGTTAAAAGATTGTGCCTTGCAGGTTTTCAGGTTTAGTGAAATGGTTGCATAGTGGTGGAAAAGGATTCATGAAGTTTTCAAGTTTTTTCTTCTAAGTTGTCCTTTTGCCTTCAAGCTTGTCTATTTACCAGAGAGAACGAGAAAGCATTCAGCTCCATGGGCATGACACCATCTCTCAGCAGTGACGGAGCCACGTTGAAGCTGCTGGGTGTGGCTGCACCCAGCAAAGATCCAAAACTTGTTATATCACTCAAATTTGCACCATGTTTGATTCAACATCATACATACATTATGAAGTGCCACATCCCCCTCTATTTCTCTAGCTCCGCCCGTCTCTCAGGTAAGGCATCATACAACCAATGTTGATGATATATGCCTATATGCTTCACAATCAACTAGCTGCTTATTTCACTAGAAAAGACTAAATTGTTGTCTTTTTCTAGTGTTCCTATCAGTTTATATGTTTCAGCAACGACATGGTTGAGGGTGAAACGAAGTTGTTTCTTATTTCAGATTTTAATGGAGTGAATGCGCACTACCATGGAGTCTCATACAAAGGGATCTCTCCTTTAGCAGGTGAGCCTTCTTATCCCACTTCACTTAGATTATCAACTTTGGTTCCTTCTTATAACGTACCATATTATATAGGCTTCAGGTTACAACAACTGATTCCATCAGTGTGTCATGACTTTATTTCTCCCCTGCTCGCTGTTATTTCAGTTTTTTAGTAAATTGAATGTGCGCTGCCTTCGAGTCTCATACAAGAAGATCTGACCTTTAAGAGGTAAATTGTTTCATCCTCATTCAGATAGACTTTCAGTAGCCTGTACTTCAATTTGCCCTCAATATCAACTGAAGCCCAACAATAATCGGAAGAGTTCCTTTGTTTTGTGTATGTAGTATAGGCATCTAGTAATTTTTCATAGGATGGTAGTCAAGTCAAATCAGGTCCTTTCCTTAGGGAGTAAGTGGGGACGTGGGCAGTTGGGCTGCAAGCTTGAGTCAAGTCAATGTAGGTCAAGCCTTTGTCTTTGTGAGCAAGCCACTATATTTCAGCTATAAATAAGAGCCAAAAGCAACCAGCAAGCTGCAGTTCATAGAAGCCCAAAATGAGTGCCTATTTTTAGATTTCAAAGAAGTTTGTCACTGCTATGATGAAGCCTTATGTTAGGAGTTCCCGGATCAAGCGGGTAACCACAAAAAAAAAATCACTCAAATTTGCACGTCACTTGTTAGGTTACAAATTTCACTCTCATATTGTCACTCCATACAAGATGATATTTCTAGATAAAATTATATTGCTTCTGAAATGAAATTCACACTCACATTTTCATCACATTTGCACGTGTTAGTTTTGTTCTGCCTTAGGTTTTACAGCTAAAGCACTAATTATCAGACGATTTGCTGCAGGTGTGAACAACTTTCAGACAACTGTGTTTAGATTTATGTGTATTATGCGTAGATGAGCTGAAAACAAAGTTTGTATCAATTTTGTAATCCTGATTTTTTTTCACATTGTGCCTACAACCTTTGCAGTAGGCTAAGGATCAGCAGTTTCGCCAGAATATACACAAGAATTATCCGCTTGTTCCCCATTAGTAGATGCCAACAGAGGAATACCATGGTACCTTGAGAAAGCTTTCATCTGCAACAAATCGTTAAATCATGCAACACACCATGGGCTCCACTGCACGCAGTGTGTGCCCCAATCTCTAGTGCTTACTAAAGAGCTTGCAAAGTACTAGCCATTTGGGCATCCTCTCTCGCCAGGCGTACCGTGTGCAGCATGCCCAAGGTTAATGATGATGGTGCCTTTTGTTATCTGAATAAGGGTGTTGCCACAGCTGAAGAGCTTGCCTGCAGCGAAGGCTTGGCTTTAATCATGGATTGGCACGGTAGTAAGGCAATAGTCAAAACTGATTATTTGGAGAATTGGAGCTGGTAAATTTTTGGACTGCACAGTGGGAGTAAGATCACACATCTGCCAATTTTGGAGGGCACTGAAGGGGTGCACCCGTGTGCCACATGAGCATCTCCGACTTTTCAGTTTTGCATTTGGGTTTTGCCCAGGTTGCAAACTTCTTGCATTACGACTGTAATCTTGCTCAAAACATATGTAGAATATTTGGTGTGTGCACTTGTTTATAGGGAGTGAGTGCACTAAAGTGTATTGAGCCTTGTTTGACACAAGAACAAGTTGATAGCTGTGATAGTAGGAAAATTCAGTGTCTCTGATCGGCACTTCCTCGTGCTATTAGTTCCTTAGCTCATATAATATAATAACTAGCGCCCAAGTGTAAAATATTTGGAATTAGAACAGTAGAGTTACCAAAAGATTTGCTACGGATAACACTTCCAGGATATTATCATGTCCTTGCGAATCCCTCTTGATTTGTGAGAGTATTACATAGCACAAAGTTACTCTGATCACAGAACTATAAGACGCAAGATTCCACTGCAGAGCTCAGCATATAAACCTCGAGCTGATCTGATTATATCCAGTTTCAATCACTGAAAAATTCTATGTCAAAGCGTAAAGTTTTACATTCAGCTCAGCATATAAACTTTGAGCTGATCTGACTATATCCAGTGTCAATCACTGAAAAATTCTGTGTCAAAGCGTAGTGTTTTACATTCAGCTCAGTTGGGCTTCGTTACAGAAGGGCCCAGGGACGCCCAGCCTGGAAGCACACAGGCATCTAATTCCACAACTACCAGGCACCCTGCCGCCCACCAGAATGCTACCTCTAGTTCTCAGCAGCTGATGCGTATGTAAGAGGACTACAGCAAAGGTCTTGCTACAACATAACTCCACTACATCTCAACAATGGAGTAATCATAACTAACATCTAGTCTATACTACATCTAGTCTATACTAAAAGCAGAGGTAGTTAACAGGACTGTAGTGGGAAACCTCAGACAGGTCAACCGCCGTGGGTGAACTTGCAACTTTACATTTGCTTGCATAGTTCAGAATGTAGGAGAGAACATTGACCACCACCAGAGTTACGCACCACCAGTGGTAGTGCTTCTCAGCTTCTGAAGCTTCTCAGGGAAATGATGCTCAATTATTTTGAATACAGCCTCCTGAACCTGGGAGAACAACCCAGGGATGAAGCATTCCATCAAGGGGAATATATCAGACAGTGAGAACTTTATCGATGCCCCTTCTTTGCAATTTCCATCATCCTTGTCATCAATGTTGCTGAGAAGAGTCATCGACTTTGCACTGTCGTTTTGCTTAACAGTTGCAGCCCTGGGATTCTGCCTTTCGTTATCTTCGACTTCAACAGCATACTTCAAGATATGGTGACAACAGTGTCTACCATAAACAGTAGCACCTTCCGCATCTGCTGAAAGTAGTTCATTGTTCTTGTAGGTAAAGACCTCCATAAGCATAGGATGGTAAAGCACAGCGTTTTGCCAACTTCTCAGCTCATGGCAATCTCCACACTTGACATAACAGAGAGCTTTCCGATAAATCGCATCATCTACCATTTTCGCAAGGACAAGCTTCTGGTGTAGGAGAATGTATCTTGCAACTTTACTCTCATCATCAAGAAGAATTATGTTGTGGATGATCAAATTGTAATTGGAGAGAGGGTCAGCCTTCATCAGCTCCAGCAAGTGTCTCAATTCTCTAGGGACTTTCCCCTTACATTTACTGAAGACATTTGAAGTAATCAAACCTGCCAAAGCCGAGAAATCATTTCTCTCACCAGATTTGGTCTTCGTCTTGTCAGTTAAGTCACCAAGTGTTAAGCCCCAAATCTTGACAGACTTAGTAGCAGGTAGCCAATAGAGATCACCTATGGTTAATTTTCCATCAAAGGTATATCCAGAAGAATGAACAGAAGTGTGAAAACTGATGAGCGCTTTTATAACATCCATTGAAGCTTCAGTTGGGCGAATTATTCCCTGGCACCAGAACTTATCATTGATGTCCGAAGGCCTTGAGAAGTATACAATGCGGCTTCTACCAAGGAACTCATCCAGCTTCTCAGCAAGCTTCCTCTCATTTTTACATAAAATGAAATCATGATGCTTCTTTATGTATTTCATGTAAAAAGACTTAACAGTCCTTTTGATCTGTAGAATGTTAAAAGAAAATAGGTTTAGAACTAGGAAGACACAACAACACAATTAACTAGTCTAAGAACCAAGTACAAGAACAAATCTCAAGAACTAAATATCACCAGACTGACTACTGTTTTAGACCAATTCATCATCACATTGGCACAAATAAACTATAAAATTATAAAAATTCACTACCATACATCAATTTCTCACACGAACATAGCATGAACAAGTAGGCATTGGCAAATGGCATTAAATTAATTAAATTTGCAAGAAATTGTACTACATTATCATACAAAGTGGAGTACGCTGGTACTACAGAGAGCAACTGATTCATTCAGTCATGTAAATAAAGTATATGGGCCAACATTTGCTCGCAGCAGTTTGTATGGCTTACAGACAAATCAACACGTTCCATAATGCATTACTATTATCTGATCACTACAGGTTTTACAGTCTTTCACATCACAACATCAGAAATGTATAATCTCAATCTATCCCAAACTTCTATGCCCAAGCTCAAAATACTACTATCTTCTTTTCTTTTTCTGAAAGAAAACACTACTATCAAGACTCAATGAAAAATCCCTTCAATGGTGGGTGCAACTCCTTGCCGCCCAATCTCGTCTTCCGGTTCTCACATGCCTAATCGGCTAACGAAGTAGCTGCGAAGGATTAGGGCGCGATCTTCACGACTACGACCGAACAAGATCGGATAAGAAATTGGGGAGCGGGCGTGAAATACAATGGATTTCCTTACCTGACCAGGAGATCTCGACATCCTGAAAGATCAGCCTCGGGGGAGTGGGTCAGCCTCGCTGCCGGAGAGAGCCAAAGCGTCGCTGCAGGAGGTGATCGCGGCCGGGCACTGGCGAGAAATCTTTTGTGCAACGACCGCCAGCGAGGAGACCGTAATACAAAGGACCGGCGTGGCCACCGTTGCCACCACCAGGCCCCGGCGAGGAAATAGAGGGGGTAGGGTGGATTTCGCCGGCGCCGATGAGTTGGGGATTTTGCCGGCGCCGGCGAGTTGGGGATTTCTTCGAATTAGGGATTCGGCAATTTCAGAGAAGCCCGCGCGGGAGAGGAGTCAGGGAGAGGGCCCGGTTGAGAAAGGGAAAATTAGATTTGTATTTTTGATGCCAGTATTCTAAACATCAAACTTTCGATGGTATTTTTCTAAAGTTTGAATCTTTTAATGGTACTCATCCAATTTTCCCCAAAACAATTGGCCCAGTCTAAGCCCGTCCATGCCATCTGAAGGCCTGTTTGGTTGCGGCCAGAAATTTTACGAAATTTACTGTAATAATTTTAAATTAAAGATTATGAGAACTAAACATGATATAATTATAAAACTAATTACACGAATGGATGAAAAATCGCGAGATGAATCCATTAAATCTAATTAATCCGTCATTAGAGATTGTTTACTGTAGCACGATATTGTCTAATTCTGACCTAATTAGGTTTAATAGATTCGTCTTAATTTCACCTAGGGGTTATGAAATGAATTTTGTCAGTTATCCACGTTTAATACTCCTAATTAGTATCAAAACATTCGAATTTAATACTGCCCTTGAATTTCTGGTCCGGGATCTTCATCTCTGGAGGTGCAGGAAGAGCATCAACATCTTCTATGGAATGCAGTCCAGCAGCACCTAGAATTGATTTATCGCCAACCAGATAGC
Organism: Alloteropsis semialata; assembly: GCA_004135705.1. Taxonomy (NCBI): domain Eukaryota; kingdom Viridiplantae; phylum Streptophyta; class Magnoliopsida; order Poales; family Poaceae; genus Alloteropsis; species Alloteropsis semialata. The sequence continues at coordinate 73,764,124 of CM014270.1, read as the reverse complement.
TGCAAGATCATGTTGATCAGATACATCCTTAGAGCTCCAAACTACAGTCAGTAACAACAGATTTCATCGTGAAAATATCAAACAGACCTGCTCAAATCCTTATCTTGCGGAGGGAAATAGTACATGAGCTTCTGGAGGAGAACTACGGCAGTTTTACGGTTTCGTGCAATTAGGACCGCGTTAGGCCCAGCATCGAAGGTGTAGGCAACCTGCCATTGAAAATTCGCAACCAGAGTTAGAGGTCTATAGAGCACAAAGCTTAAATGGTCTTGCAGAACGGATGAAATCCATTATTGGACACCAGAATTAGTCTAAATAGCAAGTACTCATAAAAAAGCGCTGCAATGACAAAGAACTGCCTTTGGGCTTAGGCACTTTCTGCTTTAGATGACAACTTGATAGGTATCAAGTCCTACAGAAGCATTTCAAAAGCTGTTGTTCTAGAGATAGAGTACAGCACCAATAGTAACAGTTCACACCAGATGATCTTCAAAGTGGCCATAAGGAGAAAAAAAGAGAGATGCTCCAAACTATAACAAGAAATAAAATTTGTTGATATTTCTATAAATATCTTAAGGATATTGCCAAGGTTGACTTTTGAAGTCAATAACTCCATCAAGTGATACAAGCCACACATGTTTTAGCAACGAGTAAGAACTGCTTGATGTATCACCATGGTTCAGGGAAGTGTAACAAATCTTATTTGGAGATCTTGTTCTACTTGAGCAATATCTACTAGATTAGAACTACAGAACTTGTTATATTATAAGTTAATTCCTAAGATAGAGCACAGAAGGGGGGAAAAGACAACAGATGTTCAAGAACAAGATAAAATAAGTTCGAGAAAAAAGAACAAGATAAAATACCTGTGGGGTTCCTTCTGAGTGGTTCCACTTCTCGACGAGGCTAATTATCCTGCAGATGATTGTGAATAATTCTTAGCTCTGGGATTTCAGATGTAACAGAACTCCAAGTCAATACACAGCTAAAACATACCGGTGAGACGTTCATGTAGAATATGGGAGGGCTCGAGTCTAAGCATACAGCATGAAACTGGTTGCTATCTGCACAAGTTAATTTGGCAAAGGATTCGAAGTCTTGATTCTTAATAGCCTCTTCCATTTTCAACACCCGACTTGGCACTACAGTCTGAAACAAAATGAACGACCATGCAGCGCACAGTAAGAACAGGAAAAGAAGTTACAGTCAAATCCAAATATAAAATTGCCAAGACTGAGAATGTCCCACAGCAGTGAAAGGATATTTAGTTTTTAAAATTTCAGGTAAATAAATATGCCCCTTCCATGGTTTTTGGAGAAATTTAATCTCCAAACAGTTAAAAGGTCAAACAAAACTCAAATTCAGGACGATAACACAATCACCTGGGCCCTGTACTGCAAGAGGGGACTTGTTTTAACACTATCTCGCATACCACTTGTGCTGCTGGTTTCCTTTTGCTTTGAACTGACCTAATGCCACAAATGAATGTGTCAACAACTGAAGATATCAGATAGAGGACAATAAGGGGAAAATGCACAAGGCCATATGGGATAGAGATCACATACCACTGCAATAATAATTACAAGATCGTTCCAATGTGTTTCATCAGCAAGCTGCACTGCAATACTGTCACTTCCATCATCTTTCTGCAAGCAAAAAATCGGGCCCCAGTGCCCCACTCAGTCATTGTTGAGTAGGAAAAACACATATTTAACCATATGATCACTCACCTTTCCCATACACCATTTCACAAATCCACCATATATACTGCGGCATGCACTCCCAGATCCCTGCCTGTATGAAGTTTGCCAAAGATAAGTACGGATTTGAAAGATCGACGAGTTATTAACATATTGATTGGCAAACTCAGTACAGTCCTTGCAGTATCTCAAGAAACAAAAACGTACACAAGATAGATAACAGAATTGGTGCATCTTGATATTGTATCAATAACATGAACAGTAGGGATGGCAATTATACCCATGGGTATGGGTACCCGCGGGTACCCTACCCGATGGGTAAGGGTATGGGTAAGAAATTTCGCCCATGGGTAAGGGTAAGGGTAAGAAATTTCGCCCGTGGGTATAAGGCGGGCAAGAAATCTCGCCCGTGGGTAACCCATGGGTACCCATGATTTGTTATTTGATCATTGAATGTGAGACTATGAACATCAAGTGCAGTTGTTTACTTGTTTGTGAATTTGTGTAACTGTGAGTTTGTGGTCGATCTGCGAGTGTGAGACTGTTATCAAGTGTTGTTGTTTACTTTTTTGTGACTTTGTGAGACTGAGCTACTGGTTATCTAAACTTTGAAGCGTGAAGTTTTATTATACCTATTGCTATGGACATTTTGATGTATGAATTAGTACTTAGTAGATTACCCAACGGGTACCCAATACCCGGCGGGTACCCAGTGGACACGGGCACGGGTACAGAATTTTACCCACGGGTATATTGGCGGGCGGGTAAAACTCGGAATGTCGGGTATGCTGACGGGCGGGTAAATGCTTTACCCTGTCTCGCCCTACCCATTGCCATCCCTAATGAACAGACCTTGCTATTGAAGAAAGTTCTCCATAATCTTCTTTCACGTTCATTAGCTTTCCGAGGGTGAAAACTGCAGCAGTAACCCAATAACAAAAGCTTATGCTTATTGCTTCCATATGTGATATGCAAAAGAAATGTAGAAATCTTTATGGCAACTAAGAAACAGCGAGCCATTATTTGGCCTTGGATAGAGCAGCTGCAGTTCAAGCTACAAACAATGGAACTGATCTTTCCTACTAAAGAAGTGTGCTGAGAGTAACGTAGAACAAGATCAGGGACCAAGAATATGCACTATTCAAATAGGACAATAGCCATGTGGGGTGCATACTGGCATAGTGGCATAACAGCACCAATAAATGAAATTTATCAAATTTCATGCTTTAATGACAATTGTGGAAAAATTACTAAATTGGTAATCCTGAACAAAAGTAGTGCAGGAGTAAGCTGGATCTTGTACTGTTTTTAGCGAGCAAGTATAAGTCAACAGATCAATTTCAGTTATAAACTAAACAGTAAAAGTTTCAAGATGGCAGTAACAAGAGAGCAAGATGAAAAAAGAATTTCTTTGTTACAAAAACACTCCGTCTGCTCCTAGATAAGTTGTTTTGTGGTGTCTGCAGTCTCAATTTCTAACTTGGGCTCCAAATTCACAAAAAAACAATCATATTGGCTACAAAACAACAGTACTGGTAAAATTGCTGTAAACATACTTTCCAAAGATTTGCAGTTTTTTGCCAATACAAACAACCATTCATTGCAACAGAATACCCTTGACAACTTATTGTTGAGAACATTTGGAGAATGGTAGCAGAAGAGACTTTACCGAGACAAGCTAAGCCAGCAGCCGAAGAGGCCAAACCAGCAGCTGTGGGGAAGTTGTTGTAGGAGGCTATGTGCACATGCAACTTCTCCCAGTCCTCTTTCTGATCTTTATCCCCTTCTTCTCATCCTCAAACTCACAGCCACGCTTTCTGATCTCTCTCAAGCAGCTCTGAAACCTTCCTCCTGACAGCGAGATCTCCTGCTCAATTCCAAACAAAAGCCAGCATAAGCAGGAGGCCATCTATTTACAAAATCAAAGTTCTATACTAGGATTCTTTATCTGCCACTTAGATAGTGTCCAGACTGGCACATACAGCAAAAAGGCTGAACTTTTTTCTTTTATGAACAAACAACAAAAGGATGAGGGGACTCGCAGTGACACACCTTGCCGTTAAGCCACATGCGGTCGGAGGGGAATGAGGGGCTGACGGCCACGGTGGTGGTAGCGGAGAGGTGGTCGGGGTCGAGGGTGACGCTGATGCTGTCGTTGACGGGGAGGATGAGCTCCTCGTCGCGCTTCCCCCAGTACTTGATCACCGCGATGTTAGTCGGCGTCCGCCCCGTTGCCATGAGCACCCACTGCCCCTCCGGCGCCGCCATTGGATCCCTGTGTTTCGCCGGCGAAGATGGGATCGGGCCGGGGGCTTTGCGCGCGCGGCGCCGGTAGGCGGAGACTTCGAACCGAGCTGCGAGCCTGGCACCTCCCTCCGCCCTCGACTTTAATGCGCCATCGAGCAGATCCCGAATCGACTCAGGCCTCCCAACCCAAACTTCACTATTCATCAAACTTCACTATTTATCAAAAAAAATTTTACATGTATGAAGTATTAAACGTGAGTTAATGACAAAATCCATTCCATAACCCCTGGTAACTTTGCGAGACGAATCTAATGAGCCTAATTTGGCCATGATTAGACAACGTCGTGCTACAGTAAACAATCTCTAATGACGAATTAATTAGGCTTAATAGATTCGTCTCGTGATTTTCCGTCCATCCGTGTAATTAGTTTTATAATTAGATCATGTTTAGTCCTCCTAATCTTAGATTTAAAATTGCTACAGTAAAGTTCGCAATCTTACCTGCCCAACTAAACAGGCCCTGAAGGAAAAACTCGTGTACAGAGGGGGTGTTCAATTGGATGAAAAAATTTTGGCGAAAAATTTTGCAAGAGAATCTTACTATTTAGGAGTACTAAATGTAGACTAATAATAAAACTAATTATAGATCTCGTCTGAAAATCGCGAGACGAATCTAATGATGGTAATTAATCCATGATTAGTGGATGTTTAGCGGATGGTTACTGTAGCATCACTGTTGCAAATCATGGCCTGATTAGGCTCATTAGATTCGTCTCGAAAAGTTACCTGGGGTTATGAAATGGATTTTGTCATTAACACACGTTTACTACTCCTTGCATGTAAGATTCTCTTGGGAAAAATTTTGGTGAAAATTTTTGGGGAATTGAACACCCCCAGAATTGTAGTACTAGAGTAGTTGGCTCGGGAGTGGTCCAGCTTCAAATAGAAAAGGCAAAACTCCGGGGTCCAATACACATGCAAGAGAAACATGGCCACATGGGGTTACGGATACGGACGGATATCACATTTTCTTCTGGAACAAATACTTCTTTCGATATTTGCTAAAAATATGCCACTCTACAAAGCACATCTCCAAAGCAAGCAAAATAATTGTTCTTACGGCGGCGTCTCTTCGGCCGCGTCTAGGTATAAGCCGTATAACGGTATTCTAATTGCAAGTTCAACTTTAACTATGTACTATTTGGATAAAACAATCGGTCGTCTGACGAAAATCGACGACCTGTGCTGATTCATAGTTTCAAACTCTGAACTCCCAACTCGTGCAGATGTAAACGCCGCCTCCGGGTCCAGCAGCTTGACGACGACCGCCCTCTCATGAAGTCATCATGATCCTGACCTCCCAGGATGAACACGTACATCTCCAACATGGCGCTTGCCTTCTCAAACGTGGGCTGGTCGAGGTTGTGGGGAGGGAAAGCTGCAAATTATACATTAGGCTCAGTATGATTACTTTATATCGTCGTGGTTAAATATGAACTTCAGTTTGCATCTCTAGTGCTTATTTTGCCTTGGTTCTGTTATGTTATCAATCAAGATTGTTCAGCCTATTAGATAGTACTTGTGTCGAATACTCGAATTCGTCGTACTTACTGTGCTTATTACTAAAAGGGTAATAATGTGGCTATTGTTGTCATAGTTGGACCAAAATCAAAATGATACTCCCAGATTGGTGTTTGCACGTTCAACTTTAACTGTTTGAATAAAACATGCGGTCATCTCATTCTCATCAGAGTCAAGAAACGTGTGCTGATTCAAAGTTTCAAACTCCCAACTCTGAACTCGTGCCGAGCAAACGCCGCCGGCTCCGGGTCCAGCAGCTTGACGACGACCGCCCTCGCATAACCCTGCCCTCCCAGTCTGGATATTTCCTTTGCAGTTAACCAAGTTTGTCAGTTACATCTCCAACTAGAAGCCTCTCGCACAAAAGGGCGCTGATGGTGAGCATGCGGAGGGAAAAGGAGTCGATCACGTTTTATAGCACGTACGGGAACACCGCGATCGTACTCTATTAAATCCTGGTTTCACAACTTCAGCCTGTTCGGTTGGCTGGCGGCTGGTGGCTGGTGCTGATTTGTTGTGAGAGAAAAGTACTGCTGGTTGGCTGGTAGCTGGTGCTGATTTGTTGTGAGACTGAAGTACTGCTGGCTGGTGGCTGATAAGTCAACCGAACAGGCTGTAAGCCAGAATGCCAACGGTCTCAATGATCCCCCGGAACTCAAGGAGCTCGTTGCTCAACGATCGTCGTCCGCGTGCTCAGCCTCGATGCGGGCGACCGGCGGCGGCTCCGTGAAGCGCTCCGGCGGCGGCAGGCCAGTGCCGGCGTCGGAGTCGAACGCGTCGTCGTCCAGCCTGCGGTTAAGAATCGTGCTGGCCGCCGGGTGCGCCGTTGGTGGTTCCGGCAGTAATTGAGTTGCATCTAAAACGTTGCTGGTGAACACAAGAACAGAACAATTATTGTAAGTTCCATGATGCGGTTTTTTGGTGGTTATGAATGATGTGCAGTTGGTGGTTCTGAATGATGTGTAGTTGAGTGATCAATGGTTTTCTCCCATCGAATGCTGAACTGAGCAGACGCCACATACGGGAGGAGAGCAGTTGTGGTGCATGTGGAAATCCTTCAGAGACATTGTTTCACGTTCTGGTGGATTGTCCATGGGCAAAACGGTTTTGGGCGACGGTCAAGGACATCACGGGAAAGAAACTACCACGTTTGCACCCGGTGACATGGGCGACTGACCTGCTCCTGGACTCGATGTGCACAAAAGAGGAGGCCGCGCTGTTTGTGTGCGGCTGCTGGTCGCTATGGTCGAGCCGCAATGGGAGGGAGCATGGAAGAACCAGCTGGAACCCCATAGCTGCTGTGAAGCATGTGGCTGGTATTGTGGAGGAGCTCATGTGCATGGGACCTCATGGTGCAACAATGGTGCCACGACAGAGGGTGTGCTGGGATCCTCCAGTTGAAGGATGGGTGAAAATCAATTCAGGTGGAAGTTTTGAAGCTACAAATGGTTACGGCGCTGGTGCAGCAGTGCTACGTGACCACCAGGGCAGGGTTCTAGCTGCGCAATCACGATGGTATGGTCCGATGCATGAAGTGCTGGTAGCAGAAGCAAGGGCGGCACAAGATGGTCTCCTGCTGGCGCTGCAATTGGGACTCCCACATGTGATTCTTGAGTCAGACAGTTCGATTCTGGTGAATGCTATCAAGACGTCGACAAAAGATAGATCGATTATCGCCAGCATCTGGCGGGATATTAGGGAGCTATGCAGGTCTTTTATTTCTTTTGAGGTTAAATTTGTTAGAAGGGATGCAAACTCTTTAGCTGATAGATGTGCAAAGGAGGTGTCTGCCGACTCTCCGGTGAAGGACTGGCACGACTGCTTCCCATCTTGGTTAACGGAAGCAGCTGCTAATGATTGTAACCTGCATTGTGTTAATTGAATGAAGCTCTCTATTCTAAAAAAATGATGTGTAGTTGAGTTGTGCACATGTGTACATGTGCCCAACCGGAGTACGTACGGTATACTGCGATGGGGCCAAGCTAGCCAATGGATCCACCGCCTTCAGCCCCACCACCAATCGAATCCAAACTAAAAAACGCGTGTATTCCTCGATCTCCTAATATACTAGGATAAATCATCACTGGTGATTCAAGAACGAGATTTTGGTTTAACCGGCAGGTTATTTTTCATCGCTCCTACGTAGTCGAGATGCCCCCTGTCGGATCTGTTCCGCCGCCCGACGCCGTCGGTGTTGGCCAGAGGAGACGAAGTAGCGCGACGGCGTGGACGGTGGAGAAGAAGCGCAAGACGACCGGCAGCGTGCCATCGCCTCCGCTCGGCCTTGGCTCCTCCTCATCATCCTCCGATGATGCAACGGAGGCGATGCAGGTCGACGACTACGACCGAACCCAGGTCCCGAAGGAGCAAGGTTCTCAAGGACGGGATGAACAGCTCGTTTTCTCGGCAGAATACATCCCCGATGGTAAAGAGCGGCTTCGTTGCTATAGGTTGCTAAAATCGCGCGAGATTCCCTTCTATGATTACTTTGCACCCAAGCTGGACGCGGAAGGCGAACGGATGGTGCGTCAACAACTTGTTAGGCTTCGCTACAGAGAGATCAAGGTTAGCTTGCTGTTCCATTCAATTTTTCTAGACCATATCATCTCGTTACTTTGTGCACTCTGGTAATAATTTTAGTCATTGTACCCAATTGAATTCCAGCTATATATGATTGATGCCATTGATCCTTTTCCTGAATGCAGTTGTTGGAGGAAGGTGGTCTAAACTTGGATGTTTCTATTGATACATTGCCTATGAGTGAGTACCCTGACGAGGATTGGGATTGGGAGAATCCCTTTAAGCCATGTGCCAGCATGTTCAGTTGGACTTTTCACCCCAGGTCATTTGATCTTGCCGAGTTGGATGACTACCAGCGCATAATCCCAGCAAGAGCTGTGAGTAGTAAATTTTGACTTTGTTTTTTCACTAGATATGTTATGGCATAAAAAAGTTTCTTGTTGCAGCCACGTGATCAATCCAAATTGGAGTATGCAACATGTTATTTGATTTCCCAAGTATATTCTTCTTCTAGGCTAATAATTTGTATTTGCTAGTTCTGATCGGTTGCGCTGACTGTTAATCCTAGTTCCAGTTGTATTTGCTTTGAAGTTTTTGCTAACCTTAAATATCAATGCCACGGCATTGTACTGTACGATGTGTTCGTGCTAGTTTATATCCATTCTAACTACAGTAGTTGTCAGTCCATGTGTACATTTGCTATTGAATCTTTTCCTGTTTTTGAAGTATGTTATGTTTTGCCAAACATTAGCATTACATTTGTCCCTGGGAACTTGATAACACATTTAAATAAATTTAAGTAGTGTATTTTACAAGTCTAAGAAGTGTGTTGCCTTAGAAGGCTGAATGCTCGTATTCTTTTCCATGGTGCGTTGAAGTACTTAAAACACGTCTTGTTATAGTATTGTCCTCTTCAAGTCATGTATGGCCTCTCTTCTTTGGATGGCAGTGTGATGACGAGTACCCTAGTTGGAAACAGTAGTGCTCAACTTTTAGCAACTACGAAACTGATGAGGAGTATGTAAAGTACTGGGATGAACTGTTTAAGAAACTAAAGGTATGCATCATGTGTAGCTATTGAAAAAGCTCACAAACATATGCTGTAGTTTAAATTATTTTGGACTGACAACTTTTTCATTGTGCAGCAGTGGATTGAAGAATATATACATCTGCATGGTGAAGAGGTAAGCATCAACAATGTAATATGATAGTTAAGGTATATGTTTAGTTTAGCACCACACCATGACTTTTTGCCTTTCAGTTTGAAATGTATGAGACCAGGGGAGCTATTCAAGCCATGAAGATTGCAGCAAGCTTCTGTTATTTGCCTAATTCTTTAGCTACTCGTGGCTATAATGTAACATCCCTTTGCTTTGTTAACTTGTAGTAGCTGAAATGTTTGTTGTTGATGATATATTTGATGACTCCATTGTCTCGTTGGCACAGGAGTATCTTTATACCTTGAAAGACGATTATGCATTTCGAAAGGGCTATGGCCCTGTATACCTTGAGCTTTGGAAGAGAGTGGTTAAGCAAGGAGTAAGGAGGCCCTTGTGCCTTACGCAAACATATGCATCATGAATATTCATTTTTGTGTAATCTTGTTGTTTACACTATACTTTTATGTTTCCTTCCTCGTCTGAGCAGATGAGTTTCGACGAGGCTTTGTGCGACATTGATAGATCGGACAATAAGTTTCTTCATTCATGCTCGCAGAAGATCAAATCTGCTATTATGGGATATGATGTCCTAATGTATCCACATGTAGGTTTTGTTTATCTGTAGATGTTAATTCATGTTTGCAGATGTCTTGAGTTGTGCTTTAAAGTGCTACTCATTTTATTATTATCTTTTCAGTTTATTATCTTCAAGAAACACATTGAGGAACATGTAAGCATGGTTTTGTGGACAATTATTACGGTTATTCTATATGCTACTTCACTTACCCACCTAGTTTACCCCTTGCATCATCCTTGTTGCCTTTTAGGTTGTAGATGATGAGGATGACAACACAGTTTTAAAGCACATTACTGATGCGCTTTACACTAAGGTTAGTTAATGGTTGTATTGTTTCTTTGCTTGGTACTTCACAACTCTTGGACGCTTGTTTTATGAAGTTGTAACCAATTTGCTTTAATTTTTAGGTTGAAAGATGTAATTGGTATGTGGATTTTGCCAAAAAGAAGCTTGAGGTTGCTCGACGCCTCCGTTTGCTTCCTAGTAAGCATTTCTTAGCCACATTGTTATAATAACCGCCCATCTTCTGGATAGCTACTGCTTTGACATTTTTAACCTTCACAGGCATGTGCAAGGCAAGGGAAGAAGAATTGAAAACTTCCATCCGATAATGAAGATCAAACATGTTGTCTAGGTTTTATAGCTTCACAGTACCCGTTAAACCTGCCCAAAAGCATGTACCCAGGAATCCCATCTATGACAACTAAGCAACACTTATATCTGGTTTGTGATAAGAAGTCACTTATTTCTACATATATGCTGACTTAGAACCTAGATGAATCAGTTGTGTTGTGAACCATGGACTGTGGAAGCAAGAAAATTCATGAAACAGTAACGGCATCATTTTCTATTTTTTTAAACCATTGACATCTATTGTACTGTAGTACTTTGCGTATGTGCACATAATTGGTTGTCATAAGAGCTAGGGGATTTGTTTTGTGAGTTGCTCTATTGGACTGACTTTCACGGTTGTCTCAGTTTGCTCATAACTGAGTGAGGTCCTAAGATCAATTAATTCAGATTTCCAGCAGCAGGAATTGCGGTGGCTGCAATTTTATCATAGCAGTAGGATTGAGAGGATGCGTGAAATGATGTTCTCTCTTTCAACACGCCAGTGTGGAAGTGCAATTGATCATCACATTGCATGATCTGTGCGGCTTTTGTTGCATCGCTCAGATTAACAATCCACTCAGTAGACAGTAGTTGTGGTATACGATCCATGGTGCGTCAGAGATTGGGAGCTATGGAGGCATTAGCATTCTGAGACGGTAAGACCACATTTAGCATGAAGCGCCAAATGTCAAAACTTTTTACATGCAGATTAACGCTCCTATCTGTTTTTACATGCAGATCAACGCTCCTATCTGATCTACAGCACAGCTACTCTACATTTTAATCTCCGGTGAAACTAACAGCTGCGCTGTTATAAAACGAGGATGAATAAACGATGAAGAAGAACAAATCAAACCGCAGGGGACACGAGATTTAACGTGGAAAACCCTCCCAATGTGGAAGGGAAAAACCACGGGCGCCAGCCAGCAACACTTCACTATCAAGAGTCGGGTTACAACGCCATTCGGCGGCTTACAAGAAGATAATGAAGAGAAACCCTAATTGTGCAACTGAATTTGGAACGTAACTCAACATGCGCATGTTGAGCAAGAACACCCTCAGCCACTGCCCGTACTCCACCTGCTGGATCGTGTCGCTCAGTGCCCTCAGCTCTAGCTGCACTCACAGCGCCGCCTCGCCGTTGTGGCTCGTGCGGGTCCTTGGACGACAGCGACGACAAGGTCGCGGTGTAGCGTCGTCGCTTCCTCGTCGTCGACGTCCTCGCACGCCACCCGGGCGCTCTTCCGGAACGCCCTCGCCACGCACGTGGACTAACTGTTTGCCGACCGAGGGGTACCACCGGCGGCGGCCACGCTGCCTCCGGATAGCAGCATAGCGCCGTCACGACGCGTTCCATCACGGCCACGGTGAGGCGCCCCGCCTCCAGCAACGCGTGGCCACCGCCGTCCGTCGCCCGCTCGGACCGCCTCGAGCCGACGCGGCGCTGCCTCCTGGCGTCCGTCAGTGCGCGCCCGCTTACGCGCGCGGCGCGGTCGGCCGCCCTGCCGTTCCGGCGCCACCAGGCCGCCTCAGCGTCGAGCAGCGCCACGGAGACCTCCAGCTCGCCCTCCACCTGGTCGGCGCGCGCGGACCGCGCGAGCAGCTCCGGAGCTCCCCGTTCTCGTAGACGCGCGCCACCTCGCCCTATAGGCCGCCGGCCATCGGCAGCCGGCGAGGAGCAGGACGCGAAGTGGACGTGCTGCCGCAGCCTGCAACAGCTGCTGCTCCGCCGCCGGGCAGTACTCTATATCCATGACGCGCTGCCGACCGATATATCACTTCACTCCGGGCGTCTTCCGTTCGTTCGTGATGGATTCGCAGTACACTTGTCAGCAAGCTGCTGAATCCTTCGCCAGACTGGGCGTGCGAGTGCTTTTTTTTTTTGAAGCGAGGACCACCCCCATTTCCATTACATTCAACGGAAATACCAGATGTCTGATACAGAAGCAGTTCAGAAGATCTAGGCCCCGTTTGTTTCAGCTTCTGGCGAGCTTTCCGTATATAGTTTTTCATATATTCGAAAGCCGGAAAGCTCTGAACAGTGGAAAGCCAGAAGTCACTTTTCGTGAGCTTTTCAGCTTTCCACAGAGCTTTCCGGCTTTCGGATATATGGAAAGCTATGCACGGAAAGCTCGCCAGAAGCTGAAACAAACAGGGCCCTAGACTAGGGGGAAGAAAACAGTTCTGGGTGGACTATATGGGGATGCCAGACCTGAGTCAGGCTGGCACACCATATAACCTCGCGAGGGCGTGTTCAGATGGTGGGGCAAATTTTTTGCACCTTACTTTGACCATTAATTAGGGATATTAAATAAAGTCAGTTTACAAAACTACTTTCACAACCCCCGGGCAAATTCGCGAGACGAATCTAATGAGGTCTTTGACCACACGATTAGAAGATGATTACTGCAGCATTACTGTAGCAAATCATGGATTAATTAGGCTCGTTAGATTCGTCGCGCAAAGTTGCACTCATCTGTGAAAATGTTTTGTAAATAGACTTCATTTAGTACTCCATGCATGCAAGATTCCTTGAGGACAATTTTTTGACCCATCCATCTGAACACGCATACGACAGTTTGACAACAAACATCTAGTAGTCTAGCCTTATCCAGCAACAGACACCAGGACACAGTGCTCCCATCAGTAGCTGAGACACTCAGTAAATCAGTTGTTATCCTCTTCTGGGTCTTGTTCATCTTCGGGTGCAGTCAGCCTGAGTTGTTGATTCCTCCTCTGTGACGCCAAGATCCTGCAAGCCATGGATAGCAAGACTCCAATACCTTCATTCATCATCTCCTGAGAATCTTCTTTGTATAGACCTGTCCAATAAATCATTAAAGAACATGCGTGACACACTACCTCAGCAGGATGTTTAGGTAGCTTGCCCTCAAAACAAGCCTTGTTCCTAGCTTTCCAGATTGCCCATGTAATAGCCACTAGGCCAAATGTATGGATATTTCCTCCCTGAGGAAGCTATTTTTTAATCCAAGTCCAGTATTGATCAATAGAGATAGGGATATTGTTGGCTCCAATGCTCATGGCCACAATACCCCAAACCACCTTGGCAATTGGGCATGAGAACAGAAGATGATCAGGTGTTTCCACACAACTACAGAACTGACAGACTGGGTTGCCAACCCATCTTCTCTTGACCATGTTATCCTTAGTAAGGATAGCTCTTTGTTCCACCAACCATAGAAAGATTTTCATCTTATAAGGTAATTTGGCTTTCCAGATCCTTTTGCAAGCATCTCCTGTTTCATGTTCAGTTAAGTGGTCATATACAGTTTTAACAGAGAATCTTCTATTTTTGCCCCATTTCCAAAAATAACATCTTCTTCCTCAGACAAGGTGAAATGCAAAGCTTTATTTCTCACAGATTCCCATTGTTGGTTTAACAGATCAGGTAGCCATCTCCTAAAGCCTAACATCCCATTTTTATTTCTGAAGTCACTCACAGTGATTATTTTGTCATCACATAGTTCATATAATACTGGATATAACCAATATAAGGGTTTGGCCTGGTTTAGTTCGCGCAACTTACTGTAGCAACTTTACTGTAGCAAAACTAAATCGAAGATTAGGAGGACTAAACATGATCTAATTATAAAACTAAATACACGGATGGACGGGAAATCGCGAGACGAATCTATTAAGCCTAATTAATCCATCATTAGAGATTGTTTACTATAGCACGACGTTGTCTAATCATGGCCAAATTAGGCTCATTAGATTCGTCTCGCAAAGTTAGAGGGGGTTATGGAATGGGTTTTGTCATTAACTCACGTTTAGTACTCCATGCATGCAAGATTCCCTTTGATAAATAGTGAAGTTGGATAAATAGTGAAGTTTGTTGTAGGAACTAAACAAGGCCTTTATCTTCCAACCATGGGTCATTCCAGAAGAGTGTACGAGCGCATATTTATTATGGACATGCACGCATCCAAACATGAAACAGGGCTGGTTTCCTGTGCGCTGTCGTGGCGGCGACACCCGCATCCCACCAGCGGCCGCAACAGCCAAGACGCACGACGGAGACACATCTAGGAAGCGTCGCCCGGGGGCAAACCGCAGCGGCTGAAGAAGTGGTTGGCGCGTGCATGAACGTGGCGTCTCCATTGCCGGCGACGGCGACAGAGGTGGCGAAGCTGCCCCGGCGTTTACAATGCGAGGCCTAACAGTAACAGGAGAGACTGGTAAACATGGGGATCGGATAAGATGGAATTGCCCTTTGAGTCGGAGCCGAGGGCCAAGGGGCAGTGCTCCACGTGATGTGAGTACTGAATTTTTCTTTTGTTTCTTTATGAAAGACAACTAGACAGGTAGTAGTACTGGATATTTCAACAAAATTTGGCCGTAGTGAGCCAATGTGGAATGCGCCACATGTATATCGACGATCAGGTCAGTGAATCAAAAGTAGTAAGTGCATGATCTGAAGCATTCAAGCCTTGACGATCAGGTCAGTGAATCAAAGGTAGTAAGTGCATGATCTGAAGCATTCGAGCCTGATCAGGTCAGTGAATCCACACAACTTCGTTCGACGTCCACGGGTGACCGGGAACTCCTGCTCGTTCGGCCGGCACCACCGGAAGCGTGCCGCCATGATCCAGTTCGGATTAACCAGAAACTTCTTGTTGTTCCGCGCCCACCGCGCCTTCTCGGTCCCTGGATCCAGCGCCACGACATGGGTGACCGTGGCGTCGGCGCTGGCTGCGCAGACGGCACCCAGCTGCTCGGCCAATTTCCACATGGGGTGGTCTCCGGCCAAGTCCTTGAGGGGGATCACCCGGCTGAACGCCACCGTGCAGCCGCGCAGCACCTCGCGGCGCACCGCCCTGATCACCTCCCTCACGTCCGAGCAGTGGCCGTCGTGTTCCCTCTCGTCCCGCTTGAGCTCCGCCAGAGACTTGACGTCGTAGCCGAACTGCCGGCAGGAGGAGGCGAAGTAGAGGTATCTGTTAATCAGGATCAGGTTCTCCCGGTGCCCCGGCCAGACACGGTTCGAATCGTCGAGGATCACCACCGCGGCGGCCTCGGCTCCCGCGATGACATCGAGGTTCTTCATGTCCCGCCGGGTCGACTCCGCGCTCGACACGACCCTCGCGCCGAAGTAGACGCCGTCCGGGTCCAGCAGCTTGACGACCTCCCTCGCGTAATCCTGATCCCCCAGCGTGTACACGTACATCTCGAACATGGCGCTCGCCTGCTCCAGGAAGCCCCGCACGAACGGCCGCAGCTTGGTGAGCAAGCCACAGGGGTCCAATCGGAAAAGGCCCATGCGGGGGTCATCCCTGGTGCTCGACGTGAACCCGTTGCGTTCCTCCATGGGGGAGAGGTCGTCGAGCTCCGTCGAGTTGAGCAGCGTGTGATCCAGGTCCAGGACGAGGGTCAGCTTCCTCGCGCGCAGGAGGGTCCCCAGGTCGGACGCGCGCGGGATGCTCGTCGACGTCGTCGTCGCCGAAGCCGGAACCACCGGGGCCTCCTGGAGCTTCCCAACTGCGCCTTCAGGCGCGCCTCCTTCCGCGCCCCCATTCTTCACCCAGCCCAGGAAGCTGAGCGCGCGGGGCGGGGGGCCGGGGCCGACTCTGGGGGCGCCTCCTTCCGCGTCGTCCTCCTTGGTCCCGCAGCGGAAGCAGAGCCCGCGGACGAATCCGGGGTGCGGGGGGCAGCGCGCGTCGTCGCCGTCGTTCCCCCCTTGCTTGCTCTTGCTCTCGCGGAGGCGGCGGCGGTGGCGGTGGCGGGATCCTCGTCGTCCCATCGAGGCGGCCGCCGGAGAGGTGGGGATCCGAACGGCGGTCGGTGGGGTCGGGTCGAAATCGGGACGCCAAAATGAAATGAGCGGGCGTTGCAGCGGCCGTGCCAATTTTTCGAGCGGCCGCGCCAATTGTCGCCGCCTTCTTCCGGGGCAAGCTGAATGAACTGCTGACCGCAGACAACAACACTTTCAGTTCGTAGTTGAGGCCCAATAGAACACAGCCCAACCCAGGTCGGGACACGAAACATGAAAATGAGGTGGGTTGTACGGCCCATTTTTCTTTCTAGCCGAGGCCCAATGCAATGCAGCCGACCACCCCCACCGTCACCCGCCCGCTCAGCGTCGGCGCCCTAGTTTGCCGCAACGCCGCCTCCAATTCGCAGCTCCAGCGAACGACTCCGCCGTTGCAGCTTTCCCTTGCCCCCCGCGCGCGCCGCCTCTCGTCACTAGTGCTTCTCGCCGGCTTCGGCTCCTCCTCGAATTTGTTAAGTTTCCTGTGGCGGATTCGGTCTCTGATGGTGGCCATGGCGAGGAAGGACGAGGAAGAGGGTCCAACGGACCGCGTGCCGCACCTTCCGTGGATGCGGTACCCCGTTGACATTGATGCCTTCTCCGGCTGCCCCGTCGCGCAGCTTCCCCGCCTCGACCCCAGGTTCGCTCTCCATGCTCGCGCGTTTTCCTCGTGATCACTTGAACAGGCGATTCGTTAGCTTTGGTTGCTGCTCCTGGAGTAAAAATTAACTGTGTGGTTTTGTTTTTTATTTTGATCTTCCTGTTTGTAAGTGGATGAGAGAATTAAAGTGCGGATGCTATTTAATCTCGTGGAGTTAGGATTAGGATTGCCTTGGAATTTAGCTTGCCTTGCTTGGTTGCACGCAGAAAACTGCAGTGATGGATGGTGCTTGTTCCTTCTGCAATTTGTTGGATCTGAGGTACTATTTCAACTAGGTTGTATTAGCAATTACGCGATGGCACTCCTCTCAGTGGCGTGCTTCTGTCATTGTGTGCTTAGCATTTTGGATTCCTCGCTACAAGTTTTCAAATACATTTTCAGTGCAGATAATCTATCAAACTATCCTACATTGTCTTATGGGGTATGTTTACCACTGTAGACTGGCAGAGGCTTTGCAGAGAATGGGAATTGAATCATTTTTCCCAGTTCAAGAAGCAGCTTGGGTGGAAACAATTGGTCCTGGTGCTTTTGAGAGGGATGTCTGTATTAACTCCCCAACTGGATCTGGCAAAACTCTTGCTTATGCCCTACCTATTGTGCAAATGCTCTCCACAAGGAAAGTAAGGTGCTTACGTGCTTTGGTTGTGCTTCCTACACGGGATTTAGCCTTGCAGGTTGGTGCATTTCTGTTTACGTTTTCAAATTTATATATCTTAAATCCTAATCCATAGTGCACACGTTTCAGTCTGACATTTATCCATTTCATATCAGGCCATTTAACAAATGAAAGTGTTTCCTGTTTTTAATTCAATTTCAGGTTAAAGAAGTTTTTGATGCAATTGCTCCTGTGGTGGGCTTGTCAGTAGGTTCGGCAGTTGGTCAATCATCAATAGCAGATGAAGTTTCCAATCTTGTCAGGAAGCCCAAACAAGAACTTTACCCAACTATCGATGAAGAGTATGTCAAAATGGAACCACAGACTAAAGTTGATATATTGGTGGCAACTCCTGGAAGACTGATGGATCACATTAATATGACAAACGGTTTCAGTCTGGAGCATCTTCAGTACCTGGTACGCTTGCTGGTAACTTTATTACTTAGCTTGTTCTACATCTCCTTAGTGCTTGTTCTGCTTACCTTTTTTTTTTTGAAAAACGTTCTGCTTACATTGTTGATAATGTTTGTTTTCTTTGAATGTACTGCCCTTCTCCTTCATGGATTGTCCTTTTAAACCTTGAAAGATCACTGTAGTATCGTGTGTGGTGTAGGCAGTAAACTAAAAATATGAAAGAAACACACCAGGTTGTTTTTTAATGAGATTATGCCCTGGAATTGAATTTCAATCGGAGTGTTTACAGTTTGCTTTGTTCCTGGTCTATATCCAAATATACGGTACTGCGTATGATATAATGGCATCGATGCATGATTATTCTGGGCCATTTTGTGGCAACACAGAACTACAAGATCCACCTATTGCTTGAGATCCGTACTATGTATATGTCTTTTGGAACCATGCAACTTGCAAGTTTCAATGTAATTCGACCATGCAACATGCAACTTACAAGATCCACCTATTTCTTGTTGTTTCATGGAATTATTGGACTTGGAAATGTAGCACTCTGTAGTTCTATTTGTCTAAACATACAAACTTTTGCTTTGGTTTTTTGGACTGCTTTAGCCTTATCATGAATGTCCTTTTCAACTCTCCGGCACCTCATATTTCACTCATTATGTTGGGATTCAGGTCATCGATGAGACAGATAGAATGCTAAGAGAGGCTTACCAGTCCTGGTTGCCAACAGTGATCCAACTTACGCACTCATTTGGCCAAGATCATTCCTGGCACGACACTGATGGGAAAACTCTACTTCATCCATTGACTACTATTAGAAGATCGTAATTCCTACTCCTAATTACATTCTCGTGTATTTTCCTCTTTTAGTAAAGGTCACATTGTATGCTCATATTTGCCCCTCCCCCTTCTCTTTTATTAAGGTTCACAAATTTGCCCATATTCTTCGTGCTTTTCATTCTTATTGTTCCCTACCACATTAACAGTTCAGTACAGTACTCTATATTTCGTTCAAGGATTTAATTAATCTACTCTGTACCATGTAGGGGTGTTGAGCGTGGGTTTAAAGGTAAATGCTATCCAAGATTGGCCAAGATAGTTTTGTCTGCTACACTGACGCAAGATCCTAGCAAGCTTTCTCAACTCGAGTTGCACCACCCCTTGTTGTTGAATAGTGGAAAGAAGCGTTACAGAATTCCCACAAAACTTGAGTCCTACAAAGTGGTTTGTCTCTCTTTGTAGCACCTTTATCCTATATCAACAGTTTTGCATCATCCAAGGTGTAAAAGTACTATTGGAAACTCTTTTGTGTATACTCATATTTGTTCTATGCTGCTATTGCAGATTTGTAAATCAAACTTAAAGCCACTGTCTCTCATTGTTCTTCTCCAAGAGCTGCAAGGGAACAAATGCTTAGTTTTTACCTCATCTGTAGAATCAAGCCATAGACTAAGCACATTGCTGGGATTTTTTGAAGACTTGCCCTTTAGATTTAGTGAATATTCACGTTTGCAGCGAGAATCTACTCGAAGGTAAGCTATCTAAATTACAATTGTTTTAATTGGTAAATCAAAGTTCATTTTTTTGAGTTGTGGTGGGTAGGCATATCAAGATTAAGAAGAAAAGAATGTGAATCTTATCTCTACTTGGATATGCCTTAATAAAGTACCGTAGGTCATAATCTTTGGTTTACATGAATGTGATAGTATTTGTTCTAGTGATGATGGGATTAGAAAATGATACGATGAAGTTGAGCTCCTTTAGACATTAATTGTTATGGGATGCTATGGCCATGGACCAGGCCCATGTGGCAGGTTATGTTAGGAATAGGTCATACAATAGGAAGAAATATGTCATACAGTAGGAATAGGTGATGAAATTTTTTAATAAATTAGGATATATATATATATCAAGTTTGTTTCTATAATATAGGGATTGGTATCTGAGGCTACCATTATCCTACCTGATGCCATTATATTAATTGAATTTCTCTCTTGCAGAAAGACACTGGAGGCCTTCAAGGAAGGGGAAATCGATGTTCTAATCGGTACTGATAGAATGGCACGTGGAATACATATTGATGGTTTAAGATATGTTATCAATTATGATATGCCTCCATATGTGAAAACATACATACATCGAGCAGGTCGGACCGCAAGAGCAGGGGAGTCTGGTTCCTGCTTCACCTTTTTAAGAAAACATGAGGTAATGCTCTGTCAATGATAATGGATAGCATTCCCAGTGGCTGTTTATGCATGACTATATTGTGGAAAGGTTGCATCTCATTCTACTTCCTGTATGGCTGTACCCTGGGGTTAGACTCATTTACTGCTAGCTGAGTATTTGTTGACCTGCTGGATGGTAGTTTGGTGCCTTATGATTTGGTATGGAAGGCTGTTATGAGGGCTCTTCTCAATACTGACTACTGAGCACTGAGGTTTCCTGACTTGTGTTATGACTTAAGAATGCATAAAGAACTTTGATGTCCACTCTAGAGTGAAATATGGCTACATACACTACTAGATGCCTCTGTTTTATTACCTGAAGAACACCCAACTGGATCATACCCAGAGCAGTTGCAATTAGAATATACTTTCTGATTTTTTTTATTTCTATTCCGGTTGCTGAGCCAAATGTTTTGTAGGTTAAAACTTTTGACAAAATGCTCAAGAAGGCTGACAATGCTAGCTGCAGTCTCCATTCATTGCCTGAGGAATCAATAGAAACACTTCGTCCAGTTTTCTCCATTGGTGAGATAATGGTCCTTCTGTAATTAGGATATACTGGTGTTTAGTTAACCTATAATTTTGACGCTCCATTCATTCTAACTATTTATCATCATCTTGTTTGGTTTAAAAGCCCTTAAAAAACTGGAAGAGTCTCTGGAATCAGAAGCAGCAAAGAAATCTAATGCAGGAGATAAAATCCCAAGAGGTTCTAAACGAAAGAGAACAAACCAGAAGTGAAGCAGTAGATTAGCTTTGGTTCTAAAGTATTGAAGTCGGATCTGCATTTGCTAGAGATTTGGTGAGATCTACACTCTGAAATGTCATGTTTTTTTTGTCTTGTACCATTATATTTGTTTTTCTTATGTTCAGTGTAATGATGATGACTTGTCCTTACATTCTTCGATGGGGAAAAAACAGGAGGGAATTATTCCCAGTTTGAACTAGAATAGTGCATGGTAAACCTATAGTTTGAAGTGTGCTTGACTTTGATGAATCAAATTTAAGGTTGAACCTGGTTATTCTGAGTTGGACTTGAAAATTTGATCCAAATCTTTATTCTACTATTTATCTTGTTTATATATCCAACCCTTACATCATAAAGAGCAGGGGCGGAGCTAGGTAGAAGGTTCTGGGTGCGGCCGCACCCAGCAAAAATCTATAATCCTTTATCACATCTAAATTTTCACCATGTTAAATTGAATGTCTACGAATGCTATGAAGGTGCCGCACCCTCCTTTATTCGTCTCTAGCTCCGCCCCTGATAAAGAGTCCAGTAACTTTTCTGTTTCCTTGAGTTCTATACATGTCTTATGAGGTCTTGCATCCGAGCCATTTTGTTCTCTGTTGTGACATCAAAACCTTACATCTAGTGGCAATCTTGATAATTTTGGAAATCAGGAATGATGAGGGTTCATGAAAGTTTGTGTAGAAAATATCTTGCAGCTATTTGAGGAAAAAAATTTACATTCAGCTTTATTGATCAGAATTCTGAACTGGATAAATAATATCCCACATCTTTTATCATACTTATCTAGTAGTCTCCACTGACTTATTTTGTTATTCAGATTCGAGAATGAAACCTTGAAGGATATTATCTGTGCAGAAGATGTAATGCGGAGTATAGTAGTAATTTCGTGAGCATATTAATTTGCTGTTGTACTACATTTCTTTTTGGCAGCCAGCATGGCTTGTTAATATCTGGGTGACATAATTTCAGTAGCCCATATCATCTAGATAGTTCTGAGCCCCAACAATTCTGTAACTGGCTCGTCGTTCATTATGGATACCCAAAGCCATGTGTTTGCTGTGCAATGTGCTGTCCTATCTCCGCACAGCTTTCGCCATGCCTGCAACAGGCCGATCCATTTTGATGAATGATACAGTAAACTTCTCGGTCTTGGACAGTTGGAAAAGTATCATTCTTTTCCATCTGTGGTGTTCATCATTCACTGTGCATTTATGGCTGGAAGGAGGCCACCCCAAAGAAAAAGTCGGGTACCTTCACATCAATGTATTGGCACTCGTAACCTTTCAGTTATGCTTTACACTTGGAATATTCCTTTTTGGCTTTGTCAATATTTTTTTTACTCTATTATTTAGTGCCATTGATCGGGCAATGTCAAACTAGCAGATCACTCGATTGCCTTTGTTCCAACGTTCAACAATTTTTTTGTGGTTGACAATGAGATGTCTTTTTTTTTTGAAATTAAAGCAGGAGCACTGCTATGTCATTTAAGAAGAAAGCAGTTGTACATCACGCGCCGAAGCGAATACCACCACCACACAAACAACGCACGCAAACAACGCACACAACACAACGCTACACCACCACCACCCGGGAGCCGTCGAAGACTGCGCCGTCGTCACCAACGCTGTGCCACGCCAGAAGCCGTAGCCCGCTGCAAGCCCGAACGATGTCTCATCTCATCTGCATCCTTGCAAAAATTTGCCAACCTGTAGTCCAGCCCAGTTCTGAACTACCTTTTCCCTTTTGTTGCCCTCGTTCACTAGAGCTGTCAAGGGGAGTTGTTTAAGGCGTGATCAAAGATGCCCTTCATTTACTTCGCCAACGTGGGTGCATCTCCTACCAGGATCCTTGAATCGGATGGTTGTATCAGGTAAATATGCCCATGATCCTCTCTTCTCCATTTGTTTACTCGCTGCCAACCCATCGCGACGTGCAAATTGAAGGCAGGGAGGGAATATTGCCACTTAGTAGCCTGCATGCACGCGCCTATTCCCGCCCAACCGTGTTATCCTTCGTAGCAATCATCTATGCTGCATCATCACAGTTCTAGGAGGTGGTTGGAGAAAAATACCTGTACAATGTCTTTGCCGTCTGATGCGATAAAGTATGCTCCACAGGTAGACCTTGATTTATCCTGTTTTTTTAAGGAGCACTTGTGCTTACCGCTTCAAGAGCCTTGCAAATAGAGTGCTATTCATGTGTGTTTGTGTTTTCATATAGAATATTCTACTCTTTTTTTTCGCAAACACTTGTTTAGCACTGTAGCTCTTTCGCTACAAAATATAAGCACATATCATCCGTCATCTTCCCTCTACAATATTACATCATGGAAGACTTTATGTGCTAACTTTAAGGTACCCTCCTCTGTATATCTAAGGTTATCTGGTGGTCCGAAAAGCACCTAATTTCAGCAGTGGAGAGAAGACTTTGCAACTCATATGTAATGAAATAGCTTGCCTCTGCCCAGCTCTCACATAACCTTTCATTCTGTTGACTAGCTTTCCACTTGATACCGCCCTGCCCCTAACATCCATTTGATAATTTTGTACGCGAGATGGGATATGAATGTGATATCCTTTGGACCAATAATTTCGATTCCTCCTCGCCTCTACCTAACGAGAGACACGACAGCTCCACGACAAATTTAGCAGAAAAAAAAGCTAGGCGTTAGAGGAGCAGCTCATAGCCCAAAAGGAAGAGGAGAGGTAAAGAGACCAGAAAATGCTCAAGAACATGAAAAGACGGAGCTAAAGGTTGCATGATTAAACATCATTTCTTATAAACAAACAAAAGGGGGCCAGGAAAGGTGGAGGGAAAAGGCCCCTGCTGCGCCATTTGACAACTCCACCCCTAGGAGATCACACCCTTCCGAGCACACAGCCACCCAATAAGTCAAGAACACTGCATTATTCACTGTTTACTGCCGGCACCAGCATCCTTGCCGGTCAGGGAGTCGTCGCCACCGGCGCCGTTCACCAGCGGAGGCGACGCAGGGCTGCTGCCGTCGTGCAGCGGACCTCTAGCGCCGCCCATGGAGCCAATGGACGGGCGGGATAGGAGGGACGACGATGTGGCAGAGGAGATGGCCGAGGCCAAAGAGATCGGCATCAGGCAGAGCCCCTTGCCCTGCAGATACTGCATGGCGGTGCCCATGTCCTCCTCCATCAGCCTGGCCACTTGGTGCTCCGTCACCTTCAGGGTGCTCCCGCCATTTTCACCATTGCTACCGCCGTCGGCGGCGTTGCCATCTCCGCTGTCGCTTGTACCATTTCCATTCCCATTACCCTGCAACAAGGATTTGAATTTGATGCCATGACAATTTGGCTAATGCACGTTTACATAATAAAAACTTACGGGCAGTTTGTCACTCAAGACAATAAAATGGGCATTTTGCCGAATTTTGTTTGGTTGACCTTATGCAGACGGGACATGTCCAGGAGTTGGGGATTCTCCTAAAGCTACTGGCTCCAACGGCTTAAACGCTTAATCAGTACCTTGCAATCGCTTTTCAGGCGTGTTTTTCCTTTTTGGCTTGAGTCCCAAAAAAACAAAGATTCCTACATTCTTTTTCCGTTGTGCTGGCCACTAATACTTGATCAGTCCCTTAAGTAAAGCTATGGCACATATCTCCTTTTGATTTCGTGGAAATCTGTAAGCATGCTGTTTGGTTTTAGTAGATCTTTTTGGTGTCTTTTAGCCCTCGAATGCTAAAGCTAGAATCTGTGATAAGATTTGTATATTGATACCCTATTATATAAACTTCATCAGGGATCAACTTTAGACCAACATAAACAATTTTCGATGGGATAAACGATTCTTAAATGGTTTGGAATGCAAACTTTAAAGATAACAAAATTTTGAATACATATTTGCACCTAACCAATGGTCAAAAGGATGACACTTTTCCTGTTTGCTTTGTGCTTAAGTGAACATCATTAGAGCATTTCAGGGTTCAACATACTTGGCCCACACAAATTAGTTAGCCTGTGGCTTGTATCAACTGGGCCATTGCTGGCACTTCAGTTTTCAAAATTAAAGATCATAGACACAAGAATCGGTACCTCTGATGACATGTTAGCAACTAGGGGGCCGACGCCTGCAGCTCCTCCTAATCGACTCATGCTAAGAACCTGCAAGAATGGGACATATCTCAGGAGGAATCATGAACTTTAAGTTGTTTTGAGTGCACAAATTATGAGCAGATTTCAGGAACCCATCCGACAGTAACCTAGCTAGGTGTAGGAAAGCCGAAATACCTTGACTTGAAGCTGGAGGAACTTCACATAATCAATGATCTCGTCGAGCATCGATGCCTTGTCGGTCTGCAAACAAAATTCCATATGATCATTTCAGCGATAGTGAGCTACTATGTCCACTCTATTTTGTGCTATGTAAGCTCTCTACCGACTAAGGCCCTGTTTGTTTCAGCTTCTGGCGAGCATTCCGTGCATAGCTTTTCATATATCCGAAAGCCGGAAAGCTCTGAACAGTGGAAAGCCAGAAGCCACTTTTCGTGAGCTTTCCAGCTTTCCACTGTTCAGAGCTTTCCGGCTTTCGGATATATGGAAAGCTATGCACGGAAAGCTCGCCAGAAGCTGAAACAAACAGGGCCTAAGACACGACGAGGGAGTGATGTTTTTATTCCAAAGGGCAGCAAACAACATTCGTTATTGCATCATGCATGATACTCAAACAGTGACGGCAAGTTGTGCAAAAAAGGGTCTCAGATGTGCCATTGGAAACACCAGAACAACCGTGGCACGTGGTGTTCGTGGGGAACAATGCTCTTGTGCATTTATGCTCATGTCTCGGGCTGACGGGCTCCGGCTTTAGTGTTTTGCAGCCGCGCGTCCGCCTACTCCGAGCAAGGTATGACTGGAAGTTCAAGTGTATCTGTGCATTTTTATACCAAAACATAGTTAACCTGCCATTCCCCTCATGAGCTACAACAATCTAGGAATCTTGTAGCTTCCAATGATCAACCTTCCCCCAGATAATGTCATGTATCACTAGTTTATTAATCTAGGAACTTTTACTACTGCTGTTGCTAGATCATTTTTACAAGTTACTAGTCACTAAAGCACATCCTCCAATTGAGGTCCAACACGTGTGCTTCCGCCCAAGTATAAAGTGAGCAATGCACTTCATACCTCAGCTACATGTTTTCGTGTCCTATGATGCACTCATTATTTTACCAATCTACATATAGGAGAACATAGCAGATAGCATGCTATACTATAACAAGAAGATAGTGTATCACCCAAAGACTGAATTTAAGGGAAAATTGTACACGCGCGCACAGGACACCACAGTGCAAAAAAGAAATGATGCATCATCACCACATTTCGAGGAAAGCTTCCTGCTGCTTTGTCCAAAAGAAAGGGGGAAAGGAGAAAAAGAGGGGAGAAAAAGAGAGGAAAATTTGGTCTACCTTGTTGGCGTTAGGGACCAGCTCCTGCAACGCCTTCATCCTCTCAGCTATCCTCTCCCTCCGGAGCTGCAACAAAGCATGGCGAGAGTGAGCAAGAAGACACACTGGAGATGCGCGGCTGAAGAGTATGGTGAAAGTGATCGGCAAAGATCAAAACGATTAGTCCTGCAGGTCATCTCTGATTCTCTGCTATTTCTGAAATCTTGAACACTTGTACCAAAAATTATGGCCAAAATTTGCAGTTTGGATGGCAGTCACAATTTGCCAAGCCACACCTGTGCCTGCCACAGATAATCTAGTTACTGTTTGGTTGAGAACTGTGATAGCAAATCTTCATGACGAGGTGTGGCCTGAAATATGAGCGCCCCAGACTGTGGCGAGCCACGTCGTGGCGTGGCAGGACATGGCTGCAATTCAAGCAGCCCCCGAAACAGTAAAATTGAGCTCTGTGATAGGTCAAACTGACGTACAAGGTCCGAGAATTGTGGGGCTCCTCCGGGCACAAGAACACAGGAGGCATACAGTGATGCAGGCATTAAAAAATGGGGAGAGAAGGGAAAGGTGGTGGGAGAGTGGCGTACACGTTCGGCGATGCTGTGAGGGTCTGTCGCTTGCCCCCTCCTCGCCCGCACGCGCTGCTGTCGCGGCGGCGCGGCCCCTGCGCCCGACGACGCTCCGGCGGCCGGCGTGCCTGCCGGTGCCGACCCGCCGCCGCCCGCGGCCGAGCCTCCTCCGAAGCTCTGCGCCGGCATTGGTCCGCCCTTTAATTTGGTCACACATGGAGAAAAAGACATGGCCCTTTTCAGTCCAATTGATCAACCAAGGAAAACCAAACTTGCCGCGCAAAATCAAGTATTGAAATTTCAGTAGCTTTGCCAGTTGTTGTGCCATGAGTGAGGCAGCAAAGCAGACTAGTAATCGAGAGTGCATTCCTCCTGACGAATGGGACCCGGGCACTGATTCTTGGCCGGCGTACCTGCACGGCGGCGGCGGCGGCGCCATGCATCCCGGCGGCTCCGAACCCGTTGTACAGGGCCTGGTTGCCGCCCTGCAAAACGCCCCAAAGTAAACCATGTCAATGACGA
This sequence comes from Alloteropsis semialata, assembly GCA_004135705.1. Taxonomy (NCBI): domain Eukaryota; kingdom Viridiplantae; phylum Streptophyta; class Magnoliopsida; order Poales; family Poaceae; genus Alloteropsis; species Alloteropsis semialata. The sequence continues at coordinate 73,736,732 of CM014270.1, read as the reverse complement.
GCGAAATGAAAGCTTTCCAGGAGGCAAAGCTGAAAGCCGGGCAGAATTAAGAATCTTACAGCGGCATTGGGGGACTTGAAGGCGGCGTCCATGTCATCCCTGGCCCGGTCGGTGAACAGCGGCAGCGGCATGAAACCCGCGGCGCCGCCGTCCTCCCCGCCGGCGGCGAGGCCGTGCAGGTCGCAGAGGTGGAGCATGACGGGCTTGTCCCCGCCGCCGCCGATCTGGTGGTGGCGTAGCCGCGTGGCGAGGAGCGCGGACTCGTCGAACGCGGCGTCCTCGGAGGCCCCCGCGGGGAGCTCCCAGGGGGACTTGATGGTGCCGAGCTCGGACCACGCGGCCGGCAGCGTGGACAGCATCTGGTCGAAGAAGTCGTCCTGCCCGCCGCCTCCGCCCTGCATTTCGCGGCCGTTCGGCTGCATGGGTCGGGCCGGGGTGGCGACTGGCGAGGCGGTTCCTTCTTTGCTTGCTCTGTTGTAGGGAGAAGAGGGCGGAGGAGAAGGGTAGGATGGTAATATAAATGAGCCTATAAACCATCTGTTTATTGACTGTCCTTATGCGAGAATGATATGGAGGATAATTTTTTATGCTACAGGATTGACCCCACCTAGATCGATTCGTCATATGTATAGGACTTGGCTCTCCAATCAATATAAAAATAATAGGAGCCTGATTTGGGTGGGGGTTGCTGCTATTTGCTGGGCAATCTGGCGATGCCGAAATGATATCATTTTTCACAAAATCAAATATAATTCGATTTTGCAGATTATCTTCAGGGAAACGTACTGGTTACGTTTCTGGGCGCAGCTGCAGCGTGATGAGCAAGCGAAGCAGACACTCTCCTTGATGAGCAGAAACATAGAGATTGCGGCGATGGAGCTCGTCAAAAGAGGGTGAAACCATATTTACCGTTTGCTTTAGTTTATATTTCTAAAAACGGCTTGCTCTTTTATCTTGACTTTGATGCAAACTTTGTAATAAAGAGCTGTGTACGTCGACAGACGTAGAGGCCGAATGCTTATTCATCCTTTATCTAAAAAAAAATGGCGGTGAGGACGGAGAGTGAGAGGAAAGGCGTTCGCTCGTCGGGCTTGCAGCGTGCGGGGGGGTTTTATAAACGCGCTTTTCGTTGCCGACAAATGATGGTGTCCTGATGTTGCAAAATGTGCAGGAGGCCCTTGGATTACATGAGAATTCTGCAGTGACCCCTTGTAGTACTCCGGTAGAAGTAGAGTGGCCACTTTTGATTTTAGCTGGAAATACTACAGAATACAGAACTGGAGATGAATCTAACTGCAGAGACCCAACACATAGGAGAAGTAGATCTTGCCGCCATGGAAAGGAGCTGTTGCCTTGGCAGCGATGAAGCCCGGCTGTCTTCCTTTCACTTGGCGAGCCGCAATTGACCGCACGGGCAGACTGCATATGCTGAGCACGCACAATGAACGGACGTCGGACGGTGAAACTTTTTTTTTTTGGAAAAATCACAGACGGTGAAACTTTTTTTTTGAAAAATCACAGACGGTGAAACTCTAGCTTGAGGTTGTTTGCACGGTGAACCGAAACGCCTCCTCCCTCTAAGTTTTGAGGAGTCGACGAGAGTACCGGCTGAGATTTTGGTGGGGGATTCCTTCTTTGAAACGAACCAGGCAGGAGAGCTGCCGATTATATTAAAAAGAAGAATAAGCCCAGACTGGGCAAACAACAAAAAAAACAACACCGGCCGGTTGGATTGGGACATCAACTCGCGCCGTACCACGCCAACTCAACTCAAACATACAACAACAGCCGGTTGGATTGGGACATCAACCGGGACTCTCTCCAAAGAAACTACAAAAAAAAAACTAAAACAACTCCGGCGGGTCGGATTGGGGCATCGACACCGCACAACACAAACAGCCCCGGGAGGTTGGAAAGGGGCAGCAACCACCGAAACCGCTCCTCGTCGCCCTCGCTCGAGTACCAGAAGCACCATCGTCACTAGCATAGAGGATAAACCATTGTCACCGCCAGCGCCGTCAATGCCGACGAAGTCCCATACCGAGCTAGCCACTGTCATACAGGGTTAGCCGCCATGGTCCGCTGCAAGCTGTGTAGCTACCATGCCATCGGACCCCGCTTGCGCCGCCTCTCGGAGTTGCCCTACACCGAACCAACACCCGCCATGCAGGGTTGGCCGCCGTAGGTCGCTGCAAGCCGTCAAACCGATACCTGAATAGCTGCCTTTGGCCATTCCTCGTCCACCGAGATCAGATAGTACACTCTGGAGTCCAAGCATCCCAGTCGCCTCGTCGAAGAAGCAAGATTGTCTCACGGGGCCTCCGGCAACCATCGGAAGACCACCACCGCAGGTCACTTCCGCAAGGCACCTCTACCGGCCACCTCCTACCACGCCGGCCTTTGCCAACTTCGTGGTCACCTCTGGCGCACCATCGCCCGCAAACGCCAAGCAGAGGTCCTGTCCACTCAAATGCTGCGGCAGCATCCACCTCTTGGCCGCCATCCTCCACCGTGAACACCAGCCCCTCAAGTCCACGACAAGGTCACCACCCACTCGACCACATGCCCAGTCCACCACGGTTGGAGTCTAGCACCGACACGGCCGACGCTATGCGTGACCAATCGCCGCCAAACCACCCAGTGAAGCTTCCAGCGCACTGCAAAGAAGGAGAACCCCAGAGGCGGCGTCTTCAAGAAGAACATGACGCTAAGACGCGCCGTCGCCGCCCGCTCGAGGTTGGGCAAGGTTTTCACCCGGAGATTCCACCATCGAAACAAGGAGGGTGCCTTGACAACGTCCTCAGCAGGAATACGGCGCCCGAGGCGTCGCCGTTGTCGGATCGGCGTACTGCCGAGCAGGATTTCTCCCGGCACCCACCTGCCCGCAGCCGCCACTGGCTCACTGCCAACCATGGCCACCACCAACAACAACCTCACCTCCGGGATTCCTTCTAGACTAGGGATAAGAGATCGCGAGCGAGATTTCGGTCTGGGGCTGGCATCAGAACAAAGTGATGGCTGACAAATGATGGCGAGAGGCAAACACCTCTATACTTGGGCTACTGCAGGAGCACTCGAGCAGCAGACATTGTCACACTGCCACGACGATTCGGACAGAGACAAAACACAAGCGCCCTGGGTCTATTTCTTCCTCTCTGCCCTGCCCTTGCTGCCTTTGCCTTTGCGAGGCTGCGATCTCTTTTTTGTCCTCTCTTCCCTCCAACTGTCAAATCTGCTGACTCGTTCGTCACTAGTAGCCGTTAACAAAGCTGCTGCTTGTCATGCCAACACGTCCCGGATTCCGGGTACGTAAGCGTCATGCCAAAACTTTGTTGGTTGCGTGCTTGCGCACAATTACCCAAAGGAAGCCAATACGTGCTAGCATCTGTCGCATTCTTATGTCGCATTCCTGCCTCGGAAACACGTCATGGTTTTCCTTGAGAGCGATCGAGAGTTTCCAATTTCCTAAAGCATGCCATGGTCTGTACGCTTCTCCTGCAGGGTTTCCTTTGTCCTAGGCTAGCTACCGCCCCCTGGTTCTTTCACGGGAGTAAAGTTGGACCAATCATTCATGCCTCCAAGATCCGTATCAAAAAGAAAAGAAATCATGCATGATGCCACCGAGATTGAGATGCGAGAACGCACGCACCTCGTTAAGTATTTCAAAAAAAAAATCTTAGCAAGTTTGGATTTTGGAGTTATATATGACATATGTATAGTTATGTAGAGGCATGGCAAATTGGCAGCACTGGAATGGCCATACTCTGCTGCATCAACAATCTCGGGCAGATTAAATACGTGCTTTTCCCTTCTCCTGCGTTGTATGTTTTAAAAAGTCACCTCATCATTTATCTTAATGAAATATTACCACCGTATATAAATAATTATCGATGTTGATTTTTTATCACGAATTTGACCATTCATCTTATTCAAAATATTTTATGTATATCATTTATTTTGTTTGTGATTTGTTTTATCATTATATCTACTTTAAGTGTGATTTCTCTTTTTGCATATTTGCATAAAAAACTGAATAATTCAAAAGGTCAAATATTTTAGAAAAAGTCAACAGCGACTAATATTTCGATACGGTGGGAGTGCGTGCTCAACCACTTTTTCGAGGAAAAAAAAGCAAAAATCACCTCATCTAGAATGGAATTGTCTATGTCGTCCTATGAATTTTGGTGAGATCATCCGTCATTATCTGGATGATGTCACAACCGATCATGGAACAACCTTTTCTATTCTAAAATACAAAACAAAATTATGGGGAGTGAGAATTAAATATCAAGCCAAACACTCCAAGGCCCTTTGCATCAAAGAATTAAATACGAAGACCCTTTGAGGCGAACGAGTTTTATTCTTTGTTCAAGTGGGAATTTAGCAGTCAGATTCCTGTTTTTCTTTTTGCAAAAATAGTTATCTAATTGTCACATCTTACGATTTCCTAAAGATGGTATTAATATGTCGCTCCAAAGATAGAAGAAGCAAAGAGCAAGCTGGTCAATTAATCGCCACAATATTGAGGGTATCCGGTATCCCGCATCTCCTCAGTAGCTAGAATAATGACCTTATTATTACCAGCTAGCAATGCAAAGTGCGGTTCTAACGTATCCAAGAGGTTCTATATCTCTTATAAAGTGGTAGAGTGGTACCACATGCATGGTTATCTGTAGTGACGGCTTACTAGTAGTGACAACTGACGACGATCAAATACATAGGTTCTTATGCCTTTGTTTAGGGGGGGCCTAGACCGACGACTCAATTCAGATTCCTCAATGAAAAAAAGCATAGGTGACAAGGCCTCACGACCAATAGCAAAGCTGAGCAGACAGAGACCGGTTAATTAGAGTATACCTCTCTTATTCCTTGTCAACTTTATATCTGATAAGAAAAAAAGTTAATATAGTTATCAAAAGGCGAAATTTTTACTATACCATATCTACGAGAAAAATATAATGCATCGCTCTCAAGGCTTTTTACTGGCAACTGGCAGATTAAGCCAATACAACCAATGAACCAAAAGCCATGGCGGTCTGACACGTCACTGGAATTGCGCTTGATGGAGACCTGGACACTGCTGCGACGATAAAATACTCGAGATAGCACGTCCACTCGTGTAGTATTAGATATCGTAATGATGCGCTAATTATATATAGTCAAAAGCGAGTCGAGGCCGACTAGATTAAGAAATGTTTGTTGCACCGGGCCGGGAGGCGAAAGCCAGCATGAGCAAGGCGGCGGCATTGATTGCAGTTGCAGCAACAAATATTCTTCTTGTTGGTGTTAACAGAAGCGAGATCGAGAGGTTGGAGAAGGAGGTGCGCAAGTAGTGGCGGTTTCTGCATCATCAGTTGCGTTAATCGCGTTCGCCCGTGCGTGCGTGTCCAATCAGATCTTGTCGCGCCATATCTAATGGCCCGTGGATTAGTACTCCAAGGCTCAAACCGTACTTTCACAAGATCATGCAAAGGTAAGGAGCAACGAGAAAACAAGTGAGAATTCTCTCTGGGTCTGGATCCTCGATCGTCACCAGACATCAGTCGCAGTCGCAGTCGCAGTAACTTCATTCTTTTCTGTGTGAAGTAGTAGCACTTGGCTTAAGCTGCTGAACAAATTAAAGTTGCGCAAGTAGATCAGTATCCCGAACAAAAAGGTTAGATGGCAAGGTCCTGTTAATAGTAGCCTTTGAGAAAGATGTTTGACAGAGGCAAAAGCAGGCTGGACAAAAGAAAAGTTTGCCAAAAGATCTATTTCGGATTTCTAGACAAAAAAAATCGTATACACGACAAAGACGTTACAGCTAAAAAAAACAGAGTTGGGCAGAAAGAGACGGCCAAATCATACTTCACCTTTGTTATTCACCCTTTACTATATTGAATTTGAAAGAAATGCTCGAATTACAGTAAGGTCCTCTCGGTCGGTGATGCCATGCGACATGCGTCCAGTCAGACTTGACACTAAGAAATTGATCGCACTAGAGAAGGCAACCTAAAAATCCAGAAAAGAAAATTGAATTTTGACGCGATCCAGCAGATGAAAGAGCCCAAGACTATATCGAACCCTCTTCTGATTGGGCCCTTAACTGCTGGTTTAAGCCCACCATATAACACGGCAGAGAAAAAGGAGGCGATCCAACCTGGTGGCCCATAAATCGAGCCCAACCTAAGTGTGAGGCCAGTCACGCGTGACAACAGAATGGCCCACCGCCTCTCTCGTCTCCTCCTCCATTTGTCCGTACTCTTTCTGCCGCTCCCCCCGGAAATCCCCAATCCTCAGAAAAGTGACGGATCAAACCCTAATCCCTCTCATGGCCGCCGCTTCCTTGTCTCCGCCGAGAAATCTAGGCTCGGCTCGGTTCGATTTGGTGCGCGAGCAGGAGCCCCTTCGCTCCTCCTCCGAGCATCGGCGGCGGCAGAGGCGAGAGCTGCAACGCGTGAGGCTGACGCCACCGTGAAGCATCGGACAGGTGAGGCAGCAGCTTCCACCTCCTCTTCCCTCACCCATTTCCTAACTCGCCGTCGATGGGTTGCCCTAGGGTTAGGACACGGGCGCGCAAGTTCCTCACCCCGTGCGCCGGCCGCGTGGTGCTGCTAGGATTCACCTTAGGGTTTCGCGCTGCTTACGTTTCCTTCCGTTTTGCTGATTAGGGGCTTCATTGATGGCGGACCCCAGAGGTCGGTTGAGTTGGATTGCGTCGTGTGCAATGTACTCGTGCTGGAGGTACTCATGGTTTATTAGGCTGTCATGACTAGTAAGTTCCTCCAATTTGCGGGGTAATGTGTTTGTTATGTTCATTCCTTATATTGCCTTGTGTAGTTTTGGAACCAACAGGCACTGTGATTTGACATCTTGCTCTAGATAGGTTCTGCTATTTAAGGGAAAATTGGTTCTATAGCATCGAAAGATTGCGACTTCTGTAAAATACCACTGAAAGATGTTGTCATTGTAAAATACCATTGAAAGATGCAACCGTTACCGGAAAGTAGCACTCTGTTAAATTTTCCTCACGGAGACCCTGTTTTCACCATTTGGACCAACATAACACGAACATGAAATGACATGCCTGCCCTTGACAACTTATCCTCTTGAGTCCCACGCGAAAACAGGAGTCACGGCCTTTTCTCCCGCACAGCGCCGCTCTCTGTCCGCAGCTGCGCGTCGCCCTTCCTCGCGCCACGGTAAGAGTATCGCCTCCACGTGAAAGCACGACGGCGCCGCGTCAGAGTATCGCCACCACGCGGCTTCCCGGAGCAGCAGACCCCGGCCGCGGCAGGGCGTCCATCGCGCCTGCCCCTGATGACTTCCTGCAGTGCGCATTGCCGCAGCGTCCAACACCACCACCATGAACGGTTCCACGCGTTGTCCTCCGCGCCGCGCCGAGCTACCCACACCGCGGCCTCTGCGTAGCCCACCGGATGCCCGCGGTGCACTTGACACCGGCCGGGTCGTGGCCTTCTAGCCCGCGTTGTGGCCGAGGACGAGGCCGCCTCTGTTCATCTTCTCAAGTTTCTTTTCTGTACTTTCAGTTTCTCTTCGTTAACTTTTCTTCCTTGGAGCGGCAATCTCTGATTTCTTTCTTTTAATTTAACTTTGGAGCTCCCTTGCTTTGTGCCATGCAACGATGCATGGGCCTGATTATGGATAGTTACAAGAATCTTATGTTCCTGGGACTCGATCTCTGAACGCATCAGGGCTGCGTCCTCGTTCTTCTTCGGCGTATCTTGTTCAAACTCCAGTCACTTTCCTAGAAAGCTTCCTCAGCACAAGTTTCAGATTATTGATCTGCTTAACTTCAGCAGACGGGCGGAGCTAGGGCCACCTTGGTGCTGCTTCAGTTGCGGGATGAGACGTGACACGTGGAGGAAGACAATCGGGGATGGAGGGGAAGAACCTCGTAGCTGTAAGGTTGAGGGCATTTTTGTCTAACTTAACAGATCTAACACCGAAATGTAACAGAGTGGTAATTTTAGTTCATATCTGCATGTTTCAGTGGTATTTTACGGCACGGACGTCTTTGAATGGTATTTTTCAGATGTTGCAATCTTTCGATGCTATAGAACCAATTTTCCCGCTATCTAATCCCACCGGGCATGTTTGGATCCCAGGGGCTAAAAATTAGCACCATGTCTAGGTGCCAATTAGATAAACTAAAATATGGGCTAATTTTAAAACTAATTGCATAACTCATGTCTATTTGATGAGTAGAATCTATTAGTCCTAATTAAGTCTTAATTAGCCCATGTAATGCTACAGTAAATATGGGCTAATTAAGACCTAATTAGGACTAATAGATTCTACTCCTCAATTAGACATGATTTATACAATTAGTTTTAAAATTAGCCCATATTTAATTTATCGAATTGGCACCTAAAATGATGCTAATTTTTAGCACCATGGATCCAAACATGCCTACATTTTTGCCAGTTAGACTGGTTAATTGTCAAGGTTTATATGCCGCCCGATTTTGTTTCTGACAGATCATGTGACAGTGTGAGTTGATAGGGTTTGCTCTGTTGCTTGCTTATCTTTAAAATCGCAAGAGCTCATGATCTCATTGTTCCTTCTTTTTGGTAGTGTCTTACCGTCTGTGACCGGAAGGTCCAGGGTTCGAGCCCCAGCCTCTGCACTTTGCACTTGGTGCGGGTAAGGCTGTGCGCTGACACCCTTCCCCAGACCCCGCGCAGTGCGGGAGCCTACGGCACTGGGTACGCCCTGTCATGATGATCTCTTGGATATATCTCATAACTCTAATTTTATCTATCTTCTGTGACTAGAGCCAATGACATTTCATGACCTGGAATTTTGGTGGGCGCACTTGAATCAGAATAGTAATTTTGGGTTTGGATTATGTTGTGCTGGAGAGATCATGGGTTTAGTAGCCCAGCCGTGTTTTGGACTATAACTTTTGGTCCTCCAGTCTATGGTAATGGGTTCTCAGTTTGTTGATTGTATCGCCACAGTTGACAAGGTGCCTAGATTTGGAACCAGCGGGCATCAAATGATTCGATCTACACTCTAGATTGGATTTGCCTTATATTCTTGCATTACGGTATGGCCATTTCCGCAGGATAGAGAACACCTTCACAAATCTGAATAGTTAATTGTTCGGATCAATATCTGTTCTAATTTTGTTTCTGGGAGATAATAAATGCTGTTAGTTAGTCAGTGTATGAAATGAGTTGACAGTGCTTAAGCTGTTACTTTGAATTGGCTTGCTCATGAATCATGATTTAGTACTTACAATGTCCATTATTTTCTGTCACCAGTATTTCTGGTCGCATATGTTGGAATTTTAACATGTTTTTATCTCATATGAGTTGTTGGTTGCAGATGACTAGCATGCTAGCTCAATATTTCTTTTCATGAACTGGAATTTTGGTGTGTACATTTAAATGGTAATCATAATGCTGGCTCTAAAGTTGCCCCTTTAGTCTACTACTATAGACCATAGAGAGTTTCCATTTTTACCAGTGCTATTTTGCTTTCACTAAATATGACCTCCTTTATAGGCTATAGAGAGGTGTCTGATTATTTATATAAATGAGACAATCCAATGGGGTTGATTGGTAATGGAAACGACTGGCTCTATTTATGCAACACAGAAAAAAATATGTAGAACGGTTCTCATTTAACCAGTGGATTGTAGGTTTGAAGTTTCTTGCTTAATCTTCTGTGTTTGATGCCAATAAGGATAGCATACTTGTCAATGTCATTGTCGAAATGTTTATCTGGAGCAGGACATTGCTATTAGCTTTATGCAGCTGGCTTAGTATATTGTGTTTCTATTGATGTATCCATTTAGCCCAACAGGCACACTGCTAGATATAGCCATTAAGATAAATGTTTAGGCTCCAGGAGACATTTCTTTTGTATAACCATAGTAAACAAATTCATTTCTTTTTTTTTGTATAACACTGCCTTACAAATTCGTCTCTGCCATCTGCGCTTACGCGACTAGCTACTTTCCCAAAATTGGCACCCTGAGGTTAACACAGAAAAACATTAAAAGAAACCCTTAAGCCTGTAACTGTAAGTTATCAAATTTGCTAACTTTTGTCCTGGTGATCTTTTATTTGTGCATGAGCTTATTTGTACAATAGAATCATGCCATGATATTGGAAGGCTAACCAGTGTTAATGTTGCTGAATTGTGCAATAGTGAAAACATGTGATGCTGGAGATGAAGTCCCATAGTGTTTGCTCAATGTAAATAGTTGCGTGATTGGATTTTGAAGTCCTTTCATGTTTTAGGAAATGGTTGCATATTTGAAGCTTTGACAGGTGATATATATAATTTTTATCTCATGATCCTTCTTGCATATGGAGTTACAGTACAATTAATATGTGGGCGGAACGGTTAATATTTTATGTTGTCACTCAGCTATATTGATCGCTTGGGGGGAATTGGCTATTTACTACACCTAACCCACTCCTTGCTTCTGGCGAAACCTTTTTTTGCTATTAATTCTTTTTTACTAGATTTAATCATTTAAGTGTGGCGTTGCTTATCCAGGAGATTTTGCAACAATTAGGGCATCATGTATATTGATAGAGTGCTTAATAAAAGCTAGAAGCCATAATGGCACTGTACTGTCTAATATGCAATAATCCACCCTAAATATATTCAATGATCTACAGTTTATATTATATTTTTCCATTCACCTTTCAGTTCTCTCCTTGAAAGGCTGTATCGGCAGGATAAATATATCAGTGCTTTACAATACAGACCATTAGCTGATATGCCCATTTGACTCATAAAAAGCTTAAGCTTTTAGTACATTTTGCGCATATCATGAACATGCATTAAGTTTTATTTCATTTATGTCATCATCTTTCGAACTGTGGCAATTTAGCTAGTCAACAATGCAAGAATCATGTTACCTTTTCTTTTTTTAATTTAGATTGCCATGATCTTTTCTCGTGGTTTTAGGAAATGCTGACTTATATTCTAAGTCTGTACTGGCATAGTATCTGAGAAGACTCTTATCCTTCATCACGATATTTTGGATGGAGATTATGTGTAGTTATCATGTGGACATAAAGTGCATCCCTTCGATGAGCCGCATTATTGCAGGCAACAAAAGTGAAACGATAATTTTAGTTACCTGACAGTTGTCTCTCTCAGCTACCACGTTAAGTGGTAAATACCTAGATCCTAGAAATGATTTATGGATTTTTGTGGTTACCTGGTTAGGTCTGTGATCAAGTACTGTATAGAAATTGTCCTTGTTCCCCCATTTTTATGGCATTCTCTGAACAGAACTTTGAGGCATATCAAGTGCTACTAACTCGGAACCATGGTTGTCAAAGCTGAAAATTCAATGATATTGTGGCAGAAGATTTGATCCCTCAACTTCTGCCTTAGGCTCAAATCCGTCCCTCAGCTATCTAATTGGCCATCTGCTCGGCTTTTTATTTGGACCTAGTTTCACCCCTGGTCCTACGACGTTAGCATGCCTAGTCAGTGATCGGTGCCATAAAGTGAGACACAAATTGACTCTTTCACTCCTAATTTCTTGTTGTACTTCCTGCTGTGCTATTTCGGACATGACACAATAGAAATCATTTAACCTGTGGATAGAACACCACTACATTAAATTCCACTTTTACTTTCAGTTTGATGCGCCCTTTCAAGTTTCAACCTATTCATGAAAGTGATGGTACCAGTTGAGGCATTTTGCATAATGCAGCATTCTCTTGTTAATTTAGTGCTCGCTTCTCCTGATGTGGCTCATTCTTGAATTCAAATGCAAATAATTTAGTGCTTGCTTCTCCTGATGCGGCTTGTTATAAACCTCATTTGGATAATGCCAGATTCAAAATGCAGGCAGTCTCCAAGACTACTTACTGCATGGTCTAAAGGTTTTGAAGTTACAAGATCCCAAATTCTGAGGTATGCCTTAATCTGCAATCTGTTAGCTGATAGCCTGATATTGTCTGCAACTCCAATGCAAATGTGCAAAGTCCGAACCTAGTTCACTGTGTTAGCTGATACATTTGTTTAGCAAGTAGTATATGCCCAGGGATAAATATGCTGATCCTGTGTGCAAAGGGTTTTAAATATGATATTTAGGACAAGCTAATTAGTCCAAAAATAATTAATGAATAACTAGATTTTTCCTAAGCGTTGGATATTTAAAAGCAAAGGCTTTGTCACCACCACCACCATTGAACTCAATCTGTTTTGTCACTTTTGCAGCGAAGGAAAGAAGAACTTAAGTGCCATGTTTTATTTCCACTTTACAATAGTAGTCCGTATATATCTTTTGTAGCACGTTTGACGCTTTTTTGTATAGGTAGGTTAATGACAATGTAATGGGACTGTTGGCAGTATGATATTAATGGGACAAATTTGGCCAAACCTAAATGCCTTTGTATTTTAACAGGTTTATGGACTTGTTGGGTTGTATGCAAGTGATACGGGAGGAAAGCCTTGTTTGATGTACCGTGATCGGGATTGATTTGTGATTTATTTGGCAACCTAGATGATAATACTTTTTGACTGACAAATCCTTCCAAAACCTGTAGATTATGATGGTAATTATTGAACTGCATAGTGGTTTTACTAAGTTGGGCCTCATTGGGTTCAAATTACGATGCATATGACTGCTGGGCCAATTATGCGATAATGGGCTTTCGATAGGTTGGTACTTTGTTTTAATAGGCCTTTAGCGGGCTGATACAGAAACACATGAATCTTTAATGGGCCTTCACTGTGGATGATTGCTTGTATTATTTATATGGGCTCTTGTTCGGCCTATGTTGCGGACTGTTGGGCCTTTTGTGGTCCAAAATGTGCCTAAGTTGGCGCGGACCAACGGTGCCGTAATGGGCTTTTACATGCAGGAATTTTGTACGGGCGATATCATGATACATGATCTTTAATGGGCCACTACGGAGAGTAATGGGCTTGTACTGTTTAAATTGGCCCTTGTTGGGCCTTTTGTAAGTCGGCGCGGACAAAGGGATAAGGAAAAACAATACGGTAATGGGCTGTGCAGGCCGGAACTTTGTTCGGATGGGCCTTTACTGGGTCGATATTACGAGACATGATCCTTTAGTAGTGGGCCGCTACGGAGATCAATGGGCTTGTACTGCTTAAATGGGCCCTTTTGGGCCTTCATTTCATTAAGACGGGATGAAAGTGACTAGTTGGGGCGGACAAAGTGAAACAGTGCGGTAATGGGCTTCGAAGGCCGACACTTCGTTTGGATGGGCCTTTAATGGGCGACTATGAACCTTAAATAGGCCTTTAATGGGCCGAACCTTGAATGGGCCGCTACGGTTATCAATGGGCTTGTGTTGTTTACATGGGCCGTTGGTGGGCCAAAATAAAGACAATGGAGTTTTGTTGGGCCAACAATACGATATTTGGGCCTGTACAGGGACGACATTGCGATATCTCAGTTTATGTTGGGCTACGATTGTTGTTAATTGTTAATGTTGGGCTGTATCTGTATTAGACTGTGTTGTTGGGTCTACATTGTGAAAAATGAGCGATTCATGAACCGTGCTGTATATGCTACGGGGCGTCAAAGCCCCATGTTACTAAACCAGCATATTTTTGAATCAGTGTTGCCTCGAGAAAAGAAAAAAGGTAAATTATATCGTTAGCGGCATACAGACTAATGGCAGCGTAGTATATGTAAGTTCACTGAAACTGTCCATCTTCGTGATGCCACCTTCGAAAAAGAGGACGGGGGACAACTCAAGAGAAATGCACCAATCAAAGCGTGCAGCATATAGTACAATGAAAAGGCAACAGCCTGCACGGTACATTAGAATATTAGACGACAAATATGCTGGACGAGCTAACAGGTCATTATTACCATATAGTTAATAAGTATGATCACTACGCAGCAAAATGATAATGACATGGGAACCGCTTGGAACTTTCCTGAGCTAACATTTGGTTTCAGATAATCAACACGCACCAAGTTCAGTCATATTAGTACAACACTGAAGTTACAGATTCAAATATAAATGGTATATGACTGATGCAGCAATGTTTTGGACTAAGAAATTTAAAGCAGCTATGCGCAACTAATGAATTAATGCAAGTTAATTAAAGGCAGTCCCTAGATAAACAGAAAGCATGTCTAATATCATATGCAATACACAATTTCATTCCACAGTCAGCTTCTGAATGACCATTTCTGAAACTGATTGGAAAGGAGAGAAAGTTGGGTAAAGCTAAGAAGTTACAGCATAAGCATGTGCAACTAGCACTGAAACATTTTGTTTGCACCAAAGTACCAATTTTGCACAAACTGATGTGTGGTGTTCATGCAAATCCCAAATTGCACTTCAACACAATTTGCTGACAACAAATTCAATTATCAGTCATCTCAGTTTTCTGCTAACTAAATAGTTTCCACATGATGGACGATATAACGTCAAAATTGAATTGTATTAGAGTAGAATGTTCCTCTGTCCTGATCTAGTTGTTTAATGATGTTGAAATTGCACTGAATTAAATAATAATATTCCCACGTAACAAATCTAAGTACTCAAACATGTGGCAATGGTACAACTTTTTGAAAGTCAAACTAATTGCACATAACAATCATTTCCAAAGCTATAACTTTGTTCACCAATTAGTGCAAGTTTTAATACGCATTTGGTCTCCAAAATCATAACTTTATTCACCAATTACTATCGATAATGCTAAGAAAAGTCATAATATCATAAAACCAATTGGTTTCCATATGACTAACTAAGATGTCTATAAAATACAGCCAGTTGTAATCAGTTTGCTGCATGCTAACCAAAATATTTATAAGACACTGTTACAAATAACAGGGTTAGTCAATTAATATCTCATCGCCCATTTCATCACCTCAGCCTTCCATTACTATATAAAACATTTATTAATTGCCACTATACAAGCATTAAGATGACTAACCACCCAAATTGCCACTATACATGCATTAAGATGACTAACCACCTAAAACAGGGCTAAAACTTTCATTCATATTACGAAACATCAAGTAATATTTCCGGGCACTGTTTAGCTAGATGACCTGTAGGAGTGCCATAACTTACATCCAAATTCCAAATGTTAAGTAGTTAATGAATTAAATTTCCAATTTTTTACTCTGTTTATACTAGAGTTACATTCACATAACAGCAGTCTAACAACTATAATAACCTAAACAGTGATTTTAAGAATCTACTACAAATAGATTACACATATGACATGTCTTCTATGTTTTCTATCAATTTTCAGTCCTAACACTAGGAACAGGCCTATTACAACAACGACAGCAAAGCTTTTCAGTCCCAAGCAAGTTGGGGTAGGCATATGAACAGGCCCATTAACACCAGAAAATAAGCAAACATATTATATAGTGATCAAGCTATTACTTAGTTCAAGCAGCCTTGACCAGAATATTTTTAGCACCTTGTCATATCAGGAATAAGAATGAATGCATGTTTTCCCAGGCCTCATGCACAGTGATGTTAATTCTCCCCATTTGAGAATTCTTGTCAAATCCGAATAATTTTAACCTCAAATGGGCAAAAACAGAGAATTAAAACAAAGCACAAAATAAGGGAGATGCAAACATAGTAGATGCTGCTGGGTGGAAAGCTTACAATGAATCCAAATCTATCAAGCCATTGCTTCAGCCAACTCAGCTTCTTTTTGATGGCCTTCTTCAGGATGAAATGGAACTGCCAGAGATCACGTAAATGTTATGGTCGGCATTCAGTACCAAAGGAAGCGCAGGGAGGAGCAGCAGGCAGGCACGGCAAGAGTTCAGTTTGTTTGGCGGCAGTTGGATTAGATTTCGTTTGTTGCAGTTTGTGAGGATTATTAGCAGAGTTTTTCGTGAGATAAGACATTTAGAGGAGTTTGTTGGGTTGTTGTAATCCAAGGCTATTTATACGAAGCCACAGAATTGAATAAACAAGCCTGATTACAATCTCTAGTTCTCATCTCCTTTATCTACTCTCATCTCCCTGCCCATCGCTCCGGCGTCATCCTACCACATCACAGGCAAGAAGCCGGCAACGCAGTGGCCGGCCACTTCCCATAGCTACCCAATCCGGTCATTGCCTCACGGCCGTGACATTAAATAAAACGATTCAGTGAAATACGAAGAGTAGACCTAACAGAAGCCAATATAAATTGCTTGTTGTAACTGTAAATACAGAGCCAAATCCACTGCTCTTAAAAAAAAATTGACACTGACCTATTAGCAATTCAGATCATAAGATTCAAAATTATCACAGAGAAAATATCAAAACCAACATTAACTAACATAATCTCTAGAAATTATGTCATTCTATTGGAAGGTGAGTTCTATCTAGAGATCTTTAGGGGCACAAGCACATGAACACTGATCACTTGCCTTTCCCCGTCCAAGGATTGGTCGGTTGGTCTGACTTTTCACTGCCAACCATTTCTCCTAAAGGCGTGACAAATTCGTGAGTATAGGAATAGCCCATGCAACTGATCACATAACATCCTGAACAGCCAATCAATGTAAAAGCCAACTGAGAACAAGACAAGAAAGATGCAAATTATCATAAAAGGTTCATTCCTTATCAGTTAGTGCAAAGCTTTCATAAGTTTGTAATTCGTCTTTTTGAGTATATAAAGGGAAGCATGGATTGCATGTCATTTCTTGAGTAATGATACTGGCATGAATGACATGTCCAGAAGCACAAGCCCCCGACCACTTGCCTCCTCTCCAAGGCTTGGTGCTGCTTTCACGGCCATTTCTCCTAGAAATACTTGTCAAAATCATAAGGGATAGTAACAGGGCGGACCCCGGCAACCCTGGATGCCTGCATGTGCACGGTTCAGGATGAGGCATTTCATGGTTGACACAAGCAATCAGAATGGTGACCCTAGTGGAAATCACGGAACTAAAAAAACTCAAATGGAGATAGCCACAGCCCACAGGAACTACCAGACGACTCAAAGAAGAAACAAATTTAAGCAATGCTGTCAAGTTAGCTTATGTTAGTGGTAGATGTGTTTATGTGAACTTGTTCTTAGTTGACATGTTCGCCCAGACTCTACAAAATTACTGGGTCCACCACTGGACGGTAATAGGGCATGCAAACCCATCACAACACAACCTAAGCAGTTCAAAGGATGTGAAGGTCAACTGGAAAAAAAAAACAGAAAGGTGCTTCAGATGGAATGCACATTCCCTTTTTAGTTGGTGCAAAGGTATGATTCATAAATTTGCTTTACTTTTCTTGTTTGCTCCTTCCTCAGCTTTTTCTGCATATACCAAACTAAAAGGCACAATCTAGCATCTGACATTCCTCAAACAATGACACTAATATCATGGAATTAACATGTTACTTACATCCGTGTGACATAATAAGAAAACTTTATTGTGCACCAAGGTTCTGAAGCAATAAACCGTGCTAGTTAATTTTGAGGGAAAGTGCTACTGTACTTCATTGATGCAGCCAAGATAAAAACTAGCATATCCCAAACAGTTCTGTGAATATTCAGCATTTCCTTGGAAACCAAAGAAATCATGAAACAATCTCACTTGCAAAGACAGCAACCCATCCCTCTAAGCCATTCGGGTTTTTCGGTCTGGCAGTATAGTCACGATGGAAGCAGCGTCATGGTTGTCTAATTTCCGTCGAGACGGTGGCATTGGCGACGAGCCAGCACATTAGCGGGAAGGCCAGGCGCGGGGAAGTGGATAACTAGGGGAACGATGTGGTGGTCGGTCTCCCCAATTTCCCAGGTATCCAGCAGCGCGATGAGCAAAATCAGGGAACGATGTGGTGGGCTGGTGGTTGGTCTCCCCAATTTTCCCCGTCTCCAGCCGCGCGATGAGCAAAAAATCAGGTCAGAGATAGAAGGGGGCGGAAGGGATTTCATACCGAATTAGGATAGCCGCGCTGCTAGTGACGACGCCGGAGCCGGCGGTCGCCGTGTCACGGGAAGCGCCGCCATCCCTCCCGCCTCCGCCTTCGCCGCCGTCCCCATCCGGCCCCGGCCCGCGCCGCCCTACGCGGATCTGCTCGGCCAACACGGCGACGCGACCTACCCTCACAGCATCCTCGCCGCCATGATGCAGTGAGAGAGGAGGAGGCGGATGAAAGGGGCGGGGGCGGGGGCGGGAGTCTAGGGCTGGGGCAGTAGCTTGGCGGCCACGCGGACGCGGGGAGCAATTGGGGATTCGAAATCAGGAAGACGAAGGCATGTGCTCGGCTTGTGCACTTGGAATGAGGCGCCGACTCGAGTCCTCGCCGTCCGAGGACGATCCAGCGGCTCACGTTTGCTGCGAAAAAGAACCGCCCTGCGCCTGCCACTTGCACGGTGACGCCACGGCAGCACTTGTTGCCTGGACAAGTTTTACTGGACATGGGCACATGTCGTCGCGCAGGATCCCTCGATTCAGAACGGGGATCAAGCCCACGCACAGAACGAGTTCCCGGCGACGCTAGCGCGTTGTGTTGGGCGATTTGGCAAAAGTTTTTAGCAAACTTTTTCTAGGTTTATATTTCAAAGGCGCTCACTTGGGATCGTTTATACTAATTATAGACTACAGTACTTTGCTGAAAAAGAGGACAAACAACATTTTGCATCTACGGTTGATGAAGGGGCAGTGATAATTTTGTTCCTTGATTTCATTTATTTTTTAAAAAATACATACGCATGGCAAAACTTTCTAAACGAGACGGTCATGGCTCATCGGAAGTCCAGGTGGGCCGTTTCTATTGGGCCTTAACTACAAGTGTACAGACGAAAGTTCGGCCGCCGCATCGGTGCCAGCTGGCAACAGCCCGCGCGTCCCTCCGAGCGGCTTCAGCTTGGCTTCCAAGTCTCTCCGGGAAGGCGCAATCCGTTACAAAATGGCGCACGGCTGCTGCCTCCCATGGCCCGCACGCATTTCAGTTTGGCATTCTGACCCACCCGACTCGACTCCCCCCACCCCGGCCGTTGCCGTGCCGGATCCCCACCACCTTCCCGGCCACTGCTCGCCCTGAGCGTTCGTTCCCGCCGCCATGAGCGAGATGAAGCAAGGAGGAGACGATGCCGCCGCTCCGCGCTGCCCCCCGCACCCTGGATTCGTCCGCGGGCTCTGCTTCCTGTGCGGGGTGAAGCAGGAGGACACGGATGGAGACGCTCCCGAAGTCGCCACTGGGGACGAGATGATGGTGGAGCAAGGGGGAGACGAAGCCACCGCCGCGCGCTGCCCACCGCATCCTGGATTCGTCGGCGGGCTCTGCTCCCTGTGCGGAGCGAAGGAGGAGGACGCGGGAGGAAGCGCCTCCACACACGTTGCTGAGTACATCCACGGGGACCCAGCGCTGCCGGCTTCGGCGACGACGAGCAACACCCCGCGCGACCTGGCGAGCCTCCTGCGCACGAGGAAGCTGATCCTCATCCTGGACCTGGATCACACGCTGCTCAACACGGCGTGGCTCAACGACTTCTCCCCCCTGGAGCAACGCAACGGATTCACGCCCAACACCATGGATGACCCCAGCAAGGGCCTCTACCGATTGGACCCCTATGGCATCCCCGCGCTCGCCAAGCTGCGGCCGTTCGTGCGAGGCTTCCTGCAGGAGGCGAGCGCCATGTTCGAGATGCACGTGTACACCCTGGCAGGTCAGGCTTACGCGACGGCTGCCGTCATGCTGCTGGACCCGGACGGCGTCTACTTCGGCGCGAGGGTCGTGTCGAGCAGGGAGTCGACCCGGCCGAACATGAAGAGCCTCGACGTCGTACCCGGTGCCGAGGTCGTCGCCGTGGTGATCCTCGACGATTCGGACGCTGTCTGGCCGGGGCACCAGGACAACCTGATCCTGATGGACAGATACCACTACTTCGCCTCCACCTGCAGGAAGTACGGGTACGCCTTGAACTCCATGGCGGAGCTGAACCAGGATGAGAGGGAACACGACTGCTCTCTGGCCGTGGTGCTTGAAGTCTTGAGGCGCGTCCACCAGGGCTTCTTCGACTCGTCACCCGACGGCCACCGCTCGGACGTCAGAGAGGTCATCAAGGAGGAGCGGCGCAAGGTGCTGCTCGGGTGCACGGTGGCGCTCAGCTGGTTGATCTCTCCCGAGAAACTCGTCGTGATGGGGACGTTGGCCCACCGGCTCGGCGCCGTCTGCAAGCTCGCTGTCGACGAGACGGTCACCCATGTCGTCGCGGAGGATCCGGGGTCCCAGGATGCGCAGTGGGCACGGGACAACAACAAGTTTCTCGTCAACCCGGAGTGGATCAAGGCGGCGAGTTTCCGGTGGCGCCGGCAGGACGAGCAAGGCTTCCCGGTCACCGTGGAAGTTGAACAAAGTCGTGTGCCTTCCTACTGTGCGAATGGTATAGTTAAATCTTCGAGAATGCTTTAGATAGTTCAGGTTGCCTACTAAGCTGATTGTTGAGAGTTGTGTGGCGCATTGATTCACTCGGGCCAAAGTTTTGTTGGGATCATCCTTTAGTTAATGGAGATGTCCCGGTTCGGTTCAGTTTGCTGTTCAGTTTGTCAGGTGTTCAGAGTTGGAAGTCTGAAACTCTAGTTCAGTTCAGTTTACTGTTCAGTTTGTCAGGTGTTCAGAGTTGGAAATCTGGAACTCTGAATCATTCGCTGTTAATGATGTTTTGCACTTTCAGACATTACTGGATTTTTTTGAGGCATGGCATTACTGCATTCTTTTGAGGCATGCCATTACTGGATTTGGAGATGCGAAGGGAGAGGTGTCAAAAACTGACGTATCTGACAAAGAAAGGGATAACTCCCCTTGCCATCTACTGAAAGAGTGAAGACTGACAAAACTGAATACTGAAGAAGCCTGACGAAACTGAATGTCTGAAGAATTGCAAGTTCAGGAACCTGACGAGACACATCTTCGACAGATTCCCTGAGCTTGATCCACTTGTATAGGAATATAGGATGGAGAACGAGCTCATTTCCTACTGGATCCTGTCCTCTCCTTTACTGCTCCACAAAAGTCAGCCATGAACGGTCAAGAAGGGAGATTGGAGGGACAATTCTTAGAAGAGAGCGATGGCATGCTTCCAAATACAGGAATGCTAGTGGTAGCTTTCATAACTGGTAAAATTATAATGCCACAAATATATGTTGAAATGCTAATTTGCCAATCTTTTTGCATCTCACTTGGAGATTTAAGATGAAACGGTGTACCGGTAGTCTGGTACTTCTCTTGTAATCGTTGTCATGTCAGTATATCGTGCTTTTCTGTGGGGTGAGCATACTTTTCCTGAATGTGTTCAATTATGATCCACTGTCCATGCTTCCAACTTTCAGTCAGATTGATTGGTGAGAGCTGTGTGATGCATTGATCCACTCGGGCCAAAGTTTTGTTGGAAACATCAGTACTAATGTACTGGAGATCTTCTTAATGGAAAACCGCCTAGTTCCTCCTAGATTGGTTCTCTTTATTTTTTTTAATGTACTGGAGATGTCTCGGTTCAGTTCAGTCTAGTTTATTGTTCAGTTCAACTCAGTTTATTGACACTGGCCGTTCCGATTCAGATGGAGTAGTCAACGAAGTGTTCTATTCAGCTATCATGTGTACTTTGAACATGGGCCAACGGGACTGACCGGTGACCTCAAACCATTAGTCCGGACTGTCATTGTGCATTCTATTAAGCATAAGCTGACTTTCCAAGTAATGAACTATTACCACAGAGGAAGTGATGGGAATGGCTAGTTCGTTGTGGCCCCCGTGCACGGATCTTTGAGAGGATGGCTAACAAAAACGGGCGGTACCCTTCGAAGGTGTTGACGTCCAAAAAGTCAGGTGTTGACTTTCGAAAATTAACATTGTGGTCTGAAGGATTTGCTTGAACTTCAATGCAGGTCCAAAATCTTGAGGTTCGTGGCGTGCCAGTCAATTTGACCTGAAATTGACAAGGTAGAGTTTAATCAGTAAACCACAAGGAACTCATCGGCCAAAACCCCGATTCGTTCCAGCAAATCGGATCAGCATAAAGGGAAGTCTGATTCACGAGCATGAACCATCGGCCTTGAGTCCGATTCGTGATAATATATCATGTATTTAAAACAAACCATCGACTATAGAAGCCGAATCAGAGATAAACCTAATTTAAACTCATTCTTTAATATGCATCTTTCCAAAGGTAATAAACAAACTAGATCTCGTGTCACTAACAATCGGATCGATTTTGAGACAGCGTTGCTAGCAGGGCACTGATTAGTCTATTTACTCCGTTAGATTGATATATATCAAAAACTCATTTAAATCAGATTTATTTGTAACTTGCTTATTAGATCTAAATCAGCTATATAAACAATACGAACAGATCTATTATGAAACTTAAATTACAATAAAGCGAAATAGATCTTTCTAACAGATGTAAGCCGATAAGATAAAATCAATAAGATATGATAAAGGATGAGCGATCTAAACGAAGAAGGGCGATACGGCTCAATCTAAAGCCTAGAACAACTCGGTAAATTGGTGAATTATATAGACGAAGAAGGGCGATACGCCTCAATCTAAAGCCTAAAATAACTCGATAGGTGTCGCACTTACAGACAAACCGGAGATCAAGGTGATGCAGCTCTGCTTGCTGAAGAACTCGACGAAAAGGGTTGTTGGCACGAGGGCCGAAAGTTGTATTGTATTGATTGGTTGTGTGAACATTTTTTACAATAGCGCAGGGTTTATATTTATACCCTGAAAATCTGGCTAATCCTTGTCGGCTACGACAATATCTCTAATTTATTCAAAGTAAACTAATCTAAACTACCAAAACTATTACAACTGCCGTGCAATCAGGCCTTGAAGAAGCTTCCAGATGCATCTTTTCTTTAAAAGTCGTACATGCTCCGGCCTCCTTAGCCCCGTGTGGCCGTGTCCGATCAGGACTCTATCGGAAGAACTCTGATCGGAATCGGAGACCAACTCAGAATCGGACTCGGCCCCCAGCCTTAGCTCTATAATGCACAATCTTAGCTGAGTCAAAATCTGATGTCAACAGAAGGCAGTAGCATGGAGCGAGCCATGTCAGTAACATTGCGCACAATGCTCATGTAAGTTATTCTGCAGTTCTCTCGTCTTTTAATGTTTAATTATTTGCACATGTATTGGGAAAGGTGTAATGTTACAAAAAAAAAGTGTAGAGAGATAAAAATGGGAAACACAACACACCCAAAGAGGTGGCGAGGGGGACCCTTAATTTGTGATGTGAAGTTGCCACTAATGAAAATACCTCGTCTGGTGCTACAGCCGGCAATTACCACAAACTCTAAAAAAGAACACATTTAGCCTCTCGAGTCACCGTATATAATAAGAAAGAATGGAGTATATTTTGCTCATGCCGTCCTAGTGTTATTTGTTTATGGATATTTTAAACTTATGCTCGTATTTACAGCGACTTCTGGAATCTACTCTCGTTGATGCCCGAAGCGATCGTTTTTCCAGAAAACATCACATTAGACGATTGGTATGTGACAATCTTAGCCGACGACATTCCAAGGATTCAACTTCTGATTACAGAATGTATGCACTTACGAACCCATACCATCTATTGTTATTGTCCATATCATTTCTGGTTGTCAAATTTTACCCAAGGCGGTGATTGTGTGCACTGTGCAGTTAGAGATCTGAGGGGCTCCTCCACTGTAGCAAAAGAGCGTCAGAGGATGTGGACTTACATGGATGTTGTGATCAGAAAGATCTGTGAAATATGTGGATGAAAGCTGAATGCTATGCCAAAGAAGTTCTACAGTTTCATAAGAAGAGCAATACAGAGCTTGGGCTAGTAAAAAGCTATCCTGATGATTGGACTCAGGATGGCAAAACCTACAATATCGTATCTGCTACTCAACCACATTCAAGGTATCGGATGAGATCTAAAGTCAACGAAGACAACAAGGTGGTGTGGCCTTATGGGCCTGATGGGCTTCCAATTGTCATTCGAATGATACTTAACCTCTCAGTCAACAATTACATAATGGTGATTGCAAATGAAGAGGTGCATTGCTGCAGGTATGACACTTCAAAACCCTATGACTATCTGAATCTTTGTCAAGATAATCATAAGCATTTCAATGATCTACCTGATGACATTAAGGTACGGTGATGTGCTGCAGGTACAAAATTTCAGAACCCTATGACTATGTGAAGCTTTGTCGAGATACTCATAAGCATTTCAACAATCTTCCAGATGATATTAAGGTATGGTATGTTCTAGCTAAAGTTGTTTTCTTTACTACCTGTTGAGAAATCGGCGTCCCGACCTTGACACCGACTTCCTAGAAGCGATACCAAACTGGTGTGATACCACATCTTGTGTAGTAGACCTATACCCACACTACTTCGAGGAGACCTTCACACAGGAGACCAACAATATATAGAACTCAACTCTTTATTGAAAACATATACACTCTTTATGTGGCTACCCTACACACTCTACTCTTCTATGGTGGCTACCTATGCTATCTTCCAAATGACCTCTACTTAGCATGGCATGATATGACTTTGGGGTGGAGAGCACCCCTATTTGTAGTGTTACATGACCATTGGATTGGTGCCAAGTGGCAACCATCCAAAGCACCACATACAAATATTTTTATTCTAGAATATTCTACACTTCACCATGAAGCATGGCTACCTAAAATATCTAACTGCTACACTCTTTCTGATTTTGTCATGATCTTCTCCATATGCATAACAAAGTAGTGTCTTGATATATCTCGAACCTTCTAGAATATTCCAAGTATG
This sequence comes from Alloteropsis semialata, assembly GCA_004135705.1. Taxonomy (NCBI): domain Eukaryota; kingdom Viridiplantae; phylum Streptophyta; class Magnoliopsida; order Poales; family Poaceae; genus Alloteropsis; species Alloteropsis semialata. The sequence goes on along the minus strand of CM014270.1, from coordinate 73,712,025 downwards.
CATTGCATATTTTTTAACACTACCTGATTTAAGTTAATTTGTCTCCTCGACCATCTGAACTAAACAAGGTACAAAGAATTATTTCTTTTGGAAGACCAAGGGACTGTTAGAGAATTAATATCCTATAGCAAGACAAAATCAAATTGGATGCTTTGATTAGTGGTAAATTTTAAATCTTTGTGTGCAGGAACTGCTAGGAGGAACTCGCGAGGGCTTGATTGCGCTTATGGAAGCCTGGGATCCTAATGTTTGGACAAAACTTTATGAGGCTATTTGTATGTTTTCACAATAAAGTTACTCATCTCATTTTGTACTATTTAACAGTAATTTACTATTTGACCTAAACTCATAATTTGCAATTGTATTTCTTTTTCTAGGACCACTTGGACCACTGTTTGGTGATTGAGCTTCTGCCTGCTAGCTCGTGTGTTGTGTGTTCTAAGCACCCTGTGTAGAGAACAAGAATGATGGACAACTTTTTGTAACAGCCATTTAGAGGATAAACTTTATTCATTAGAAATAATTGAAGTTAGCGGCAGGAGAGAGACTTGAGATTGGACGCATTGTGTTGTGTTGTTTCTGGAACATGCAAGCATTCACGGTGTGGCTAGCTTGTAACAGTTTTGCCAGAATTTCTGTAGTACCATTTGACTTATTAGCTACTGTTGTCAGTTTTTCGTAATATCTTCTGACTGAATGAAATGGTCGAGATCCTTCGTTTTGTCACATTCCCTCATTCTGTGTCCAATGTACTGGAGATGTCTCGGTTCAGTTCAGTCTAGTTTATTGTTCAGTTCAACTCAGTTTATTTTTTATTTTATTTTTTAGAGGAAAATTAACTCAGTTTATTGACACTGGCCGTTCCGATTCAGATGGAGTAGTCAATGAAGTGTTCTATTCAGCTATCAACTGTACTTTGAACATGGGCCAACGGGACCGCGCGGTGACCTCAAACCATTGGGCTCGGTTTAGAGACTAGGCTATCAGCTAGAACTGTCATAGCGCATTCTAAAAAAATAATAATTGGCATGCATACGTTTTACGGCGGGCCGGGCCGTTGCCGCGATTGGTGGCCTGTTTAATAATCTGATGACACAAAACATCGATGACGGAAGTTTCATGACGCGTGATCAGAGTGAACTTGTGATCGGAGTACACAGGAGAGGAGCGAATCGCATCATGGGATCGGATCGGTGAGGTTGAGGACGGAAAAATTTAGCAGATCGATCTGTGCCCGATGATGGCGGGGTTCCTGTTCTATTCTACCTGAGCCGCGACTCGTCCGTGAAGCGGGTGACGAGCTTGGCGGTGTCGCGCCACCGGCACGCCTCGCGCTCCGTCTCCCGCAGCTTCCGCCGCGCGCGCTCCAGCGCCGACTCCAGCTCCGCGATCCGCGCCTCGTGCCGGGACTGCAGGAGCACGTGCAGCCTCCGCTCCAGCTCGCGGGCCGACACGCCGCCGTGAGGCGGGCTCTTCGCGTTACTCTCGGCGCCGCGCTCGTACTCCTCCCCTTCGTCGTCGCAGCCTTCGCCCTTGTCGCCGTCTTGGTCTGTTGATCCGTCTTCGTTGACACCGTCGTCGGATTCGGAGTCGGAGTAGATCGCCGAGCGGCTCCTCGAGGAGGCACTGCTCTTGTCCTCCGTCTGCAATTGCGAGGATTGATCAGAACATTCAGAACAGAGCTGAGTATACGGACGAAACGTTATCATATACGGTTCTAACTGTGCAGTGGGTACCTCGAGTTCACGATCACGCCGAGGACGCGCGCGTTCCTCATCGTTCGAGGCTTGCTGCAAGCGCGACAGCTCCACCTCGAGTTCAGCTTCCATCTGGTCCATGTCACGGTACCCTGCGCTTTCGCTTGAGCCGCGACTCGCCAGGGCGGCCGTGCGCGAAAAATCGGAGTGGGACAAGGCGCCCTCCTCGTCGCCGGCGCAGACAATGGGCCCCTTGACGACACTGGCGCTGTCGGTGTGATCACGGGACGCGCTGGGGCGGCCGTTGCAGCTCCGCACGTCGGCCCTGACGTCCAGCATCAGCCGCTCCATCTGGGCGCGCAGCTCGGCCATCCTGCTCAGCTCCGCGGCGCTCTTGGACAGCAGCAGCACCAGGCTCGCGCCCAGCCCCAGGCTCGCCGGCAGCGCGTGCTCCTCCGCCGTCGTGGCCTTCTTCCCTGCACGCCATGAGCGTCGTCAGCCGTCACCACCACTTGGTCATGCGATGGTCACGACACCAATGGGCAATGGCCAATGCCAGCAGCACCGGGCGATCACCATGGACACGTACGAGCACGTACCAAGAGTAGAGGTCCCAGGCGACTCGAGAAGCGCCGCCTGGCCTCCCACCACCTTGGGCGCCGCGGCCTCCCTCGGCTCCTCCCTCACCTCCTCGTTCGCGGTGGCGATGTCCTCCCTGGCCGCCGTGCCGCTGGTGCAGTAGCGTGGGAGGAGGCGCAGGCGGCACCCGAACCCCCCGCCGCCGCCGCGACCCATGTGGAGGATGCGCGACAGCAGCGACCGCGGCGAGGAGCACCCGCGTGCGCGGGGCTCGCCGGCCGCGGAGGCCCTGGTGAGGAGCGTCCCGACGGTGGGAGGCGACGATGCCGAGGGGCGCGGCGGCAGCCGCAGCGCCGGCGACGTGCTCCCCTCCACAGCCATTGGTGATTGGCTTCTGACGACGATCGGGGAAGTGTTCGTTCTTGGAGAGGATCCGATGGGGTCTTGGGAATGAGGAGGATTCGATCGAGAAGCGTGTATTTATAGTGGGCGGCACTGCGGCAGTCATGGGGAAGGGGAGAGGAGTTTATGCTGAAGGAATGGGGTTTGACGGAACGGACGCCCGTGGAATTCAAACAGTCGTCGAGCCATTTGCGGGCGGCTGTATAGCGTAAAAGAGGCGATGGATGGTAGGTTTCCCGTATAAATTGCGCGTATAGCAGTACTAGTATCAGTGTTCATTTACAGCGCCACCAACTGCATGCCTTCGTCGACGACTCGACGTCGCCGCCGGGGTCCTTCGAATTCCCAATCCCGTTGGCTCCGACAATCTGATGGGCGTCGCCGTGCATGTCGGTGCTGGACGGCGCCTTCAGGGTTTTGAATTGCCTCTTTGCCACATGCTGTTTGTTTTTCCAACTTGTAAGGGGGTGTTTAGTTCATCTCGTTTTACAAAATTTTGCATAACGCACGTTTCCTAATGCACTTTTTTCTCTCTGTGGCATGCGACCCAATACATAAAAATACTATGTATAACAACATCTAAACACCTCCTAAGTTTTATGATCTCCAGAATTACACAAAGCTGAGTGCGGTGAGGATGGGAGATGCGAGGCGAAAGAGCCGGGACAGGGAGGGAATGATGGCGGAGACGGGAAGGCCCCAGGCCAGGGCGAGCAATAGGGGGGTCGTTGGGTGCGCGCGCTCCAACGGTCATAGGGAACGCGTGAGCCACCTTAAATTGGTCGTCCGTTCTCGCGCCTTGTTCGCGGCAGAATCAATGGGTGGGGTGGGAAGAGGGGCACGGGCACGGCCCGGCCGGCTCGTCCTCATCCCGACACCGGATCATACCGATCGTTCATTTAATCCAGATTCTCCATGTCATTTGTCTTCTCGGATGTGCAACAATGTCTAGTTCTACAAGTTTTTCATCCCCCTCGTGGACTCTGATGGAATGAGTCAGCATATTTCGGACGACAAACGGCACGTCTGTCTCTCCGGAGACATCACGTCTCCCTCGACGACCTTGGACACGTGTACGGATGCGCCCACAACTCATTTACAAAGCTCAGCTAACCTCGCATATCTAAATGGCGACTCTTTCAAATTTCCAATCCGTTTGGCTCCTATATACATCGACGTGAAACATCAGCACGAACAAGAGCGAGAAAAGCTCTCCATGCATGGCGAACAGAGAACACATACATAAGCAGGCAGAAATGGAGCAGAACAGAAAGTTTACCATTTCATTGCTCCACAGATAAATTGACAACAAATACAAATAAAAGGTCCATTGATCTGTCCAAGCTCTACATATCACAACAGAAATCCAACACAGGAAAATCCATTTCAAAACTTAAGGACACAACTGCAATGTGATTCTACATTGTGTCATATCCTTAGGGGCTTGTGCCCAGACCTGGCCCGGTCATTTTGTAGTCTCCTCCGTTGCCGTGATCTGATGTTTTCCATCTCTTGGAAAGGGTTCGGTCCAGTGAATTCTCGCTTTGGCTTCCTCACTTTCTTCTTCCTTCCACGGTCATATTCCTCGTCCCTACGAATGACATGACAATTGACATTAGTATTTCATGGGGAAAAGTTGTATAATTAAAAAATTCTACAAGAAAACTTTTGAACCTCAGAGAATAAAAAATATATAATTGGAGAACATAAAAATATCCAACATAATTCAGAGTCTAATCATTTATATCCTGGACCGTAGCCACTTTGAGAAGCAGAACCATGCTACATCAGCATATTCTGAAATTTTTAAACCTACTCAAATTCAAGCGAAGAGCCAGCCTGCTCCAGGTGGTGGCAGCGATAGAAGTGTCAATAGCCAGTCTCATCAAAGTTAGAATGGAGCAAGAGAACTCAATACTCATGCATCATTTGCATCATCGTCAAAATGAAATGAATCGCGAGACTTATTGGCCAACTGGCAGTACATTTAGCTTACCGCTCATCTAAAACATAGCCAATGCTGGTGGAACTCGAACGTTGCAGCTCTGTCACCTCGGTATTTGGCATGTCGTCATCATCCCATCGTGGAACTGCAAGAACAAAATGATACAATACACTGTTGATGGTAGAATAAGGAAAGTGAAGATATGGTATCCACATTTCTGAGAGGCTGCACCTATGAATTTAGTCAGGGAAGAGTAAGACACTAACCTCTTAAACCCCTTGTGAGGAGATTAAAATGCCATGAGCTTTTCTCATCTGTATCCCCACATTTTCCTGAATCAGGTTTTGACACAGAGCTCGGGCAGCTTGTCTCAGCACCAGCAAGAGTTGCATCCTTGCTGCCCTTCTTGTTCATGGTAAGTTCAGCAGCACAGGAGTTTCCAAGATTTTGTTTCTTGTTACACATATGGACAGCATCTTCAATATTTGCAGTGTTACGAGACCGTTTTTGTCTATGGGATTTACAAAATACGCCTCCAGTAAAAGCAGTTTCTGATGTTGATGTCTGCTGATCATCAGCAATACTTTCAGTGTTTGCATCAGATATCGAACGCCTTCTAGTTCTCTTGTGCTTCCTTTTCTTGCATGGTTTCAGTGATGCCAATAACAGTTGTTTGGACCCAAAATAGAAGTTGACAACTGGATAATTCAAATGCTTCTTTGACTTGATTTTAATGTTCTTACGCAGATTGCCATGGTATGGATCCTTATCTACCACCTGCACAGAGTTTTCAGAGCACATAACCTGCATGCAATCATCGGAGCTAGCCACATGTGCAGAGTCTTCAGAACAGATTCTTTTCTCATAGTAGACATGTCCAGTGTCCAGCGAGTTATTCTGCAAAGAGGTCTGCCAAGAATTTAATAACAAAATAAAGCACATAATAATATCAATAAAAAACTTTCTTTTTCACCATGAAATGTAGCAGCAGTGAAATAGTTAATGCATGCCATAACTATTGTAGTATTGTTACATGGCAACAGGCAACAGCATGCACACTGCTCCATACAAACAACCCAAAATAAAAGGGCAGTGGTTCCTACCTGGTCTTCAGCATCTGCAATTTGGCCAGTTTCCATAACAGAGACTTCCTTTACCATAGACTGCCCGTCCCCTGGAGTATTGTTCCGCACAGCAGTCTGCAGAAGCAATATATTAAAAAGGAACTGTGTTCAGAAGATCAATTTAGATGTGCATGCATTAAACATTGGATAATACCATTGCATGGAAAAAGAGTAATGGCATGGCTTGTAAGATTTACCTGCTCCTCTGCTTTCAATTTATCATCACTGATTTTCACAGAAAGCTCCTCCACCACAATTAGTCCATCATGTTGTTTAACAGGCTCTGTAGACCCTTTAGCTTCATTATTGCCGATCATTGTTCCATTAGAAATAGCAGTATCCTACCATATTCACAAGAGAAAGCAATAGAGTTCATATAAAATATTGAAAACTCAAAAGTATGCAAAAAAAAAAAAGAAGAAGAAAACAGCACAAACGGAAACATCACAGGGTTACCTCAGTTAGGATGGCTGGTGCAATAGTTGCTGCATCACTATCAGGAGTTAGTTTGCAAATTGCGTCTGTGCAGGGTTCATTAGCCTGCTCATTTGCCCCCAATAATCCATCAGCAACACTGCATAATTGAAAAGCAGAACCAGGGATGTCTTTGCCTGAATCAGTTAGTGCAACATCAGGTTCTAGTTGCAACTCCTGCAACGGATTCTCAGATGCCTTCTGATCAGAGCTTGCGTCACCGAGAATACAACCATCAGGCTGCACTGTAGACGTTCTCTCCCTTTGACTAGCTGGTGCAGTTTGCTCTGTTTTGGTAGAACATGTAGCAGTACAGTCAAGATGGGAGCATGTGGCTTTCTGTACTGGCTCATTGTTTTGGGATGTTGAAGCTTTAGTAACTTCAGTGCTTCCATGCTCATTTGAACACTGGTCCTGCGAAGTACAGCATTTTATTGATCGACCATTATCTGTGTTCAGTTTCTGTGACTTCATATCAAGAATACAAATATCAGGCTGTCCTTGAGACATTTTCTCCCTCTGAACACCCAGTGTTATTTGCTCTGCTTTGGTGGACAAGGTAGCAACACCATCTGGGAGTGTATGTGGAGCTTTCTGTGCCGGTTCATTGTTTTGGAATGTTGAAGCATTAATAACTTCAATATTGCTATGCTCATTTGAACACTGATCTTGTGAAGTGGCACTAATATCACTGGGCTGACCATTATCTGGGTCGTGCTTCTGCAACTTCATATCTTCTTTGACAACTGGGGAAAAATCCAATGTTTTTTCCACTAAACCATTTCGAATTGCATCATTCATACACACAATCTTCTCGGATATCATCTCCTTTTCAGACAAACTGGCAGCACCATAATTATCTTTAAAAATCACAGAGCTCCTTACTTTGTCACGCACATAAAATAGCATGTATGCTTTCTGCCTTAGCACATCTGCCTCACGGACTTGTCGAACCTAGAGGTATCAAAAAGTAATTAACAGACAAAGATCTCAAAGTAAATAAGATTAGAATAAAGTATGCCCCTGATGTATATAATAAGGTACTGAGATAACTTAAGCACACCAATAATTATCATTGGGAACGATCACAGTGCTAACCTGAGCAAAAATCTCACCAACACTCCCTCTTTTGGCCATACAGAGTTATACAGACACTTCCCTTACCACCCACCCACCCACAACCCAAAATTCTTCAAAAAGCAGACCCTTGTATAAAATAGTGCAACGAAACAGGCTCTCTCATGTGTATGGTAAAATACAGCAATGAGGCAAAAACCATTATCATGGGCGCAGCATGGAACTACAATACAGATAAAATAAATAATCTCCATGCAAATTCCAGCGAGTAGGGACCCTAAATGTTGCATAGACATAAGGAATCAACTTCACCACTGAAGTAAATAAATTCCATGCGGCATATTTTGACCTTTTCTTTAACTATGCAGTGGACGAATAGAGATGGGAGATTGGGGGGAAGAAAGAACACAGGTGCATGAAGTGCCACTGGTAAAAAAAAGTATAAAAACCCACAGCATGGATCGATGCCAAGTCATATAGGTTAAAGATTACCAACCTGGTTATCATCAAGATTGTGCCATAATCCACTGGATGTCCGAACAAAGCAATAATAGTGACCTGATTGTGTATTCCAACCAGCATGAACCAAAACACCATAGAGGCTATATTTCAAATCCGTACCCTACACAAATAGAGTGTGAGCAATATGAAAATTCACTGACACAAATACAACACTATGAAAAGCCACTACACTAGTACTTTCCAAAAATAGTAACTCACTTCTGAATTGCTGACAAATGGCTTCAAGTTTAAAGTTGTTTGAAAATCCACCTTTTTGTCAATCTTTAGAAGAGGGTTGAAAGGACTAAAGCGTTTCAGATGAATAGTCAACACAGAAGGAGCCTTATCAATAAGAAACCTTTTCTTTGCCACAACTTTCTGCTTGCACTGCTCGCAGCTGTAGTGCTTTTCCCCACCATCTAATAGCTCCTCCTCAGTAAAATTGTGAAGTGCTTTCATCAATGTGGCAGCATTGCCAATTTCAAGACTGAGATCCAGGAACGGATCAAATTTGTTCGAACAGTGTGAGCACCTTGTACACCTCACCTGCAATTGTATGTATACATCAGCCGGTGTTTCTATGAGGAATATAGCTCTGTTTGATATTACTCGTATGAAGGTGATTATGCAATTGACACAACATACCTGACTTCTTAAGCGGCCACCAAATATTCTGTGAACTAGACTCTTCTCATAAGCGCTAGGAGACTCACTTGGTATACCAGATGGTAAACAGCATTTGTGCATTGATTCAAGCAAGCTAACCATTAGCTCATGAGCATCTTCCTGTCTAGAGTTACGAAAACTACGAGAAATGCCTGCCTTGCAGTTAAGGATTGCACTATCTATGTTTGAATGAATGTAGATAGGTTTTCATAAAGACAAAAGAATTAAGAACTGCTCAATTAGATTATAGCACATGAAAGGATACATCTTAAGTTCTTGACAAACCGCAATGGTGTCAGAATTTTCCCAGTTGACCGTAGAGCAGACCTAACATGGTTTTGGAGAGCACATAATGCACAGAACCCAGCAGTCTGACCTATAAAAAAAATCATAAGATGAAAAGCTCAAGAGGGGCAAACTGCCTATATACCACTGGTCTACATGGCTCTGATAAACACTAAACAGGGAGGCAGTACAGAATAGATGATCTATTGATCATCAACAGGCTATCATATATATATAGTATAGGTAACAACACAATGCATATATGTCAAAAAACTTATGAGGTAAAAATATTTTATCTGAAGATACAGAATGCTCAAGAGCAACAACAATGGTTGTTTCACTTTGGGCTTATGAAAATAAAGATAAAAGAATAGCTTTGTTCCTCTACGTGAGTTTTGCATCCAACCATTAACATGCAGAATGTCTATACAATGGTTGTGAGTGTCAGCAAACTTACATGAGGATTCATGCTTGCTGCTCTGCAGGTAGGCCACGAATGGCTCAGTGTACGTCAAGCATTGCAGAACTGAGTTGAGGTAGCATGTATTGCCGAGATTATGCAATCCCGCACCCTGCGTTGCATACACCAGCCCAACTCAGTGAACTCACTTGCATGACGTTGAATCGAATGGCCATAGCCCAAACAGAAGCGACAAAAGAGAGCCGAGTTTCAAATGCAAAAAACGGTCCAAAATTGATTGTTTTCTTTCTTTCTAGAAGACTACAACTTCCGATTCATATGGTGTCAGAATCTAAAATAAAAAAGCAGGAAATCTGGAGCATAAAGGGCCAATCATCATCCACAAGGGCCGAGGTAACGTTCAAGAAACTGCAGCATTCGGACCAACAAAGGAGAAATTCCAGAATGAAATGAGGATTCATCAACCTACTAAAACCCTCGAGAATGCAGCTCCACTACCGAACGCAAGCCAACTGCGAGATCGCAAAAAAAATCACGAATTGCACTCACGATTCTCCGCAGGTAGAACCTCGCAGCGGTGAGCTCCGGATCAAACCCGCCCCCGCTACTCTCGCCATTCTCGAACCTCCTGCCCTCCAGCCCACTCCGCGCCGCCGCCACGCGCTTATCAGAGTCCGCGAAGAGCCTCTTCTCTATCCGAAACCCTCCCGGCACGGCCACAGCCGCGGCCGCCACCGGATGGGGCTTTGTGGCGGCGTGGAACTCTATCCTCCGGTGCAGCAGCCCCTCCGCCGCCGCCGCCGCCTCCCCCATTCTCCTAGGGTTCGCGCGCGAGTGGCGGCGCCAGAGCAGATCGGGTGGTTCCGAGCAGATATTTCCTCTAATTTGGGGCTAATCCCTGGCGTTAAAACCTGCAGTTTCCGAGGGATTTGGGGCCGGGGCGATTGATTGGGGCCCCGATTTGGGGCCGCGAGAGGAAGAAGAGAGGACGAGGTGGGGGGTGGCCAGGTGGGGTTTTGTCGAGGGGGCTCCTGACAGATGGACGGCTGCGATTATTCTAGTAGAGGTTACGGGTCGATCTGGAGCGTTGGCACTGGGGTGGAGGACCGCTTTGGATGCTAGGTGCGGCGGCGGCGCAATGCCGAAGCCTCAAAACTCAAGTCTTTTGGAACAGATGGATGGTTTTTTCTAAAATCGTTGTAAAATGCATGTGAATTGAAGTGTGTAATGTAAAACCTTCACTTACATACGGATTGGCACATGACCAAGGACTAACAAGTCATCAGATATCCAAGGACTTGAGCTTGAGCAGAAAGATTTTTTATATGGGAATGAGCAGAAAGTTAAAAAAAAGGACAATAATGCATTGTGCAAAGTTATGCGAGATTAAAAAAGAAAGGGACAGATCGACGCGGTCTGGCCGTCTTGGGCTTTTGTGACGCGGACAAACGGGGACGGTTGAGGCCGGCGGGGCGTGCCCTACCTTGCTACCTGCATCGCAACAACTGTGGGATTGGGAAAAAAGGCAGCAGAAGCGACGACGCGAGTTCGATGATTGAGTGGACACGTACGCCGCCGGCCGCCGCCTCCGGTTCCAACGTAAACCGAGCTGGCAGGATTATTAACAAATCACCCTGCCATGCCATCCGTAGCCAGATTATTTCGCCGCTCCAAGCCTTTAGGTAGCGTTTGGTTGAAGGAACGGCTTGGGATAGAACCATTTCGTTCTCATTTTAGAAGTGTTTGGTTGCTGGACAAAGGGATGGACTCATCCCTAAAGAAGAATATTCCTCGAGCTCATCCCACGAAATTTGCCGGACGTGCTCGTCTCACACGGACGCCGTCACCCTCCGTCTCCAGCTGCTCAGACGCACCCCTGCCCTCCTGTTCGCACGCCGGCGCTGTGGCCCTCCAGCTCGCCCCATGGCTACGGCATGACCTCGGTGGCCGTGGAGAGCCCGTGAAGGACTGCCCGCACCACCATCCCCATCTCTCTCCTCTACTTCACGCAGGAAAGCTCGCTCATCAGGGGATGCCCATCTTCTTTGAACCCACCCTCTCCTCGATTTTGCCACGGGAAGGCACAATTCGATGCATCTGAGTTCAATTACGAAGGCAAGGTGCTTGATTCGAGTGGGCTTGCACTTGCAGCCGATTAAGCAGTTGCAGGCCATGGTGGCTTGATTGGCGTGCAGCATGGATGGCAGGGCGTGACAGCACGGGCGGCGGGGAAGGCAGCAACGACACCGGCGGCGGCGGCATGCTATGGTGGACGACGGCGCCGCTGTGCCGGCCACGAACTGACTTCGGCGTTGAGGGCGGCTTTCGCGAGAGGTGGGCAAACGGCCGGCGGCGAGGGTCCTCCGTGCGGGGACCGTGTGCGTCCAGTAGACTGGAGGAAAAGCCAGAAAGGAGAAAGGGAGAATGTGTGACTGACGTGCGGGCCTAATTGTTAACGCCGTTAGTTAAACAATGATCGAAGCCTGTTCGGTTGACTGGTGGCTGGTGGCTGGTGCTGATTTGTTGTGAGACTGAAGTACTGCTGGTTGGCTGGTGGCTGGTGGCTGGTGCTGATTTGTTGTGAGACTGAAATACTGCTGGCTGGTGGCTGATAAGCCAAGCGAACAGGCACGGACCTATAAATTAGGGATAGAACCATTCTATCCTAGCTCGTTCTCCGACCAAACGTATCCTTAGATTTCACGAGGATTTTGCTAGGATCTCGCAGCCTGATCGTGGACAGTTTGGTCACGAGGCGAGGAGCACGTGCGTCAGGGCGGACAACTTGTTCGGCTGATTCGGTTGGTTTCCAGCAGCAGTACATTTCTCTCAAAAAAATCAGCACCAGCCACCAACCACCACTTTTCTCTGCCGAACGGGCTGAAACAGACGCGTGCACTTCTTCCTCCAGAGCCGCGGGTACCAGAGCCTGCAAAACCTCGTCTGCAGGGACTGACCGCGGGTACCAGAGTACTACGTTGCAGGCCTGAGCTGCGATCCGATCTTACAGAATGCGATGGGGATCAGCAAGGTGCAAACCAACCTTCCCGTGCAAACTATGCAAACTTCAATCTGGACCATTTGATCTTGATCCAAGGGGGCGTGTAGGGAGAGGTGGGAGGGGGGATTTGCAAAAGTGATCTTGCTGTGATTAAGGGTGGGCGGTGATTTTGCAAATCCCCCCTCCCACCTCTCCCTACGCGCCCCCTTGGATCAAGATCATGTGGTCCAGATTGAGTTTGCATAGTTTGCACGGGGAGGTTGGTTTGTACCTGATACGTTGCCATGATATTAATGCCTGAGGACTCAGTGAGGCAGTAACAAATCCAGGCCATGATTGCCTCTCTTTAGCGATGAAACACGCGTGTCGCTGTTGATGGCCTCCCGCGGCCGTCTGCTCGCCACGAGAAGAGGCTTTGCACGGCCACAGCAGAGGTGGCCAGGTAGGAGACCCCCAGTCCCCACCCACGATGCCGTTATCCACCGCGAAGAAAAGCTTGGGAGTTCCCTACACAACGCAGGCAGACAGGTGAGGTGACGTGCTTCCAACCCCTTTGGGCACGACGCAGGCTTGTGGTGCAGGGCACATTAAACAAACACATAAGCCAAACTTTGGGCAACCACTAGCACCACCATTAACCACCATCATATCAGACAGCTGCCAGGGCTCGTTAACTTGAGCTTCCAGCTGCCTGATGACAAAGAGAAAATTTGTTGACGGTTAGTTTGTGGCTGTGGTGGTGGTGAGGGACCTGCTCCGTTACAGTAATTCTGTTAACTAAATTTACCGCCCATGAGTATTTAACATCAGCTTCCTAGAAAACAGTCGGCTTAGGCCTTGTTTAGTTCACTGAAAAGTTGTGAACTTTTCAAACTTTTTTGAAAAGTTGCATCCATTCAACTAAACATGTGTATGAACTTACTGTTGAGAAATGCTCGAAATTTACTGTTTATTGCTTGATTCTGTACGCCAGGCGCCGGCCGCACCCGTGACCTTATCCGTTCGCCTCTCCCCTCCGTGACTCTATCCAACCCGCCCTCCTCTCCGCTCGACGCAGCTCCCTCCCCGCAGCTCCCCCGCCCCCGCGCTCCCCGCAGCTCCCTCCTCCGCTGCCCGCTCCCTGCAGGGCCGTCCCCCCTCTCATCGCCGCCCGCAGGTCGGTTCCCCACATCCGTCGCTCCGTCGGCCGGCAGCGGCGGCTTGGTGGAAACCCTAGCCCGACGCGGGGCGGATCCAGCTGCTCCGCGTGCAGATCCGGAGCTCAGCGTGTGTTTCCCCGCTAGCGAGATGGAAGGAGGCAATCGCGACGTGGATGGTTTCGGATACGGCCACGGCGAGGGCGACGGCAGCGGCTATGACAGCAGTACGGCAACCGGAGCGCGTACAGCTACGGCGACGGTGCGGGCAGCGGCTACG
>CM014270.1:73637969-73697948 GCA_004135705.1 Alloteropsis semialata | reverse complement strand
TGTTCATTGTTTCTTACACAATTTTTAAACTGTGGGCTGACTTCATGAAACTATCACACGGTTGGCCACCATACTTGGACCAAATGGACCAGATGTTCACGGGAGTTGCAGTGGATGGCTCAACTTCTTATGTGCCTAGTGTGAGTCGCAATGCAACCGATGACGATGAAGACGAAACCGATGATTGCGAGCCAGTGGGGACCTCGGTGCACACCCCAGTTCACACGCCACGTAGCGTTGGTAGCAAGAGGGGCAGCAGCACAAGCACCACTGCTGAAAGTCCAAACAAGAAGGCCAGGAAGCCTTACAGAGCTAACTGGGACGCCAACATACATGACCTCAAAAACCTTAGCCTTAAGAAGATTGAGCTCCTGCAAGAAAACATACAGATGAGGGCTGAGGCAAGGAAACAGAAGGAACTGGCAAGGCAGCAGAGGGCTAACCAAAGGATAGAAAAAATAAATCATGTGCAAGATTTGGCTAGAGCATGTAGAGCTCCAGAAACTGACCTGTATTTGTGGACCCATGGGGTGCTGGAAATAATTCGTGATGACTGGGCTATGGACTTCTTCCTTGAGACTGCCCCTGACGCACGGCTAGGAGTGATTAAGCACTATGCATCTGTCTATTCAAGGGTCAATAACTAGACCCTATTCTCTTATTTATATTCTGCTTTAGGTGACATCAGTTGTAGTAAGCACTATGAGAGTGTTGACTTATGCATTATGTAGTAAGCCTGATCACTGCTGCTTTTGGGAACAAAATTTGTAGTAAGGTTGTCACAACATATGTGACAGTTGTACTTGAACTCATGACATTTTCAGATGTTATAATATTTATGTTTGTGTGTCTTGTGATGTGTATTTGGCTTGAGTCATGTGCAATTATAGTGTTGGCAAGTATGTCCATGGATTAGGTGCATTAAACTGTACACGTGTTGGCCTTTGCCTATTGGTTTACATGCATTATGTACTAACTAGTTTGTGATGCCTTTGCCTATTGCAGGACCACAATGCTCGACATAAAGGAAGCAGCACAACTGATGAATCTTCCAGTGGCTCTTCATCAAGTGATGATGACCTGTGGGCAGCTTGCCTAGAGGACGATAAACTGGAGATTGCTCACGGTATGCTTGAATATGCTACCCACCTTGACAAATATTGCAATAGGGCTCCCTATAGGCAACACAGATTGAGTGGAGAGGAATGGGTACAGCAGAAGCTAGCTGATGGAAGCAGCTGCTATGACATGTTTAGGATGAGCCCAACAATATTTTATCGCTTTCATGATCTCCTAGTCGAATCTTATGGCCTTACCAGTAGTACCAAAAGCTCCTCAATAGAAGCATTAGGCATGTTCCTTTGGATACTTGGGTCACCACAGTCTGTTAGGCGAGCTGATGATAGATTTGAGCGGTCTCTAGGCACAGTGCACAATATGTTTGGCAAGGTTTTGAAGAATGTGGTTAAGCTAGCTGCAGACATCATTAAGCCAGCTGACCCACAATTCGCCACAATCCATCCACGACTGCTGCATCCAAGGTTCCATCCTTATTTCAACGGGTGCATAGGAGCCATAGATGGCACACACATCAAGTGCGTTGTACCCAGTAATAAGATTGTGCAGTACATATGCCACAAGGGGATAACCACACAAAATGTGATGGCTGTATGCGATTTCGACATGAGGTTCACATTTGTGCTTGCCGGATGGCCTGGGTCTGTGCATGACATGAGAGTGTTCAATGATGCTATGACCACTTACGGCCACGTTTTCCCACATCCACCACCAGGTAAACATCTGCTGCCTAATTACTGTCATGTTTCAATTCACAAAAATTAGAGATTCACCACAACTTTGCCTTGTATAGGGAAGCATTACCTGGTGGATTCTGGGTACCCAAGCCGGCCGGGCTACCTGGCGCCGTACAAGGGAACCAAGTACCATATTCCGGAGTACTTAAACGGGCCGGAGCCAGAAGGCAAAGAGGAAACATTCAACTACGCACATTCTTCACTTAGGAATGTCATTGAGAGGGCATTTGGGGTGCTGAAGATGAAGTGGCAGATACTAAACTGCATACCAAGGTATCCACCTCATAAACAAACTGAAATTATAGTTGCTTGCATGGCACTGCATAATTTCATAAGAATGAGTGGAGTAATGGATAGAGACTTTGAGCTCTGCGATCGTGATGAGAACTTTTTGCCAGTCCATGCTTCAATAGATCAGCCAGGGGGGTCTCGTGTAAGTACAGATCAAACAGGACCGATGAATGCTCTTCGCGACCAGATTGCCCTTGGTTTGTTAAATCGTTCTTGAAATTTGTATGTGTTTGATGAGTTGCTGTACACTTCGAGGTTCTGGTGCACAGGTGCTTCTTGGGATCATTTTTGATCTGTATGTGAGTTTTGTGAACATTTTTGATCTTTGTGTGATTTCTGTAAGCAACAGGCGATGAACAATGCCAATAGTGGACCATGTATGTGAGTTTTGTGAACATTTTTTTATCTATATGTCAGTTTTGTGAACATTTTTGAGCTGTATGTGTTTTCCATGAACTGTATGTGCATTTCATGATCTTTATGGTTGCAAGTATTCCATGCAAGTGGTTGCAACAATGTCCATGCATGGCATTATGTGAATGCATTCTATTTGATGATCCTCATGTTGATGATCCCCATTGATGCTGGCCTTGTATTCCATTTGATGATCCCCATGTTGATCATGGTCACTGCTGCTGAAATCAGTATGGAAATAAAGATAACTGTATGAGAATGAGCTAGCATGGTCACTTGGTGAACTGCATTAAATGCATGAACAGTTGAGTTTGCAACTCCAACTAAACATCCATTCCAAGTTTGGGTTCTCAACTTTGCAAGTTGCTGCCGGCGGCAGTGCCAGGTTTCCAAGTTTGAAAAGTTCACAACTTTTCAGTGAACTAAACAAGGGCCTTGTTTAGATTGGGCCAATTCAACTGAATTCAATGATTGAAGATACATTGGAAATTGAAAAAGTAGAGAGAGAGCACGTAGTTCAATACGTTGCCTTTTGATTAAATTTGTGCCTTTTCCCGAATCTAAACAAGGCCAAGGCCTTACTTCAGGTATTGCGATCGTTGTCACATCCTGCCTTGAGCCTGTCTTTGCAGTAAAAGTTTGTTCGGAACTTGGCGGCAAATCCAACTACCAACTGCTGACCCTACTCTAGATCCCCAAACCTCACGTCACTGCCTGCTGATTTGTTTTTTCATTTAAACTACAAACCCTGTGTTAACTTGCGTAGAAACAAAAAAGGCCAGGTTTTGGAAGAAAAATAATCGTGAAAGCAACGCACACTTATTACCAAGTAGAAGAAACCGACATTAAACTCTGTCTCTAACGCAACAATTAACACAAACAGTGAGTTTTCAGCGTCCTACTTTGCTGAAAATGGAAAATAATATATAGAGAATCCAATAAGGCCTTGTTTAGTTCGCGCGAATTCGATCGAATGCACTGTAGAAAAATGCATTGGGAATCGAAAAAGCAGAGAGGGGGCACGTTGTTCAATGCGTAAAACAGAGCGCGAATTCGATCGAATCGAGCGAACTAAACAGGGCCTAAATCTCAAAAGTATTGATTTTAAAACTCTAGACAGAGTTGGTAAACTAAGTTGAGAATCAGGGAAGCTCTTCCAGTCATACATCTGCTCTGGAAATATTATCAAATGAATCAAGAAATTGAAAATAATAATTCTGTTAACGAAAATACAAACAACAGCAGGGGTACAGTAAAGGAGAATCCAGAAAGAAATTAATAGCTGTGCAAAGAAAACAATTGAATATTAGAGTTTAGTCAAACACCACCGCTTATCGTCTTCCTTCCTCCTGCCTTCTCCTCTTCGTCCTTGCCCAACCCAATCCCTCTCCTCTTACCATTTCCCAAATCGCCACCCGAATCTACTGAAAAACACCTTCTTTTTCCTGCGCACTTTGATCTGAAACCCATAGGTCGAAGTTTTCAAGAAGATTTCACGGAGCCGGAGCAGGAGCAGTTCATTCTTATGTTCCTGTAAACTTCAGCTACGTCGCAGCAATTAGCGGCCCGAATCCGCACGGCCTGAGCAGCTGTTGAGTTCGGTGGGACGGGATTGTCGATGTAGCGTATCCGTCAGCTGGATTGCGAAAGATTGAAACCGAGTAGACTGCTGGAGACTAGGAGTTCAGCAGCTCTTGCCTCTCGGAGTACCTGCGAATAGAAGTGATCCAGATATTGGAGCTCTAGGTCCTGCCGCGCCATGTCGCTGTTCCGGAAGTTTTTCTATAAGAAGCCGCCCGATGGGTTGCTCCTCATCACGGACAACATATACGGTACCGGAGTTCTTCCTTTTCATTTCCCGTGCCTTTCTTTAGTTGCGTCCAGTAGACACATTCTTTGCTATGCCATAGGCCCTTAGCATCTTAGAGTAAGGAATGGTTCAGTTCAATTGATCTGGAGTTATTTGCATTGTCTAAACGTGATTTAGTTCAGCTGTGATGAGCTTACAAGATACAATCAGAATAATCTGAAAATTCACCACAATTGCTCCCATTGTTTCAGTTTTGGGTGTACCATTTATCAGAGAGTTAGAAAGTGCTGGGTGATCCTTTTAGTTATCATATTTTTCTGTTTCTTAATACAAAGATGTGCACTGCGTATTTGAGAAAAAATAAACCACATTTATGTGCATAGGATCACTACGAGGTTAATTGCCTCGACCCCTGTTGTTCTTTCAAAAAAAAAAAAAAAAAAAAGAAAAGCTACACGTCCTGTTCAGTTGTTACCAAGTTTGTGCAAAAGCACTAGTGTAGGTAGTTACATGTATTATCGTGGCCCTCTTGAATGCCTTAAGATTTGTTCAAATGACTAGACGCCAACTAAAAGATGTATGGTTGCTTGAATACCAAAAAAATCTACATTAATCACGAGGCACGTTTGGTAACGACACAACTAATACTCTAATAGCTACATGGAGAAATTCAAAAGCACTTGACTTTGGCATGGTTGACTCAAATTTTTGAAAAATTTATGTTTGACTCATAGATTGTTATATTTTGTTTCAGTTTTTGATCATTGCTTCTCCATGAAAGAGATGGAGGATGATCATTTTGAACCTCACATTAGAGGAATTGCAGCAGATCTTCTGGAAAATTTTCGTGATCACTCATTCATGATCTCGAATTTTGGGACTAGGAAGGAAGAAAGCCCTATATACCACATTTTATCTGAATACGGTATGACTGTATTGGACTATCCTGGCCACTATGAGGGATGTCCACTCCTGACCATGGAAATGATTCACTGCATCTTGAAGTCCAGCGAAAGCTGGCTTTCCTTGGGTCAGCATAACCTACTGCTAATGCACTGTGAACAAGGGAACTGGCCTGTTCTCGCTTTCATGTTAGCTGCTCTTCTAATATACCTGGGGCATTATTCCGATGAGCAGAAAACACTGGATATGTTCTACAAACAATCGTCTTCGGAGCTTTTCGAGATGTTTTCACCTCTGAATCCCATGCCTTCTCAAATAAGATATTTGCGCTATATCTCAACGAGGAATGTCATGCCTGAGTGGCCTCCAGCTGATAGAGCGCTCACATTAGATTGTGTAATTTTGAGGATGGTTCCAAATTTCCAAGGTCAAGGTGGTTTCCGTCCAATATTTAGGATATATGGTCCAGATCCACTCATGCCCCCTGATCAGACTCCGAAAGTTCTTTTTTCAACTCCAAAGAAAAGCAACATTGTCCGTCTTTACTCACAGGTAATCGTCTTCTATCAGGTCATTCCTGCTTTTAAACTATCAGCTACTGCACTGTCTTATTTAATGGGTTTCCATGTCATAATGTTTGTAACATACTGGTTTAAATATTTTTAAAGTTTTAATCTTCCTCAATAACCTTCACCAGAAAGGAACTGACCATTTCTGAACTTAGGCAGATGAACTGGTGAAAATAAACCTTCAATGTCACGTCCAAGGAGATGTTGTCCTAGAGTGTATCAATCTGTATGAGGATCTGGATCGCGAGGAGATGGTTTTCCGGATCATGTTCAACACAGCATTCATCCGGTCAAACATCTTGATGCTTAACCGTGATCACGTAGACATGTTATGGAATGCAAAAGACCAATTCCCTAAAGATTTTCGGTTTGAGGTAGGTGTTTATGCCAAGTGGCAAACTAGACCATTCCTGTTATACATGGATTTTACATGCAACTTCTGTTGATGGTAGGTTATCTTTTCCGATATGGACGCAGTTACTTCACATGTCACAACAGAGCCTGTTATTCATCAAGAGAAACAAGGACTTGGGATTGAAGAGTTTGCTAAGGTGCTAGATATCTTTAACCACTTGGACTGGTTGGATGGGAATAGGGACACTGTATCTCACACAACCAAGCTAAAGATCTCAGCTGCTACCGATGACCCTGAGACTTTCTTTGATACTAGAGAAGAACTTGAGTCTGAAGTTTTGCCTGTTGAAAATTCTTCTACTGTTTTTCTGAAGCTCAGGGAATTGGGAATGCTTGTCAGCAATGAACCAAGGCATATTCGCCTAGATTCAAGTTCAGCTAATGTTCAATCCAAATCACAAACTACAGTACTATCTCCTTCGCGAACACGACCTGCCGCAGCATTATTATCACCTGCTAAGGTTAAGACTCCAAAGACCGGTTCTTCACCAATGGAACTCTCTCCAAGTACAGTCACGCCACAAGGAACATCTTCACCAGTTCAGCCTCGACGACTGATGTCGGACTCTGCAGTCCAAATTTTATCAGAGATATCAGAATCAGAATCAGCATTAGCCGAGAAGTCTGGTTCACAAACTCCATTTGAGCATTCACCTTCATCTCTGATGGCAAATAAATCAGTGTCAACAGCATCCCTGATACCCTTGTGCACACCTTCCCCTCTTCCTCCCCCTCCACCCACTGTCTCATTAGTCCCTGTTCCCGCTAAGTTACCCAAAAGTACTAGCACAAGTACCATCAATATCTCCCTTCGAGCAACCATGCATCCCTCTTCACCTTCTTCAGAACCATCAGTCCCTCCTCAAGGTTTTTCGAGTACTGGAGAACTGGTTAAGTCACAAGAACCTTCTAATGAAATTCGTGGGAAGTTACAAACTGATAGCGCTATAGGTCCCAGTGTCGTCGCATTGTCACCAGCTTCTTCATTGTCATTGGATAAGGAAATAAGCAGTACAAGAGCATCTCTCCCAGTGGATTTGCCTGCATTAGCTCATATTTCAGACACTAGACCTTTGGCAATTCCAGAGATGAGATCAGATACTACGCCGCCGCCACCACCACCACCTCCACTGCTGTCAAAATCAGGCATGATGTTGTTTCCTTTGTCACGTGGTGAAGAGGTAACAATCACTATAGAAAAAGTTGTACCACCTCAGCCTCCATCTCCACCACCGCCACCAGCACTGTCTTCAAATTCAAACTCATATGCGGTATCTGTAATTCCGGATTCACAAAAGAGAGTCCAATCTCCAACATCCCTGACCCCAGCACTGGCAAAAGCATTACTTTCCTCTCCACAGCCACCGCCACCTCCACCTCCTCCGCTACTAAATAACACTGCCGTGTCATTATCTCAACTGCAGTTACTAGATAAAAAAGACAGTGCCACATCAAAGTATCTACGCACACCATCTTTGACACCTAAGTTTTCACAAACACAGCCTGTTCCACAGCTGCTAACATCGCCTGTTCCACCACCTCCACCTCCTCGAACACTGCCAGTTCCACCTGCACCACCCCCTCCATCTCGAACACTGCCTGTTCCATCTCCACCACCTCCACCATCTCGAACACCGCCTATTCCACCTCCACCACCACCTCCGTCTGGAACACCGCATGTTCCACCTCCACCACCACGTCCTTCTCAATCACCGCCTGTTCCACCTCCACCACTACCTCCTTCTCAATCACCGCCCGTTCCACCTCCACCACCACCTCCTTCACAGAGTTTCCCATCCATAAGTAAAAGAAATTATATGGCCGCCACTCATCCACCTCCGCCTCCCCCACCATTGCCATCCCATGTTACTTCTGCACCACCAGTGCCACCTGCGCCACCGTTACCTCCTCCTAAGCTAGCTGTGCCCAACAATGCTTCACAGAAGTCATCAACAGTTCAACCACCACCACCACCTCCACCAGGCCCCCATCCTAAGATTTCATCACATTCTTTAACTACTAAGGGGAATGTTGTCAGTTCTAACCCTCCCCCACCTCCAGCTTTTTCATTTGGTTCAAAAGACCGTAGCGCAGCCCGCTCAAAAAGTCCTAGAAGTTTACGTGCCAACCAGTCATCTAAGAGGACTCCACTGAAGCCATTGCACTGGGTGAAAGTGTCAAGAGCGACGCAGGGAAGTTTATGGGCTGAAACACAAAAGTCTGATGAAGCATCTAGGTTTGAAAACATTTTCTTATGGAATTCTTTGTAGTTGAATGAGGATTTGTGGGGGGCACATTAACATACTAGTACATGCGTATCTTTATCAGGGCTCCGGACATTGATATTTCTGAGCTTGAAAGTCTTTTCTCTGTAACGATGCCAAATGTGGAGGCGAAACGACAACGACAACACCCGTCTGCTGCAATAAAACAAGAAAAAGTTCATCTGGTACTTCTATCCATACCCAGCAACTATTATTTAGTGAAATGACAATTAAGATGTAAAGCAATTAACGTTACACTTCTCTTGTGCAGATTGAACTTCAGCGCTCAAAGAATTGTGAAATTATGCTGAGAAACATTAAGATGCCACTGCCTGATCTAATGGTAACTAAAATTTAACTCTAGTTGAAGTGATGTTATCTGAAGATAGCGAAATTGTTGTAGGGTTATTAGGACTAGTCTCTTGACAAGTAAGAAATAATTCAAGCATAATTGATGCGCAACCTTTGCTGAAAGGTTAAATAGTAGATCAGCTCAAGCACATATCAAGAATAAGTTATTTGACAAACCTGATCCTTTGGGGTATCTTTATATATCAGTCACATGTGTCCTCGAAAATAAAGTGTCTTGGTGTCTCTGGATGTTCCTTCCAACGATACTTGCCGGTTATAGTTATCATGCGGATGTTTATTGTTTCCTTTTTTTCAGGGTTCAGTGCTTGCCCTTGATGATTCCGTAGTTGATGGTGATCAAGTAGATTACCTAATAAAGTTCTGTCCAACTAAGGAAGAAATGGAATTACTCAAGGTACATTTTTTCCACCTGCTGTTTTCTTCTTTGAAATATCATTAGGCCGCTCATGATTGGTATTTTTGGTATACCAGCGGTATTTGTTTCTTCAGTTTCCTATATATATTAAAGGGCAATTTTTCATTTTTTCAGGGTTATACAGGCAAAAAGGAGAACCTAGGGAACTGTGAACAGGTCATCTTTTATTTTCCTTGTGCCATTATATTGTCCTTAGGTGATGAATTATGCTTGGTAAACAGTTGAAAAATAAAGTAAAATGCATATCATCATTAAGGGACAGGAAAAGGGCTTTTTCTTACATGGGACTTTAATGGGAGGTCATCTGTGAACTATTTCCTCTGTTTTTAAATGCTTTTGAATCAAATCACACACACCAAGTAAGTCATAGATTAAGAAATTTCAGCCTAAAGCAAGCATGGAAAACAAATTGCAAAGTGGAAGATGCTAAATGATGAGTGTAGCTATTAGGTTTGTTCTGAAAATTCCATCAGAGGATTAAGGGAATGTCAGGATTGGTTTACGTTAAGTATTACCAGGAAGCTTGCCCTTGCACCATGCATCGTGAAGAAGTAAGATGGACATAGATACAATTTAGGTACTCATGTCTACTATTTGTCTGTTTCTTGTGAGTTGGAATGGTGAGATGGTCATGCTCTACAATCTCTTTGCATTGCCATGTATATATAGCTACTTTACATCTGGGCCTATTTTAGACGGTCCTAACTCGTCAATCCGTTCCATGCATCATAAATGTACTGTTAATCCCTGAAGCAATAACTTCATTCTTTTGTGTCTGTAGTTCTTCATGGAAATGATGAAAGTACCTAGGGTGGAATCAAAACTGAGAATCTTATCATTTAAGATAAAGTTTGTCACGCAGGTCAGAAGAGCATTGCATCCTTGTGATACGCTTTCTCCTTATGGAGCTGTGTAGTTCTTGTATGAACATATGAACCTTAAATTATTGCTGCATCATTCTTCATGTTCTTTCAGGTTGCAGACCTAAAAAATAGTTTGAATACCATCAATTCTGTTGCTGAAGAGGTATACTGTAATCAAGTAATTTCCACTCTTATTCTCTGATATGAATGTTCCTGTATAATGTTGTATGGCCAGGTTAGGAGCTCTGTCAAACTTAAGCGAGTGATGCAAACGATTCTTTCTCTGGGGAATGCATTAAACCAAGGAACTGCTAGGGGTGAGTCAGCGAGCCAAGTGCAATATGATATTCAGCATACAAATAAATATGCTAGGCGTATCATATTATCAGTTGATTCTTATTCAATTTATTACATAGTTGGATTATGCTTTTATACAGAAAGACACATTGGTTAAAGCAAATTTAGAGCCTTCCAATTCTAATGAGTGAAAAATATAGCCAGGGGTTAAGAGCTGTACAAGACTTTACAACTGTAAATACAATATTCCAGTTTCCAATATCATGACCAATTTCACTACAAGTACTGCACTCATGTTTTTGTAGTCTCAGCTCTTTTGCCAGTGCTTTGATCAACTTGGAAAATAATCCAGAAATATCACTCAAGAAATTTTTTTCAATTGATACTTCTGTTATTTCCTTTGGACAATACTTTTTAGTTGTGTGCCAGAACTAACTGGGTAATCAGCAACCTCTGAAAACCATGGGTAGGCTAATTTACTTCTAAAAGGCCTCCTTTCAGGATTCAATCTCATGAAAAAATGATAGCAGAATGTTGGTTCTATCAGTTTAAGTTTACACTTGTGCCCACTTTTCAGGTTCTGCTGTTGGATTTAGATTGGATAGTCTTCTTAAGCTCAGTGATATACGGGCACGTAATAATAGGATGACTCTCATGCATTATTTGTGCAAGGTGACACCCCCTCCCTCTCTCTCTCTTCTGAAGAACTATGGCTAAGCATACTGCCGAGTGCTGACATAGTGCCATCATAGGTGATAGATCATTATTGAAGAACTACAAAATCTAGTATTCTAGTTACAGTTAGTGCTCCTATTCAGAAGCAGTACCTTGATCCACTTGATTCATTAGTGTGCTGAATAGTTGGTTTGTGTTTAGATTTTTTTTTCTTTTGTTCTTTCTTTACAGCATTAACTTCAAATGCCAGTTTGTGGTTCCCCTTTCTTCCTTTCTTGTAGTGACCATATCAACGTTTTGACAAAATCCCCACCCTCACCCCAAACCACCACAACAACAATGAGTCCCACCTGCTGTGGGCTCCTTTCAATAAAAAGTGGTCGTCATCAATCTATGTCGTCATCAATCTATGTAACTTTGGACTAGTTTCATTACTTTCACCATGTCAATGTTGAGTTTCCTCATGAATTGTATTTTGTACCATCTGTGTACGCTTGCTTGCACATACATTTTATTTTGATGAAATCTTTCTCAAAGTTTTTGTTTTTACAGGTTCTTTCGGACAAGCTTCCTGAAGTTCTTGACTTCAACAGGGATCTTGCAAATTTAGAACCTGCCTCAAAGGTAGCTTAGATCTAATGCAAGAGTTTCTTGGTGATTTTATTCTTCTCGCTGACAGCTGAAGTAAAAACAGATACAACTAAAGGAGTTGGCAGAAGAAATGCAAGCAATAACTAAAGGATTGGAAAAAGTCGAACAGGAACTAGCAACATCTGAAAAGGATCCTCCAGAGACAGAGATATTTTACAAGGTTGGCTTCCCAGTAACCAGTATATTAGTGTAGAATATGCTATTAGAGTACATAATGATAGAGCTGTGACTTAGTTGTGCAAGAAAAGCTCCACCAAAGACACTTTATCAGACCTAACACATGGCACATTCATTCTATTTCTATAGTCCTATTCCTTGTTATTTCATTTGTATTATCTCTAGTGTGTTTGAGATGAAGATAACATTGTCACGCTATTAGCATATTGGTTTAAATCCTCAGAAGAGTTTTTCTTCTTCTTTTCATTTCAGAAATTGAAGGAATTCCTTGCTGATGCCCAAGCTGAAGGAAGGTCATTAGCTTTGCTTTACAGCTCGGCGGTATGTCAAGATTCGACAGCGTCAATACCTTGATACATGCCATCTGCTTGTAGCATAAGTTTTGTGCTAAATTTATTATTTGACTTGTAGGGGAAAAGTGCTGATTCTCTAGCACATTATTTTGGTGAAGATCCTGTGCGGTGCCCTTTTGAGCAAGGTATTTTCTTTTGAGCTGAAGGCTTAGTTACCCTGCAAAAGTGCAAAGCTAAACTTAATGGTCCAACACAAAATCTACATGCATGTTTATGGTTAGCGGAGACATGTTTATAGAAAAAAAGGTAACTTCGGTATTAAAATCCAATCAACTTGTTTTTGAGGAACCCTTGTTCTTAAAGGGAAAAAAAGGTAACTGGGATATTAAAATCCAACAACATGTTTTCGAAGAGTCGTTGTTCCCTAGTAATTTAACATGAAATTGGAACCTCCTATTTCCTGCAGCTTTGCCCTTAGCAACCTTTGATCATGCTACAAATCGAAGTGCGCCAAATGTTCAGACCAATACCAATCTACTTTAGATTTTTCTAAATAGTTCTAATTACTTCCCTTTGTGTATACAGTTGTCTCAACATTGCTAGGCTTTGTGAAAATGTTCGAGCGTGCCCATGCTGAGAACGTGAAACAAATTGAGCTGGAAAAGAAAAGAGCCCAAACGGAAGCAGAAAAAGAAAAGGCCAAACTTGCTGCTCACAAGAAGGGAGGATCGCCGGAGCCTGGAATTTCAGACCGGTGACTCGGTCTCTTATCTGGATAGCATGCATGTCACTAATTCCCTGCCGCTAGAACACCTAGACCTGTGGCAGAAAGTTTTGTAGCACTCCTTCAGCGAGTATGGCAAGGTAAGCAGCTACAGAAAAGGGGACTGCCATTTCATCCTTATTATATCAAGATGACAGTAGCAGAATCCCTGTAAACTTGTTTGTGCTGACATTGGCTCTTACAGTTTTTTCTTTTCAGGGAGATAGGTCGAAGTAATGCTGTGTAGTTTATTCGAGAGATCACGTAATTAGCAGATAATCTGAAGTGCGATACTGGTTCTTAATGTACATAGGAGTTCCAGCTCTGTTGCCGCTGTAAAGAACCTGCAGACACCTTTAGTGTA
Organism: Alloteropsis semialata; assembly: GCA_004135705.1. Taxonomy (NCBI): domain Eukaryota; kingdom Viridiplantae; phylum Streptophyta; class Magnoliopsida; order Poales; family Poaceae; genus Alloteropsis; species Alloteropsis semialata. The sequence goes on along the minus strand of CM014270.1, from coordinate 73,684,599 downwards.
CAAAGGGAGGTGCACTAGCACTACTGAACTTTCTTGGTTATGTTGGGGAAATCCTCAGTTATAATAATAGGTGATACATGTAAAATGTGTATATATCTCCATGTACTGATGCTTTTGTACAGAACGATGCAGCAATGTACTCCGTAACTAGAAACCACCACTGGATATAGACACCTGTATAAGCTATTACAAGTTAACAACACGATCGAATCATCTGGCCGGACCTGCCAGGAGACTATTTTTGAACCCTGTCCTTTCTTCTTGTCCAAACCTGAACATGCGAACCTGTCATGCTGCCGCAAGGCACTACGGTGGAGGATTGGATTTGCAGAACCGGAAACCATAACCACCGTTGCTGCCGCCGTTGCCACCATGGATGCTGGAGCAGTAGTTGGCGTCTCGATCTTGATCGTTTCCAGCTCAGCGCGTCACGGCAAAATGCTCGAAGCCCCACATGGGAAGCAATCTCGCGCTTTTCCGTAAAACAAATCCAATAAAAACCTGATGCGCTTTCTGAGCCGGACTCCTCGAGCTGCACGCTATGCTCGGACGAGCCGAGGAGCACACACGCCTCGCCCAATAGCAAGTAGTTCTCTCCTCCAACGTTCCAAGGGCCACCTGCAGCAAAGCGTGTAGCCAAAGAAGCCCGTCACTGGCCTGTGGACCGGTTTCTTTGTGGTCCCACATGTCAGAGACACATATAGAAAAAACCGGGGGAACCTCGGCGTGCGCGAAGCCGTTCCGCGGGGGCAGCCGTACCGTATCCGGAGTGGCTGACGCATACTAGGGGGCCTCGCGATCGGACGGCTGTGGACGCAACCGCGGTTGATATATACCTCCGCCTCCGCCTGCTCCCATGGCCACCGCCGCAACCACCTCCGCCGCCGCCGCCGTCCTCGCGTCTCGGCTCCTCCGACGCTCGCCGCGCCTGCTGCGGCGCCTCAGCCTCTCCCGCGCGCCGCCCGCGGCACTCTCGTCGTCTAGCCGCCCCCTCGCGCCCCTCGCCCGCCAGCCGCTCGGTCACCGCGCTCGGATGGGACACACCGCCGCAGCGGCTGCGGCCGCCGAACCCGCGCTCGGCCTCACCAAGCCCAACGCCGTCGAGCCGCCTCAGGTGTGTGCTTGTGTAATCGCCTGCGGGTCCCTGACTCTGGTTTCTATCCCCACTGCTTCGAAATCGTCGTGGATTCTTCTGCTTTATCACTTCCATCTGCAGGAAAAGAAAGGCTGCTGCCGTCTTAGGTTGACTTGATCATGACTTACTGTTCAGACGCTAAAACAAGTTCTAGATCGAGATCAAAATCACCGTTTGCCTATCCAAAACCGCATCTTCGTTAAGATTTACGATTTGATCCGTTGGAAGTCGCTTATTTACTCCTGCAACGAGCTTCAACTTGTGCTCTCCTCTTGTTCCTTAGGTCACCTTTTCCGCTAAAGACGTCGAATTCTCCGAGTGGAAGGGCGATATTCTCGCCGTCGCTGTCACGGAGAAGGATCTGTCTAAGGATTCCGACTCCAAATTTGAGAATGCCGTCTTGAAGAAGCTGGATAGCCAACTCGGCGGCCTCCTGTCGGAGGCGGCAGCGGAAGAAGATTTCACCGGGAAAGCCGGACAATCGGTGGTCCTCCGCCTCGCGGGACAGAGTTTCAAGAGGGTTGGTCTGATTGGTCTTGGCCAGAACGCCCCATCCACCGCTGCTGCTAGCCGGGGCCTTGGTGAATCTGTCGCATCAGTTGCCAAGGCTGCTCAAGCTAGCAGCGCTGCTATTGTTGTTGCCACACCCAGTGGGATCCAGGAAGATTTCAAGTTGACTGCAGCTGCAGCAATTGCTTCCGGTACTTCATGCTCCTGCACACTTTCCTGTTCCTTTTCAAATGTAATGGTTGACGAGTGTATTCGATTGATGCTGAATTTTTTGCTGGTTTGATTGCAGGAACTGTGCTCGGATTGTATGAGGACAGTAGATACAAGTCTGAATCAAAGAAGGTGCACCTGAAACAGGTTGATATTATTGGACTGGGTTCTGGTTCAGAGGTGGATCAGAAACTTAAATATGCTAACGATCTTTCGTCGGGCGTGATATTCGGTAGAGAGCTTGTGAACTCTCCCGCCAATGTCCTTACCCCTGGTCAGTAGATTTCTGAGAGAACTTGGATTGCTCTACCTAGATTTCTCGTCAGTATTTATTTATTGCAGTCATCCTCTGTCCTTCCAGCTGTGCTTGCGGAGGAGGCATCGAAGATCGCTTCCACATACAGTGATGTGTTCACTGCCACAATATTAGATGTGGAGAAATGCAAAGAGTTGAAGATGGGCTCCTACTTGGGAGTTGCTGCCGCTTCTGCTAACCCTCCTCACTTCATCCACTTGTGTTACAAACCCACTGATGGAAATGTCAAGAGAAAGCTGGCTATTGTTGGGAAGGGTCTAACTTTTGACAGGTTTGTAATCATTTCAACATATTTCATGGGTCATAAATATAGAAAAATAACTTGAAGTAGACATGAAGGTGGAACTTTTTTTTCTTAATAATTTGGTCCTTGCTCTTATACTTGATTCACCTATGATCCAGTGGTGGCTACAACATTAAGACTGGGCCAGGCTGCAGCATCGAACTGATGAAATTTGACATGGGAGGCTCTGCGGCTGTGTTTGGTGCAGCTAAAGCATTGGGCCAAATTAAGCCTCCTGGAGTAGAGGTACTTCAGTTGCAGATGCTAGTATGAGTAGTATCTAGGTTTCACCTATTTTAGTGTATTTGCTAAATTCCAATGGTATTTCTCTTCTCACAGGTTCACTTCATAGTTGCTGCCTGTGAAAATATGATTAGTGGCACAGGCATGAGACCTGGTGACATTTTGACTGCTTCTAATGGGAAGACAATCGAGGTATGTTTCTTCGAACACATTATAAAAGAGCAGAATCTGCATAATCCATGAAGCATAGCAGTACTCGATGATTATCCTGCTGGTTTGAAATGTAGTCTAAGCAGGTCATAGGCCATAGTTCTTATGGTTCATGTTGTCTACTACCTTTTATTAAAGTATTCTTTTGTGAATTCTTTTCTTCAGGTAAATAATACCGATGCAGAGGGAAGGCTTACCCTTGCTGATGCTTTGGTCTACGCTTGCAACCAAGGTGTTGACAAGGTAAGGACACATCATCTGGACTTTTTTTTTTCTGTACATGCTGTCATCGTGGGTATTCCTAATGTAATCTGTACTCCTTATCCTGAATTCCTAGCTTTATCTTCAGAATTATGGTTAGCTCTATTCCAAAAAGAAAAGAGTAAAAAACTTGACCAACATAGAAGGAAATTAGAGGTGGCACATTGTAAAACGAAGGTACCAAAATTCGTGCTGAAGTGGATCCAAACCTGGGTCATGGACTTTCCAAACCATTGGGACAGAAAATACATGCACTAAAATGAAATAGTTATTTTATATAAGTCGGTTGTGTTTGTCAGTTTATATTGATAAGATGCTAAAGTGCAGAATTACATTTTTTTTTTGCTGTGCATTTTTATGCATAAATTCAGTTTAGAATTTGTCCTTTTTAAAATTTTAGATACTTTGTTGTCTTTTGGGAGGCTATGCAAGTGGCAATATAATGCTGGTATCGTGCTTGTTGACTCATCTGTAATCGTCAATTGCAGATTATTGATCTGGCAACACTAACTGGTGCATGTGTTATTGCACTTGGGCCTAGTATCGCTGGTAAGCTCAACAGAAATTATCTCTCATATTCCCCACGCATCGGCGCCCTTTCCTGCTTGCGGTGTTTCCATCGTGGAACATTAGATTATTTTGCTTTTTTCTTACTAAAAGATGTTTTCTTCAGGGATTTTCACACCAAGTGATGAGCTAGCCAAGGAGCTTACCGCTGCTTCTGAGATATCAGGCGAGAAGTTTTGGAGACTGCCACTGGAAGAGAGTTATTGGGAGTCCATGAAGTCCGGTGTTGCTGATATGGTCAACACTGGCGGTAGGCAGGGCGGTTCTATTACGGCAGCTCTGTTCCTGAAGCAGGTACATATCTTCCTCATGCTTGCTTTCAGTTTCCCACCTGGATGATATTTGCCAACCAGTATTACTTTGTGTATGATACGTTAGTGGTGTGCATTCTCTTATACCTGAATGATTCAACCATTTGTTCATGAGGGAAATTCCTTGCATTGTTAAAAATTTTAGAGCAGCGTACTGATGGGGTCGCACCTCGTTTCTGCAGTTCGTTGACGAGAAAGTCCAGTGGATGCACATCGACATGGCTGGGCCAGTGTGGAACGACAAGAAGCGTGCTGCCAGCGGTTTCGGAGTTTCCACCCTGGTGGAGTGGGTCCTCAAGAATTCCTCATCCTAAACAAGCGAAGTCTTTCTACCAATATGCTTTTCCAAGCCGGGACCTTTGAGTAGGAAGTCTTTCTACCAATATGCTTTTCCAAGCCGGGACCTTTGAGTAGGGGGTTTACCTCCATGGTTTTCTTTTGTGCTACCAATTTTATAGTTGCCACTGGCAAACTGCGAGCAAAGCGGACGGCGCTTTTGGCATGCCAAGTGGGTGTGTGCGACACTGTGATAGAATAAGTGCAAGGGTTGGAATGCCTTTTGTGTCGTCATCAGTGACGGAGTATGCTGGGTCCTGTCCATGAAAGCGGCGTCGCGGTCGTGCCGTGTAACAGGGGCGGAGGTGGGGCAGATATCCACGACAATCAATTTATAGCAAAAATAAACACACGCATATCATGTTTTTAATTGAAATCACAAATAAAAAATACAAACAAATAATAAATGGATATTTAGATATTAAAGATGGTAACTCCCACGAAAAGTAGCAATGTTTTACCATAGTAACATAAACAAAATTACTCACACCATGATCTAAGGGTGTCCTGCCAAACTAGTTGGCCAGCCAAATGTTGGCGAAGAAAACGTCCGCCCGATTTGGCCATGCATGGGCTGAAAAAACAACTGCACACCGGCTGCTTATACGGTGCTCTGTCAAACTGTGGCAGTAATGCAAACACTGCTACTGCCAATGGTCAACGGTCAAATATTGGCTCGGCTGCCATTGGCCTTGATCCAAACCTGCCCGAAGAGACAAAAGGGACCAATTTGTCACTTTGAAAAATCAATCAGTTAGCATATTATACGTGACAATATATTATCTAAAATGGTACAAAATCCTGCCAATGAAGAGGCTTGGGCTGCCGTGTGCTTCATGGGCAAACCGGCCAATGAAAAAGCCTTTACAAAGCTACAATGCTACATACCATGCATCTTCTCCAGAGCTGCAGACCACAGCGATGGTCGAATCGTGATGGCGACGGGAACTGCAGAGCTGGAGAGGGAAGAAGGGGGTGGGGGTCTTCTACGGCGCGGCTAGGTGGGGCAGCTGCCCCACCCTGCTGTAGGGGGGCCTCCGCCTCTGCCGTGTAACGTTCTCCGTCGAGTCAAATAACGTTTATTTCTTCTGTCTGTGCCCATGGCGCATGCCAAAGAAAATTGCATTGGAACTTTTGTGCCATCCGCTTGTGATTCTCCGGAGATGTGGTTGCCTCTAGCTTGCGTCCACCGCAGGTTCGACGTCTGTCTCATGGTGTGCGAGGTCGGCACGTAGTTGATGCGTATTCTGTGCTTCTCCCACTCGGGAGACCATACAACTGTGTGAGCGTGATGGACTGAGACTGACGGCCATGGCAATTGGTGGCAAGACTCTCGCCGGTGACGCGCTGCCAGCCCGCACGACGTTCCGCCTCTCCGCTTCAACGCTTGACGCGTGTGAATTGTGATGGGGTTAGTCTGACGAGAACAGAAAAGGAAGCCCCGTGGGCCGGAAAGGGAGAAAGACCTGGTGGGCCTGTTCTTCATGGCCCTTGACGGAGAGGCGGCCTTTTGCGTTTCTTACTTGTGCGACAAGAAGGGGAACGCGCACGGCCGCCGCGCCGCAAACAAAAGAGAAGCCGCGGCACGACACGGCCACCGCAACCCGCCCCCGCCCCGCCCCAGCCGCCGCGCACAGCAGCGCAGATCGCCGGCTTCTCCAGTTTCCTCCAGGCAAGCATCCCATTTCTCTCTCTCTCTCTCTCTATCTTCTCGCACCGGTTCTCTTGAGTTCCGAGATGCCTGGCATTGTGGCGACTGGGATCTTGTTGTGGCTGCTTATTTTTCGTGGTTTGTGTTGATGCAAGAGAAGTTGAAGGTGCCTGAATGCTTTATGATTTAACTCTATTTGAGGGAATGCTTCTAGGTTCTATGAACTTGGTAGATCTAGCTGTATCACATGGGCTCAATTGCTTAGCTTGTTTGGTAAATCGAGTACCACGGTAGTATGTTTAGGCCTGAGTAACAATGGTGGGGAATTTAATTTGGAGACCACTGATTCTTCGTGGTGCATGTGCAATATAGTACAAATTAGCCGTTGGATTATGCTGCGATGTCACAAATCACGAGACAGTGCTGCTACACTTTTTAGCCTCTTCTTGCTTTGCTCCCTTCTGTTTGTGATTTGGGATTAGCCAACAAATGTTCAGACTACCTGATACCTGAACATGGTGGTAGTTCTGAGTTCTCACTGCATCTTTCACTGATTGGGTGGGAGTGAGAATTACTCAAAAAAAACGGAAAAGGAAAATCTGAGGAGTGAAGGGTCTCCAATCTTGGAGAACAGGATGCAGTTAATCCAACTCTGCATCATGTAAAGGCAGAGCTCAATACTAAGCAGTCTTCATATCATCATTGATTCAGATATATGAGCCATTTCTTGCCACTGCTCTTTTTTTTTTTCTGTAGACTCTGAACTCAAGGAGACAGATTGTGGCAGAATGGCCCTGGTGAGCACAGAATGATGTTTCCTTTTGCTCTCATTTTGCAGATAATAGTACCTGAAGCACTGCTGCTGGAAATGGGTAGCCCTGAAGTCCCACTGCCTGTGGCTGTGCCGTCACCTGATATCCCAGCTGTGAGTGAAGGATCAGCTCCTGCAGCACCCGCTGCTGACTCCAAGCCAAAAAAGAAGATATGCTGTGCATGCCCTGATACCAAGAGGCTGAGAGATGAGTGCGTCGTTGAGCATGGGGAATCCGCTTGTACGAAATGGATCGAAGCTCACAAGCGATGCCTCCGTGCTGAGGGGTTTAATGTCTGATTCTTTTCAATGTCTGATTCTTCTCTAGTCTGCTGAAAATGATAAATTCGCTTTCATGGAAGTCCAAGAACAGGTGAGATGAAACTGTGCCTCGTAGTTTAGTTTCCATGTTTTGCATGCTGCCCTGTACGAACCTATTGCCCCTTTTTCATTCAAAATAACGTCACTGGTGAGTGATGACCGTATAGTCATGTTGAGCAATTTACTTAATGTGTTTTTGCTTAGAATGGGATGAAACAAAAAAAACTTGATTTGAAAAATATGTAGTGATGGAACACATTGAGAGTGAGATTCTTGAAATTTATTTGCTCATAGTCGGAATGCTCATGGTTTCCATGGCATGACCAATTGAACATCCTTATTATCCCCGCATCTTTTTCCAACACCAATCAAATTACCCTGCTATGAACTGCACGCCTATCAACTACTAATTATTTTCTACTTGCAAACACTCCCATCTCCTCACCCATCTTTTACATTTTCTTCAGACTGTAGCTAGACATCAGGTACACATATCAGTTTTGGCAGGAACCTTCAGGATTTGGGCAATGGCTCCCCAGCCAAGAACGACTGGAACATCCTGAACGCCCTCCTGGGCTGAAACAAGGGCACCTCGTGCCCTGCACCTCTCACCGAAGCGAACGTGAGCCCTTGATAAACCTCAGACCATCCCCCCACCTGCACAGACACAGATACACCTCAAAGATGTCATGTTACCAGCAAGATGATCGTTTAAACTGCATGTCTCGATCAGCACTAGGAACTTCAGTATACCTGTCCAGCCGAGTACCACGGGTACCAGCGGATCTTGATCTTCAGACCAAGATGGCTAATCGCAAACCTTGTTGCTGTAACCGGGACAACTGAATCTGTATCTCCGCTGCAGTTTACCAAGTGAGGAAGGGTTATGCTCGCTGAAAACTTCTCTGATGCATCAAAGTATAATTTGCTCACTTCAGATTATTCAGCTTACCTGAACACCCATATCCTCAGTCCAGCTTTCATCAGCATCTTGTAAGTCGGCAGCATGGAGAACTCCGAATCTTGCCATGTCTTGATCAGAACATCGCTGTCAATGTTAAGAAATTTATTCGTCAATATTCGGAATTCCAAAACAAATTCACTGTCTCTGTTCAACAGCTGAATCCTTCAGCTCAGGCACGTTCTCGAAAAATAACAATAAAGTGAAAATATGTCAGAAAAGATGCTATGAAACCTGCGCAGTCCATCTGTAGGGGATCCTCGTGATGTTTGCATGCATTGCCTTCTGCACGTCCAGCCTATTGTAGTATTTCTCGGCGTAGGTCTCCGTGCAGGGATCGTAGCCAAAGGATCGCCGGCGGATGAGGGTGTTCTTGAACCTGAGCGCGGTTGCGTTGGATCTGGCAGCCACGCAGGATGGGGTGTAGATGCTGTACTGGTCGATGTCGCCGAACTCTTGGTTCATGGCATAGTTCATGGCGCGGTTGCAGAAGCGTGAGACGTTGGTGCTGCTGAAGTTGCACGTCTTGAGGATGGCCTTGTAGGTGCGGTCAGAGATCATGGCGTGCGTCCACCAGTAGGTGACGGTGCCGATGTTGTCGTAGTAGTTGTCAGTGACTGCATTGCCTACCTGGGGACAGGAGAAGCATAATTTCTTCAGGGTAAAATTCACATTTGGATGAGAGCAGGAGGTGAAGTGTGGCATTTAGAGTTTCAGAGTTCGCTCATGTTTCATGACACTTACAAGGATTCCCTTCAGGTTGATGAAGGGGTATGGCGAAGCCTTGTTGTACTCAACAATCTTCCTTGCCAGTTGGGGAACGTAGTGGCCTGGAATCAAAAGGTCGAAATAAGACATATTCTGTCACAGTAAAAAAATCTTTTTTATTTTCTTCCGTGCGGTAAAATTTAGAACACTGAATGAATATTATACCGTGAATCACCAGTGACAGACTTACCGGCGTAACTTTCTCCAGCTATGTAGAAATCCCGGTGCCGATACTGAGGGAACCGTGACATCCAACTGATCAAGAACTGCAGTGCATCTTGAGCTGCACCGAATTCACATTGACATCAACTACTGAGACTTACTCTGTACTTAATTAGTAAGAGCCAGTGATGTGGTAATTTCAAGATTCAGTTTCAGTCAACAAAACTTTACAGCTACCGAAAGGACCAGTGCTGGATTACCAGTTCTCTCGTCGCCCGTTGTCTTGAGATCCGAGGTGGTGTTCGTGTAGGAGAATCCAACCCCGGCAGGCGATTCGAGGAAGAGAAGGTTTGCTTCTGCAACAACAGTTTGTTTCCGTTCTTTGCATGTCACTGACTACGCATCACTTAGCATTAGAGCAGTTTCTTTTAAGGTCAGGTTACCTTACCTCTGTTCCATGAGTACTTGTTCAGAAAGAGGCCTGTCCCGTTTGGTTTAATCCGGAATGGACCTATTTCTTCAGATGCTCCATACGCCACCGAAGAGCATCCAGGACCTGCATGCCAAAAGGATCAAATTAAAATTCGTGTTCTTTCTTGTCTCCACAATGAGAAATGCAGACAATAATCTGATGGCAAACAGAACAACCATGATGTTTCATTCTTACAGACAAAATTTCAAGTGTCTGTTGCCATATCAAATCGGAAATGATTAGGTCATCTGTTCAGCAAGAGCCATTGCACACTGCAGCACAGCACGACTGGCAGGGACTCAAAGTTGACCTCCATAATGATGTTGAGAGCAGATAGCTTTAACAACTACACAAGGCATCTACTCGGTATGTAGATTCAGGAGCATAGTGGTATCACTGTACAAGTTCCAAATCCCCCAAGATAGTGCTAGTAATATTCCAATGAAAAGCTAGATAAACTGGAGCACCCATGAAAGGTTCAGGTCGCAGCAGAAGCGTGCACTGCACCTCGCTGCACTGCATTTCCCAAGGCACCGCAAGTCAAAGAAAACAAACCATCCATGGTGGCAGTGGAACCCAGATTTCTAGTGTGTGCCTGTGACTGTGACCCTGTGCGTGTCATGGCCAAATTGCACTGTGCTGCATTTCTTTTCCCACTTCCTTTTATGTGTAAGGCGACCCAGTGCCAGGAAAAAGGCCACAGCCTCTGGGAGTGGCTGCATCTGCAGTTCTGCATGTGTACAGGCACACACAAACACGCAGCAGCAGGAGCTTGCTGAGCCTTGCAATGTCGATGCCACAGGCCATGGCTGATGGATCTGTGCTCTGTGCGTGGGGCAAGGGCACTTGTTGGTGTTTAGCCCGTGGCTTTACCCGGCGCGTGATGATGACAGGAGACGAAGCAAAGGGAATAAGAATAAGCGGGGGGCACCCAGCAGCGGAAGATTGCGATAAAACTACAGGGAAAGGTAGTGCCGCCCCTGGCCTGCACTGCACCGCATGCACGCAGCTTTCGGGTCGCAGCACGGCAGCAGCAGCACGGCCGTCTCTGCCTCTGCGGCGGCGTTGGCCGGGGGGGCACCACACCACACCACGCAGCTTCATCATTTCGTTTCCTCAGTCTTGGGCCCGGCCTTGCTCGCAGGCGGCAGCGGCAGCGGCAGGCTCGCGGTCACATGACCTGTGAGGGCTGAGTCACGGCGACCCTGTGGCTAAGATTGCGTGGATCTCACAAGGACGGGTTCATTCATCAGGATACAGATGCAGAGGCTGCCGCTGCGGCTTGCGCTTGCGGCCTTCAGTCATTCAGAGCGAGCCTCTGAATCTGGGAAGCCAGGCGATGAGTGCTGCATCATCGCGACATGGGATCCGGGGAATTTTTTCGCTACTATTGTTGATATCACCATCAGGCAGGGAGGTGACGAGGACAACTATGCGCCAGCACAGTCGACGCCCCGGTACGTGCAGCAGCTAGCAGAGGGCCGGGGGCATTATTTTGAATAATCTACTGGTGCAGCAGTCGTGTGTGTTTTTTAACTGGCAAATGATCAGACTGGGATCCAAGAAAGTAGAAAACCCTGGTTGGAGTTTTTTTAGACCAAAGACCAACCCTGATTGGAGCCCAGTAACTACTGCATGGGAATTTGCTTATTTCTCGATAAAAGAAGAGAATGGCGTGAACATGCTGCACAGGCATGGCACTGCAGGAGGAAAGCAGGACAGGAGAAGGGATTGGAAGCTGGGAATTGATGTCAAAGAGTCCAAAAGCTGGGATAACAGTTCGTCAGCGAGATCAACGGATGTGTGCCTTGTTCGCAGCTGGAGTCAACTGCAAATATCTTGGCAACGTGCATGCCACCAAAGGTCACCGTGGCACAATAGCCGCGTAACCGAATTAGATCTTCTGGGAGGAGCCTAATTAGTGGCAAGACACGAGAAAGGGATAGGATTATACTATAGTGGTGCATGCTAATGATGCCATCAGCAATAGCATTAGGGATCAAGCTATGTGCAGTGCAGTGTCACATGACATGCATGCCTGTAGGACAGCAGCAAACAAACACTGCAGAAGCGACACCATTACGACGAGGGTGCTGCTGCTGCAGTGCTGCCTGGCGGTAACTAGCTACGAAAAAGCTCGACAGTGCTTTTGGCATAGGACCTACTAATGCAGACGGCGTACTTAGGTCTGTCAGTTATTTAGTACTAGTAGGAGTATGATAGTGCTATGGTTTAAATATTACCGGTAACAGAGTGTAGCTTTTGTATCACAGTACAAAAAAAACATGCATGAAGTTTCATGGTCCTAATCCAAGGTTTTGTCCTTCTCTCTATCAAACTAGTGTACCCTAAGCTAGCATGCCAAAAGGCCAAACAAAAAGGGCAAAACACTGCCTGCACGTAGGCAGCGGCTAATGTAGTGGTCACGTCTCTTCGCCCATTTACTATCGGCATTTACTACTTCTGCGCCGCACCCTGTACCCCGTGTCACAAACACCAACCACACTGGCTGAGGGGGTGTTTAGTTCAGCCCATTTTGCAAAATGGTGCAGCGTTGAGTTACGTGCACAGAGAGAAAAAATATATTGGGAAGTGTGCATTTTGCAAAATGGAGGAGAGAGAGGGTGAACTAAACACCCCCTCAGTGTATGCAACACTGTGATCAAAACACGCATTATATTTATCGACCTTGTTGATGCTGTTCTCTCTTCAGTTTTGTTTTTAAATCACGTGCCATTAGACACTCAGGTCCTTGTTAGCAGAGGATAAGAGGGGGAGTAATCCAGAAAGGAATCGAATGGCGCTTTCTGTTAGCTATAGGCGTGTGACAAGAAGTTTGAACTTTGAAGTCTGTGTCGAAAGTGTTGGAAAGTTGCTTTGCCTATGATCCTTTTTAAACTACTCCAAAACGCCAGCAAAGGTTAGAGCTACCATGAAAAGACTCGTGCCAGGTACTCTCTGGTCAACAGTCAACCCGACTGGGGACAGCAAGGAGTATGATGGTAAGATCATGGTATAGTAGTAGTAACATCGGTGAAAACCAACATTAAACTACTGTCACCTGCTAGCTACCATGATTGCATGAAAAGAAGATCATTGCAGCGCAGCGAGATGAAAACGTTTGCAGTTCAAATAGGAAGAGCTCGAGTGGCGACGCCAAAACGAGAAGAGCTATCGCCATCGATCGAGAAGAGCTCGCGGTGCAAAGATGACTGACCTCCGTTGAGCCAGAGCACCAGGGGCTTGCTGGCCGCGTCGCCGTCGGCCTCGGTGAGCCAGTAGAAGAGCGCGCGGCCGTTCTCCTCGTTCACCGTCACGTACCCGGAGTACTGCGCGAACGCCACGGGCGGCTGCCCCGGCAGCGCCTCCACGCGGTCGCCGCGCGCCCTCTCCTCGCACTCCTCCACGGCGGCGCCGGCGCTGGCTGCGGCGTTACCTCCAGCCAGCAGCACGCAGCAGTTCATGATCGCAACCGCCAGCAGAACGCTGGCCACTGCGACCGCCGCCCCACGCCGCCGTGTCGTCGCCATTCAGACGTGCCGTGGAGGGAGACGGCGACCAGAATGGCTATGGTGTGCAAGGTATAGCTATGGAAGAGGGTGGAGCACCGAGCAGACGAGACGAGCTGCCTCCGTATTTATCGTCGGAGATTGTCGCGCGCTCGGCTTTGCTAGTGGTTAGTGGGGTGGTCGTCGTGGCAATAATGGGGCATTGGATCGGGGGAGCTGGTGCGCGGGGGCATTTACGCTGGCTCTGCGGCGGCGGACCGCGGAGGAGGGGAGTGCATGGGGGAGAGGAGGCGGGCCGAAGGCAGGTGAGCTACGCTACGCCGCCATTAATAGTCCTCCGACCTTGGCAGCTCAGCTCGGCAGAGGGTGAGGAGGTGAGAGAGAGGACGAGGAAGACGAGAGCCGAGCCGCCTGCCTGCTGGGCTGCTGGGGCCGTAGGGATGAGATGACCAAGGCCATAAATGCGGCGCAGAGGCAGAGCGCTCGCCTCTCCTCTCCTCTGGGGCTCTGGCTACACCCACATTCGGTTTCCCTCGTCCTCACGCCACCGCATTGTAGGCGCGCGTTTGTTGGGTTCGGTCAAAACAAAAGCCGCACAAATGTCAAAGGGCATCTCTCTGGTGTGGCCTGCAGCCTGCTCACACCCATGCGAACCCTCACTGTGGATTGCGGAAGCTTCAAATGCTTCATTTGCTTGGCATTTGCGCAACTTCGTCTCTCGCGGATTATTGGAATCGGAAGCCAATTGTGGAAAGTGTGTACCGCTATAGTTTACCCCAAAAAAAGAAGGCATCGTCTGCTCCATGTCACTCACTACTGAGCACTAGTAAACGAAGAGATCAGATCGAGCAAGCGTGCTTATGCAAGAAAGGAAAGAATGGAAATGAACCTTGACTTCTTGCTTTTGTGCGGTCTGGCCACTTGATATGTACTGCAGTAGGAGGTAATGGTGCATAGTACTCCGTATGGTAGTTGTGTCTCGGTACAGCTAGCTAGCTGGCCAAAAGTAGATTGCAGTGGTACGCCGCAAGCAACGTTGACAAGGCGAGGAAGCGTGTGATGAGATGGATGGTGGGTCACCTTATTGCCTTGGTAAGGAGCAAGAGATAGCTAGAGTCCAGATGCAGCTATCTACAAGTAGCCTGCAATTGGCTAGCTACCAGCTGAGGGTATCCATTACCAGCAGTACATACTAGAGTAGTATTGTACTATAGTAACATTCTAGTTTATGCGTGTTCTCCATTATATGAGGCGCGATCGATGTGTCAGTGTGTGCGTTAGCTGTCCCGATCGAACATTTATACGTGGAGATCAGATCACTGCGAGCCCATACCAGCAATCCATGCCATATTGTCATCCGGCCCTATCGTCACGCTCAAAGTGCTCAACCAAACAACGTGTAACCCGAAGAATTTCTTGGAAGATACGAAGGTTCACACGCAAGATAGCAGTAGTGTGCATGCATGGCCGATGCCGTAGCCGTGTAGCAACCTCGGCTCGCCTACGAATTTTTCCAATATAATCCTTTCCCTACCCCCACCAGGGCAAATCCATCTTTTTTACCCCATGAATATAAGACACGGTATAATTCATTTCATTTACCGCTCGTGGTGAAGGCGACGAAAGGCTGCGCCTGTGCGGCAAGAACTGGCGCATGCAGCTGCTGCAGGTACAAGATCGATCAGCACGGCGCCGCCCGGGGGCGGGATAGGCTTAGATATTCCATTGAATAACATGTTACCTCTTTACTTTTTCGATTTCTAATACATTTTTTTACAGTACATTTAATCGAATTCAACTGAACTAAACAAGACCATAGATTAAAAACGATTTCTCACGTCGCCGTCGGGCTCATGACCCTGTGTCCGACTCGGACGTTGACAATTTGACCGGATAAAAAACCAAGGCCTGCCGCCAAGAGGCCCAATAATGTCTTCCGGGCCTGTACTTAACCTCTACTACCCCGGCGGCCCGGACCCGGATGATGGTCTCTCTCTCCTCGGCGGCATCGGCGTCGCATCGCCTCGCGCTGTCGTGTCTCCTCGCGAGGAGCAGATGAGAATGATGCCGCTGACACCCGTCGCGTCCCTTCATCAATGGAGTACGCAGCGGAACGAGTGGTGATATCTGATATTGTTTGTCAGTGAGTGAATGGGCGGGGCTAGCTGCTGATGAAACTATAGATTAATCGTACTAGGTCCCTGTGATTAACGGCCTAACAGTTTCCTGCATGGAAGTACTCGCTCTCTCAGCTGCTGCACTGAGCATCTCTCTCTCTATCTCTGCTCAGAAGGCAGCCTTGTCGGGGTGCCATGCCATGACTGCTAAAGATTAATGGTGCTTGCCATTGCTCCATCTGTCCAAAAAAAAATACAATTTAGGTTTCGTGCCACCTAAAGTAGTTCATGTTTGACCAACTTTCTAGTTAGTTATATCTATATTTATGGCTCTAAATAAATTTATTGTAAAAATATATTTTGTAACTAACCTAATAATATTTATTTTATATTATAAATATTGATATTTTTTAATCTATAATTAGACAAACTTGAAATACTAAAACGTAACACTGTGCTAGAATTTCATTCTTTTTGAAACGGAGCGAGTAGTCGCTGGAGACCTAGGCTAGAAAGAAAGAGAGCAGAGGTGGTCTCCCCTTCCGAGATGCCACTGCGCTCTGCACTGTACGAGTACTCGCTTTATCTCTTGGGACCATTCGCAAGATGCAAAACGCAAGGCTACAAGGGTAACTAGACATGCACCATCTCCTCTTAAACTCTCCCTTAAGCTGAATAGATAAGAGTACCTAGGTAGATCCTGCTCTGTCCTTTTTTTTTTCCCCTTAGGGTCGGCCTCACACAGAGTCCCTTCCAGCAGGAACAGGAACACCTATGCTTGTTTTGTTCTCTGAACAATGCCCTGGCACTGTGTGCCTGTCTCACTGCGTGTCTAAGAGCATCAGGGATCACCAAACCGAGCAGTACAGCTACACCAAAGTGTATGTCGTTTTCTCCATGCTCAAGCCCTCGCTCCACGACTGAAAAGGACCCTAGGATACCTGCGCTGGGCACATAATTACCTGAGGTGCCAGTACCAAGCCACGAAACATAAACTACTAATAAGCACAAGTTATACTACAAAACTTACCAGTTTTTTTTTTTTGCGAGGAATGCAAAGTTACTAGCAGCGGCATGTTTGGTTTGTGCCCAATTTTGCCCAATCAAAATTTGGCCATAGCTAAATCATGGGTGATGCCAAAACGTTGGTTAGGTTGTGTTGGGATCATGCCCTTATCAAATATTGTCAAACCCATTTCACTTCTTACTATGACATATGGGGTCCATGTGTCATTATTTTTTTTACGCTAAAACATATCACATCTTGTTTTGTAGATTTAATTGTCAAAAACACAAATCTGCGAACGGATTGTAAATTGAACCCATGGTTTAAGAGATATTAGCGTTTACAAAATGTTAATCCATATTTTTTGGACTGCATGCCACCTGTCCCTTGCTGCCACGTCAAGCTTGGCTTCGTTCGTGCCCTCGCCAAAACACGGGCGAGCAATTTCGCCCCCTGCATTTTGCCCACCGTCGTACCAGAATCTCGCCAAATTGGCTTGGCTCGCCAATTGTTGGATGCAAAGCAAATGACAGCCAAATTTTATGGGCACACCAAAAAAAATTGAGAGGGCTATCGTTGGCAGTCATCCAAACATGCCCGTAGACTTGTGCAGGACAAATGAGCCAGGCTGCCAGCATCAGGTGGATAGGATAGAGATGGAACCCTACAGAAAAGGCTTTGCACGACAGTTTATGATGCGCCGTATGCTACGGCTTGCAGTGGCTAGGGTGCATTGCTTCGAGGTCTCTTTGAATTGAAGTCGTTGCATGGAATTGATGGTGAGGATAGGAAAGGACTGAGGGGTAGCTAGGGGCCTGCAGATATCTCTGAACTCTCAACTTTTTTGGATAGCTGAGACCCGCTTTCTGCTTACCAAGGCCAAGGGGAGTAGTAGTGTACTGGCGACTCGGTCCGTGTCTGCATGCCGTATGCCGATTTGTTCGTTGCAAGAATTTAATGCCAATTTTCTTGTGACATTTTCAGTGCGTGTACTGGTGGTAGGGCTTCGGGTTGCAAGGAAATTCAAGTGTAGTTCCCGGCCACCGACACACAGAACCGTCCAGAGTCGATCCCTTCACGATTTCGGGCCCGCTTTGTCAACGGTCTTGTTGTTGGCTCAAAAAAAAAAAAGGGTCTTGTTGTCACTGTCTCACTGAAGAGGCCCATGGGATCCGGGAAGCCAATTGATTTGTTCGCATCGATGGGGCCTATTGAAGAACCGTATAGACGTATAGTGTATTCTAAAGATATGTAAACTAGACGATGGAAGCAGCTGCGCGACTACAATGGAATGCAAAGATAGCATATCAGAATGTTCCTACCTGAAAGCACCGAGACAGCAAAACACAGGTCACCGCTGGCTCTCGCTGAGGCTGATTCCCAGTTCTATGCTAAGATGGATAGCATGGCCTTGAGCAATGAACACCGTGGAAGTTCATGAGACCGCCACCACCCATTTCTTCAGCTTCAGAGTTCAGAGAAGAAGGACGCACACATGAATGGAGAGATAGATGGGACATGGATGCATCGAAGTACGCTCGGTTGTTACTACGACTTGAATGCCCGAAAGGTGCTCGCGAGATATCCGATCCAGACTCCAGAGGCACAGGGCGCGGCGTGTGCCCACAGCACACATGCGCATTCATCTCACCGTCGCAGGCACATCCACTGATCCCCCCATGCGTGCACGGCCGCCGGATCCTGAAAAGCAGGAGGCCTTTCGAGTCCTCTCCGAACGATACGGGCCGGGGGATTCATCAGGCTGGCAAGGCAGCGACCTACGACGTCGACTGGTGGCTTGTCGGCGATGCGCGCCTTGGATCGGCTCCTACACTAGAGTCTACAGATAGAGTTCCGGACGTCAGGACGTGGAAGCAGGAGCCTCTCCACTACTCCGCGGCATGCAGATCCCTAGCCCTCGTCCTCGATGGATCGTCGCCGTCGGCGCCATCAGTGGCCGGTCGAGCGTACAGTCTGACGGAGACAGCCAGGTGGATGCGGCCCGGCCCGCCGATCGATCGAGACGAGACGGGTGACCAGACGACACCAGTTTTTGCGTCGATCGGTCGACCACAACTGTTCAACTGGCCGTGCCAACAACTGCCAAGTCTGCGCTTACATGTGTACAGTGTTTTCTAAGAACTCCATTTCTAGCTGTATGTGCATCCATGCATGATGCATCATAGCGCTAGCTGCATGCATTGCAAGGAATTCGACAGCCTGGTTCACTTTGCAGGAGATCTGTAGGCGAGAGGAGGCTTGTGTACGCATATATGCATGTATTGTTCTCAGAATCTTTTTGAGAGAACTTTTATTGAAGAGATTCTTCAGTCCGCAGTATCTTCCGCACGTACGTACATGTGTACGTACACGTGCAACGGTGCCAGACCAGAGCAGCAGGGCTGTGTCCTCCTCACACAGTGCAACTATGGCGGACAGCTAGGATAGCACGGTCTGACCTGGCAGGCGGTTGTGCAGCCACGAGCCAACTAACCAACTAGCCAGGCCGTGGTGGCTAGCTTGGCTTACGGGGGCAATGATGAGCACTGACCACTGCCGCCGGAGCTGCACGCCTAGCGAGCCAGCATGCACCACTGTTCCCGCCGGCCCGTCGTTGGTCCCAGCTCGCCATGCAGCCACCAGCAGCCATCTGCTCCTCCACTCCACCCCGTGCATGTTCGTAGAGCAGCGCACAGTGCCGCTTGGTCCCGAGCACGAGCAGCAGCCTGCACCATCAGGCACCGCGTGCAGATGCAGCAGTCTGCAGATCCCGCATGGCGCGCGGTGGACGGTGGACGAGCCACGAGGGGAGGGGACGGCGCGTGGCCCGGCTGCATCCACCCGGATCGCGGAGCAACTTGTGCTAGGACACGATCTCGATCGATCGGTACGTGCTCAAAGCAGCTAGATCTTGGCCTGGTGGTGGTGCGTTCTGGTGCCTGGCACGCGTGATCGACCCAGCCGGCGCCCGTGTTGCGTCCACGTCAGCATCCACCTTGTCGCCGTCCAAACCGGGACCCGGTAACGTTGCTGGCGTTCCCGTCCGGCTGTAGCTGTAGAGAGGCGAGCCCACGATGCACCCCGCTCGGACCACTGGACCACGGTAGCGCCAGGCTTGGACTTGGGAAGCCCAAAAGGCTTCCGTTTCGGAAATTCGGTCCAATTGTCCTTCTGGAAAGAATGGGCCACAGAGATTGCCCCTATTTTCGAGATCACGTGATCCATAATGAACAACGGGCCGAGAGCATGCGGCCTGGGCCGGCCTTGGGAGGGATTGCAGTTCAGGGTGGTTGAGTTTGTCCATGAGACTAGGCTGTCAAATTTTGATGCTCATAAATTCATAATATAGCTAGGAACTCTGAGAAGACATGCTTGTCTGTCTATTATTGTTGCCTGTGGGCGTTTGTAATGCTTTTAACTTCCATCAATAAAGAGCATGATTTCCTTAAAAAAGTTAGTGTGGCTGCCATTGTCATTCCTTCATGCATCACGCCGCATATAGATTAGAGAACCGACCACCAGAAGAGGGCTCTCCATTAGTCGCAAACACGATACCCCCCTCGTCCTCCACAGAAGATCACGTATGGGGCCCATAGAACCCGTGCCTTATCTTAGCGGCATCGCCCTCGTCTTCCTCAGTTCCTTCATTTTACTTCTTCCATCATTTTCCTTCTCTCCTTGTAGCTCCTCCGCCTCCTCCACTGGCCCATCCGGCTCTGCGGCGCCGTCCCTAGATTCGCCCCCCCACAGTTCACTAACTACTACCTCGATTTCCCCGCCGCCCTCCCTCTCTCCCTTTCCATGCCCTTCTCCCCTTTCGAATGAACTCCCCTGCCTGCACCCGGCTACTCCCGGCTCCGGCATCCATTTCTGCCCTAATCCGGCACTCGATCCAACATCCTAATGTCCGCTCCCCCACTGCCGGCACCGCCCGACCGTCATCCTCCGCCATGGCGGAGGGCGGCGCCAACGCGACCTCACTATCCCACCAACACACCGACGGTCCGGCTGCCTCTCCCGACCATCCTTTTATACCCCACATCTACAAACCCCCACCCAACTCGAAACCCTAACTTCAACCCCAGACCATAACCTGAATCGAAGCTTGCCGGAGTTGGAATCGTTGCCAGCGAAGACGAGGTGGCCACCGGAGGAGAAGGTCGCGTTGTGAGTTGTTTGTTACTCCCTTGATTCAGTTTGTTAATTTTCGTTTTCTTTCCTTTTTAGTTTGTTCGACATCTCCTCCTATTTCCAAATAGAGGGGTTTTACCGATAGCACTAAATCGAGAGGGCTCTCGATGCGGATCATGGGATAGTTTTTTTTTAACTCAAGATCATGGTATGGTAAAAGCCACATGGCCACGTTGTGCAAGGGAGGTGGGCTGCACGTCAGTCAAATTGTGGAAAGGTGGGCTATTCAATTAACCGTGGTTGGGGAGTGGCCTTTACAACCAGACAAGAGCAAATTCAGATACTACAACTTATATACTAGGAGTCCAGGCTAAAAAAAAGACAACAGCAAATTCGGTGCTAGTCCATCTAGTTTTCTGAATGACCGTTACTCTCTTATTTGACTAGTATATCTGTTTTTTGCAACATCGTATTTTTAAGATTAGATCTATAAAATAAGACCCACACTCTATATGTTTTCAAGATAGTTTATTTATTCTATCATATTTTTTTTGCAAGGACTGTGAATCTATATACAACGGTACCAACAACTATGTGTAAAATTAGTGATAAATATTTTATATACAACGGTATACTAGCAGCATTCATCGCCCAGCCGACATGTATGATGTATTTGTAGGTGAGAGGCAACGGTAGCGGTGCCGTCGCCTTCCTCTTGCTTTGAAGCGGCGTTGTCGCCATCATCTTGCTCCAGGACAGCTAGCAGTGCGACGGGGTGAAGTGGTTTGCTAGCTCCATGACAAGTTGCTCTTCACTGCAGGGCTTGACCTCATCATCAACCTGTCGACCGTCGTCAGTGTTCTAGTGAGACGAGCGGCCATGGCATCAGCACCAACCACCGATGGTTAGAGGAGCGGTGCGGTGCGGTGCGGTGAGGTGAGGGCTGGCCGCACGCTATTTACAGCAGCAGAGTTGGGCGTCACACACGCGCTGGAGCCTGGAGCTGACGAGGTAGGTGAAGGTGACCCAGTGCGGGGTTTGACTGAAATTTCTCGACATTTCATTCTTCTGAATAGCTTCCAAAGACTTCTCGTACCATGGTGTGAAAGCTAAAGAAAACCCACCTGCAAGTCTGCAACGGCCACAGATGTGTTTTTCGAAGCATGCGTGGCTGCCGCCTGCGACCATCAAGCATGGCTCGCGGGTTTGGTGGCTGATGAGCCAACCAGGGGCGCAGGCACCGCCCGCGAGACGAATGCAAAGCACAACTCCGCAAGACCACACGTTAGATGACCCGTAACCAAGAACAAGAACACTCAAGGAAGGACTCCATCACCGTGATCTGCCAAAGTAGTTGCATCATTGCATGGACAGTTGGACATTGAACTTTCTGTGTCAACAGGTCCATGCTGCACAGCACGGCAATATCATATAAAGACAGCTCCAGGTTGTGACTTCTGACTTGATATGCAATCGTTACCTTTGTATAGTATTCTAGTAAATACAAGGTCGATCGATCCAAACACATCTTTGGCACAGGGTTGCACAATACACAGTACATCAATTTTTTCTTAATTTATTCCTTAAAATACATTGCACACACATGCTTGCACATACTATTTCCCTCACACGCACATATGGCAGTTAACGTTTACGCACAGGAGACGCTGCCAGTCTAGAGCTGGCCACGTCAGCCCGAACGTCTCGCTGTCGCCGCCTAGAAACCTTAGGGTGCGTTTGGCACAGCTTCTCCTGCCGCTCCCGGAGCTGTTTTTGGCGAAGCTGTGACAAACGGGGGAGAAAAACAGCTCCTCCCCGAGAGCCACCGGATTCCCGCTGACTGGAGCGATTTGGAGGAGGGAGAGCTGAAAAAAGGTAGCTCCCCGCAGCTCCTCCACACCCTTTGCCAGTGCTGCCCCCGAGTAAGATCCCCTCTCCCTCCCTGGTGCGGTCTGGTGGCCGGAATCGAAGCTTGCGGCAGCGTCTGAACTCTGGACGGAGTGTCTTCTGGTCGATTGGAGAAGATGAACAGGTACAGGCCAACGGGGTAGATAGTGGATAATAGCCCATTAGACATTAGGTAGTGTGGCCCAAGGAGATGGCCCAGTTTTCCAACAGCAGGCAGCGGTCAACAGGCCCGAACGATCAGCTCTAGCCTCCCTCTATGTCATGTGCATGCGTAGGCTTGTTCCTCTCAAAAAAAAGGAAAAAGAAAAAAGAATATGAAGAAAAGAGGAAATAAAAAATAAAAGGAAGAAAAAAAGAAAATAAAAGAAGAAAAAAAGAAAAAGGAAGGGTATTATGGACAATACACATAGTCAAGGGCATACAGAACATTTGACCACTCTCATCCATCAGCACAGCCACAGCCGGAGCTGTTTTGCCAAACACTTTCCAGATTGGTTTCAGCTCCACCAGAGAAGCTGCTCCACCAGCACAGCCACAGCCGGAGCTGTTTCAGCCACGGCCACAGCCATACCAAACGCACCCTTATTAGAAGATGCATTAACGAGATACACAGGACCTCAAACCTAGGGGTTTGAGTTTGATTCCTATAACAAGCTGCAGCGGTACACCGACGGCGGATGTCGCTCATGCGTCCACCGGCACCACCGCAGGTGCCATTTGTACGGCGGTCTTGGCATCATCATCCTCGCCGACGGACCTTCGCCTTCTCCTCGGCCTCGTAGGCGTCGCGCTCCTGGACCCAGACGTCGGCGAACTCGCAGTCCTTGTACCTCTCGAACCAGGGCCCCCCGGAAGTGTAGTGTATCGCGCGCGGCGCCGTTCCGGCCTCGTCGGCGGGGTCGACGGCGTTGTGGCCCACGAGGAAGTTCCACACGAACGGGACCTCCCCGACCTCGGCGTCGTCGAGCCACATGAAGCGGTGGAGGTAGGCGCCGGTCTGCGTGCTGACGGCCTCCGGTGTGAGCGCGGCGCGGTTCTTGGGGTGGCCGCAGTTGAAGAGCACCATGGAGGACCAGTTCTTGCGCGGGTACACCGTCTGCACGGCGCCGTCCATCTTGGTGGCCTCCCTGGGCGCGTAGTCGTGGTGCACGCACAGCACGGCGTAGCGCGGGTCGGCGAGGCGCGCCAGCTCCGCGACGTCGGCGACGAAGAGGAAGTCGCAGTCCACGAAGAGCGCCCAGCCGCGGTAACCCGCGAGATGCGGCGTCAGGAAGCGGGTGAAGGAGAACTCGGTGCTCTCGGTGGGGCCGCGCTCCCGCCAGTAGAGCCCCGCCTCGCGGAGCTCCTGCTGCACGATGGGGACCACGTCCAGCGGGATGGAGGAGCGGCACAGCAGGGAGCGACGGCACACGCGGTACGCCATGTCCTCGCGGGAGTCGTAGCCCACGAACACGCGGAACGGCTCCGCGCCGGCGAGGTCGGAAGGCGTGGGCGCCACCTTCAGCGTTTCTGCTCCTGCTCACTTGCTCAGGGCTGTGTTATGTGCGAGATATCAGCTGCACGCTGGTGTAGCGTTTAAATAAGCAAAGGTCTGGGCAGCTGGGCCCTTGAGTTGGGCCTTGGGGGCCCTTGCGTTGGGGCCTTGGGCCGGGGATGGCCTGTCTGCTACTGCCTCGCTTGCCATTGCTGTAAGTTTTTCCTTTTCTTTTGGGAAACAAAACGGCATTACTATTATCAGGTGTTTTCTGCTGCCAAATCCACTATTAGCTCCCATTGCCATGCCATAACCTAGACGTAGCATCGTAGGCCGATTGCCTCGTCCCCGTCCGGTAGGCCTCCTCCAGCTTCTCTACCGACCACCATCACCAGTTCACCACCATCGCCATAGAACCAGCGTGTCCATACATACATAGCGGTGCCTTCAGCAGGTCCACTAGATCGTCGAGAGAGAGCCATTGGAACAGAGCCAGGGTAAAAGCACCATTGCACCCGCCCAAGAGTCTCTGCCCGCCACGATGGCGCCTCAGCCACTTCACCCCGTGACCGTCGTGGAGCAGTGTCACGTCTCGCCGTCGCCGGCACCGGCGGCGGGGCAGCCACGAGCGCTGCCGCTCACGTTCTTCGACCTCGTTTTCTGGGGCTTCCCGCCCGTGCAACGTCTATTCTTCTACGACAATGCCGACCTCCTCGGCGTCTCCGACTTCACGCTCCGCGAGCTGCCAAAGTTCAAGAAGTCCCTCGCCGCCGCGCTGCACCACTTCTATCCATTGGCCGGGAAGCTGACGTGCGAAATGGCCGAGGGCGTGGCGCCGGAGGTCGTGTTCTCGCACGGCGACTTTGTCCGGCTGACCGTGGCAGTCAGCGGCGACGACTTCGAAGACCTCGCCGGCGACCACGCCCGTGACACCTCGAGGCTCCATCCGCTGCTGCCCACGCTGCCGAAAGACGGTGACTCTCGGTCGCAGGACGTCCTCGCCGTTCAGGTCACAGTGTTCCCTCGTGCCGGCATTTGCATCGGCACGACGCTGCACCACGCCGTGGCCGACGGCTCCAGCTACGCGCACTTCCTCAAGACGTGGGCTGCTATCCACCGCCTCGGCGCCGAGTGCAAGAAGGCGGTGGCGATGGACGTGCCCCCGCTGTTCGACCGCGGCGTCGTGCGGGACGACTCCGGGCTCCGGGAGGCGTTCCTGCGCGACCACCGAGCTCTCGCCGCAGCCGGAGACAGGCGCCTCGACGACTGGGACCTCAGCCGGCGCCCTGGCGTCGTGCTCGCAACGTTCCGGTTCACGGACAAGCAGCTCCGTGCGCTCGGGAGGCACGTCGAGTATGAGACCTCGGCGCGGTGTTCACCCTACGCGCTGGCCTGCGGCGCCGCGTGGGCGGGCATCGTGCACGCGCGCCGCAGCGGGGACGGAGCGGCCGCATCCCACGCGCAGTTCGGGTTCGTGACCGGGTGCAAGCCACGCGCGAGCCCGCCGATACCGGCGAACTACTTCGGCAACTGCCTGGGTCTCTGCCGCGTCGTGGCCGGAGAGCGCGGCGGGCTCACCGCGGCCGCCGCCGCAGCGGCCATATGGCGTGTGATCGAGGGGCTCGCGGAGGAAGGGCGGGCGCTCCGGGACGCGCGCGGGTGGGTGCGTTCCGTGCGGGAGCACGCGTCCGCGCGCGCAGTGACCGTGGCCGGGTCGCCAAAGCTGCGGCTGTACGCGGCGGCGGACTTGGGCGGGCCGTGGGGGCGGCCGAGGAAGGTGGAGATCGCGTCCGTGGAACGGACGGGCGCGCTGGCGCTGGCGGAGAGCGGCCGCGACGGGGACGGCGGCATCGAGGTCGGGCTGGCACTGCCGCGTGCGGAGATGGACGCGTTCCGCACGTTTTACGTCGATCTGCTCGCCGACCTCTGCTAGCTCAATCTACAGAGTATGGAAACCAGTAACCAGAAACGGCGTGTAAACACTGCACACCTGTGCACCGTTATCGTTGTGTTTTTTTAATTCTGTATGTAGCCTCTCAGGACTACCTATTTGTGTGATCTATTTTTCGCTCTATATTCAGTAAAGTTAGCACTGTATATGGTATTGTCTTGTGCTATTCTTTATGCATACACATTTGAGACATCTTCTATTTGAGGCTGCTGCTCCTCCCCTCATGTATG
Organism: Alloteropsis semialata; assembly: GCA_004135705.1. Lineage (NCBI taxonomy): Eukaryota > Viridiplantae > Streptophyta > Magnoliopsida > Poales > Poaceae > Alloteropsis > Alloteropsis semialata. Next base: position 73,658,745 of record CM014270.1, on the reverse strand, counting down.
GCAATAGGTTCTGTAGGACCCTGAAGAACAAGTTCCTCTTCTTCGTTCATTGTTGCCACAGGTGGAATAACAGTAGGTGCTGGCACCACAGTGTCCTGCACTGACGGTGCAACTACAACAGGTAGCGAGAAAAACGGCTCCTGGATCATCGGAGTAGACGCACACACCCGCTTCTCCTCAAGGCTGATGTCTCGAGCTACCATGCTCCCCCTTATCATTTCATCCTCTAGGAAGACTGCGTGTCTCGTTTCTATAAAATTTGTATGTCTGTCTGGACAGTAAAAACGGAAACCTTTTGACCTTTCAGGATAGCCAATGAAATGGCAACTTACTGTTTGGGATCTAGCTTTCCAATGTTTGGGTTAAATACTTTAGCCTCAGCTGGGCTCCCCCACACACGCAAATGGTTCAGTGAGGGCACTCTTCCTGTCCACAACTCATACGGTGTTTTGGGCACCGACTTACTTGGTACTCTATTGAGAATATGAATGGCAGTCTTTAACGCCTCCATCCACAAACTCAATGGTAAGGTGGAGTAACTCATCATGCTGTTGTGGCAGAACCGCCCTAATTAAACTAGCTCAAGTACGTTAACCATCATATCAATCACTTGATCCGGTTACCCGCACTTCAAACAGTTTAATTAGACAATTTGTCGAGTCAAGCCCGATGAAATCACTGAATCCGATCGAACAAATGTGCACAAGGCTCACTCGAAGGAGAGCACAGATGTTACCAACATCACCATAATNCTCTGAGAAGACATGCTTGTCTGTCTATTATTGTTGCCTGTGGGCGTTTGTAATGCTTTTAACTTCCATCAATAAAGAGCATGATTTCCCTAAAAAAGTTAGTGTGGCTGCCATTGCCATTCCTTCATGCGTCACGCCGCATATAGATAAGAGAACTGACCACAAGAAGGGGGCTCTCCATTAGTCGCAAACATCACCCCCGCTCGTCCTCTGCAGAAGATCACGTATGGGGCCCATAGAACCCGTGCCTTATCTTCGCGGCATCGCCCTCGTCTTCCTCGGTTCCTTCATTTTCCTTCTCTCCTTGTAGCTCCTTCGCCTCCTCCACCGGCCCATCCGGCTCTGCGGCGCCGTCCCTAGATTCGCCCCCCCACAGTTCACTAACTACTACCTCGATTTCCCCGCCGCCCTCCCTCTCTCCCTTTCCATGCCCCTTCTCCCCTTTCGAATGAACTCCCCTGCCTGCACCCGGCTACTCCCGGCTCTGGCGTCCATTCCTGCCCTAATCCGGCACTCGATCCAACATCCTAATGTCCACTCCCCCGCTGCCGGCACCCCCCGACCGTCATCCTCCGCCATGGCGGAGGGCGGCCAACGCGACCTCACTATCCCACCAACACACCGACGGTCCGGCTGCCTCTCCCGACCATCCTTTTATACCCCACATCTACAAACCCCCACCCAACTCGAAACCCTAACTTCAACCCCAGACCATAACCTGAATCGAAGCTTGCCGGAGTTGGAATCGTTGCCAGCGAAGACGAGGTGGCCACCGGAGGAGAAGGTCGCGTTGTGAGTTGTTTGTTACTCCCTTGATTCAACTTGTTAATTTTTGTTTTCTTTCCTTTTTAATTTGTTCGACATCTCCTCCTATTTCCAAATAGAGGGGTTTTACCGATAGCACTAAATCGAGAGGGCTCTCGATGCAGATCATGGGATATTTTTTTTTAGCTCAAGATCATGGTATGGTAAAAGCCACATGGCCACGTCGCGCAAGGGAGGTAGGCTGCACGTCAGTTAAATTGTGGAAAGGTGTGCTATTTAATTAACCGTGGTTGGGGAGTGGCCTTTACAACCAGACAAGAGCAAATTCAGATACTACAACTTATATACTAGGAGTCCAGGCTAAAAAAAAAGACAAGTGCAAATTCGGTGCTAGTCCATCTAGTTTTCTGAATGACCGTTACTCTCTTATTTGACTAGTATATCTGTTTTTTGCAACATCGTATTTTTAAGATTAGATCTATAAAATAAGACCCACACTCTATATGTTTTCAAGATAGTTTATTTATTCTATCATATTTTTTTTGCAAGGACTGTGAATCTATATACAACGGTACCAACAACTATGTGTAAAATTAGTGATAAATATTTTATATACAACGGTATACTAGCAGCATTCATCGCCCAGCCGACATGTATGATGTATTTGTAGGTGAGAGGCAACGGTAGCGGTGCCGTCGCCTTCCTCTTGCTTTGAAGCGGCGTTGTCGCCATCATCTTGCTCCAGGACAGCTAGCAGTGCGACGGGGTGAAGTGGTTTGCTAGCTCCATGACAAGTTGCTCTTCACTGCAGGGCTTGACCTCATCATCAACCTGTCGACCGTCGTCAGTGTTCTAGTGAGACGAGCGGCCATGGCATCAGCACCAACCACCGATGGTTAGAGGAGCGGTGAGGTGAGGGCTGGCCGCACGCTATTTACAGCAGCAGAGTTGGGCGTCACACACGCGCTGGAGCCTGGAGCTGACGAGGTAGGTGACCCAGTGCGGGGTTTGACTGAAATTTCTCGACATCTCTTCTGAACAGCTCCGCAAGACCACACGTTAGATGACCCGTAACCAAGAACAAGAACACTCAAGGAAGGACTCCATCACCGTGATCTGCCAAAGTAGTTGCATGGACAGTTGGACATTGAACTTTCTGTGTCACAGGTCCACATGCTGCACAGCACGGCAATATCATATAAAGACAGCTCCAGGTTGTGACTTCTGACTTGATATGCAATCGTTACCTTTGTATAGTATTCTAGTAAATACAAGGTCGATCGATCCAAACACATCTTTGGCACAGGGTTGCACAATACACAGTACATCAATTTTTTCTTAATTTATTCCTTAAAATACATTGCACACACATGCTTGCACATACTATTTCCCTCACACGCACATATGGCAGTTAACGTTTACGCACAGGAGACGCTGCCAGTCTAGAGCTGGCCACGTCAGCCCGAACGTCTCGCTGTCGCCGCCTAGAAACCTTAGGGTGCGTTTGGCACAGCTTCTCCTGCCGCTCCCGGAGCTGTTTTTGGCGAAGCTGTGACAAACGGGGGAGAAAAACAGCTCCTCCCCGAGAGCCACCGGATTCCCGCTGACTGGAGCGATTTGGAGGAGGGAGAGCTGAAAAAAGGTAGCTCCCCGCAGCTCCTCCACACCCTTTGCCAGTGCTGCCCCCGAGTAAGATCCCCTCTCCCTCCCTGGTGCGGTCTGGTGGCCGGAATCGAAGCTTGCGGCAGCGTCTGAACTCTGGACGGAGTGTCTTCTGGTCGATTGGAGAAGATGAACAGGTACAGGCCAACGGGGTAGATAGTGGATAATAGCCCATTAGACATTAGGTAGTGTGGCCCAAGGAGATGGCCCAGTTTTCCAACAGCAGGCAGCGGTCAACAGGCCCGAACGATCAGCTCTAGCCTCCCTCTATGTCATGTGCATGCGTAGGCTTGTTCCTCTCAAAAAAAAGGAAAAAGAAAAAAGAATATGAAGAAAAGAGGAAATAAAAAATAAAAGGAAGAAAAAAAGAAAATAAAAGAAGAAAAAAAGAAAAAGGAAGGGTATTATGGACAATACACATAGCCAAGGGCATACAGAACATTTGACCACTCTCATCCATCAGCACAGCCACAGCCGGAGCTGTTTTGCCAAACCACAGCCGGAGCTGTTTCAGCTACAGCTACAGCCGTACCAAACGCACCCTTATTAGAAGATGCATTAACGAGATACACAGGACCTCAAACCTAGGGGTTTGAGTTTGATTCCTATAACAAGCTGCAGCGGTACACCGGCGGCGGATGTCGCTCATGCGTCCACCGGCACCACCGCAGGTGCCATTTGTACGGCGGTCTTGGCATCATCATCCTCGCGGACCTTCGCCTTCTCCTCGGCCTCGTAGGCGTCGCGCTCCTGGACCCAGACGTCGGCGAACTCGCAGTCCTTGTACCTCTCGAACCAGGGCCCCCCGGAAGTGTAGTGTATCGCGCGCGGCGCCGTTCCGGCCTCGTCGGCGGGGTCGACGGCGTTGTGGCCCACGAGGAAGTTCCACACGAACGGGACCTCCCCGACCTCGGCGTCGTCGAGCCACATGAAGCGGTGGAGGTAGGCGCCGGTCTGCGTGCTGACGGCCTCCGGTGTGAGCGCGGCGCGGTTCTTGGGGTGGCCGCAGTTGAAGAGCACCATGGAGGACCAGTTCTTGCGCGGGTACACCGTCTGCACGGCGCCGTCCATCTTGGTGGCCTCCCTGGGCGCGTAGTCGTGGTGCACGCACAGCACGGCGTAGCGCGGGTCGGCGAGGCGCGCCAGCTCCGCGACGTCGGCGACGAAGAGGAAGTCGCAGTCCACGAAGAGCGCCCAGTCGCGGTAACCCGCGAGGTGCGGCGTCAGGAAGCGGGTGAAGGAGAACTCGGTGCTCTCGGTGGGGCCGCGCTCCCGCCAGTAGAGCCCCGCCTCGCGGAGCTCCTGCTGCACGATGGGGACCACGTCCAGCGGGATGGAGGAGCGGCACAGCAGGGAGCGACGGCACACGCGGTACGCCATGTCCTCGCGGGAGTCGTAGCCCACGAACACGCGGAACGGCTCCGCGCCAGCGAGGTCGGAAGGCGTGGGCGCCATCTTCAGCGTTTCTGCTCCTGCTCACTTGCTCAGGGCTGTCAGCTGTGTTATGTGCGAGATATCAGCTGCACGCTGGTGTAGCGTTTAAATAAGCAAAGGTCTGGGCAGCTGGGCCCTTGAGTTGGGCCTTGGGGGCCCTTGCGTTGGGGCCTTGGGCCGGGGATGGCCTGTCTGCTACTGCCTCGCTTGCCATTGCTGTAAGTTTTTCCTTTTCTTTTGGGAAACAAAACGGCATTACTATTATCAGGTGTTTTCTGCTGCCAAATCCACTATTAGCTCCCATTGCCATGCCATAACCTAGACGTAGCATCGCAGGCCGATTGCCTCGTCCCCGTCCGGTAGGCCTCCTCCAGCTTCTCTACCGACCACCATCACCAGTTCACCACCATCGCCATAGAACCAGCGTGTCCATACATACATAGCGGTGCCTTCAGCAGGTCCACTAGATAATCGAGAGAGAGCCATTGGAACAGAGCCAGGGTAAAAGCACCATTGCACCCGCCCAAGAGTCTCTGCCCGCCACGATGGCGCCTCAGCCACTTCACCCCGTGACCGTCGTGGAGCAGTGTCACGTCTTGCCGTCGCCGGCACTGGCGGCGGGGCAGCCACGAGCGCTGCCGCTCACGTTCTTCGACCTCGTTTTCTGGGGCTTCCCGCCCGTGCAACGTCTATTCTTCTACGACAATGCCGACCTCCTCGGCGTCTCCGACTTCACGCTCCGCGAGCTGCCAAAGTTCAAGAAGTCCCTCGCCGCCGCGCTGCACCACTTCTATCCATTGGCCGGGAAGCTGACGTGCGAAATGGCCGAGGGCGTGGCGCCGGAGGTCGTGTTCTCGCACGGCGACTTTGTCCGGCTGACCGTGGCAGTCAGCGGCGACGACTTCGAAGACCTCGCCGGCGACCACGCCCGTGACACCTCGAGGCTCCATCCGCTGCTGCCCACGCTGCCGAAAGACGGTGACTCTCGGTCGCAGGACGTCCTCGCCGTTCAGGTCACAGTGTTCCCTCGTGCCGGCATTTGCATCGGCACGACGCTGCACCACGCCGTGGCCGACGGCTCCAGCTACGCGCACTTCCTCAAGACGTGGGCTGCTATCCACCGCCTCGGCGCCGAGTGCAAGAAGGCGGTGGCGATGGACGTGCCCCCGCTGTTCGACCGCGGCGTCGTGCGGGACGACTCCGGGCTCCGGGAGGCGTTCCTGCGCGACCACCGAGCTCTCGCCGCAGCCGGAGACAGGCGCCTCGACGACTGGGACCTCAGCCGGCGCCCTGGCGTCGTGCTCGCAACGTTCCGGTTCACGGACAAGCAGCTCCGTGCGCTCGGGAGGCACGTCGAGTATGAGACCTCGGCGCGGTGTTCACCCTACGCGCTGGCCTGCGGCGCCGCGTGGGCGGGCATCGTGCACGCGCGCCGCAGCGGGGACGGAGCGGCCGCATCCCACGCGCAGTTCGGGTTCGTGACCGGGTGCAAGCCACGCGCGAGCCCGCCGATACCGGCGAACTACTTCGGCAACTGCCTGGGTCTCTGCCGCGTCGTGGCCGGAGAGCGCGGCGGGCTCACCGCGGCCGCCGCCGCAGCGGCCATATGGCGTGTGATCGAGGGGCTCGCGGAGGAAGGGCGGGCGCTCCGGGACGCGCGCGGGTGGGTGCGTTCCGTGCGGGAGCACGCGTCCGCGCGCGCAGTGACCGTGGCCGGGTCGCCAAAGCTGCGGCTGTACGCGGCGGCGGACTTGGGCGGGCCGTGGGGGCGGCCGAGGAAGGTGGAGATCGCGTCCGTGGAACGGACGGGCGCGCTGGCGCTGGCGGAGAGCGGCCGCGACGGGGACGGCGGCATCGAGGTCGGGCTGGCACTGCCGCGTGCGGAGATGGACGCGTTCCGCACGTTTTACGTCGATCTGCTCGCCGACCTCTGCTAGCTCAATCTACAGAGTATGGAAACCAGTAACCAGAAACGGCGTGTAAACACTGCACACCTGTGCACCGTTATCGTTGTGTTTTTTTAATTCTGTATGTAGCCTCTCAGGACTACCTATTTGTGTGATCTACTTTCCGCTCTATGTTCAAGTTAGCACTGTATAGTATTGTCTTGTGCTATTCTTTAAGAAAAAACAGCCGATCTATATATATTTGCGTACACTATTAACGTTTTGTAGAAAATATATCAGTACATGTTAATAACCGAGTTCTATAGTCCTCACTAGATCACAATCTTGGGCCAAGTTGCTTTTTCATTGCTCGTGATCACCTATATTCGTTATATGTGGGTATTAATGACATGGTATTTAGTTCTAAAGTCCGCAGAGATATGCTAAATATATATATTTTGTTATAGGTGAACTTGGGTAAGTTAGAAAGTACATATTTGAGTTTTTCAGGCCAGCTTTCTTCCTCTTTATAGGTAAAAACGCACATGGGGGATTTTATAGAGACATATGTTTAATTTAGAAGCAAAATATTTTCAATAGTGGGTAGTTTATAGGCATGTTAAATCTGGCGGTTATTGTTATGAATACTGATTACAGTCCACAAGATCGATGATGTGATGTTCTTTCTTTTTCATTCCTCTCTCTCTCTCTCTCTCTCTCTCTCTCTCTACCACATTGCGGTCTTGTTTGGGTAGAAGATGATGCAAAATTTTGACTTGCAATGGATATTGCTCCACAAAATTTTGACTTAAAGATCCGAACCTAGCATAGCATCTCAGCATCCTCGTATGTACTTTTTTATGAAAGAACACCAAAAGTTTAGCCGCTAGCTTTATTAGACGATAAAAAAAAGCAAAACAGAGACAAAGCATCCTCTTATATATAGTACATTTTTTAGAAAAATATTTGCAAAGACAAAATATTGTATTATATTGGACAATATGTCGATCTCCCTGAAATCAGATAGACTAGTACATCGCGAAACCCAGCACTATGTGCTCCATATTTCCCTGTAGGATTTTGACGTTTCTTTTGAAAGAAAGGATTTTGATGTTTCTTGGCAGTAGGCAGATGGCAGAGGCGGCAACACAACAAATACCAGGCTGCTCAACACGTGATTGCCTGTACGCTCATTGGCAGCATGCTGCTTGACAGCTGACACTCCAGCAAGCAGACACTCCAATAGCAAGGCCTCAACTGTATAAACTGGCCAATGGCTGATAGGATTTGGTACGGACGTACGGTGGCCTCAGCGCCTCAACGGCTGATAGAAATTGTCCACAAGTCCGAAGTCAGAACCGAACCGAAGAAAAAGACTAAATATGATCTAATTATAAAAGTTTAGAAAGGGCCTGTTTAGTTTAGAAAGTAAGTTTGCGAAAGAAAGTTTTCAATTCTAAATCGAAGATTAGGAGGACTAAACATGATCTAATTATAAAATTAAATACACGAATGGACGGAAAATCGCGAGACGAATCTATTAAGCCTAATTAATCTGTCATTAGAGATTGTTTACTGTAGCACGACGTTGTCTAATCATGGCCTAATTAGGCTCATTAGATTCGTCTCGCAAAGTTACCGGGGGTTATGGAATGGGTTTTGTCATTAACACACGTTTAATACTCCATGCATGTAAGATTCTCTTTGATGAATAGTGAAGTTTCAAAGTTTCAAAAGTTTTGAAGGGATCTAAACAGGGCCTCAGAAGTCATAAAAGATTCCCGCGTGGTTGACGTGCTCTACGTTCCTGCGCACACTTCTTGTTCTGTTCGCTTGGCTTATCAGCCACCAGCCAGCAGTACTTCAGTCTCACAACAAATCAGCACCAGCCACCAGCCACCAGCCAGCCAGCAGTACTTCAGTCTCACAACAAATCAGCACCAGCCACCAGCCACCAGCCAACCGAACAGGTTTGAAACTATGCAAGGTTTTCATTTCACTTTTTTTAAGATATGACATCTAATTCCCATATGATGTGGAACTGTTTAATTAGGCGAGGGATATGATGAAATAATACTCTATTAGCCCTCAATGTATATGTGTAAGAGTTTCATTGGGCTGGTGATTGTGTAAACCAAGTTTTATTAGGGGGATGGAACTCATTTTCTCTCTCTTCATAATTGCGATGACATGCCATATTATTTATGTGGCACATTACTTAGGCCTGTTATTTTGGATTTATTCCTGGAAACGATAGATACAACAAGAGACTTATAAAAGATACAACAAAATATCAGGATTTATTTTGGGACTAGAACAAAATAGACTCATGATTAAAATCTGCTAATAAGTGCTCGTAGTATAAAACCAACTACTACCCAAACGGTCAATTCCAAATAGCTAGATAGATCTTAATGTAAGGATCAAACAAGCCTTAAAGGGAATGGGCAAAGTACTTAATGCGCACGAGTGAATACTACTGGGTGTGGGTGATTGTGTGTAGTTTAGAAAGCAATTGTTTAGATCAATGTTTCAAATAGCGGGGTAAACAGGACCTCAAAAATAGCTAATATCCGGTTAAATAGAGGAACGGGGTATATCGCTAAATAACGGCTAAATTACACTTAGAAGCAAATAGTGGCACACTGTAAAAGGATACAGCGATTTATTTTTTACCGATCCAAACTTTTACACTAGATCCGAACAAGCAAATGCGAGGGCCCTAACAGCCTGACACTATTGTGGTGGATCGGTATCGGTCTACTGCTCCCCCGTCTCTCTGTTGCCCACGAGACGATCCGAGCCAAGATTGGTCTGAAAAAGCGTGTCAGCGCTTCGGTTCATAGCGTTGCATTATTGCATGCCTGTACATTTTCCGACTCAGTCCTCACCATCATCAAAGCAACAGAACAACAACATGTGTAGGGCGCAGACAGAAGGGCAGGTAGGCACCGTCGAACCGTACCTTGATAATATCTGGGTCTTTACTTGTGCATTTTATACGTAGGATGGCACCACCCTTTCATGTCCTCTGGTTTTGACGGGTTGTCACGTTTTCTCGTACGCTAGCGCTTGGCGGCCGGGGAGAGGCGACCATGACACTGCTGCATTTGCTTGTATCAAATGGATATGGCAATGATGGCATGCTGCTGTCCCCTGTCCAACACGTGATTGCGGCCTGCAAGGGTTCCTGCTCGATCAGTGGCTGTCGCTCTGATACGGATTTTGGCCTTCTGAGCATATAAGCAAATTAAGGGGGGTGTTTAGATGGGTGAAAAGTTTATGCACTGGGTCGCGTGTACAAAGAGAAAAAATACATTGGGCCACGTGCATTATGCAAAATATGGGTGAACTAAACACCCCCTAAAGCGATAAGGCAATAACCAATCGTCTAGGAGAGCCTTTTGTTGCGATACATCGGAGATACGGTTGCCAAGTATCATGGACGCAAGAACAACTCTACCGATGGATCGGAAGAAAAATAAGGTGCAGCATTTTCTCCCTACCCCGACCGTAACCGCAGAGAGCTTCTGCGTCCTCGTACCATGCAATCTAACACAAAGATTCCGCAAGGTTCTCGTGCTCGTGCTGCGCTCTCTGTTCGAATGATTTGGAGCCACACACTAGAGCAGTAGCTGCTCGACAGCCTAGCCTCAGTTGTCACAAGAACATGCTCTGGGCGGATGCTTTACCACCGTTTGCTTGGGCGGATGCTTTGCCGCCTTTTCTGGTCGGGAGGGCTGCCTTGCCGCAGTTCCTCTTTCTTGGCGGATGCTTTGCCGCTGTTGTTGTGTAGTCCGGTGGATGCTTTGCCGCCGTTTGGTAGGCATCCTTGGTGATGGTGTACCCCTCTCTTAGGTCGCTTGCAGGTTCAGATCCTTGGTCGCTTGTTAGGGTGGATGGTTTGGTTGGGCCTTTCCCTCCACCATGCTGCTTCTGTTGTCTGTTTGTGTTGTTGTGCGTTTGTTTGTATTTTTTCTTCAGTGTTTTTCTGTTCTACTTCCTTTGTGATCTTGGGTTGGCCAAGTTATGTTTGGGGACTCGAAGAACCGTTTGTAAACTGCTTTCCTCTTAATGAAATACGTGCTAAGGCACGGTCGCAAAAAAAACATGCTCTGGGCATGCCGCATGCGTGCGTGCCTTCCCAGTTTCAGACACCATCAAACCCAGTTTCAAAAAAAAAAGAGAGACATAATCAAACCAACAACACAACTACACAAGATCATGTGGAGGAGAACATTTATTCCGACCAACCCCCTCTGTCTCAAATAAATGTTATTCTTTTACTTTTTTAAATACATTCACTTTGATACATATCTAGAAAGCTAAATCGACGTTTATTTTGGGAGGAAGGGAGTAGAAGAAAATATATCGTTTCAATTAAAAAGAAAAAATAAACATCCAAATTTGAGCTACCGGACTCAAACTTGAGTGGTGGGTCCACGATCACATACCTTCCACGTTAACCAGTTAATGTTGAGCTAGACTCGATCACTTCCTGCTAACTACGAACATAATACGATAGTAGATGCCGGTTGTTTTCAGACGTGAAATAACTGTGTGGGCTAGAAAGAAAGATTCCCGCATGGTCCAACGCTGCAATCACTACCAGAGAACCCGCCATCCATCCACCGTAATCAGTCACGGATGGAAAGGACCCGGTACCAATGGAAGCATTGGTACCGGGTCCAACGGCCAATAATTCTGCGAGCTCATTGGTACCGGGTGGTGGCACCACCCGGTACCTATATGGCCACATTGGTACCGGTTGGTGTCACCACCCGGTACCAATGAGCCTCGGGGCCTTTGGTACCGGTTGGTGACACCAACCGGTACCAATGTGAGCCCCTTTGGTACCGGGTGGTGCCACCACCCGGTACCAAAGGGGCTCTGCGTATAAGGCCCCTTCTTCCTCCCCCAGCCTGAGCCATGGCTCATTTCTTCATCCTCCATTGAGCTCGGGTTGGGGGAGCTCATGCCCGATTTTCCATAACTTTTGGAGATTTTGCAAACCAAGTCCGCTAGAAGGTTAGCAACTTCATCCTCTCTCTTTTGACGTTTAGTATGGTCTATTTCATGCTCTATGTTTTGAGTAATTTGTGTTTTGTGGAATGGATGGAAATAAGAGATTTTAGATTGAATCTTCATTTTTATTATGAATTTGTAATAGAGAATCAATATATAGTTAGTTGTTGCATGTGTGAGATGATGCACAAATTTTTAGACATTGTTTAGATTTTTGGATTATTTGTAGAAACTTTAAATGATTTTCATATTTATGCTTATTATGATTTTAGATATTAGAAATGATATTCATATTTAGGGTTATTAGGATTTTTAGAGATTATAAATGAAATTCATATTTAGGCTTATTACGAAATTTAGAATTACATCTTTTTAGAGGCTTCAAATGACGTTGATATTTAGGGTTATTAGGATTTTTGAGATTATAAATGATATTCTTATTTAGTTAGATTTTAAATTCAATTTTACTTCTCATGGTTGTCAATATCTTGAACTAAAACAATCAAACTCTTGGCATGCCTATGATGATATCAAATTTTACCTAGTTTTCTAGCTGGGTAACATATGATGACCTTGAGCTTGAGCTTGTATTGTATAGTTATGCTTCTCATGGTTGTCATCAAACCATGGGATACATCCATGCCCAAGCAACGAATCGGTTGTGATGGTTGGGCTGGGTGTGTCCCATGGTTCCATGCCTACCATGAACCAATTGTTTTTACCACCTGTAATGTTTCTTATGCTCCAAGTTCAAGGTCAATTGAAAGACAACATATATGAGGCAAATCACTCCTTCAAATTTTTTTTGAGATGAGCAAAAGTAAGACGTTGATGATTTTGGAATGTGGTTGTCGGCCATCGTGCCCTTGGTTTGTCGCAGGTTTTGGAAACCTCCCGATGCAGGGGAGGTGCTGTCGAAATTTTTAGAAATTATAAAAGATATTCTTGTTAAGGCTTACTACGAACTTTAGAAATACATCTTTTTGGTGGCATCAAATGATGTTGATGTTTACGGTTATTAAGATTTTTAGAGATTATATATGATATTCTTATTTAGGTTTATTACGAACTTTAGAAATTAGATGAATTTTTCATTGTATTTTGTGAATAGATGAATCGGCAATGGATGTACAACGCGGATAGACGCTCATCTGAGTTCATTAATGGCGTTCATCAATTCCTCGACGCGGCAGAGGCTAACTCGACCTCGGGTTTTATATGCTGTCCATGCAAGGTCTGTGAGAATAAGAAGGATTATTACATCTCGAAGAAGGTGGTCCACACACACTTGCTTATGAGTGGTTTCATGCCTAACTATATCTGTTGGACCAAACACGGCGAAGCGGGGATATTCTTTGAAGAAGGTGACGACAACATCCCGGACTTTGCACAATACGGTGCCTTTGCAGATGATACAGCAATGGGCGAGGGTGAAGCAGTTGCAGAAGATGAGGATGATGACGCCTTAGGTGGCATGATCCGTGATGAAGAGAAAGACTGCGAAAGTGCTAAAGAGCGGGAGAAGATGAACCGTTTGTTGGAGGACCACAAAACATTGTTGTACCCAGATTGCAAAGAGGACCAGAAAAAATTGGGTACCACACTGGAACTGTTGCAATGGAAGGCAACTAATGGCTTGTCTGACAAAGGTTTTGCAGAGATATTGAAAATGATAAAGAAGATGCTTCCAGAGGGCAACACATTGCCCGAAACAACATACGAAGCAAGAAAAATCGTTTGCCCTCTAGGACTGGAAGTACAAAAGATACGCGCATGTCCCAATGATTGTATCCTTTATCGGGGCAAGTCGTACGAATCTTTGGACGCCTGTCCGGTTTGCAATTGCTCGCGGTATAAAATCAGGCGAGACGACCCTGGTGATGTTGAGGGAGAGCCCCCCAAGAAAAGAGTCCCTGCCAAGGTGATGTGGTATTTCCCTATAATACAACGTCTGAAGCGCTTGTTCAGAAACAAAGAGCATGCTAAATTGCTGCGGTGGCACAAAGAGGATCGGAGGGAAGACAATATGTTGAGACACCCCGCTAATGGGTCGCAATGGAGAAAAATCGACAGAGCGTTCCCAGACTTCGCAAAAGATGCAAGGAACATAAGATTTGGTTTGAGTACGGATGGCATGAATCCTTTCGGTGATATGAGCAGTAGCCACAGCACTTGGCCCGTGACTCTTTGTATGTACAACCTTCCTCCGTGGATGTGCATGAAGCAGAAGTTCATTATGATGCCAGTGCTAATCCAAGGGCCAAAGCAGCCTGGCAACGACATTGATGTGTATCTAAGGCCACTAATTGAGGAACTTTTGTTGTTGTGGGGCAAAGATGGTGTAAAGGCGTGTGATGAGCACAAGCAAGATGAATTTAACCTACGAGCATTACTGTTTGTGACCATCAATGATTGGCCTGCACTTGGTAACCTGTCGGGACAGTCAAACAAGGGATACAAAGCATGCACACATTGCCTAGAACACACCGACTGTATTTATCTGAAACATTATAGAAAGTGTGTGTGTATATGGGCCATCGTCGATTCCTTTCTGAGAAACATCCGCTGAGAAAGAAAGGAAAGCATTTTGAGGCGGAAGGTCGTAGCAAACCAAGGCATCGGGATGGAAAATATGTATTTGCTATGGTAAAAGATGTGAAGGTGGTCTTTGAGAAGGGACCTGGCAGCCAGCCAGCGGCAAGTGAAAATGGAAAGGCGCCCATGTGGAAGAAAAAGTCAATATTCTGGGACCTACCATATTGGGAGGTCTTAGATGTACGCCACGCAATTGATGTGATGCACCTGACGAAAAATCTTTGCGTAAACGTGCTAGGGTTCCTTGGTACTTACGGAAAGTCAAAAGATACGCTTGAAGCACGACAGGACCTGAAACGTATGAAACAACGAGATCCCCTGTATCCTGAGAAAAGAGAGAAAGGGCGTTGGAACTTGCGTCCTGCTAGCTACACTCTAAGCAAGGAGAAGAAGACCAGCATGTTTGATTGCTTGAACAGTATTAAGGTCCCGTCCGGCTACTCATCGAATGTAAAGAGTCTGATAAATATGAAAGAGAAGAAATTCGTACACCTCAAGTCCCATGACTGCCATGTGCTGCTCACACAATTGCTTCCGGTGGCGCTGAGGGGAATTCTACCCGTTAATGTCCGAACAACTATTGTGAAGCTATGCGCCTTTCTCAATGCAATCGACCAGAAGGCAATCGATCCCACTAATCTAGCAAAGCTGCAGGATGATGTGGCCCAAAGCCTTGTCAGCCTTGAGATGATATTTCCTCCGTCTTTCTTTAATATTATGACGCATCTCCTGGTCCATGTTGTCAAAGAGATTGGTATTCTTGGTCCTGTATTCCTACATAATATGTATCCTTTTGAGAGGCTCATGGCTATTCTAAAGAAATATGTTCGTAACCGTTCTCTTCCAGAAGGATGCATCGCCAAGGGATACAAAACAGAGGAGGTCATTGAGTTCTGTGTTGACTATATCCCCGAACTGAAACCGATTGGGCTACTTGAGTCACGCCATGAGGGGAGACTACTTGGAAAGGGCACGTTAGGAAGGAAACAAACAAGGTGTAGCGACTACGATTTATTCATGAAAGCCCATTACACTGTATTGCAGTCGTCAACCATGGTGGCTCCTTACATCGAGGAGCACAAGACTATAATATGCTACCAAAATCCAAGAAAGTCTGAAAAGTGGATTACACGCCATCACATAGAAACTTTCGCTGGTTGGTTGCGACAAAAGCTCATGGGTAACGAGACAATACATACACAGCTGGCGTATTTGGCAAGGGACCATCATCCTCATTCTTGACGTTCCAAGGCTATGACATAAATGGGTATACATTTTACACGAGAGCCCAAGACGACAAAAGCACCAACCAAAATAGTTGGTGTCTGTATAGATGCCTATGACAACAAAGGGAACAGGGACTCATATTATGGCCAGGTAGAGGAGATCTGGGAACTAGATTATGGACCTTTGAAAATACCACTTTTTTGGTGCAAATGGGTGAAACTTACAAGTGGAGGTGTTACTATAGACCGCTACGGCATGACAACTGTGGATCTCAACAAAATTGGGTATGTAGACGAACCATTCGTGCTCGCCAAGGATGTGCATCAAGTGTTTTATGTGAAGGACATGTCTACCAAACCCAAGACGGGGACTCTGCAAACAAACAACTCCGAACTTTATCCAAAACGGCACATAGTTCTCACGGGAAAAAAAAATCGTGGGTGTCGAGGACGTCACCGATGAAGATGATTATAATAGGTGTGACGAGGTGTCTCCGTTCAGTGTGGAGGATGACACAAGCATCCTGTTGGCCAATGAAGATGCTCCTTACGCTCGCAACGATCATAACGAAGGCACTCTTGTAAAGAAAACATTTATTGCTGTTCAAGCATAATGTTGTACTTATGTTGAAGCATGATGATGCTATGTAATTCTAATTATGTTGAAGCATTATGGTATGTAATGTTGGCCAAATTTGATTTTGTCTTATGCTTCTTGATAAGTATTTACTAGTTTTGTTAAATTGACTTGTAATATATTACGGTTTATTTTGGATAGTATCATGCCGAGACAGCGTCAGGCAGCTAGACGTGGTGGCTATGTTACTAATATGCCACCTACCATCCCGATTCGAGAGGCTCACGAGCCTGGATGGTCGACAACTCAACAAGTTGATCATGTCCCAATTCCCACACCTCAGCAACTTCGCTACAATATGGTAGGGTTATGATATTCCTCTGCAAGTTGCATTTGAATGTAATCACTATGTCACTGAGAATAGAAATTATTAATAATGCTGATCATTAATCCAATTACATGGCTAAAAGATGCAAACATCGGTCAATCAAGTCCTTTGGTATTAAGAGAAAATGTGACCGAAAATACTGGTAGGGTTATGATCTCTGTTAGCATTCAACAAAATGCCACCCGTGACCCAAATCCTGGTGACATGGTTATTATCCACGTTCATTCTGGCGCGTGGCAGCAAGACCATGTGGCCTCGTGTGATGCTGTGAGGCAAGCATTAGCCCAAATAGAAAGTCAAACTGGCCATGTTTTCCTGGACTACAGCTACTTCAAGTTGAAAGCTCTCGAGACGGGTGAGCCAGACGTGACACAGATGCCTAAAAGGATTAGTCCTTCATATGAATCGATTTATGTAAGTTAGTTTTATTTTTAGTTGTGTAATTATATTATAATTTATCTATCTTTATCTGTAACAATACGTTTTATTAATCTTATTGTAGGATGACTACTACTGTGGATTCATGCATGCGTGTTCTGGTCTACGTGCAGTCCTTTATCAAGTCCTTGGAAACTTAGGGTATGCACACACGACGCCAAGGGCTTATCGAGTTAATGGTGGTTTCCAAGCTAATATAACCTTGAGTCATGCCAATGCTACTGAGATCACAATTTATGGAGAGGTCTTGGATTCACGTTACAAGGCACAGGATAGTGCATACATATATGCACTTGATTATGTCGACAGGTTCCTAGGCATCGAGATTATCGATATAAACTATCCTTTCTATCTCATAAAGAAGCATGGCGTGCAGGGACCCTGATTATTGCTGTTCAAGCATAATGTTGTACTTATGTTGAACCATAATGTTGTACTTATGGTATGTAATGTAAAGGAGTTATTATATATTACTAAATAGTAATATGAATCTAGAATAGTAAAAGAGTTAATATATATTACTAAATACTAATATGAATCTAGAATAGTAAAAAAGTTATTATAAGAAATTAATACTTGTTAGTTGATGTATATTTTGTTATTTCATGCAAAGGAAATTCATAGATTATTATAAGAAAATAATATACCAAAGATAAATAAAAAACAATTTAGGAACAATAAAAAACAATAATATACCAAAGAAATTAATATACCAAAGATAAATACAAAATACCAAATATTGAAAGAGTATATAATACCAAAGAATACCAAAGAATGTAATACAAAATACCAAATATTGAAAGAGTATATAATAAAAGGATAAAAAGAAGAGGTGGCGGGAAACTGAATCGGGGGCCCTTTGGTACCGGGTTGGGACACCACCCGGTACCTTAGGGTTTCAGATTGGCGCGCAAATTACCCTTTGGTACCGGGTGATGTCACCACCCGGTACCAAAGGTCCTTTGGTACCGGGTGGTGACATCACCCGGTACCAAAGGGTCGATCCATCGGTACCGGGTGATGTCACCACCCGGTACCAAAGGGCCTTTGGTACCGGATGGTGACATCACCCGGTACCGATGATATAGGGGCTATATAATGCCGCGCTGTCACACCCGGTTTTAAAACAAAACCAAGTGCTACCTATATGTATGCCAGGATCAAGTTTCATACATATAGTGACATCATAAGTGAGTAACAGTAACAGTATCACGTAAAAGAATACAAGAGACTTACAATCTATCAGAGACACAGCAGATCCTGGAAACCAAGGCTCCAAAACTTCACAGGCAATCGACTGGGGGTTGTGTAGGCCTAGCATCATCTTCAACATCTTCCCATTACCTTTCTGAGCAGCAGTAAGCAAGGATGAGTACACTTATGGTTGGTACTCAGCAAGGCCACAAGAAATAACCAGAATATGATTTATTATCAACTTCAAATAAATTAATCATGAGAGGGTCCAGGCCGCTCTTGACCGTGAGCACGGCTGTTATAACAGTTTTTAACACTCTGCAGAGTTTGTACACTTTCCCCACAAGAAGCGTAGACCCAACCACGCTGTGCTGATCAGGCACGTATCACACTACCTTTGGTGTGATTGCATAGGGACGCTACGAGGCCTTTACAAAGATCCCTCAATTCATAGCAACCCGCTAAGGTTTCAAGCCATAGCAGAGCATAACCTTTTCTAATCGCCGAGTTTCTTACCAAAGCATACTCCCAAGAGATCCGGCTATACTCCATCCATGCTTCCCCTCTTGCCCTTTCGGTAAGGCCACTATAAATTAAGGTTTCTAATTAATTAGCCAAGACCAGAGCCCATTAGCGCTTGTGGTTGCACTGTTTTCCTGGGTGGTCACTCCATGTTCCAATTAGAATCATCATTATATTTAATAAAGCATAGATAGAAGGATGGTTAGGGACACTTGCCTTTCCGCAATAAAAATACCACGTACTGCTCAGAGTCTTCAAACTCTTCTTGTTGAAACTCTTTTCTTCAAAGCACCTGAATTGCGTTCCTTCTACTCGCAGCAACATCGGCACAAGCACACACTAACAAAGAGACAACAAGCACAACTAAGAACAATACACCAAACGAACAGAAAACAATAAAAGAACGCACAAAAAAGACGGGGCTTGATGCTAAGGTCACGAGGGCTCAAGAAACGACGAGATCGACGCTAAGGACGAAAAGACAACTATCGTAACATTTATGTTATGAGAGCACAAGAGACTATACGCTTGGTTTATTTTAGTTTAATAAAAACAATATAAAGGATATTCCAGAAAATTCCCTAAATTGGAATTATGTCATATTAGAGTTTATTTTACAAAACCGAGATAAGACTAAGTCAATTTTTATACATCTAAATGTTCATGTATGAATTAGACCAATTAAACACTTAATTAGAAATAAAACATGTGTGAACATCTAAACGTATAACTTCATGATTCGTGTTCGACTAATCATATTATTATTGAAAAGACATTGACTTTGAGTATTAACCATATTAACAATAATTATGAAAACCGATGTTTAACTCTAAATAGCTTTTAATTAGTTACATAGCAATTAATCAAATTAACTTGCCGAGATATAACCTAATTAACTTTTAATTAGAAAACTAGTGAATAAGTATTTAATCATATTAACATTTAATATATACTAGAAATAACAAACAAGGTTATCATTGTTTCTAACGCATAACTTTGACCGATATGAACCTAACGCAACAAAGACAACTCGAAAAAGAGCTAAAACGAGCGACGATAAAGGCACAGGGACAGAACGACAAGCTTTGATCAAGACATATGTAGCGTGCAGGCAGCTGGTAGTGGTCGTATCCGTGAAAGGCTATGCATGGCTGATCGATGAAGGATAGACTGGGAATAAAATTGACAACGTGAAGGGAAAGCTGAATTATAATGTTCATGACATAGGCATGACATATCTATGATGTCATTACTTGCATGGTAAGGCCGGAAAGCTTTGCTTTGCTTCTGCACCGGAGACTAGGACGAAAACATGCAGAGAAGCTACTCAACGTGCAAAGCTCGGTGGTGGTCAAAGCTAGCTCGGCAGGGTTGCATGCAGAGACGAGCAGTGGTACGGTCCTAGACTCCTAGGGCATCAGCTGATATGGGCAGAACAGAGAGCGAGGAAGTGCATGGGAACAGGAAGAGATCCTCACCGAGATATGCACAATGCAACACGGCGTAGATCGGAGCAGTGTCCGGAGACGAAGCAGATGGATGGCCGACGACTCGGCCTTCGCGCGATCAACAATCCTCGAGGGCTGGGTGGGCGACATGATCGGTGGCTTGACTCTGCGTCGTATCATCCTAGATGGTAAATCGCCCCGGCGGCGCTGCAACGCATCACGCACACATGGATGAGCGGCAAGCCGAATACAAGGAAGGGAGATGCTGACGGTGGCCGGCTCACCTTGGGCGAATAGAAATCGATGACGACGGAAACGGCGACCAGCGGAGAACAGATGATGAGGGCCACATCAGATGTACATGCTCCTTCGGCAGCGGATCCACGGCGGCATGAGATGGTAAGAGCGACGACCGGCGTGACATACTGGGGTGGCTCGGCGCAGACAGGCGGGGCAGCTAGCCGTGGCTGACGGAAAATCAAGCATGTACCCAGCATGCAGGTGGCTGATGGTGTTCGTGTCCATGAAAGGCTCTGCAAGATGATAGATAGATTGGGAATAAATTTGATAACGTAAAGGGCAAATCTAAATTATAACGTTGATGACATAGGCATGATATGTACCATGACATCATCTCTTGCATGCCGATCGAGGACCATGTTTACTTCTGCATATAGTAGTCCAGCATCGGTTGATTGATTACTTGCCTCGGCTTGCAAAGATCATAGCTGATTAACGACGTGCCCAGCTTGCTCCACGGTGATGGCCAGCGATCTGTGCAGCTCGGCAAGGATGCAAATTAATTAAATAAAATACCTATTGATTTGATAAGAAGGATAACATGAAAAGAAGCGTAGGATGGAG
>CM014270.1:73607046-73636969 GCA_004135705.1 Alloteropsis semialata | reverse complement strand
TGAAATATGACAGAAACTTTAATCTTGTAACTAGCTGATTCTACCAATACGAAAGGAGTGGAGAACAAAGACATTTGCACTAAACATGAATGAGCTATTGAGCGTATTGAAGAAAATAAAAGTAAAATTACTATAGGACCAGATTACCTCACCAACATCATTTTGGAATCTTCTAAGGAGTTCGATAGCTTCTTTTTTATACAAGTTTTCCCGTCCTTTCAAGTTCACGATTATCTTAACCTGAATAAAGTAACTCAAACAATAAGTCAAACTAGAAAAACACACAAGTACACAAAGGAAATTAGTATCACCTTGTCGCCAGCTTTAAGAAACTTTCTTGCAGCCTTAAGTCTCACACTGTAATCATGGACGTCGATATTATACCTGGCAGGCAAATACACACAGAATCCAACATCACCTTAAGTTATAAGCAGCTAAACGTGTACCATCTTTTTGTAAGTTAGGAGACTTATGATGCCACAAACAAATCAATAAATTGTTGCTACAAAATTTTGTCAATAAATCACATGAAATAGGTCATGAGAACTCAAATCAACATATATGTGAAATTTTGCATTTCCAAATTTTTCTAATAACTCAAACTGGAGGCCTCCAGCCAAGTCTGGCCCAATAGTTGAGTTTTTACACACTAGAAGGTACCTCAGCTATGCAATTGTGGAAGCAAAATGAGAATTATCCTTCTGGGCTAATTAAGAAATTCCACAAAAAGAAGCAGTTTATACATAAGCTTGAAATTAATGGATTTAAAACAAAAGTAATTTGACATGAGTCATACCCCATTTTCAACTCCTTCAATCCCATGCGTTTTGCTGCAGGGAATAAACATAAAAAAATCAATGCCATTATTGTTATCAACAAAGCCTGTAGAAAAGCATAAGTTGCAGAAATTTACCAACAGATCTTTTCTGCTGAATTTTTTTCTTCTTCTGTTGTTCATATCTGTGTTTTCTGTACAAAACCAACAAAAATGCATTCATATGATCCTAAAATGAAGAAGTCTGAATCAGGAAAACCATGTGGCAATGCAAATAAAGTGTCTGAAAGCCTTTGAAATATAGGTTGGTGTGATGTTAATTGCAACATACTTGTAATCTTTCTCCTCAAAGAGTCGAAGTACTGGGGGATCTCCATCTAATGATAATATTGCCTGAAATAAGAAAATATCAGCAATCCTAGTTGGTGTAAATTGCTACTCTAATAACAAATTAACAAGTGCCATCTAATGAGTACTGTTTGGTTAAAGCTAACGTCCTGTTAATGAAGATAGCTTCCAATGTTAGTGCATGCGCGCACAGACCGCAGAGCAGTATATGAAAAACTATGCGACTGATAGACATTGTTGCTCCAGTAGCAAGTAGCTGGTGTTGGGGCTAAAGTGTATAACCATTTTGGGAAGCTCAACAGCTACAATCATCATTGCATTACCAAAGTACTCCTGTGTTATTTTATTTTATTTTTTATTTTGCGGGTTGTGTTTTTCTATTTTAGAGGCCCATGTAGAGTACTCTACTATTCATGCTTTGGTATTGAACATTCCTCAGTTCCTCTTTGTACAGCTTTATGCTAAAATGTATGTATGCTTTTGGAGGAAAAGAATTGGTCGAATCATCGAGGTAAACAATGTACCAGTATAAGATCATTGTTGTCTGCAATTTGAACTGCCTCGTTTACAGGTACCACACCAACCTGAAGGAGAAGAATGAAGTGGAACGGCCAAATTAACAGATAGTTGACCAACTCACGATAATTAAATCGAAAATCAGTGAAGCTGCAGAATTGGATATGAGCAATAGTTACCATTCTTTTCTGTTCATCCAAGAGCCTTACGGTTGAGGACCTAACAAAGAGAAGTATCTCAAAACGTAAATAGACTGAGATGAACACGGCAGCATGTAAATTCAAGGCACAAAAGAGATGTACTCGATTCGTTCGATGTCAAGGGCGGGGTCGTAGTCAGGGTCGGGGCCGCGGTCCCTCCTTCCCCACCCGCCGCCTCCTAGCTCCTCCTCCTCATCCTCATCCTCCTCGCTACCGTACGAGGGCGAGTACCGCGCGACCACGACGAGCCTCGCCCGCGCCCGCGACCACAGCCTGGCCGGGAACCGCGCCGACGAGGAGGGGCCCGAGGCGCGGGAGACGGCGCCGGGCCTGTAAGGTGCGCGGGACACTGCCGGCGCGAAGGCGAAGCCTGCGGCAACGCCGACCATGGCCGGAGGCGGTGGACGGGGGGCTGGGCGAGTGGCCGCGGCCGCGGGCACGGCGGCCTTATCTGCTTCGAGGGCTTTTGCCGCGAGAAGCCAAGGAAAACGAGTGGAGTGGAGCTTGGAGGAGATGGATTGAGGAGGCAACGTGGGAAATGGGGGGTCTCTTTGATGTGGGCCGTAGTGTTTACCTACAACGGGCCTGAGTAACGAGTCCTTTTACATATTGGCCTGGAAGTCCATGGGCTGAGTTACTGTGTTTCTCAGGTCAGCGTCCCCGGGATTATGGGCTTCGAGTTTCCTTCTGTGTGCAGCTTACGCTGTGGGCTGGAAGTTCATGGGCTGAGCTGAGAGGATTTGGCAAAAGGATGCTGGACCTGGAAACGAGGCCTTTGAACGACATGAACGTCAAAGATTTTATTTACTTATTACTGCTAACTCCTGCAGCAGCTGCTGCTACTAATGTCCTGTTTGGTACAGTTCTACAAATTCGTAAAGCTAAAGCTGGTCATCCCTGGCTCTACAAATCTATAGATCTAGAGCTGCTGATCGAGGGTCTTTTATTGAGTCATCTTAACCTTCTTTTATATTTAAATTAGATAGAAGTTTAAGATATTTTATTTTATTAAACAAACACCAGATTGTGCATAGATTATTTTATTAAACAAACACTACTATTATTTTATTATTGTCATCGTCATCGCCATCATTGTTGTTGTTATTGTTATTATTGTTATTGTTGTTACTGATGTTGTTGTTGCTGTTATTATGAGGTTAGTATTTTGATACCATCTTTCTTATACTCTCCATCTCTCTATCTGTCCATCGTTAGGGTTAGGGCTGGACAAAATGCTCGTAGCTCGTTAGCTCGCTCGGCTCGCAGCTAACTCGGCTCGGCTCGGCTCAGCTCGCTTCACTAACGAGCCAGCTCGAGCCTGTCATTTTACTCGCTTCACTAACGAGCCAGCTCGAGCTGGCTCGTGAGCAGCTCACGAGCAAGAGGAGCTGAGCCAGAACAGCAGCTAGCAGGCCCATTCTTCATAGCAAAGCCCATGAGCAGCCCAACAGACATCCTCCAAATCTAATCTAAACCAACGAAGCCCTGGCAGGCATCCTGCATCGCACTTCTCGCCTCATGCCGCGATGGTCGCCGCCGCCGCCAGCGCCGCAAGATGCCCACACATCATCGCGGCGTCCCAGTCGGCATCCTCGCCGTGCCTTTGCAGAATGCTTGAAGCTGTAGTCGTACAGGCCACGGTTGGGATGCCAAGCTCCGCGGCCCCGCACAAGATCGAGAACGTCCCTGTCCTGGACGCTCCTACCGGCGAGGCCGCTGCAGGACCCCAAGCTACTCACCGTCGTGTGTGTGAGAGGTCAGAGCCTAGCAATTTATCCGTGATTCAGTTTCCGTTGCTAAATTTTTTTCGAGTTTTCAATTTTTTGCTGATTGCAAGATTGCATCTTCCCTCTCACGGTTACTCTCTCGCCGTGGCTCACGAGCTGAAACAAACCAGCTCGAGCTTTAAGCGAGCCGAGCCAAGCTCAACTTTTAGCTCGTTATGTTAACGAGCCGAGCCGAGCCAGCTCGTTAATATAACGAGCTGAAGCGAGCCGAGCCACCGAGTTAGGGTTACGCTGAATGGCAGTAGCAGCTGAACTTACCGTGAAAAAACGAAATAAATTGTTTGGACGTCTATCTTATACACCTTTTGCACCTATAGGCAGCAGGATCAGATTACAGGAACAGACGTCTTCTTCTGCGCCTCTGGGCACACCCATAGCATGACCCGTGATGCGTGTCTCCAACATGCAAAGGAAAGGAAGGTACGTTATTATTGCATCTGCTCTTTCTTGGGGAGGCCCTGAACAGTAGTACGTACACCGGTGCGGAAAAGCAACACGAACGACCTAGCGTCCACACCGTGGCTTACAGCTTACTAGTCTACTACACGTAGCCACCATTGATACGGACGACCTGGCCGTTGATCCACTCGGCGGCATCCGTGCACAGGAAGCCCACCAGCGGCGCCACGTCCTCCGGCTCGCCGATCCGCCCCATGGGGCACTCACGCGCCACGGCCGCTACGCGCTCCTCCGACTTGCCGGCGTAGAACATGGGCGTGCCCACCGGCCCCGGCGCGACGCTGTTGGCCGTGATCCGCGTCCCGGCGAGCTCCTTGGCCAGCACCTTGGTCATCGCCTCCACGGCCGCCTTGGTCGCCACGTACGCGCCGTACCCCGGCCGCAGTGACGCCACGTTGGAGGACGAGAAGGTGACGATGCGGCCCCCGCCGCCGCGCACCAGCCGCCGCGCCGCCTCGCGGCAGCACAAGAAGGCGCCGCGCGCGTTCACGCCGAACGCGCGGTCCCACTGCTCGGCAGACGTCTCGGCGATGGGCGGGTACGCCGCGTCCTGCACCCCCGCCGCGGCCACCAGGACGTGCAGCTCGGGACCGAACGCCGCCTGCGCCGCGTCGAACAGCCGCGCCACCTGCACCGGGTCGGACACGTCCGCGGCCACCGCCACGGCGCGCGGCGCCCGGGAGCCCGAGGAGTTGAGCGCCGCCACGAGCTGCCCCGCGGGGGCCGGGTCGCCGATGTAGCCGACCACGACGCGGGCGCCGAGGGACGCCAGGTGCGCGGTGACGGCGGCGCCGATGCCGCCGGAGCCTCCCGTCACGATGGCCACCCGGCCTCGAAGCGGCTCGGGCGGATTCGTCGCTGCTGGGTGCACAACGTTCAATGGCTTGCTCGTTGTCATCGAGTTCCAAGCAGTGGTTGGACTGGATGTGGTGTAGTAGGCCGGAGGCGTCCACCGTATAAATAGATCCCATTCCCATCTGGGCTAAAAGGTAGCCAATTATTTTTTTTTCTAGGTAGTACATCCGATAAAATACAGACTGAGACTAGTACGTAGAAAATACAGAAAGGCAATGCAAGGAAATGTCCAGCAAATACGTTCATTTCATGAGCTCTCTTGCCCTTTCACACGCCAGCGATAGGAACAGGATCCTCGTAGAACAGCTCCTTGAACCTGCCTAGGCTCTTGGGCTCCATGGCCACCACGACGTCGAGCCGGCCGTCGCCGTCCGGGCCGGGGACGAGGTACACGAGGCCGCTGAACTGGAGGCACGCCCGGCTCATGAACACCGGCCGGCCCCAGCCGAAGTCCGCGTCGTAGATCGGCAGCCCCTGCCAGCTTATGACCCACAGGTCGGTCTCCGGCATCACCCACTCGCCCTTGCGCAGCCCCGCCGCGTCGCGCACCACCTGCTCCAGGTAATCCACCAGCGACCGGATGTACTCGTCGTCCAGCCGGGCGGTGGCGCCGGAGATCCTGTCCGCGGCGGCGTCGAGAGGCTCGGAGACGACGTCGCCCACCTTGGCCACCGCCGACGCGCGGAAGATGGCGTTGCCGAGGTACCCGTCCGGGAGCGGCGGGGCGATGCGGGAGCGCGCGTCGGCGGTCATGTACAGGCGGGTCTCCTCCGTTCCCGCGAGGCCGCGCGCCGTGCACGCGCACCGCCACACGTGGGCGACCACGGCCTTGAACGTCGAGAGTTTCTTGCCGCCCTTGAGAGCGTCCACCTGGTTCTTGGACACGGCCAGGATGGCCGAGTCGAACGGGACCTTCGAACCGCCCCCGTGCCGGGAGTACTCCGCGTGGTCAAAGCGCACGACGGGAGGGGAGCGCGCGCGGAGGAGCGTGCGGTCCAGCCACGGGCGCGGCGGCGCGGCCTCGCCGGCGCCTCTCGCGATGGCGGCCCACGTGTTCACGAAGTCGAGCGCCGCGAGGCCGTCCGCCGCCGTGTGGTGGATTGCCGCGCCGACGCACACCCCGCCGCACTTAAAGAACGTCACCTGCAGAGGCGCCTCTCGTTAGCGTTGCAGCCAACGACCCTCTCTCTATGCATAATGCATGCTCTGATTGCACGTTGTGCAGAGGCGTGACCTGGAACATGGCTAAAATGCCGGCGCGGCCGTCGGCGCCGTCGGCCGAGGGGACAAGCATCCGCCGCAGCTCGTCCGACGGGACGAAGCCGCCGAGGTCTTGGAGTGTACCGTCGGCGCGCGCGGTGACGAAGAGCGCGCCGTCGCCGGTGCAGTGGATCTCCGGGCGGCCAGCGCCGTCACGCGCGAGCCGGCCGGCGAGGGGGTAGAAGGGGACAAGCGCCTTGGACAGGGCGGCCTTGAGGACGTCCGGCGAGAAGAAGGCTGGGCCGTGGTGGCTGGGCCGGTACACGTAGACGGTGGGCGTGTGGCTCCTGGCCACGAGGAGGTCGAGGTTGGAGAGCCACACGCCATGGTTGGGCGTCGCCGCCTCGCTGGGCGCCACCATGCAGGACTCGAGGATCTCCACCGCCATTTCTGCTAGGAGAGCTAGTGGATCGATGCACTGAGAGAGAGGCTAAACTCTGCAGCTCAGTTATCTGTCGGGGCGTCGTGTCATAAATCGTGAGGATTTCATCGGTACGGACGTGCATCCACTATTTCAGCATCCAACATGTATTGCGATCTTCATGTTCACGTGGATGGAGATCAACGCTATCGCATCAATGATTTGGCTGTGACGATTGATCTCAATTCTCAAGAAACAAAACTAGATGTTTGTAATGATGCGTTGGTAATGGAAACGCTTGGCTACGGCTTTGACTACGTTTGCTTGCCTGCGGTTAGCTCGGCCGGGGGTATCCTGTTGGCCTGGCGCACTGATGTTTGGGAGGGCTCGGCGCCGCTCGTGCGGGATCGATCGGTCACCGTTAAGATAACCATGAAGCAGGACACGGAAGTCACTGGTGGATGACCTGCGTGTATGGTCCCCACTCGGATGAGGCCCGGGTATCATTCCTGCAAGAGCTCAGGGACACTCGCGCCACTCACGACGGGCCGTGGATGATTTGTGGTGACTTTAACATGATCTATCAGGCATCGGACAAGAGCAACGACAGGCTTGATCAACGTATGATGGGTCGCTTTCGCCGTTTCATTGATGATGTTGAGCTCCATGACGTGACCCTCACGGGCCGGCGCTTTACTTGGAGCAATGAGCGTTACTCACCAACACTCGAACGTCTGGATCGCGTTCTGGTTAGTGAAGAATGGTTGTCCATGTTCCCCAACCACACGATGCAAGCGCTGTCGTCTGACTGCTCGGATCACGCGCCACTGCTCTTGGGTACATGTTCGCCCTTGAGCGTTTTCAGACGCTTCCAATTCGAGAACATATGGCCCCGATTCCCTGGGTACTTGGAAACGGTTCAGGCTGCATGGCAGACGCCTGTGCCGCACGGCTGCGACCCCATGCGCGCACTGGACATCAAACTGAGGGCAACAGCCAAGGCCTTGCAGCGGTGGAGCGCGAAGCATGTCGGGTGCATTCGCCTGCAGCTGGCCATTGCTCGGGAATTAGTTTACCGGTTTGATTTGGCCATGGAGAGCAGATCACTATCGCCTCGTGAACACCGGCTTCGCAAACGTATGAAGCTTAAGTGCCTCGGTTTGGCATCCCTCATGCGCACCATAATCAAACAGAGGTCGCGTATCAGTTTCCTCGCAGAAGGGGACGCGAACACGAAGTTCTTTCATCTACAGGCCTGCCACCGGAAGCGTAAGAGCTGCATTCACTCCGTCCAGCTGGATGATATCGTATATGTGAATGAGGAAGACAAGAACACGGCAATTACAGAGCATTTCGCTTCTGTGTTGGGCGCGGTGCAGTCGCCTTCGGTAGCACTGAACCTTGAGGCACTCGGTCTCCCGGCTCGGGATTTCCAGGGCATTGACTCTTGCTTTTCGGAGGAAGAAATCAAGACAACAATCTTCGATATGCCGATGGATAAAACCCCTGGCCCGGACGGGTTTACTGGACTTTTTTACAGAACTGCTTGGGAGATCATCAAGCAGGATATCATGGCGGCAGTGCATGCGTTTTGGTCTCTTGATGGGCGCAGTTTATTTCTGTTGAACCAAGCCTACATGATCTTGCTGAGGAAGAAACCGGACGCAATCAAGGTCACTGATTTTCGACCGATCAGCTTGGTCCACAGCTTCTCCAAGCTACTCACCAAGGTCCTATCCAACCGCCTGGCACCCTTCCTACCCGAACTTGTTAAACCCAACCAAAGCGCCTTCATTCGAGGGCGTCTACTTCATGACAATTTCCGGGCGGTCCAGCTTACGGCCAAAATGCTACATCGTGCGCATCGTCCTTCCGCGCTGATCAAGGTCGATATTGCCAAAGCTTTCGACACGATCGACTGGTCGTTCCTTTTGTCTATCCTGACACACATGGGGTTCTCACGTCGTTGGATCAACTGGGTGTGTATGTTGCTCTCATCGGCCAGCACCAAGGTGGTGGTTAATGGTCGCCCGGGCCACCGCATTTGTCATGCGAGGGGGCTGCGTCAAGGGGATCCGCTCTCCCCCATGATGTTTGTGTTGGCCATGGAAGCGCTGAATGCGTTATTCTGCAAGGCCGAGCAAGACAGCTTCCTCTCGCCTCTTGGACCGGCTCGTATCAAGGAGCGAATCTTCTTCTACGCTGACGATGTGGTGCTCTTCACTCGTGCGGAAGAACAAGATCTTGTGCTCATCCGATCGATCTTGACCATCTTCGGGGATGCGTCTGGGCTGAAGGTAAACCCGGCCAAATGCCTTATCACCCCCATTAAGTGTGATCTTGAAGACACGGTCCGGTTGCTTACGCTTGTCCATGGCAACCTACAAGCGTTCCCATGTAACTACCTGGGGATCCCGCTTTCAGTGTATAAGCTTCGCAAGAAGGACTTGCAGCCGCTGGTCGATCGGGTTGGCAAAGATTTGCCGACTTGGAAGGCGGGATTGCTTAACAAGGCCGGGCGGGCTGTTCTAGTGAAGGTAAAACTCTCGGCGGTGCCTGTGCATACGGCGATCGCGATCTCCCTCTCTCCTTGGGTGATCGAACGAATTGATCGGAAGCGCCGCGCGTTCCTGTGGAAGGGGACTGAGGTAGTGCATGGTGGACATTGCCTCTTAGCGTGGCCTCATGTATGCCGGCCCGCGCCACTTGGCGGCCTGGGGATCATAAACCTTCATCTCCATGGTTTTGCTCTGCGCATGCGTTGGCTGTGGTTCAGTCGAACGGACGCGGACAGACGCCCGTGGTCACGTCTACCTGCTCCGGTCGAACCTTTGGTGCTCGCTCTTTTTGAAGCGTCGGTGTCGGTCGTTGTCGGCAAAGGGGACAAATGTCTGTTCTGGAGGGATAAATGGCTTGATGGTCATTGTGTGGAGGATTTGGCCCCATGCCTGGTCAGGGCGGTCACAGAACGGACCAGGCATCGACGGACAGTCCGGGATGCTGTTACGGATATGAGTTGGACAAGGGATGTCACTGGTGCACTCACCGTTCAAGTGATCGTCGAGTATTTGCAGCTGCTAGCCCGTTTGAGCAATTTCAGGTTGGCACCAGATGTTGAGGATTCTTGGGTGTGGAAATGGACACCGGATGGACAATTTTCCACGGGCTCGGCGTATCAGACTTTCTTCCTCGGGCAAATGGCAATCCTGGGTGCTAAAGAAACTTGGAAAACAAAAGCCCCAGCGAAGTGCAAGTTCTTTGTATGGTTGGTCATCCACGGGAGATGTTGGACTAATGATCGAAGGAAGCGTCATGGTTTGCAGGACGACGACAGTTGCACGCTTTGTAGTCAGGAGGCCGAGTCGATATCCCATTTGCTCTCACGTGTGTCTTTGCAAGAGAGGTTTGGTTCTCGGTTCTATCCGAGGTCGGGTGGCAGAGCCTCGCGCCAACGGCCGGTGTTCTTCTCTTCCCTGAATGGTGGACAGCGGCAAGGAAGCGGGTGGACAAGGCTGGTCGGTCGGCGTTCGACTCCTTGGTCATTCTCACCTCGTGGATGATATGGAAGGAGCGAAATGACAGGGTCTTCAATCGCCGCTCTCGCACGGTCATGGAGGTGGTAGCAACGGTTTGGACAGAGGGTAAATGTTGGGTTCTTGCGGGTTGGAGTCACCTTTCGGTTTACTCACCGCTGAGTACGGCTTTAGGTGATGTGGTAGAGGTTGCTCAGGTCGCGGATTTGTTAAACGTATAGTACCTTTTAGCTTAGGGCTGATTCATCCTCTGTATGGATCAAGCCGGTCCGATGTAAAATGCTTCCCTCTTAATGAAATACGTGTTAAGGCACGGTCGCTAAAAAAAGAAACAACGCCACGAGTACATGGAGGTGGACGCAATACTCGATAAGAGGTTAGCAATGCATTGCCGCGTTGGTCTTGGTCGAGCATTGCGAGAGTGCAGCACTGAAATTTAACTAGCTAATGGCTACGTAAAACATTTCTTTAGCTAGCTAAAAGCAGAAAGAGGTGTATGAATTCACTAGCTAATTTGATTAGTCGGACTATCTTACCCTTCATCCACGCTTCATTAATTACATGCATATAGTATATTGGCAGTAAGAAAATTCCGTGAAATAGAGGTATTTTGGTTTTTGAACTTGTTTAGCTAGATTAGCTGGGTTCAACCAGTGGTGTTGCATTAAAAAATTTAAAGAAATGATCTCAAATCCCAGCTTAATATGTGTGCAAACGGAGAATCGAACCATGAGCTAGCTAACCGAGGACCCTGCAACAATCTTCTATCTTTATGGTTTCACGTGACCTTCGAAAAGTTGCAATAAAAGACTTTGAAAACTTTGAAAACTTTGAAAAATGAGTCCCTAAGGGCTTGTTTAGTTCGTTTCCAATAAATGGTGCTCTTAAAAACTTTGAAACTAGTTTCCAAATTTTGTTTCCAATAAATGGTGCTCTTGAAAAGTTCGTTTCCAATAAAAAACTATGAAACTAGTTTCCAAAGTTTCGCGAACTAAACAAGCGCTTAAAAGATGCGACACAGATTCTCTTCAATAAATGGTGCTCTTCAATAAATGGTGCTATGATGAAGTGATGAACCTCATGTTCAATAAGTCTCTCATAAGTCCAGACCTATAATAAGCCCAAAGGGTGTTTGGTTGAATGACTTATAATAAGTCTTTATGGTCTATTGGTCTATATGACTTTTATGCCCCTGTTCAAAGGAGAGAGAGAATGGAAGGGGTAGTAGCTGGAAAGTGGATGTTTGGGGTGGAGACCATCCAAATAAGGCCCTGTTTGGTTTCAATAAGTCCCTGACTTATTAAGTCAGTTGTATTTAAGTCAGTTGTGTTTGGTTATAGGAACTTATAAGTCAGTGAGTAAAGACTGTTTTACCCCTATCCAATGCTCCTGTCTGTGGTCCCACCCGGGGTAGGAGGGGAAAACGAGTGACTTATTTCACTTTAAGTTGGGGTGAAGCTACTTATGGACTTATAAGTCCTTTGCACTTTAAGTCAGTGCTGTTTGGTTACCACAAGTGACTTATTTGTACTTTTTACACTTTAAGTCCCCTGACTTATGGAAACCAAACAGGGCCTAAGTCCCTGTAAACTCCTTTGGAGGGACTTATAGACTTATAATAAGTCCCCAAATAAGTCTGGGTGTTTAGATGAAATTGGACTTATTTGAAATTTATTTAAAAGACTTATAATAAGTCCCTCCTAATCAAACACTAAATGAAACCTGAAAGAAAAAACATGTCCAGATTTGTGGTAGCAGTTCGCTATCGATGGTTAATTTCTCTTTCCGACAACTTGGGCTGCGGGAAAGCTTGCTGATCCATCTGGGCACTGTTTCTTTTCTCTTCTCTTCCTTCCAAACACGTCGACGTCGCCCCTGTTGAGGCCTCGAGGGTGGCATGGCTCCAAATTAAACTGAGGCCTTGTTTGGCAAAACTTTTTAAACTTTGGTGCATTGAGAAGCGTGTGTCAAAGTTTGAAAAGTAAGGGCATGTACAACGGTTGAGACAGCTGCTGTCTATGTATTCTGCCATGTCACACACAGACAGCTGAAAAGACAGATTATACAGTGGGTCGTCTATTTAGCTGTCTGCAAGTTATTTAATTTATCTACAGGCACATAAATCATTGTGATCAAATACAAATGTCATCTTTGTAGCCATTTTGATGCTTGAATGAGAGAACATATAGTACATTCAAATAAGTTTAAGAAAAGCATAAGGTAACAATAAGCAAGAAAAAATTTGTATCATACAAAAATATTTCTAACAAAATATCTTAGTTTGTTAATGGGATATATACTGGTTCGTCAACTTTATATTGTTAAGTGTCCAAAGACTGTATTTTTATTTACTTTCTATCCTCATCCTCCTGCTGTTCCAGAGAGTCCATGGCTATTCCTTGCTTCTATTCTCTCTCAGCAAAGCAAATGGACGAGGCTCGCCCGCGTCGCCGCGCATCGTTCTTGCAAGCTTGCTCTGTTGCTCCTCGCGGCTTAGCTAAGCGCCCGAGCTGCGTGAGCTGTGTCGCTCGCTGTGCAATTGCTCCACCGCCGCCGATGTGCCCGGTCCCTTCGATTGCGCTCTCCAGCCACCTCCGCCTCCAGCAACTCGGCGGAGCAGTCGTCGGCGAGGACACCCGTGAGGCTCGGCGAAGCTGCTGCTGTTAGCGGCGACCCACGGGATGCGAGGTCCCACCGGGAATTGGACGCCGACGGCGAGCTCGGCCCGCCGCGACGAAGGATGACAACGTCGGATCTCGCCCGCGGCCACGGGATGCGAGGTCCCACCGGGAATTGGACGCCGACGGCGAGCTCGGCCCGCCGCGACGAAGGATGACAACGTCGGATCTCGCCCGCGGCGGGCTCGGCTGTCCGTGATGGGGCGCCTCTGCCCCGCGCCGAATCCCACCCCTCAGCGCCGCGGCGGCGGCGCCGGCTCCTCCGCCTCGCCCCAGCGGCCTAGCTCTGCGGTGGCGGTTTTTCAGAGGGTGGAAGGAAAAAGCACGCGCTACTTTGCTGCCAAAGAAAAATCGCGCGCGCGTCTGAACGTATTGGATCCGTGGCGTCGGCGATCAAGACGGAGCTCTCATACAGCGGTCGACGAGAGCCGATGTTTTGCTTCGGAGCACGAGCTCAAGTCGACGAACGAGACGCCGGCTCTTCTATCTCTCTTCATTAAATGAGGGCCACATCGGAGCATCTCGCTGACGGGGCAGCAAAAAGACGACCCTCGTCTCGCCGATGTACGTGCCCTAAGTTGAAGGGGGTGTTTAATTGAAAGTTGCATTGGGAAGCGTAAAAGTAGAGAGGAGGCACGTTTTTCAATGCATTACTTTTGTAACTTTTCAAATTAGTTGAAGGAGGTGTTTAGTTGAAAAGTTGTAACTTTTCAAAAAAGTTTGGAGAAGTTGTAACTTTTCAAACAAGGCCTGAGAGCTTTTCGATGTATAGTATTTGACCACTGTACATTGCAGCGTTGGACCATGCGGGAATCTTTCTTTCTGGCCCACACAGTTATTTCACGTCCGAAAACAACCGGCATCTACTATCGTATTATGTTCGTAGTTAGCAGGAAGTGATCGAGTCTAGCTCAACATTAACTGGTTAACGTGGAAGGTATGTGATCGTGGACCCACCACTCAAGTTTGAGTCCGGTAGCTCAAATTTGGATGTTTATTTTTTCTTTTTAATTGAAACGATATATTTTCTTCTACTCCTTTCCTCCCAAAATAAACGTCGATTTAGCTTTCTAGATATGTATCAAAGTGAATGTATTTAAAAAAGTAAAAGAATAACATTTATTTGAGACAGAGGGGGTTGGTCGGAATAAATGTTCTCCTCCACATGATCTTGTGTAGTTGTGTTGTTGGTTTGATTATGTCTCTTTTTTTTTTGAAACTGGGTTTGATGGTGTCTGAAACTGGGAAGGCACGCACGCATGCGGCATGCCCAGAGCATGTTCTTGTGACAACTGAGGCTAGGCTGTCGAGCAGCTACTGCTCTAGTGTGTGGCTCCAAATCATTCGAACAGAGAGCGCAGCACGAGCACGAGAACCTTGCGGAATCTTTGTGTTAGATTGCATGGTACGAGGACGCAGAAGCTCTCTGCGGTTACGGTCGGGGTAGGGAGAAAATGCTGCACCTTATTTTTCTTCCGATCCATCGGTAGAGTTGTTCTTGCGTCCATGATACTTGGCAACCGTATCTCCGATGTATCGCAACAAAAGGCTCTCCTAGACGATTGGTTATTGCCTTATCGCTTTAGGGGGTGTTTAGTTCACCCATATTTTGCATAATGCACGTGGCCCAATGTATTTTTTCTCTCTGTACACGCGACCCAGTGCATAAACTTTCCACCCATCTAAACACCCCCTTAATTTGCTTATATGCTCAGAAGGCCAAAATCCGTATCAGAGCGACAGCTAAGCAGTGTTTCTTTGGAGGTTGAAAAAATTTTGCAAAAAAGAATCTTTCTTGCATGGAGTATTAAATGAAGTCTATTTGCAAAACCTCTTCACGGATGAGCGTAACTTTTCGAGACGAATCTAATGAGCCTAATTAATCCATGATTTGCTACAGTAATGCTGCAGTAATCATCCTCGAATCGTGCGGTCAAAGGCCTCGTTAGATTCGTCTCGCGAATTTACCAGGGGTTGTGGAGGTAGTTTTGTAAACTGACTTTATTTAATACCCCTAATTAGTGGTCAAAGGAGGGTGAAAAATTTTTTCACCCTCATGCCATCATTGCCGTATCCATGTGCACGTACGTACTATGCAGCAGTGTCATGGTCGCCTCTCCCCGGCCGCCAAGCGCTAGCGTACGAGAAAACGTGACAACCCGTCAAAACCAGAGGACATGAAAGGGTGGTGCCATCCTACGTATAAAATGCACAAGTAAAGACCCAGATATTATCAAGGTACGGTTCGACGGTGCCTACCTGCCCTTCTGTCTGCGCCCTACACATGTTGTTGTTCTGTTGCTTTGATGATGGTGAGGACTGAGTCGGAAAATGTACAGGCATGCAATAATGCAACGCTATGAACCGAAGCGCTGACACGCTTTTTCAGACCAATCTTGGCTCGGATCGTCTCGTGGGCAACAGAGAGACGGGGGAGCAGTAGACCGATACCGATCCACCACAATAGTGTCAGGCTGTTAGGGCCCTCGCATTTGCTTGTTCGGATCTAGTGTAAAAGTTTGGATCGGTAAAAAATAAATCGCTGTATCCTTTTACAGTGTGCCACTATTTGCTTCTAAGTGTAATTTAGCCGTTATTTAGCGATATACCCGTTCCTCTATTTGACCGGATATTAGCTGTTTTTGAGGTCCTGTTTACCCCGCTATTTGAAACATTGATCTAAACAATTGCTTTCTAAACTACACACAATCACCCACACCCAGTAGTATTCACTCGTGCGCATTAAGTACTTTGCCCATTCCCTTTAAGGCTTGTTTGATCCTTACATTAAGATCTATCTAGCTATTTGGAATTGACCGTTTGGGTAGTAGTTGGTTTTATACTATGAGCACTTATTAGCAGATTTTAATCATGAGTCTATTTTGTTCTAGTCCCAAAATAAATCCTGATATTTTGTTGTATCTTTTATAAGTCTCTTGTTGTATCTATCGTTTCCAGGAATAAATCCAAAATAACCGAACAAGGCCTAAGTAATGTGCCACATAAATAATATGGCATGTCATCGCAATTATGAAGAGAGAGAAAATGAGTTCCATCCCCCTAATAAAACTTGGTTTACACAATCACCAGCCCAATGAAACTCTTACACATATACATTGAGGGCTAATAGAGTATTATTTCATCATATCCCTCGCCTAATTAAACAGTTCCACATCATATGGGAATTAGATGTCATATCTTAAAAAAAGTGAAATGAAAACCTTGCATAGTTTCATTTTACTCTAGATAACGTAGGGAACAATGTAGTGAAGTGTGCGCAGGAACGTAGAGCACGTCAACCACGCGGGAATCTTTTATGACTTCTGAGTCTTTTTCTTCGGGTTCGGTTCTGACTTCGGAGTTGTGGGCAATTTCTATCAGCCGTTGAGGCGCTGAGACCAAATAGGCACCGTACGTCCGTACCAAATCCTATCAGCCATTGGCCAGTTTATACAGTTGAGGCCTTGCTATTGGAGTGTCTGCTTGCTGGAGTGTCAGCTGTCAAGCAGCATGCTGCCAATGAGCGTACAGGCAATCACGTGTTGAGCAGCCTGGTATTTGTTGTATTGCCGCCTCTGCCATCTGCCTACTGCCAAGAAACATCAAAATCCTTTCTTTCAAAAGAAACGTCAAAATCCTACAGGGAAATATGGAGTACATAGTGCTGGGTTTCGCGATGTACTAGTCTATCTGATTTCAGGGAGATCGACATATTATCCAATATAATACAATATTTTGTCTTTGCAAATATTTTTCTAAAAAATGTACTATATATAAGAGGATGCTTTGTCTCTGTTTTGCTTTTTTTTTATCGTCTAATAAAGCTAGCGGCTAAACTTTTGGTGTTCTTTCATAAAAAAGTACATACGAGGATGCTGAGATGCTATGCTAGGTTCGGATCTTTAAGTCAAAATTTTGTGGAGCAATATCCATTGCAAGTCAAAATTTTGCATCATCTTCTACCCAAACAAGACCGCAATGTGGTAGGAGAGAGAGAGAGAGAGAGAGAGAGAGGGGAATGAAAAAGAAAGAACATCACATCATCGATCTTGTGGACTGTAATCATTATTCATAACAATAACCGCCAGATTTAACATGCCTATAAACTACCCACTATTGAAAATATTTTGCTTCTAAATTAAACATATGTCTCTATAAAATCCCCTATGTGCGTTTTTACCTACAAAGAGGGAGAAAGCTGGCCTGAAAAACTCAAATATCTACTTTCTAACTTACCCAAGTTCACCTATAACAAAATATATATATTTAGCATATCTCTGCGGACTATAGAACTAAATACCATGTCATTAATACCCACATATAACGAATATAGGTGATCACGAGCAATGAAAAAGCAACTTGGCCCAAGATTGTGATCTAGTGAGGACTATAGAACTCGGTTATTAACATGTACTGATATATTTTCTACAAAACGTTAATAGTGTACGCAAATATATATAGCTCGGCTGTTTTTTCTTAAAGAATAGCACAAGACAATACTATACAGTGCTAACTTGAACATAGAGCGGAAAGTAGATCACACAAATAGGTAGTCCTGAGAGGCTACATACAGAATTAAAAAAAAACAACGATAACGGTGCACAGATGTGCAGTGTCTACACGCCGTTTCTGGTTACTGGTTTCCATACTCTGTAGCTTGAGCTAGCAGAGGACAGAGGTCCTCGAGAAGGTCGACGTAAAACGTGCGGAACGCGTCCATCTCCGCACGCGGCAGTGCCAGCCCGACCTCGATGCCGCCGTCCCCGTCGCGGCCGCTCTCCGCCAGCGCCAGCGCGCCCGTCCGTTCCACGGACGCGATCTCCACCTTCCTCGGCCGCCCCCACGGCCCGCCCAAGTCCGCCGCCGCGTACAGCCGCAGCTTTGGCGACCCAGCCACGGTCACTGTGCGCGCGGACGCGTGCTCCCGCACGGAACGCACCCACCCGGGCGCGTCCCGGAGCGCCCGCCCTTCCTCCGCGAGCCCCTCGATCACACGCCATATGGCCGCTGCGGCGGCGGCCGCGGTGAGCCCGCCGCGCTCTCCGGCCACGACGCGGCAGAGACCCAGGCAGTTGCCGAAGTAGTTCGCCGGTATCGGCGGGCTCGCGCGTGGCTTGCACCCGGTCACGAACCCGAACTGCGCGTGGGATGCGGCCGCTCCGTCCCCGCTGCGGCGCGCGTGCACGATGCCCGCCCACGCGGCGCCGCAGGCCAGCGCGTAGGGTGAACACCGCGCCGAGGTCTCATACTCGACGTGCCTCCCGAGCGCACGGAGCTGCTTGTCCGTGAACCGGAACGTTGCGAGCACGACGCCAGGGCGCCGGCTGAGGTCCCAGTCGTCGAGGCGCCTGTCTCCGGCTGCGGCGAGAGCTCGGTGGTCGCGCAGGAACGCCTCCCGGAGCCCGGAGTCGTCCCGCACGACGCCGCGGTCGAACAGCGGGGGCACGTCCATCGCCACCGCCTTCTTGCACTCGGCGCCGAGGCGGTGGATAGCAGCCCACGTCTTGAGGAAGTGCGCGTAGCTGGAGCCGTCGGCCACGGCGTGGTGCAGCGTCGTGCCGATGCAAATGCCGGCACGAGGGAACACTGTGACCTGAACGGCGAGGACGTCCTGCGACCGAGAGTCACCGTCTTTCGGCAGCGTGGGCAGCAGCGGATGGAGCCTCGAGGTGTCACGGGCGTGGTCGCCGGCGAGGTCTTCGAAGTCGTCGCCGCTGACTGCCACGGTCAGCCGGACAAAGTCGCCGTGCGAGAACACGACCTCCGGCGCCACGCCCTCGGCCATTTCGCACGTCAGCTTCCCGGCCAATGGATAGAAGTGGTGCAGCGCGGCGGCGAGGGACTTCTTGAACTTTGGCAGCTCGCGGAGCGTGAAGTCGGAGACGCCGAGGAGGTCGGCATTGTCGTAGAAGAATAGACGTTGCACGGGCGGGAAGCCCCAGAAAACGAGGTCGAAGAACGTGAGCGGCAGCGCTCGTGGCTGCCCCGCCGCCAGTGCCGGCGACGGCAAGACGTGACACTGCTCCACGACGGTCACGGGGTGAAGTGGCTGAGGCGCCATCGTGGCGGGCAGAGACTCTTGGGCGGGTGCAATGGTGCTTTTACCCTGGCTCTGTTCCAATGGCTCTCTCTCGATTATCTAGTGGACCTGCTGAAGGCACCGCTATGTATGTATGGACACGCTGGTTCTATGGCGATGGTGGTGAACTGGTGATGGTGGTCGGTAGAGAAGCTGGAGGAGGCCTACCGGACGGGGACGAGGCAATCGGCCTGCGATGCTACGTCTAGGTTATGGCATGGCAATGGGAGCTAATAGTGGATTTGGCAGCAGAAAACACCTGATAATAGTAATGCCGTTTTGTTTCCCAAAAGAAAAGGAAAAACTTACAGCAATGGCAAGCGAGGCAGTAGCAGACAGGCCATCCCCGGCCCAAGGCCCCAACGCAAGGGCCCCCAAGGCCCAACTCAAGGGCCCAGCTGCCCAGACCTTTGCTTATTTAAACGCTACACCAGCGTGCAGCTGATATCTCGCACATAACACAGCTGACAGCCCTGAGCAAGTGAGCAGGAGCAGAAACGCTGAAGATGGCGCCCACGCCTTCCGACCTCGCTGGCGCGGAGCCGTTCCGCGTGTTCGTGGGCTACGACTCCCGCGAGGACATGGCGTACCGCGTGTGCCGTCGCTCCCTGCTGTGCCGCTCCTCCATCCCGCTGGACGTGGTCCCCATCGTGCAGCAGGAGCTCCGCGAGGCGGGGCTCTACTGGCGGGAGCGCGGCCCCACCGAGAGCACCGAGTTCTCCTTCACCCGCTTCCTGACGCCGCACCTCGCGGGTTACCGCGACTGGGCGCTCTTCGTGGACTGCGACTTCCTCTTCGTCGCCGACGTCGCGGAGCTGGCGCGCCTCGCCGACCCGCGCTACGCCGTGCTGTGCGTGCACCACGACTACGCGCCCAGGGAGGCCACCAAGATGGACGGCGCCGTGCAGACGGTGTACCCGCGCAAGAACTGGTCCTCCATGGTGCTCTTCAACTGCGGCCACCCCAAGAACCGCGCCGCGCTCACACCGGAGGCCGTCAGCACGCAGACCGGCGCCTACCTCCACCGCTTCATGTGGCTCGACGACGCCGAGGTCGGGGAGGTCCCGTTCGTGTGGAACTTCCTCGTGGGCCACAACGCCGTCGACCCCGCCGACGAGGCCGGAACGGCGCCGCGCGCGATACACTACACTTCCGGGGGGCCCTGGTTCGAGAGGTACAAGGACTGCGAGTTCGCCGACGTCTGGGTCCAGGAGCGCGACGCCTACGAGGCCGAGGAGAAGGCGAAG
This sequence comes from Alloteropsis semialata, assembly GCA_004135705.1. Taxonomy (NCBI): domain Eukaryota; kingdom Viridiplantae; phylum Streptophyta; class Magnoliopsida; order Poales; family Poaceae; genus Alloteropsis; species Alloteropsis semialata. The sequence goes on along the minus strand of CM014270.1, from coordinate 73,616,871 downwards.
GTCCGCGAGGATGATGATGCCAAGACCGCCGTACAAATGGCACCTGCGGTGGTGCCGGTGGACGCATGAGGCGAGCGACATCCGCCGCCGGTGTACCGCTGCTTGTTATAGGAATCAAACCCCTAGGTTTGAGGTCCTGTGTATCTCGTTAATGTATCTTCTAATAAGGTTTCTAGGCGGAGACAGCGAGACGTTCGGGGTGACGTAGCCAGCTCAAGACTGGCAGCGTCTCCAGTGCGAAACGTTAACTGCCATATGTGCGTGTGAGGGAAATAGTCTGTGCAAGCATGTGTGTGCACTGTATTTTAAGGAATAAATTAAAAAATAGATAAATTGATGTACTGTGTATTGTGCAAAAGATGTGTTTGGATCGATGGACCGCTTGTTGTTATTACAAATTTACAATACTACAAAGGTAACCATTGCATATCAAGTCACAACCTGGAGACCGGTTTTTTCAAATTGGCGTGCGGCCAACCCTCACCTCGCCGCACCGTAACGCACCACGGGCCACGGCCCTGCTCCGCTAGCGCAACCATCGGTGGTTGGTGCTGATGCCATGGCCGCTCGTCTCACTAGAACACTGACGGTCGACAGGTGATGATGATGTCTCAAGCCCTGCAGTGAAGAGCAGCTTGTCCGGGAGCAAACCACTTCACCCCGTCACACTGTCCTGGAGCAAGAGGGTGGCGACAGCGCCGCTTCAAAGCAAGAGGATGGCGACGGCACCGCTGCCGTTGCCTCTCACCTACAAATACATCGGCTTGGCGATGAATGCTGCTAGTACCGTTGTATGTAAATTATTTATCACTAATTTTACACATAGTTGTTACTCCCTCTGTCCCAAAAAAATGCAATTCTAGCACAGTGTCACGTTTTAGTATCTCAAGTTTGCCCAATTATTATTAAAAAATATCAATATTTATAATATAAAATAAATATCATTAGATTAGTTACAAAATGTATTTTCATAATAAATTTATTTAGAGCCATAAATATGAATATAATTTGCTAGAAACTTGGTCAAACGTGAACCACTTTAGATGGCACACAACCCATAGTTGCATTCTTTTTGAGACAGAGGGAGTAGTACCGTTGTATAAAAATTGATAGTGTCCTTGCGAAAAAATGATAGAATAATTCAAAACATATAGAGCGTGGGTCTTATTTTATAGATCTAATCTTAAAAACACGATGTTGCAAATAGAACTAAAACAGATGTACTACTCCGTTAGATAAGAGAACAACGGTCATTAGAAAACTAGATGGACAATTTTGCTCTTGTCTGGTTGTAGGCCCTCCAACCACGATGAATTAGCCCACCTCCCCGCAATTTAACTGACGTGTAGCCCATCTCCCTTGCGCATCGCCGTGTGCCTTTTTACCTATCCCATGATCTTAATAAGCTCAAAAAGAAAAAAAAAAACTAACAACGTGCAGCCCACCTCCCTTGCGCGGCGTTGCCATGTGGTTTTTACCTATCCCTTGATCTTGAGCTAAAAAAAACTAACCCATGATCTAAATGGAGAGCCCTCTCGATTTAGTGCTATCAATAGAACCCCTCTAACTGAAAATAGGAGGATATGTTACGCAGACTAAAAAGGAAAGAAAATGAAATAGTAACAAATCAAATCAAGGGAGTAAGAAACAACTCACCGCTCAACCTTCACCTCCGCCGACCACCTAGTCTTCGCCGGCGATGACTCCAACTCTGGCAAACTTCGATTCAGGTTATGATCTCGAGTTGAAGTTAGGGTTTCAGGTTGGCAGAGGATTTGTAGATGCGGGGTATAAAGAGATGGCCAATGGAGGCGGCCGGACCGGCGGTGGGATCGGTGTGTTGGTGGGACGGCCGATCCGCCCCATGGGGCATTCACGCGCCACGGCAGCTACGCGCTCCTCCGACTTGACGGCGTAGAACATGGGCGTGGCCACCGGCCCCGGCGCGACGCTGTTGGCCGTGATCCGCGTCCCGGCGAGCTCCTTGGCCAGCACCTTGGTCATCGCCTCCACGGCCGCCTTGGTCGCCACGTACGCGCCGGACCCCGGCCGCAGTGACGCCACGTTGGAGGACGAGAAGGTGATGATGCGCCCCCCGCCGCCGCGCACCAGCCGCCGCGCCGCCTCGCGGCAGCACAGGAAGGCGCCGCGCGCGTTCACGCCGAACGAGCGGTCCCACTGCTCGGCCGACGTCTCGGCGATGGGCGGGTACGCCGCGTCCTGCACCCCCGCCGCGGCCACCAGGACGTGCAGCTCCGGCCCGAACGCCTCCTGCGCCGCGTCGAACAGCCGCGCCACCTGTGCCGGGTCGGACATGTCCGCGGCCACCGCGACGGCGCGCGGCGGCAGGGAGCCCGAGTTGAGCGCCGCCACAAGCTGCTCCGCGGGGGCCGGGTCGCCCACGTAGCCGACCACCACGCGGGCGCCGAGGGACGCCAGGTGCGCGGTGACGGCGGCACCGATGCCGCCGGAGCCTCCCGTCACGATGGCCACCCGGCCTCGAAGCGGCTCGGGCGGATTCGGCGCTGCTGGGTGCGCAGCGTTCAATGGCGTGCTCGTTGTCATCGAGTTCCAAGCAGTGGTCGGAGTGGATGTGGTGTAGGCCGGAGGCGTCCACCGTCTCCTTTTTATAAATAGATCCCATTCCCATCTGGGCTAAAAGATAGCCAATTATTTTGTCTAGGTAGTACATCCGATACAATACAGACTAGTACGAAGAAAATACAGAAAGGCAATGCAGCAAATACATTCATTTCATGAGCTCTCTTGCCCTTTCACACACCAGCGATAGTAGGAATAGGATCCTCGTAGAACAGCTCCTTGAATCTGGCTAGGCTCTTGGGCTCCATGGCCACGACGACGTCGAGCCGGCCGTCGCCGTCCGGGCCGGGGACGAGGTACACGAGGCCGCTGAACTGGAGGCACGCGCGGCTCATGAACACCGGCCGGCCCCAGCCGAAATCCGCGTCGTAGATCGGCAGCCCCTGCCAGCTTATGACCCACAGGTCCGTCTCCGGCATCACCCACTCCCCCTTGCGAAGCCCCGCCGCGTCGCGCACCACCTGCTCCAGGTAGTCCACCAGCGACCGGATGTACTCGTCGTCCAGCCAGGCGGCGGCGCCGGAGATCCTGTCCGCGGCGGCGTCGAGAGGCTCGGAGACGACGTCGCCCACCTTGGCCACCGCCGACGCGCGGAAGATAGCGTTGCCGAGGTACCCGTCCGGGAGCGGCGGGGCGATGCGGGAGCGCGCGTCGGCGGTCATGTACAGGCGGGTCTCCTCCGTTCCCGCGAGGCCGCGCGCCGTGCACGCGCACCGCCACACGTGGGCGACCACGGCCTTGAACGTCGAGAGTTTCTTGCCGCCCTTGAGCGCGTCCACCTGGTTCTTGGACACGGCCAGGATGGCCGAGTCGAACGGGACCTTCGAACCGCCCCCGTGCCGGGAGTACTCCGCGTGGTCAAAGCGCACGACGGGAGGGGAGCGCGCGCGGAGGAGCGTGCGGTCCAGCCACGGGCGCGGCGGCGCGGCCTCGCCGGCGCCTCTCGCGATGGCGGCCCACGTGTTCACGAAGTCGAGCGCCGCGAGGCCGTCCGCCGCCGTGTGGTGGATTGCCGCGCCGACGCACACCCCGCCGCACTTAAAGAACGTCACCTGCAGAGGCGCCTCTCGTTAGCGTTGCAGCCAACGACCCTCTCTCTATGCATAATGCATGCTCTGATTGCACGTTGTGCAGAGGCGTGACCTGGAACATGGCTAAAATGCCGGCGCGGCCGTCGGCGCCGTCGGCCGAGGGGACAAGCATCCGCCGCAGCTCGTCCGACGGGACGAAGCCGCCGAGGTCTTGGAGTGTACCGTCGGCGCGCGCGGTGACGAAGAGCGCGCCGTCGCCGGTGCAGTGGATCTCCGGGCGGCCAGCGCCGTCACGCGCGAGCCGGCCGGCGAGGGGGTAGAAGGGGACAAGCGCCTTGGACAGGGCGGCCTTGAGGACGTCCGGCGAGAAGAAGGCTGGGCCGTGGTGGCTGGGCCGGTACACGTAGACGGTGGGCGTGTGGCTCCTGGCCACGAGGAGGTCGAGGTTGGAGAGCCACACGCCATGGTTGGGCGTCGCCGCCTCGCTGGGCGCCACCATGCAGGACTCGAGGATCTCCACCGCCATTTCTGCTAGGAGAGCTAGTGGATCGATGCACTGAGAGAGAGGCTAAACTCTGCAGCTCAGTTATCTGTCGGGGCGTCGTGTCATAAATCGTGAGGATTTCATCGGTACGGACGTGCATCCACTATTTCAGCATCCAACATGTATTGCGATCTTCATGTTCACGTGGATGGAGATCAACGCTATCGCATCAATGATTTGGCTGTGACGATTGATCTCAATTCTCAAGAAACAACGCCACGAGTACATGGAGGTGGACGCAATACTCGATAAGAGGTTAGCAATGCATTGCCGCGTTGGTCTTGGTCGAGCATTGCGAGAGTGCAGCACTGAAATTTAACTAGCTAATGGCTACGTAAAACATTTCTTTAGCTAGCTAAAAGCAGAAAGAGGTGTATGAATTCACTAGCTAATTTGATTAGTCGGACTATCTTACCCTTCATCCACGCTTCATTAATTACATGCATATAGTATATTGGCAGTAAGAAAATTCCGTGAAATAGAGGTATTTTGGTTTTTGAACTTGTTTAGCTAGATTAGCTGGGTTCAACCAGTGGTGTTGCATTAAAAAATTGAGTAAATTTCACTGGGGGTCCGTTAACTTTACCCGAAGTTCCATCTAGGTCCATCAACTAAAAAAGCGGTCATCTAGGTCCACAAACTATTAAAGTGGGAGAGTGGAGGTCCACGGTCGTCCACGCAGGCACTTTTCGCCTACGTGGCGATGCCAGCGTGGCATGATTTTGCAAAAAGGCCCTTGAAAACTCGTGGTTGTCGCCATGGAGACCCTGGCCTCATGTCTCCTCTCCCATCCCTCTCAAACATTTCATCGAGCATGTCGTGAGCGCGGTCGCCTACGCCGCCGCTGCTCCCGCCCTTCGCCGCCGAGTTCCTCCCCGCCGACCTCCCCATGCTGCTCGCCCACAAGCTCACCCTCGGTACCTACCTCGCTGTCGTTTGCGCTGCTCGGCGTCTGGGACGGCCTCCCTCCGCCTCCGCATCGGCGGCGCGCCAGCGCTCCTTCGACGAGCTTTGGAGGCACGGCCGCAGCAGCGCGGCTGGGGAGCCACGGCCGGGTCGGCGAGGCAGCGCCGCTGCAGTGGGCTCTGGTGGCGCGAACGGGGCGAGCTCGGGTGGCGCGGCCACACGAGCTGCGGTGGCGGCGGCTGAGGCGGCATCGTGCTACAGATGGGATGAATGAACTCCTGACGGATTTGACTCAAATTGGAGGTGAAGAAAGGTTTAACAGGTTGTGGCGAAAAGAATTTGTGCGGACTCTGTTTTGGAGGTGAAGAAAGGTTTAACAGGTTTGCGAATTGGACCGTAGGGCGGACTCTGTTTTTGTGCGGCAGATGAGCAGAGGATAAGCTCTCGAGGTCCTGCATATTTGCTTGCTTGGCGTTCGCGGCAGCGAAGGCGCGATGGCCATCGAGGACCTGTCGGCGGACGTACTGGCCCTCGTGCTCCGTCGCGTCGACGGCATGTCGCTGGCCGCGCTCGGCTACGCGTCCACTGCCTTCCACGACCTCGCCGCCAACCCAGACGTCTGGCGCGCGCTCTGGCAGCCCTTGCTTAGCGACGTCCCCTCCATGGACCCCCAGGGCCACCACCGCCTCTTCGCCGATGCGTTCCTATTCCCGTTCCCTGCTGGGTCAACGTCGTCGATCTCGGCGTCGCACCGCCGCCTCCCGCGCTCCTCGTCTCGTCCGTTGACCTCCACCACAGCGGTGCCTGCATCATGTCGCGCATCGTGGAGACGGACGCCGCGTCGGGGTGGTTCATGGTGCAGAATGCTACCCGGTCGGTGCGCGTGCTCCGGCCTGAGCGCGGTGGTGTTTGTTGTCCCACAGCTGTGGCGCCCGACGACGCAGCGACGCGGACACGGCCACCATCGTTGACCGGCCTGACCGGAGCGCCACGCACCGTGGTCAGAGGAGGGGGAGGACGGGGGGAGACGGCTGCGGGCTGCTGCGGGCGAGCTGTCCACGACGACGTCGCCGCAGCCGGCGGAGGACCGGTGGTGGGCGAGCTTCCCGGACAAGGGAGGGAAGACGGCGAGCACGGCGGCAATGGAGGACCTCAGAGAGAGGATGAGGTATAGGCCGCGCCACCCGATCTCGCCCCCGACCGCGCCGCCTGAGCCCACCGCAGCGGCACTGCCTCGCCGGCCCGGTAGCGCGAACGACGGCGGGTAGGTGCCGAGGGTGAGCTTGTGGGTGAGCAGCGCGGGGAGGTCGGCGGGGAGGAAGTTGACGGCGGAGGGCGGGAGCAACGGTGGCGCTCGTGACATGCTTGATGAAACGCCTGAGAGCGAAGGGAGGGAGGGGTGTGGAGTGGAGAAGAAATGAGAGATAGAGGGGGTCTTTTGTAAAATGTTGCCATGCTGGCACCGCCCTGTAGGTGAAATGTGCCACCGTGGACGGCTTTGGACCTCCACTGTGCCACTTTAATAGATCGTGGACCCAAATGACCGGTTTTTTAGTTAACGGACCTAGATGGGACGAGGGCAAAAGTTAATGGACCCCAGTGAAATTTACTCTAAAAAATTTAAAGAAATGATCTCAAATCCCAGCTTAATATGTGTGCAAACGGAGAATCGAACCATGAGCTAGCTAACCGAGGACCCTGCAACAATCTTCTATCTTTATGGTTTCACGTGACCTTCGAAAAGTTGCAATAAAAGACTTTGAAAACTTTGAAAACTTTGTCCCTAAGGGCTTGTTTAGTTCGTTTCCAATAAATGGTGCTCTTAAAAACTTTGAAACTAGTTTCCAAAGTTTGTTTCCAATAAATGGTGCTCTTGAAAAGTTCGTTTCCAATAAAAAACTATGAAACTAGTTTCCAAAGTTTCGCGAACTAAACAAGCGCTTAAAAGATGCGGACACAGATTCTCTTCAATAAATGGTGCTATGATGAAGTGATGAACCTCATGTTCAATAAGTCTCTCATAAGTCCAGACCTATAATAAGCCCAAAGGGTGTTTGGTTGGATGACTTATAATAAGTCTTTATGGTCTATTGGTCTATATGACTTTTATGCCCCTGTTCAAAGGAGAGAGAGAATGGAAGGGGTAGTAGCTGGAAAGTGGATGTTTGGGGTGGAGACCATCCAAATAAGGCCCTGTTTGGTTTCAATAAGTCCCTGACTTATTAAGTCAGTTGTATTTAAGTCAGTTGTGTTTGGTTATAGGGACTTATAAGTCAGTGAGTAAAGACTGTTTTACCCCTATCCCATGCTCCTGTCTGTGGTCCCACCCGGGGTAGGAGGGGAAAACGAGTGACTTATTTCACTTTAAGTTGGGGTGAAGCTACTTATGGACTTATAAGTCCTTTGCACTTTAAGTCAGTGCTGTTTGGTTACCACAAGTGACTTATTTGCACTTTTTACACTTTAAGTCCCCTGACTTATGGAAACCAAACAGGGCCTAAGTCCCTGTAAACTCCTTTGGAGGGATTTATAGACTTATAATAAGTCCCCAAATAAGTCTGGGTGTTTAGATGAAATTGGACTTATTTGAAATTTATTTAAAAGACTTATAATAAGTCCCTCCTAATCAAACACTAAATGAAACCTGAAAGAAAAAACATGTCCAGATTTGTGGTAGCAGTTCGCTATCGATGGTTAATTTCTCTTTCCGACAACTTGGGCTGCGGGAAAGCTTGCTGATCCATCTGGGCACTGTTTCTTTTCTCTTCTCTTCCTTCCAAACACGTCGACGTCGCCCCTGTTGAGGCCTCGAGGGTACCTGTGGCATGGCTCCAAATTAAACTGAGGCCTTGTTTGGCAAAACTTTTTAAACTTTGGTGCATTGAGAAGCGTGTGTCAAAGTTTGAAAAGTAAGGGCATGTACAACGGTTGAGACAGCTGCTGTCTATGTATTCTGCCATGTCACACACAGACAGCTGAAAAGACAGATTATACAGTGGGTCGTCTATTTAGCTGTCTGCAAGTTATTTAATTTATCTACAGGCACATAAATCATTGTGATCAAATACAAATGTCATCTTTGTAGCCATTTTGATGCTTGAATGAGAGAACATATAGTACATTCAAATAAGTTTAAGAAAAGCATAAGGTAACAATAAGCAAGAAAAAATTGTATCATACAAAAATATTTCTAACAAAATATCTTAGTTTGTTAATGGGATATATACTGGTTCGTCAACTTTATATTGTTAAGTGTCCAAAGACTGTATTTTTATTTACTTTCTATCCTCATCCTCCTGCTGTTCCAGAGAGTCCATGGCTATTCCTTGCTTCTATTCTCTCTCAGCAAAGCAAATGGACGAGGCTCGCCCGCGTCGCCGCGCATCGTTCTTGCAAGCTTGCTCTGTTGCTCCTCGCGGCTTAGCTAAGCGCCCGAGCTGCGTGAGCTGTGTCGCTCGCTGTGCAATTGCTCCACCGCCGCCGATGTGCCCGGTCCCTTCGATTGCGCTCTCCAGCCACCTCCGCCTCCAGCAACTCGGCGGAGCAGTCGTCGGCGAGGACACCCGTGAGGCTCGGCGAAGCTGCTGCTGTTAGCGGCGACCCACGGGATGCGAGGTCCCACCGGGAATTGGACGCCGACGGCGAGCTCGGCCCGCCGCGACGAAGGATGACAACGTCGGATCTCGCCCGCGGCCACGGGATGCGAGGTCCCACCGGGAATTGGACGCCGACGGCGAGCTCGGCCCGCCGCGACGAAGGATGACAACGTCGGATCTCGCCCGCGGCGGGCTCGGCTGTCCGTGATGGGGCGCCTCTGCCCCGCGCCGAATCCCACCCCTCAGCGCCGCGGCGGCGGCGCCGGCTCCTCCGCCTCGCCCCAGCGGCCTAGCTCTGCGGTGGCGGTTTTTCAGAGGGTGGAAGGAAAAAGCACGCGCTACTTTGCTGCCAAAGAAAAATCGCGCGCGCGTCTGAACGTATTGGATCCGTGGCGTCGGCGATCAAGACGGAGCTCTCATACAGCGGTCGACGAGAGCCGATGTTTTGCTTCGGAGCACGAGCTCAAGTCGTCGACGAACGAGACGCCGGCTCTTCTATCTCTCTTCATTAAATGAGGGCCACATCGGAGCATCTCGCTGACGGGGCAGCAAAAAGACGACCCTCGTCTCGCCGATGTACGTGCCCTAAGTTGAAGGGGGTGTTTAATTGAAAGTTGCATTGGGAAGTGTAAAAGTAGAGAGGAGGCACGTTTTTCAATGCATTACTTTTGTAACTTTTCAAATTAGTTGAAGGAGGTGTTTAGTTGAAAAGTTGTAACTTTTCAAAAAAGTTTGGAGAAGTTGTAACTTTTCAAACAAGGCCTGAGAGCTTTTCGATGTGTAGTATTTGACCACTGTACATTCACTACCGGAGATACCCTCATCGGTCACGGTTCGTAACCCTCATAGGTACCGGTTCTGGAACCGGTACCGCGACACCGTGACTAAAGGGGGGCGGCCTTTGGTACCGGGTCCAGAACCGGTACCAAAGGCTGTTTTGGTTATTTTTTTAAATGTTTGATATTTGGGTTAGTTATATACAAATCTACGCGCCTACGTGTCTGCTCGTCATATGTCGTACACGATCTTTCACGCAATAAGATTGAAGTCGTCGCAATTATCAATTCATTTTGACCCGACTTTGATTGCATTTTTTTCGAACATTCAAATATAAACATTTGAGATCGGCCAATACAAAAGTTAGAGC
>CM014270.1:73570174-73606046 GCA_004135705.1 Alloteropsis semialata | reverse complement strand
TTCCTCCGCCCTTGCGTCCGGTGCGCCGCCTCCCCCATCCGCCCCAGCCCAAGGTAAGGGCGGGGATGGGTTCCCCGTCAGCCCCTCTTGCTCCCGCGCTTGCCCGTGGCCGCCGCCGTGGCCGGGAGCCACCGGTCGCCGGCGAGCCGAGCCGGCCGAGCCGGCCGACTCCCCCTCCCCTGTTCCGGCCTGAAGAAAGAAGAAGGCCGGCCCCTTTTGCCAAAACCCCCTCCCTTATGTCCAAATCTCGAAAGAGACCCCCCCTTTAGAATACTTCAAGAAAACCCCCTATCTCTTTAGTACAATTCCAAAAGAGACCCCTGGCCATTACCCAAACCATCCAACCACTTTCCAATATTACAAATCAGCCCTTCCACCATATAAACTAATTACAGAAAGGTCCCTGGATTCTTTTAAACCTCTCAAACAAGTCCTAAACCTCCCCGTTAAGCCCTAATCATCCCTAAACTCGTCATTTTATGCGTCAAACTTCTCCAAAACTCCACCAAACTCGAACACGTCTTTCTTTCATCTATTCCGACCGAGCTATACACAAATCATCCCAAAATAATCTCCTTTCCTATTTTATTTTATCGTTTCCTGTTTCGAGCTCATCGGTAAAGGTTTGATTGTTTTCTTTTTATGTGTTTTGTTGTGTGTGCCGTAGACGACGGTATAATCGAGGAGGAGCCACCGGAATACGCAGGAGAGTACCGCGAGCCCGAATCCGACGACCCGTACCGCGAGCAGGAACTCCCGGAAGCTTTTGACGGCAAGTCCAATCCCATCCTTTGATGTATGTTTATCCCAGTTTTATAAACACAACCTATTGGCCTTTGATAATTGCATTGTCTTTATTGAAAACCCGGTTGGATAGCCACTCCTTGATTGTTATAACCATTCCTTGATAACCTAGTTATCACTAAATATGATTTGCTCTGTTGGTTGATAACCTTTGCTTAGAATGCTTAGGACTTGTTCTAATTACTTAATCAATCATGACAATTACTGGTTTTTATAAAGAATAAAAGTGTGAGTGTGTTGAGTAAAGGCTTGGGTTTTTGGGTTTTGAAAGTAAAGAAAGTGTTGGATAAAATGGATGGGTATTTCTTTGTGAAATACCATTTGGTGGCTTGTACCTTTGTGGTTAAGCAAGTTGGGAGATATCCATTTTGTCCGATTTTAAACCGAGGTGATGTGTTCATCTTGCCTAACCCACTTATCTCGTACAACCACTTGACTCTTGTATGGTGCAAGGGCTTAGTCTAAATCCCACTAGCCATGCTGTTAGTTGTCTGGTGGCAGGTGTGCAGCGAGAAAACCAAGTGCCGTCTTAGTGACATGGTTGCCGACTTGGTGTCATAAACCCCTTGGTTATTTTCTCGTGATGGCTAGGCAGTTTTGGCTATGGTGGTTAATGGCTTCGATAGGATCCGCACTGGCACTAAGGTGATCGTGTTGCGGTACCCTACTTGTGGTGAAAGTGTACACCTCTGCAGAGTTTCCAAACTATTCGAATAGCCGTGCCCACGGTTATGGGCGAGTTATGGCTTGGTCACAATACCGAAGGTTTTGGGATGGGTTGGAGTGCGTGTTTTGGAAATGTGTTCGGCTTTGTGCCAAGAGCTACGGCGGATGGGAAATCCGGTAGCATTTAAAATTGGGATCCTTTGTGGATCAACCCCCACTTACTTAGTTGTGTTACTTAAGCTTGCTTTGCTAAAGTTTTCCTTGATAAACCATTGCATGAGTAAAACTGGCTTTATTGCAAATAAACCTTAGCCTTATTCCTTGATATATCCTGTGCATAATTCTGTGTTAACCCCTCCGTGGGTGTGGTTGGACTTGCTGAGTACTTTTGTACTCACCCTTGTATTTGTTGCTTCAGAAGAAGACCCGGACTTTGTCGTTGAGGACGCCGAGTAGGTGGTCGTGCCCGCACCCGACTTTGCCTGTGGAGTTTGGTCCTACCCAAGATGCTTTCGCTGTCGCACAACTCTGATCCTTTTGTTGAACCGGTCTGGTTCATCATTTGGCTCATAGCCGTAGTTTACCTTTTGGTTGTCTTAGCTTGTATCAAGTTTCCTCCCATCGGGGAGTGTAAGGTTCTGAACTATCTGTTGAATAAATGTGTACCAGCCTCCTGGGACTGATAATTGTATCACATTTAGTCTCTGCTTAGGCAGGGGCGCTTCAGTGATTGTGCAACATCATGTCAACCAATCGGTACAACTACATCAACAAACTTTACACTGAATGGTTTTCAATATGAAGAACATCGCCACCTCCACCGTGCCAATAGTCCCATTTCATCGTATGTCATTCTGTCACTTGAGTTAGGGACTTTAATGTTAGTACTACTATTTTTGAGAATATATATAGTGCAATAATATCATATTTCAGTTGTCCATGTGTTTATTGTTTTGGTAATAATCATCAGCATTTGTATTCACTGTAAATTTGATGGTTAGATCCACGATTTGCATAAGATTGTGATATTTGAAGTGAAACTAGTTCTTTGTGTAAATCTAGTTAATGTACAACTATATTCTTGTCATCATTTATACATTAATCATAAATGTGTAATTATTTCCAACGAATGGAACATGTTTGGGCAGTTTGTCTATGCTTTGTACACAGATGGTCTTGGTCAATCGTGCGAGCACATTGTCCGACAAGACGGGCAAAGTAGTATCCACTATCCACTAAATTTTATAACTTTGTTTTCTTTCTTACCGGTTTGTTTTGTGTTCTAAATCTTAAATTTTTTTCTGGATAACACACAAACTGGTTTATGGTGTGTGTTTTCACAATCAAATCAAATCAATTTCGTAGTTCTATTATAGACTAAAGATAAAGACTATAGACCTTTCAGCTACTACAACTTTGACTTTTACATGAATTTTTGGATGCAGGATTTATACTTTCTGGTTATTCACGGATAATAATCAACATGGATTACCATTGAAATTCTGCGGACACGTAGGCTAACAATATCAACAAAGGGTCCTAAAAATGCCACCATCGATTTGCATGAAAATGTCAAACATGTTCAACCTTAGGCCCCGTTTGGCAGAGCTCCCAGAACTGATTCTTGGCCGAATCCAGCAGGAGCTCTGCCAAACAGTTTTTCGGTGAGAAGTGATTCTCAGCTGATTCTGTGAAGTGATTCTCTGAAATGAACTAAGGGGCTGAGAGCTGAAAAAAGTAGCTTCTCCTGATTCTGTGAAGTGATTCTCCATCCTGATTTAGAGAGTTTTTGTTAGAGAATCAAATAGAATCACTTTCAGCCACAGAATCACTTCTCTCGAAAAATTACTTCCCATAGAGAATCAGAATCAGGTGGACCAAACAGGCCCTAGTCCATTGGCTCGGCTTCGTTCTCCCATTTTTGCACGTGACGACTGATGAGTGACCTAGATACACATTGTGTTGGGTAGAAATTCTGTCAAGAAAAAGAGGTTTGGGCTGAAGGAACGGACACACCACCTTGTGCCGCCTCCAGCTGGGCCCCGACCCACCACAGCCTGTTCGGTTGGCTGGTGGCTGGTGGCTGGTGCTGATTTGTTGTGAGAGAAAAGTACTGCTGGCTGGCTGGTGGCTGGTGGCTGGTGCTGATTTGTTGTGAGACTGAAGTACTGCTGGCTGGTGCTGCGGCGCACAGAACAGACCGATCGGCACCTGGACCGTGGGGCCACCGCGTACGCCTCACGCCCGAAGCCTATAAAATCCGGCACCTCCCCACCCCCGTCAGCTTCTCCCCTTCCTCCCTGCGCGAGTCTAGCCGCGAGAGAGGAAAAGAGGCAGCCCTCCCCGCTCCTCTCTCCCCTCCGCGCCCGCAACAGAGAGGGCCGAGGGGGAGAAGGGGAAAAAGAGAGGAAAAAACAAAATCTTAGGGCTTCCTCCTCGATCCTCTCCGCGATTGCTCCACTGATTCGTCCAATCCAATGCCGCACGCCTCGAGGCTCTCCAATCCCCCGGCGGCGGCCGCCCCCGCCGGCGCCGCCAAGAATGGTAAGGAAGAGGTCAATCCCGCGGGGGTTTTCGGGCTCTTGGGGCTGGTTCGTGGCGGCGGTGCTGTTTGATCCTTTCCCGGTGAATTCCTAGGGTTCTGGGCTGGCGAATTCGCTTCTCGGCGCAATGCGATAGCTTGATCAAGAAACTGCGGTTTTCTTAGCCTGGGGTTTCGCTTGGGTTAGCTCCCGGCTGATTTGGCCTAGTTCCGTATGCGGTGTACGGATCGTTGATGGGACTTTTGATCGAATCCACATGTTGCCTGGATCTGACAGCGAGAACACGCGTGGATATTATCATCGTGGAATATGCGATTAAGCCCTGTTTTTGCCCCGGTATTCCTTTTGTTTATTTTTTTGGCACATCGGTCTAGGATGATAGGGGTTTTTTAAGCTATTTCTCGCTTTCAGAAACATCAGGTATTCAGGGTAAGGCGTTGCTGGTGGGATGGCTCTGTTTTGTACCGGAATTCTGTAAAGCTGGCAAGAGTTTCTTGAATTGGGTTACCTTGGGATTGGGGAACACACCAGAATAGAATTTCCATTTAGATGGTTAGTTCTTTTGTGAGAATCCATAGATATCGGGCTGCGTCTTTGCAGTGGAATGCAATCCGTTCCATGGGAATGAGAATTGGTTGTCGGATCCTTTATAGGTGACTCTTGAACTGTTTCCCCCACTGGATTGATTAGTCTTGCTTAGGGATTGTTTGGTACTTCTTGCATATGGTAGAAAATGAAATGTAAGCTCACAGTGATGCTCTAAATATTTGGTTCAAATCTGATTGTTTGGCCTGACATCAAGTTTTCCATCTAGATATTTCGCCTGATATTGAATCTCCATTAAGTTACTTGGTCTGTATATTGAACTCAGATATGCTGATTTTGTTTATTTGGCATATCCACTTAACCAGTTAGCCCCAATCTGTAACAGTTCAACAATTACATTAGATATTTTAAATTGATTCTGTCGGATAGTTGATAAAAATGTACCTTCTGTATGATCTCAGATGTTACACCTTAAAGATATTTAGCTGCTGCACTGCTGATTCATTTTAACATATATGTCATGAGATGGGTTTATTTGTTTTGTTCTGTATTTCCTGTCTTAAACAATTTGCATTGTACTGCATTTTTTTTACTGAATTGATATGTAGTGTAGTCTTTTTCTACAGGAGTATCTGTACATTTCCAGTAGTTCCTCATGCCTCAATCAAGTAAATATTAGCTAACAGTGCACCCCAAAGAATGTATGCTGTTTGATATTTATTCTAATTCTTTTTTTTTTACTTCGCTTTGCATTTTCATTTTTCAGTGAGCAGCAATGCTGGCCACTCCACCCCATCTTGCAGTGCACCCGCGAATCAGTCATTTCGCCCTGTTACTCGTTCTATGACCCGTGTGCCTGCACCTATTGTGGCTTCACCTGGCTTGAAGGAAGGAGTATCTGCTAGCACAAGAACCTGCAGAATTTTTTCAGATGCTTCTTTTAGCATTCAGTCAGCTGCCTCACGACCAACTGTAACTCATGCTCGGACACCTCAAAAAGTGACTTCATCTGGTTGGAAACCTCTTACTCAGCCTGTTGCTCTGAGTGAAGAGCGGAAACGTGCAAGCCTTACTACTGCTAAGCGCTCCAGAGTCGCTTCCTCCCGAGCTGTCAAAGAATCGACGAACCAATCAGCTTTGAAAGTTAACTTAAATGTTCCCAGCGGTGCTTACTTGATGCTTTATACTCATTTTTACCAGTTTTCTTCTGAATTCAAATGCTTAATAACTTTATCTTATTGCAGGCAAAAAGTACAGAGATGAAGAAAACATGAGTCAGGGTGATCAGTTGGATGGGGCAGTCATGCCATCTCCTCCGAAGAAGCTTCAAACATGGAAAGACCCTTCAGATTCACCTTCAATAAGGAAATCAACTATCAGAATCCTTGGTGGCACAAGAGCTGCGCCACTGCCCACAGGGAAGTCTGAAGTTGAGACTGGAAAGGATTTTGCTAATGTAACAGCAAAAGTGGTTTCTGCTAGTACGAATAACATCAGTCAGTCAGCTCATGCATCTGTTCCATTGCTTGCACATCAGAAGCAACTTGATATTGCAAAGAACTCCAGTGTCATCACACATGCTATTGCCAATGAGACAAGTCAACTCAATCAGTTGGCTACTCCAGTTGTTACATTGCCCAGGCAAAACCTTCAAACTGATTATGAAAAGAAGCCTGCCATTGTACCCATAGTGCCTAACCAAGTCAGTGAGCTGGCTGGTGCAAGTGCCCCCTTGGCTGCACCGAAGCTAGAAATCGGAAAGGTACAGAACACATCCAATCTTCTGTCGAATCCTGCTTACGCGAGGGCGCTTTTAGTCAAGCAGCAAGAACAGCTGCTGCAGCAATATAATAAATTGGGGAGTTCACAGCAACAACAGCAACAGCAGCTCTACATCAAAGGGCCAGGTAAAGTTCTACCACTTGAACTGAAAGAACTTGCTTTCTTCATGTTTTCATCACTGTATCAGATATTGTTGGTGATTGTATTATGACCTATTTATAACTTACATCCTATTACAATTTCAGCTCTGTTCGAGACTGATGAGGCACCACCAGTAGAGCCATTGGGAACGAGGTGCCCGCTCTGCAAGCTCGACGTCGCCTTCCGGCCACAAGGGGATGCTGGCCGTGACGCAAATGCTCCTCCAGTTGTTGCAGTTCTGGCATGCCACCATGCATTTCATAGCAGCTGCATTGAATCTATTTACGGCCTCGCTGAGCCTGCCGAGTGCCTCGCCTGTCTTGAGCCTGGGGCACTGTACTGACCAGTAACCAGAAGCATCAGTTTAGCCTGATGGGCTTTGATATAGTCGTATAGAACATAAATTCCTTTTAGAATGCATAGAGAGGGTTAGGTCTCATCTCTGTTGGTTGGAGTTTTCTTTGGTAAAGGCGGCTTGAATCAGAGTTTGATACCTCATTTCTGTTGGCTTTAGTGTAATTAGCAATCATTGGAGTTCAATAGAGAGCTGAATCATCAGACATGGCCGTTAACAATTTTGTTGTCGCTGCTAAAATCTGCAGCCTGACCTGATAATGTACCAAATCATGGGCGATGTTTTTTAGCATGAACCTAGCCTGGGCTTGTGCTCTTACTCTGCTGGAGGCCTTGACCATACCATGCAATGAAAAAGGCAGAGCCCACGTTTAGTTATTGGGCTCAGCTTGGCAATCGGTGGCCTAGCTGGTAATGTGAATGCAATTTGCAATCAAAAAAGAAAAGTGCGTACGCGTCGTCCACGTGGTCGCTGCTTTCGCATTCATATGCTGCATAGGTGGCACCGTGCCACTGCAACACAAAATGGAAGAAGCTCTGCTGGCCGCTAATTTCTATCTGGACAATGAGATTTTTGTAGTATCTGATAGATAGACTTTTGTACTTTAGTATTTTCCTTAATTTAGGGCCAACTTTGCTATGTTTTGTTAATGATTTGAAATTGATTTTACTAGTAGTATCTTGTATGAAAATTATTTGAACGAAGTATCCGCCAAACTAAAGCCTGACAAATGGGGCCAGTACTGACTGATTCTGAAGCGGACAATAATAGTGTGAGCTGCTGACGACAAAGGACCCGGGAACATGGCTACTGGAGTACTGGTTCTGGTTGTTGGTGGCGGGTAATGCCCGCCCGATCCGTCAATCGACGGGCGAAGGACGCCGTTTCTGCCATCGTTACGTCCATCAGAAGTAAAACCGAAGCCAACGACGACACGGCCAAGGAAACGGGAGTGTCTTCCAAGACGACCCCCCTCACGCAGAGCCACAAGATAACGCAGCCAAGAAGACACCGCGAGAGAGCGAGAGGGAGGAGAGAGCAGCGCGCGGCAACCAGAACCGAGCTAGCTTGGAGCCAAGAAGGTAGCAGAGGTGAGATTTGGATTGTTTCGCCGTCGCTGTCGCCGTCGCCGTTGACATGGTTTCTCGTGGAGGCCTAGAAAGAGGAGAAATTTGAGGTGGAGGAAGCAGGGATTCAGCAGCTGATGGGTGCAATTGCTCTGTGCTGCAGGTGCAGGGAGGGAGCGGCAAGGCATGGAGGACCCTGCTCCTGCTGATCCCCCCAGGATTTTCTGGAAGTCCAGGAGATCAGGTGCTTGCTATCCCAAATTCCTACCTACAAAAATTTAAGTGCTTTTTTACCAGAAGAACCGTTTTCTCGTTCTATTCTTATCCTTTTTTTCCCATCTTCTTGAAAGCTGTCTAATTTCATTTCAATTTTCTACAAATTTCTCCAATTCTGCCCAAAAGAAAATTACACAGCTCATAGAGCAATTAGATTCGCACCTAAATACGGCTACTTGTTTCCCTACACGAGTACTTTTTTTTTTGGCGTCCAGAACGTTGTTCCTTTTTGTTCATGAGTTTTGGTACTGATGCCCTGGAATGTGCCGGTGAGATATTTCGTGTGGGGATAAATGATCGCCAGCTCACACGCGTGGTGTGGCAGGACTAAGAGAACAGGGCACGTTAATCACACGCCCGTGGAGTAATTAAGTGCCGCCGCTGATAACTAACGACCGGCCGGTTTGGTGGTTCACGTGAACTGCTGGTCTGACTCTTGGGTGGAAATTTCCATCTCTTGTCACAAGAAGATCGATGTGGCCCCCTTTGCTTGTCTTTACCGCCAAGACCCCTGCAGCTGTCGGTGTTGTGCGTAGTAGCGGTCTTAAGAATATGCTTTGCAGCACGAAATCATATTCCTTCACAGCTAACACTCTTTGCAGCTAGAGTAATTTGCTGTGGATGAATGAGGATTCATTGGCTGTTCTGTGTCTGTTTCTGTTCTTCTTTGCCGCTATCCTAGGCAAGGCTAAATACAACCGCTTTAGGCTTCTAGTCGTCCAGGCATGGGTTTGCGGCCACAGACCAGACAAGTATGCGACCGCTCTAGCCTTCTACTAGTCGTCTAGGCATGGCCACAGAAACAACAATGCAAAATCAGCCAAATCGCACTGATATGGTAAACATCAGGTAAGTTACAATGATCTGGGGATCTGCATATTAAAATGTTATACTTGCATACGTCTGGGCTGCCGTAAGGTCGTGTGGGTCAGACTATTTTTTTTAGAATTTGCCCGGACAAGCATTTCAGTAAGGTGTGGGTCAGATTATGAAGCGTTCGTGCGGGCCGGCTCATTGGAACTAATCAGGTCAATCTGATGCCACATCTGATTGATACTGACGGACTGACCAATACGTTCTTTAAAACATGTGATGTTGACAGATTAGCTTAGGTCAAAATAATTCAGCTCTAATTACTTGCAGTAGATATATAAAGACAATGTTACGAGTATTCCTTTAAATTATGATATTAGTTCATCAATATATCTTTTAGAATTACTATGTTCAGTACATTACTACATTCTTCTATTTCAGTCCCTTCTTGATTTGCTTCTATGTCAAGGATGGCATGCATACATGTAGCACACTTGCAGGAGGATGGTATGTACGTGCAGCATACTTGCAAGGCAAAAGGCTATAAACATCTGACCAAGAACTGAAAACGTGCCCCTTGGTCTCTTCGTAACCTCATCCAAACCCATTATTATTGCTGCTCGCTAACTTGTCAGTTATCAAAATGAATGAACCTCCATCTGATCATGTCCTAGTGCCAGTGGTCATGTGTGCATTAGATTTGAACTGGGGAAGTACACTGACAATTGATCTGACTAACAATATGTATGTTCCAGCCAATGGCCGGAGCTTGCAACAAGAACCTGACAAAGATGCTACCGAAGAAGTGAATGAGCAGGCTCAAGAAGAATCGATGAAGATTGATGATGCAACAGATACAACAGCTACAGATGAGGATGTTCAACCAGACCCAAAAGCTAACTTATCTGAGAAGCGGAAGGCTCTCTTTGAGCCTCTGGAACCTATCAATGGCAAGCGCAGTGCTGAAATGCTGCTTCCACCACCTGACTTTGAGCCCGCATCATATCCCAAGGGATGGTTGGTGGGCAAGAAGCGCAAGCTTGTCAATGTCGATGTTGTGGAGAGCATGAGGAGGATTGCAATCCAAGAAATGAACAGAAAGGTTCATAATCTTTCTAGTGGTCTGATTCTACATACTAGCATGTTATAGCTCTCGATTTTGATGACCAGGCTGAAATTCCTGAAATGTTTAGCTTCTGTTCTTGTCTGTGATAATAGTATGGCTCTTGTGCGCTGCCTAAGGTAAACGGCAGGAAATTTTGTTGTTGCTGAATGTGCATCATAGACTGACACAAGCTATTGCCATGGAATTGTTGCGGCAGGACCGTGAAATCAATGGACTGAACGAGCAGCTAGAAGAAGACTCCCGCGTGCTCGAGCTTCTCCAGAAGCAACTTGCGGATGAACGCAAGAAGCGGGCAGAGATAGAGAAGGAGAACTCTATGCTTCATGAGCAGGTGTCCATGCTAATGAACATGCTCGACGAAAATGAGGGCTTTGATGAGGAAGGAGACGCTCCACCACCCGATTCCTTTGATTAAGCGTCACAGTACTGTCTATTTCCGAAAATATCAAACCATGAATCTCCTGGAGCCGGTTTCAGGGTATCCAAGAGACATCTTGTGTACAATTTCATTTATCCTATTCCATTTCATGCTTGTTTTCTGTAGATAAAGGGTGCTTCTTTTTTTATTTGATAAGGTGCCATCTGGCTAGATAAAGGGTGCTTGTTTATTGTACCTGCTCCTTTCTAGGCTCGAAATGTATGTGAAAAACAAGAGATATTATGTTTAAAAAGAAGTGTATGTACATGCTATATGAATTTCTCCCCTCTGTGATGGAGCCAGTCTCACAGGCACAGCTATGCCATGCAACATTACTCACATCCGGCCATCTGAGGGCTTATAACAGATTTGAGTGTGAGAAACAGAAGGGATATATGTGGCAGGTAAAGTCTATTAATAAAATAAATAAAACGTCATTTCAATGTGGCACCTGGAGGTTCCTCAGCGGATAACCTAATGGCATACAATTCTGCTGGATGCACCAATCTAATGAATTATTTACAGTGGAAAGACTAAAACAGAAATCTGACATGGCTGACTTATTGCTCATATTTACAATTTGTACAGCAGCCCCAGGGATGGGAATCAGGATGCAATCATGGTTTTATTAATCAGAATTCTCTGGCATGTTGATCAGAATCCTCAGCTATGTTGAACAAGAACTGTGGAATAGAAGCTATTCGAGGGAGGTTCAGCAGCAGCTCCCCTAATGAATCCTTTCTAGAGATGGCAGCCATTTCTGTGCCCACTGCAGCATTCCTAGCAGGTGATGATGAGTTGAGCTCCTCATCAGAGTCATCAGAATCCACTTGGATTACCCCAATGTTGGCAGCATCACTGCACTCAGGCTTGGATATGGTGGATGGAGCTATGTCTTTCTCAAGCAAAGGACACAAGGAGTCCACCATTGCCGTCAAATACTTATCGGAGGCTGGCGGACCTTGTGTGTCACTGAAAAGATACCGAGCAATGTCTTCCAGCACTTCTTTGGACTGTCCCTCATTATTAGCTAAAGGAGGATCACCAGCACTCCTTTGCTCACTTATGCAGTTACCTAGATGGTTAACCAAATCTTCCACAGATATGGATGGTCTCAGTCCAGGCACTTTAAGCTGATTCCACTGGTTGTAGTTCTTTGGTCCTTGAGGAACATTGCAGCCCTGGAAATCTGTCACACCAGAACCTGTAAACACCTTGGCATTAGTGCAACTATATCAAAAGGTAACATATGAACACATCACCAATAGAAGCTTTGCAGTCTTAAATAAATCGTATGGCTAGAACGGATTACCTATGTTTATTGACTGTCCAGTGTTCTTGGACGGTGAGGAAAAAGCACATGGTGAGGCAGGATCATTGAACTTGGGCAAAGACGCTTCTCGTTCATGCTTCAAGCCATTAATACCAAGGGAATCCTTCGAGTCATTTGGATTTTCAAAAATAGAGCGCCTAGGTTCAAAATCTGGAGTTTCCAATATGGTATCTGGCTGTCGGCTCAATTCATATAGTCGCTGATCATACTGAATTAGCTTTTCAAAATTCTTGCTTAACAAACTTGAGGGGCAATGCAAGGTATGTCTCCTGCATGCAGAAGATCCCTTCAGCACTTAGTTCCTTAAGTAGGTAGCCAGAATCATAGTGAGGAAATCGGCAAGTTATGAAAAACAAGTTTACAAGCATTCATGGAAATCAGAACAAGGAAATAGCTAGGAAGCAAATATGCGAATGGAGTAATTAAAACAAATAAGCATAAAAAGGTAAACAGTGTTCAGGAAAAAGCACAGATGGTGCATAGCTCATGGACTCTCCACTAAAAGGAAATTCCCTCCCAACATGGAACAATGCATTTTGCACTGGTTCTTCACCTGTTTAAGGTTGCCTGTCCATCAGTGAAATCTGATGCAGCCTGCCACAGCGTATGTTTTCTTGGCTGAGGATCAGTCTCTTTGAAGAAAAGCGGTGGTCGAGCCAACTTCACAAAAGAAAATTGGATGCTATAAGGGGAATTAATGATGGTAAGAAAAGGACTGCAAAAAAATATGCCATTCGCAGGAACTAACCACCAGATCTAAGACCCCTTCTTGTTCATTCTCTGGGCAGGTTGCCTTCAAAGCAGTAATATCTGACCATTGGATTTCTATTTTACTCTTTAGACCATCATGCAGGACCTCCCAGACAAGCTTATGCTTTGCAAAGTAGCACTTTGCCACCAAATCACTTTCATAGCGTGAAATATACTGCTCAGAAATATTATTCAACATTAGACTGTATTGTTCAGGAAAGCTACAAAATAATTGCTCCAATATGCATCCTCAAGTAACATATAGTATCACAAATTCACAAGACAAAATCGACATGTTCCCCTAAAAAAAAGACAAAATCGACATGTTCTTAGAAAAACAGGGAATGAGAAATTTCTTACCTCCCAATTACCAATTTTCAGAACATGTGCGTGAAAGTTTGAAGCTTTCATTCTTTCACCAGCTGTGGGAGCCCCAGATTTAACGTCTTTCTTCTTGTGTGTATCAGAAATATTGTTGTGTGCAAACGGTTCCCCAGCAGAATTTGCCTGGGAGAGCTTCATCTGAATCAGATCCAGAAGCGACGGACTTTTTCTTAGTCGCAGACCCAATGGGCTAGGTTCACCAAGCACATCACAGGACATGTCCTGCAGTTAAGTTGTAATAAGAGTATGAATGAAAGGGTTCGCAGTCTAGACACGGAAGGAACAAACTGGCAATTCTTATTAAAAAAACACATCACAGTTCACAAGCAAGCATGTTAGAGATATTTTTGCGAGCACTTGACTTCAGAACGATGATGTCTTTAGAGAGGATACCAGACATGAACGGCACAGGATGCGTAGCTATCCTGAAAAGGTTTACGCATGTGCTGTAGATTTCCTATCAAGAACTTCATCTGTACAAAATTGAACACATAAAAATGACCTGACAGTTCTGGGCAAATTTATCACATGAAAACATTCTCTGATATCATAAGGAACATTTATGTTTTCCAGACTTCAACTCCAAAGGAAGGATAATGGCAGACCAACAATCATGAATTGAAACAATCAAACCATATAACTTCGTGTCAGCAACTCGATGTATCATGGAGCTAAATAATGCGAATGCAGCATCAAACCGAATACAAAGAACCGGCACAATTTCCCCCAGATTCTGGCACGAGAGTGGCAACGAGGCCCCATCAGAGCGCCACCCTCTGTCTCGGGCGAGCATCTAATCCGCGTGACACGCACCAAAACAAGTGCTGTATCGGAAGCATACAGTAGCATCCAGCCTCATAGACTTGACCCAAAATCCGAGGGTAAGATCACGCCCGTCATAAACGGAACAGATTCAGCGACGCGAGAAAAAAATGTAATAAGAGGCGGAAGTGGCCGATCTACCTGAGGCGGCGGCACTGCCCTGACGCGCTTGTGCGGTGTGCCATCTCCGCCGCCGAAACCCTCCTCCACCTCCACCTTGACGGCCGGCGCCGGCTCGGCGCGCCGCTTCCCCGAGCCCGGAAGCTGAACCATTGGGATCTCCGGAAACCCTAGCCCGCCCTCCACCTCGCGCTGGACGCGAACCCACCAGGCGGGCGAGATTACAAGACGATGCGGTCGAGGAGGAGCGCGAAGGCGAGAGAGGCGGCGAGGGGTTTGGTTCGGCCGGCAGGCGGGCTGGGGCTTGGCTGGCTGGTTTGGCTCCTAGGGGTAGTGGGAAGCCTGATAGGGTATTGCTGTGCGACTGGCAGGTGGGGACAGGGCGTCGGGCCCGCCTGTCGGCCACGGGACGCGGTGGCGGGGCCCGCGAGGGGGGCAGCCGTCCAGGGGCGCAAGTGGGGCCGGTGCGCGTGGGGTCTTGCCCTAGGTGGGTCCGGGATGTCAGTCTCGTGAATCATGGTGAGCCGACGATAATGGTGGATCAGTTGCCGAATTGGCATCTCAGGATGTGCCGGCCGTCCTGCACCGGTGCCGTGATTCCGGCTGCCGAGTCAGCCCCGCCCGGCGAGGCGGCCGGAAGCCTGGTGCGCCGTGCGCGCCACCAAGAGCGCGGCTTCTACGGCGACGGGCAAGAATCCAATGCACACCACAGGTTTTGCTTGCCCCATGCTGCATGATCCGGATTCAGAAATGCAGGACTAATCGGCTCCTAGGCTCCCTCTCCCTTGCCACTCACCTCAGCTGTTGCAGTACATGACGATGGCAGGGCATTCGAATGGCAAATCGAGACTTGAGTTGCCTTGGGTGTATGCAACATGCACCTATCGTCTGTCGATCGAAAAGAGTACGAATTGCTGATCGAAGCTTCTGATGTGAGAATTTGCAGACGTCAGCCTAATCTGTACCGATGTACACGGCTCCGGTATTAACCCAGACAGCAGCTTCCTGCAAGCTGCAAAGCAGTTCGTCCTGATTTGCAGTGCCCTAGGATCGTGCCTGTGTGTGCGTTTTTTTTAAGAGCGCCTTGCTTATTAAAAGTCAAGAACATTTCAGTTTACAGTTCAGCTGTGGCGTTGCCACTACAGGTAGCCTAGGCATATCTCATCAGGAGCAACTTCGCTCAGATCTTGAAGCCTCAGCCGGGTCTTTCAGGATAGTCTAAGGATAGAGCTGCTGCAAATCTGGACAGCATGCCCACATCAACAATCGTTTCCTGCTTTGCTGTCCACAAGAAGGAACATCGACAATATACTCAGTTGTTCTGATTCAGTTGTCAAAATGGCTACCCATGCTGTGTTCCACGAATCTGTGGCCAAGATGGCTTCATATATTGGAAGCTACTCAATGGGATTCATAAACCAACGACAAACAAAAACCCGGATAGGCTACCAGAGCACAGAGGGAACCGGAAAAGGTACCTGCTTCCCAAAAGCTCTAGAGTCCAGCCAGAAAACATTTTCTGTGTCTGCCATATGCTCCCTTCTTTCTGTTCCGTTTTAGTTTTTAGTAGGCATATTAGGAATGTTATAAAAAGTCAAACTTTATAAATTTTGACCAATAATTATTCAAATTATATACATGGAGTAACATTTAACATGAAGTTTTTTTCTGGGTACTGTAATGTGAACAAAAACTTATGCCTTGTTTCAATGAAATGGGGCAGGGCAATGCCTGTTATTCTAAAAACATTTAACATGAAGTTTTTTTTTTGTAGCAATTGATGGTATGTATATTGCAAGAGAATTGGTGGTCAAACTATCCCTGTAAAGATGTTTTCAAATCCTAAATTCCTAATTTATGAAGTTTGACTTTTTTTTCTACTGGCAAACAACCTAGTGGAACTGTCAGGACAAACAAGGTGAATGAACCGATTTAAATTCGACTGTCGGTTCCACACGGTCGGCTGGGCATTGTGCTTGTGAATGCTTTCAAGCAGGGATACTTACAAGTTAAATCAAACCCTATAACAACCTAATACATCTGAAATCAAGTGGAACATAAAGACATCATCTCCATATTTAGAACCATCACAGCTTGTCCTACAACTCAGATTATAGCATAGGCCATTAAGTAGCAAGCAAGCATCATATCCTCACTGACTAATCCCATATCACTCTATGTAGGGGGTAAACAGCACAAGAACATGAATACTTAACCACCGAGAGGACTGCAGTGCGGTGGTGATATAGGATAAGGGGAGGCACAGTGAGCTGCTGGCCGATGTCGCAGGTGACGGCTAAGTGTGCAATTTGTGATGTCACTATTTTGATCTATCTAGGATTATCTGACCGTGTCATCAAAAAATTGCCAACCCAAACGCAGGGAAAGGATATTCACATTGGTTCCACAACTGTATAGTTAGATCAAGCCTTACCACTCAGAAAATTCCAACTGCATATGAAACCATGCAATTACAATGCCACTGAGCATAAAAATTAAATCAGCCCCAATCTTTCATTCAGCTTATTATTGGTCATGTAATTACACAGCAAGCAAGCACACACATCCTGACAGATACCAGTGTATGTAGGGATTTATGTAGGTGTAGCAGGCACATACATCCTTCCATTCAGATTACTGGACAGCTAATGTAGCAAGCAAGCACAAGACAGCAAGGGGGCAGGATACAGTTACATTGATACTTACCGAGGCAGAGAGGTGGTGGTGGTCGCGCTGATTGGGGGGCTTTGAGCTCAGATTTGGAGTTCAGGCGTCGGCGAGGCGGGCGACGACGGGGTACTTGGCCTGGAACTTGGTCTCCCAGTCAGCGAGGACGCCGAGCTCCTTCTCGGTGAGGCCGGAGAGGTCACCGTTGACGTCGGCCTCGTCCTTGGACATCTTGCCGAGGGCGCGGCTGGCCTCGCGGCCGGCGAAGACGGTGTAGGCGCCGCCGGGCCCGTAGAAGCTGCGGCCGGAGGTGACGTCGTAGACCTTGCCGCGGACGGAGACGTAGATCGGCTTGGACGGGTCGGTGCCGTCGTACGCCCGCAGCTGCGCCGCCGTCAGCTCCGTCGCCATCGTGCGCTAAGTGCTGTGGGGGAAGGGGAAGGGGGGGACCGGTTGATTGCCGCTGCGCGGTAGGTGGCGTAGATTGTTGCGACTCGCAATTGTCGCGGCGCAGAAAGCGGTGGGCCCCGGCGGCGTGATGTGAGCAGGGGACTGAGGAGCAGCCTGGCCTGCGTGAATGCCACGCGATTGGGGCGAGTGTGCCCCTCGGGACAGTGAAACGACAAGGACCACACAGATCCGCGCAGGCGCAGCGCACCGCACGAAGCTACTGGCTTTGGGCCGTCCCCGGATTTGAGAGGCCCGCACCGCAACAAACAAGGGGCACGAGACCCACAAGGCTCGGAATTGGTTCCACTCATGAGTGCTTGCGTTTTCTCGGTGGTGTATGTAGTAGTAGAGCTTTCCTTTCCTGGAGCTCTCTCTTTGCGTGCGTGGAACAAGGTGGTATATCTTTGCTTTGCTCACGGCTGTGAAAACTGAAAATAGTTGGACAAGGCAATGAGTATTTTTCTGATATTTTATAAAAAGGGGAGAGAGATCAAATTGCCAAATGGTAAAAAAAACATGGTTAAACAGTTCCCGGTGGAAGTTCATAGCGTAAACTGACAGGAAGAAGGGAAGCTTTTACGGACAGGCAGTGCCGTTCCCGATTCGCCACTGCCCAGTTCACATGCCAGCACGGACGCGCGCCCGTCCAGCCAGCCGTCCCCACACCACTTGCAGAAACGCGCTCTGTTCCAGATCGCGCCGTGCGCCAGTCCCTGGCCGACGACGTGAACGGCGTGCGGTTGTTGCGAACGCAACCCTCCAAATCCCGTACGCCTCCGTGCCTCACCGACCGGTGGTGCCGTAAAAAAAAACCGTGGTGCCCTGGGCGCGGTGACAAGCGTGTGGCCGCGGGGCACCGTAGCTAGCTTGTGGCTTTGTGGGGGCAGAAGATAGCAAGGGGGCGACGAGCCGGCCACTAGGGGAGGCGGAGGCGGCGTCGCGCGGCGAGATGGGGATGAGACGAAGGAATGCAGCGAGGCTCGGGATTGGCCGCGCGCGATAGGGAGAAGCGGGCGGGGGCGACGAGATGAGGGGGGCTGCCGCTGGCCATTGGTTGCCCTCCCCGCGTCCCGCCAAGCCCCACCCGCAGCCGTTGCTCTCAGCACAAGCGCGCAAGCCAACAAGTACAACTCTTCTCCGTGCCATGGGACATGGGTTATCACCCTGCTGCCCTCCCATTTCTGCGCTTCTGCTCGGTTTTATCCTGACAATGTCACAAGGTCAAAATGGAACAGAGAACTGCTGGCGCTAGTACTGTGCTTGTCAGCTTCAGCTCTGAGAAAATGGTCCGAGAATTCATGGACTTTTACTCTGAATAATCAGCATGAGAACTGGAGAAGGCTTGCATGCAGCATGCTTGCTTTGCTATCATAAGTGATAATGGGTTCAAGTTTGTCAAGGAACACAGAGGTCACTGAACACTACACACGGAGTGTGCAGGGCAAATAGAACTCTGAAGAATTCTCAGTGTTTGTTCGAGAAACCGGATTTTGCAAACAGGACTGGACCCGCATTTCTGTGGCTCACAATATTCATGCCTGTCAGTTAAAGAAGATCCTCACAAAGTACAAAATCCACCCTCCCCCGCATTCTAGAGCCTAACCGGAGACCGTAAAAGAAAAAGTGCAGGCGGATACTCCTGCGCCATGAGTTGGCCGGATAAATGCATCGCTTTCTAAAAAATTCAGAAACACTGGTCGCTAAGAGATTGTGCTTGCAGATAAATAAAATTAGAAAAAAGAACCTTTACTGGGGAAGAAACTAAAATCATATTTAGGCCAACAAGAGTTTTGTACTTGCAAATAAATAAAATTAGAAAATTAGAACCTTTACTGGGGAAGAAACTAAAAATCATATTTAGGCCACTAAAAGTTTTGTGCTTGCAGATAAATATATAGGGGGTGCTTAGTTCCGGCGTTATGCATAGTATTTTTGTGTTATGCATAGTATTTATAGAGAGAAAATGTGCATTAGGAAGCGCGTATTATGCAAAACGTTATGCAAAATGGGTGAAGTAAACAGGCCCATAATTATAGACATACAAATAAAATAAACTAAAACACTCCTGCTTTCCTGTAGCCCCCCTCTCCATCCATTCCAGCAGCTGGACCAGTATTCACTATCTTCTGCTCCCGTCCTCTTCTCATTCCGCACGAACCCCTTCAGGCTTCAGGGGTTCAGGAGCAGCAGTGCAAGCTATATACATCTATATAGCCCCATAAGCACCTTATCCTCTCTCTACCTCTCCACTGCCGCCCCTCTCGCTCGCTCGCTATCTCTCCTCTCTTTCCAGGCCAGCGATTCTGCGGCCTCGTCACTGCAATGCCAAGGGCACCTTAGCCGTGCTCCTCTCTGCCTCCGGTGTCGTAACTGATTGCGATAAGGTAGCGAGGCTTGCAGTGTGCAGAGCACGGTTAGCTTGAGGCGGCGGATATGGCGCCCAAGGCAGGGAAGGCCAAGCCCAAGGCCAAGGGGGACAAGAAGAAGAAGGAGGAGAAAGGTGCAGCGAATTACATGTGCCCAGTCCATTGATTCTTTCTTTCATCATGTGAAAGAATTGAGTTTAGAATTTCCAAATGGTCTCCCATACCCAGATAGAGAGAGAGGCATACTGTTTCATTTTGTTTACGATTGTGAACTACTGACGAAGAGATAATCGATCTGTTTTCAATGAACTGCTTGTTGTTTGAGTGTGCAATTCGAAGATAATTACTATGACTGTGTGGAACTAATGGAACTCCTCTTCTTCTTCTTCTTCTTCTTCTTTTGCTGCAGTGTTGCCCACCGTGCTGGACGTCACCGTTGAGACGCCGGACTACACGCAACTCACTCTCAAGGTGAAGCCCCTTATGCATCTTGTTGCATGAATTTTGCGGGAACCTCCATGTATTGTTCGCAATACACATGGGCAGGTTCAGCGAGCAGCTTTGTTTATGCTCCCGTTTTGCATTTGCACGCATGCCAACAACTAATCATTCTACCTTTGAGTTGCTGGCCCATTTGTTGTGCTACTCATACATCAGTTATGTAGTTATCGCAATCGCAAATTTGCAAGAAGAAGATACATGTGCATTTGAACATTCTTCAGCATAAAAAGCACGTGAAAAAGGGCACTTGTTCAGCACGTGACTAAAGGATGCTATGTGCTTCGTGACCTGCAGTGTTTGCTTGCTTAAGCACTTGATAGGAGAATTAAGCAGTTCATCCAGTGAAAAACATAATGACTGAGAATTATAACTAAGCATAACTCGAGAGGGACAAACTTTTGTCATTTTCTCGTTTTTTCTCAAACAAACTACACTTTCTCAAATTTATCTATACAAGATGAAATATATAGTCCATTCAGTAAGGAAACAACTAACTGCGCACCAGGTTAAAGTACTTGTCCGTTCGGCCCATTCTCCGTCCTTTCTACTGACGAATGCATTGGCCGCTGGGCTGCAGGGCATATCAACGGATAGGATCCTCGACATCAGAAAGCTCCTGGCCGTCCACGTGGACACCTGCCACCTCACCAGCTACTCCCTGTCCCACGAGGTAAAGCCCCCGGGCCCAACTGCCCAAGCGCATCCCTAGCGGCTCAAATCCGCCTTGAGATTCGCGAGCTGACAGCCCCCGTTCGTTTCTCCGCGTGCAATGCAGGTCCGTGGGGCCCAGCTCAAGGACACGGTGGAGGTCGCCTCCCTCAAGCCCTGCCACCTCAGCATCGTCGAAGGTAAGACCCGCAAATATCCAACTTTGTCGAGGGGGCAAAACGCGAAATGCGAGCAGTCGCTGATCCGCGCCTCGCCGTCGTGCGCAGAGGACTACACGGAGGAGCTCGCCGTCGCGCATGTGCGGCGGCTGCTCGACATCGTCGCCTGCACTACTGCGTTCGGGGCGAAGAAGCCCGAGCAGAAGCCCGTTTCCCCCGATGCGGCCGCGGCCGAGGCCGCCAAGCCAGGGTCGCCCGGTAAGACGGCACCCGGCGGAGGCGGAGGCGGTGAGGAGCCCATGTACCCGCCGCCGAAGCTGGGGCAGTTTTATGACTTCTTCACGTTCTCGCACCTCACGCCGCCTCTGCATTGTGAGTGCTCGTGCCACTCTTTTGATGCACTTTTTTGCTTTTGTTCGGAGCACATTTGATTCAGAACTGGGTAGGTCTGAGTCGCATATAGAACTTATTTTCCATTTTTCTGAATAGAATGTGATTGCCTGCAGATATTAGGAGGTCGACACGCCCATTCGTTGATGACAAGAGAGAGGGCGACTTCTTCCAGATCGATGTGCGTTTGCTACAGCATTTATCACCGAGTCAATTATTTTTAAAATAATTTGATTGTATTAGCACAGATGCCAACTTGATGAGAAAACTGTTGTGTTATTAAGTAGACTATACGTGTCTTAGGACGCATTCAGCTCAGCTCTGAGGCCTGATGTATATTGGTCACAGAAGATGCTAACTGTACCCGGTTTTGCTAGATCATGTATCATTTGGGTTTTTCGTTGCAGGTAAGAGTTTGTAATGGAAAATCGGTGACGATTGTGGCATCCCAAGCAGGATTCTACCCTGCAGGAAAGCGTGCGCTCATCAGCCGCTCCCTTGTTGGACTTCTGCAGCAGACAAGCCGTGCATTTGACGGAGTAAGAAACATTAAATCTTATATGACCTGGTTGTCTATGGACGTCTGCTTGTTGACATGAAAATGTGTTTGCAATCTGCAGGCTTACAAGGCTCTGATGAAGGCATTTGTTGAGCACAACAAGGTGAGATTTATTTTGATGTATCGAATCTGTGTGTAAATATTGTTTTTTGCTATTAATCCTGAGACTGAAGCTCACTTTTGTACTGACATTTTAATCAGTTTGGAAATCTTCCTTATGGATTCCGATCAAACACCTGGGTGGTTCCCCCTGTCGTAGCCGATTCGCCATCAGTTTTTCCACCTCTTCCAACTGAAGATGAAACTTGGGGTGGCAATGGTGGCGGTCAAGGAAGAGATGGAAAGCATGACCATAGACCATGGGTGAAAGAATTCGCCATCCTTGCTGCAATGCCTTGCAAAACAGCTGAGGAGAGGCAAATCAGAGACAGAAAGGCTTTCCTACTCCACAGTTTATTTGTAGATGTTGCAGTCCTCAAAGCTGTTGCAACTATTCAGCAACTGATTACCAACCATTCGAGTTCAAATGAAACAGCAAATGGCACCGTAGATCCAGTCTTGCACACAGAGCAAGTTGGTGATATGAAAATAATGATTGCAAAGGACAAACCAGACGCAAGTTCCAAGCTAGATATTAAGTTGGATGGAAGTCAGGCTCCAGGGATGTCTTCTGACGAGCTTGCTCAGAGAAACTTGCTAAAAGGCATCACTGCTGATGAGAGCGCGACAGTACATGTAAGACTTCCCTCTGCACAACCTTTTATATTTTACTTCCATTCACATTTTGTCAAGTATTGAAGTTGCATTATTGGTTTTCAGGATACTGCTACTCTTGGTGTGGTTATTGTAAAACATTGTGGGTATACAGCTGTTGTCCAAGTTCCAGTAGATACTGACCTGACAGCTTCTCTAGCACAGCAGGACATCAACATTGAAGACCAGCCTGAAGGAGGTAGCAATGCTCTTAATGTCAATAGGTTAGTAACTGGAACTTTGATATGATGTACAGATATATTCTTATGCTTTTGAAAATTGTTAACCGTGGCATGTATGGCTTACGAATTCACATAATCTTGTCTGCATAGCCTTTCTTTTCTCTCCTTTTTTTTTGCATAGATAGCTGTCAACTCTTAACACCTTCCATCCTGTCCTGTTATATTGTTTAGAAAAAAATCAATGCAATAATCACCTTTCCTTGTATCAGCTTAAGGATGCTGCTCCATAAATCATGTGTTCAATCATCTGGAGGAGTTCAGCGGTTGCAGGGTTGTGATCCTCAAGACAATGAGAGTACTCGAAGTTTTGTCCGGAAGATACTGACAGACAGCCTGCAGAAGCTTGAAAGTGAGGCTCTAATGGTAACAAGACCGATCAGATGGGAACTTGGCGCTTGCTGGGTACAACATCTACAGAACCTAACTTCTGAGAAGACAGAAACTAAGAAAAATGAGGAGACTAAGGATGTTCCTACAGTAAAGGGCCTGGGTAAACAATTTGGTCAGTTAAAGGAGATAAAAAAGAAGACAGATGACAAGAGTGGGAAAGGAACATATGCAAAAGAAAACACTTCACCTAATACAGATAATGCACACACAGACAACACTACCAGAGCAAAGGAGGAGAAGGAGGCTGTTCTTCAGAGACTGCTTCCAGAAGCTGCTTTCCAAAGGCTAAAGGAATCTGAAACTGGACTTCACGCTAAGGTTTTTCCCTTGTCATTTCGGCATTTGGAGATTTCTTACACGATTTTAGGGGGAATTAGCCAATTTGACATCACATAGAAGTCCAAATGAGAATCCATTCTTGTTCACTAGTGGCCTTGACTCAAACTGTCACTGCATTCTCTTTGTTCACCAATTTTACTGCTAAGCCCCTCAATGCATACTGTATAGTATATTTTATTACGTTGGTAATTTCACATATGGTAAAGAATTAACCCATCTACTGATTTGTGTACTATCGCAAGGGCCAGAATGGTAGGGTACTGTAGGTCAGCAGGGTTTACGTCCTTCGACATGCTCCTCCCATTCTTTATCATTACATTATACCTTCTGATTTCATGCTTCTATGTGCAGTCACTGGACGAATTAATTGAGATGGCACACAAGTATTATGATGATACCGCCTTACCGAAATTGGTAACGTATATATCTTGCAGCAATCGGTAACGTGTTTTGAATTACACTGTAACTTGTTGTCATTCTTCTGTTTTATCAGGTAGCAGACTTTGGTTCACTCGAGCTTTCCCCTGTTGATGGAAGGACACTGACAGATTTTATGCACACAAGGGGCCTTCAGATGCGGTCATTGGGACGAGTGGTACATACTATGAATTCAATATTTGTTTTTGAGTCACAGAAGAAATGTCAATTCATAAGGACAAATAAGACAATGAGAACCTCTCATACATGATAACTGAGGTGTTCTTTTATTTTGCTGCATTTCAGGTTGAGCTTTCTGATAAGCTCCCACATATACAGTCCCTGTGTATACATGAGATGGTAGTTCGAGCATTTAAGCACATTCTCCGGGCTGTTATTGCCGCTGTTGATGATATAAATGACGTGGCAGATTCAGTTGCATCATGTTTAAATATTTTGCTGGGACCATTCCCAGAAGAAAACAACGACGAAAATTGTGATGAGGATCATAACCTCAGGAAAAGGTGGCTAGAGGTCTTTTTGATAAAGAGATTTGGGTGGAAGTGGAAAGATGAATATTCCCTTGATCTAAGAAAATATGCCATTCTCCGTGGTCTCTGCCATAAGGTAACCTTCGTGCTGTAGTTTTGTATTTCATTATGGTTTAACATTTTATATTATATTTGTTCACTTTGGAACCATGATTTGGATAATAACTCTTGAAATTTAGGTAGGACTTGAGTTAGTAACCAAAGATTATGACATGGATATGCCACATCCATTCAGAAAGTCAGATATTATCAGCGTCATTCCTATCTACAAGGTAACCTTTTAATTTGGCTGATAATAAATTCTTAGAGAATTCATGGACATCAATCATTTGTTTTTTATCTGCAGCATGTTGCATGCTCATCAGCTGATGGCCGCACCCTGCTGGAGTCATCCAAGACTTTCCTGGATAAAGGAAAACTTGAGGACGCTGTTAACTATGGAACAAAGGTATGCATTTCTTGTCTTATTATTGCATCTGTATATGATGAATTCTTGAATTATTAGGTTTCGTTCATACTAATTTGCATATTACTTTTTATGACCATGCAGGCTCTTGCAAAACTCGTTGCTGTTTGTGGTCCTTATCACAGAATGACGGCAGGAGCATACAGCCTTCTTGCAGTAGTGCTTTATCATACCGGCGACTTCAACCAGGTATATTCTTGTTAGAACTTAACTCTCAGTTCTCGCTAGCAGTATTCACTGTTCTGTAATATTGTTTAATTTTAGTTACATAAGCCTTACCATGTGTGCAGATACTGTTAGTTGCTCATGAAATTGCCTTGCAATCCTAGACATTTTACTACATGTGAAGTCGGAATAACATTTTGGTCGACATTACTACATGTGAAGT
Source organism: Alloteropsis semialata (assembly GCA_004135705.1). Taxonomy (NCBI): domain Eukaryota; kingdom Viridiplantae; phylum Streptophyta; class Magnoliopsida; order Poales; family Poaceae; genus Alloteropsis; species Alloteropsis semialata. Next base: position 73,580,794 of record CM014270.1, on the reverse strand, counting down.
CGGAATAACATTTTGGTCGACACTTGCACAGTATAATCATATAGAATTGTAGCTTGTAAGCTGATCTAGTTTAGTCAATGAAATAATGTTCTCTAAGTTACTTGTAGTGTACATGCCCTTGTCAGGTGTTTAATTATTTATTCTCAGAAACATTGTCCCATGTTGTGAAGGCTTAACTTTATAAATTGATGCTATTTCAACCAGGCAACCATCTATCAACAGAAGGCTTTGGATATTAATGAGAGGGAGCTTGGACTTGACCACCCAGATACAATGAAAAGCTATGGAGATCTTGCTGTTTTTTACTATCGTCTGCAACATACAGAACTGGCCCTAAAGTAAGTTCACGGTGTCATCTACTTAAGCTGAAATGGCACTGTATGTTTTTCCACTTACCTATGGCGTCTGCTTCATTTACCATTTTTATGTTTCAACTGCTTTATGTTCTGGTCATTATATTTCAGGTATGTGAACCGTGCCCTATATCTGTTGCACCTTACATGTGGCCCTTCTCATCCTAACACTGCTGCAACTTACATCAATGTTGCGATGATGGAAGAAGGGTTGGGCAATGTCCATGTCGCACTCCGTTACCTGCATGAAGCTCTAAAATGCAACCAGCGTTTGCTTGGCGCTGATCACATACAGGTGGGCAACTCAACCTCCTCCAGTGTTCCAGTGCAACTATATTGTGCTCTCATGCATATACAGTTACACACTCTATTGCATGATCACATCAGTTTTGATGTATACAGTTCATTCTAACATTTTGAGCAACCTTCCGTGATTTAAACAAAGCCTGCCACTAAAAAGTCATCTTATGCCTCTTTGTTTTAATGACAGACTGCAGCTAGTTATCATGCTATTGCCATTGCTTTATCTTTGATGGAAGCATACTCGTTGAGTGTCCAACATGAAAAGACTACTCTACGAATACTTCAAGCAAAGCTTGGATCAGAAGATCTTCGGACCCAGGTAAGCAGATAAAACTGCTTCCTCATATGTGTTCTTCTTTACCCATCAATTTCAGTTAATTATTTGTCTTTTTTTTGTTGCAACAAGGTAACCTAATAACCATATATTCCACAGGATGCTGCTGCTTGGCTGGAATACTTTGAGTCTAAGGCATTAGAACAACAGGAAGCAGCACGTAATGGTACTCCAAAGCCTGATGCTTCGATAGCAAGCAGAGGACATCTGAGGTAGATGTCGTAATTGATTGTGCTCACCAAATATTTTCATTGAAGAGCCTGCAAAAGTGAGGAGTATTTTTTTATTTGCTAATGAATAATTCATCTTAGAAGTGTCAACATGAATTCTATAAGCGACAGCTTGCTCTAAACTGGTTACTATTTTCTTTATCTTGAATTCTTGATATTGTCAGAGGAGTGCATATATAAGAAAAAAAACACCTTTGTATTTATAGAATAGTATGTTGAGCATATCATTTTCTGCTGAAGTCTTGATCTTTGTTTTCTCTCTTTGTCAGCGTATCAGATCTTTTGGATTATATCAATCCGGATGATGAGCTCAAGGCTAAGGAAATGCAAAAGAAACAAGCCCGTGCTAAGGTATCTTCAGGGTCTTCCATTGAGAGCATATTACATTTATATTACCCCAATGGTCATTCTCATACATGCACATTATGAATAATAGATCAAAGGCCGCACTGGGCAAAACCCGTCTGACCTAGTCGATGATGAAGATCAAAGGAGCCCTCCACCGAACAGTGATAATTTGTTAACTGAGAAGGAAAGCTCTAGAGTCAAAGAGAATGGAACCTTTGTTGAGCATGTGAAAGTGAAAGACGAAATACCAAGCGACACTGCAATCCACATGCCTCAAGATGATTTTACTGAAGAGTACACATCCGATGAGGGGTGGCAGGCAGCTGTTCCAAAGGGACGATCCACAGGGAGCCGCAAAATTGGTGTAGGCACAAGGAAGCCAAATCCGGCGAAAATCAATACTAATGCATTTCACAGTGAGAATGGAAGATACAAAGGAAGAGGTCCATCCAATTTCTCTTCCCCTCGAGTTTCACCTAACGAGACTGCAGCTCCCGTCGTGTCTAGTCCTCTTGCAAAGAAATTAGCGAAGAGTTCAAGCTTCTCTTCCAAAGCAGGTAGCCCTGCTGTCTCATCAAACAGTGGTGAGAATTCTTCTGTTCCCAACTCCAAGCCAGCAAGCCCTGTCATTACCGCAGCTGCTGCCAAGGTGATACCATCCCCGGCACCTATTGCCAGTCAGACTGTAAGGAAGTCACTTTCATACAAGGAAGTAGCAATAGCTGCACCAGGAACTCTTGTCAAAGCATTGAGGGAGGTACATACAGAAGAAAAAGATACAACTGACCAAGGTGCAAGTGTTGACAGTACCAAGCTTCTAAAAGAAAGCGATGATCACCCTTCTAGCGAGAAAGATGGAGCAACAGAAGTGTCACAAAAGGGAGATACTTCCCGAGTATCAGAATCAACAGACGGAGGTAAATCTGAGCAAACTGACGTTTTGGTTGGTTCAAATCAACCAGAAATAGAACATAAAAAGACCTCAGATGCAGCAGGGACATCTGTAGCTAAGAAGACCACAGATCCTGCTGCCTCAGTCACATCATCTGCAACACAAACTGAGCCTGACGCCCCAAGTCCAGAAGTACCAACTGTAATTGAGGCAAATGATTCTTCTTCCAATGATGATGAAAGAGATGTAGGAGAGGATACACCAGAACAGCTGTCAAGTGGAGGGGAAAATGAGAAATCTTCACCATCTGAGAGTGAAAAGAAAGAGACAACTAGTAAACTTTCTGCTGCGGCAGCTCCATTCAATCCATCCACTGTACCAGCTTTTGGTTCAATGGCTGTACCAGGTTTCAGAGAACATGGAGGATTATTGCCATCGCCATCCAATGTACCCCCTATGTTGTCGATCCCTCTACGTAAGCATCCTCACCAATCTGCAACGGCAAGGGTTCCTTATGGTCCACGTCTGGCTGGAGGTTACAACAGATCTGGGCACCGAGGACCTCGTAACAAACCGGTCTTGCCAAGTGGTGAAGCACCCACAGAAACAAACACATCTGCCCCCAGAGTTATGAACCCTAACGCTCCGGAGTTTGTACCAGGCCAATCTAGGAGTCCTAATGGACATCCAGCATCTCCAAATGGTCCTTTGACATCACCAGGTGGTATTCCATCTTCCCCACAGGGCCTTCCATCCTCTCCAGATAGTACTGTGGAATCACCGGTAACTGCCTCCCCGCAAGTTTCTGAATGTAGCCAGAACAGCCCAGAAGGAAATGATGCATCTAGTGGAATCAATGTTGAGGGTGGGAGTGAAAAGCAGAACACAGACAACACGAACCACCCAGAAAGTAAAGATGGAGAAATGGAGCCTAAGCAGACCACAACTCCTGAAGTTGCAGAAGAAGCAGCAACAACAAAAGATGTTTCCGAAGAGCCAATTGCAACCGAGCAACCCAAATCCTGGGCAGACTACAGCGATGGAGAGGTTGAGGCTGTTGAGGTTGCAAGCTGAGGAAAATACAGCCTTCTCAGATAACCAGCGCAGTCTGAATTTTTTATTTCTTAAACAGATGAGCTTTTCTTCTCCTCAATAAAGCATAGTAATGCAAGGCCCTGTTTGGTAGAGCTCTACAAATTTGTAGAGCTAGAGCTGCTCATTCCTGGCTCTAGAAATCTGTAGAGCTAGAGCTGTGGGCTGATCGAAGGTCTTTCGTTGAGTCATTTTGTTCTTCTTTTATATTTAAATTAGTAGTTTAAGATATTTTATTTTGTTAAATAAACACCAGCTTCGGTGTAGAGCTGGGAGCTAGAGCTCTGCCAAACAGGGCCGGAGAGATGCTGCTTTTTTGGATAGAGACTTAATTGCCTTTCTTTTTGACCCATTTCATGGTGTCTAGTATCTGCAGAATGCTTCTGCAGTTCTAATGGTATCCCATGATCTTTGGAACTTGGAATTTTGAAGATTTTTCCTGAACGTCCATCATGGCGCCCTTGTTTCATCCTGCTTTTTTGCTGTGAAGAATTTTGGGAAGAACACCTCGAAGTTTCAACAAGAGAGATACACTGTTAACATTTTTCCATTTCTAGCCTGTTCGCTTGGGTTATCAGCCACCAGCCAGCAGTATTTTTTTCTCACAACAAATCAGCACCAGCCATCAACCAGCCAGCAGTACTTTTTTCTCACAACAAATCAGCGCCAGCCAACAGCCACTGGCCAACCGAACAGGCAGAATTTTTGTTCCCTTTGTGAATGTACTGTCGACTTAACATCTTAATAGTTATTTTTTGATAAGTTACTGTTGAACTATGTAATATGTAAAGAAAGCTGTGTTATCATTTTACGCTTTGCGGATATGGTAACCACAACTGTATAGCATATCCAGATCGAACTAAAGAAAGCTTTCTATTGAATTCCCCTTTAACTATTGTTGATGCAGATGGCTGCAGATTCATCTCATGGTTTTAGTCTGGTTGTCACCTGACTTACCTGAGATCTCTAAAATTTAATTAGGACTTTCGGGGTTTGTTTGTGGATGATAGGGGGCCGCTCGGCTAAAGAATCTTTACTGGATAGATTACTTGCTCTAAATTTGGGCCTATTTAAATTCGGTGAAAAACTTTACAAAATTTACTGTAGTAATTTTAAACCGAGGATTAGGAGAACTAAATATGATCTAAATATAAAACTAATTACACGGATGAACGGAAAATCGCGAGACGAATCTATTAAGCCTAATTAATCTGTCATTAGAGATTGTTTATTGTAGCATGACATTGTCTAATCATGGCCTAATTTGGCTTAATAGATTCGTCTCACAATTTCACCCGGGGTTATGAAATGGGTTTTGTTAGTTATTCACGTTTAATACTCCTAATTAGTATCCAAACATTCGAATTTACTGTAGCGATGAGAAAAAGTTGGCGAACTAAACAGGGCTTTTGTGGAAATGGAGCATTTAGGCTTGTGCTCTCCTAAGGCTATCTTCAACAACAGAACCTAAATTCAATACCCATTTCATGATTTGGGTCACATACAGTGAAAAGATCACTCACCCAAAAAAATCGCTTCTCCAACAGCGAAGGCAAATCCAGCTCCTCCTCGACGCCGTCGCTGCGTCTCCGCTCACCTTTTCTTCCTCCTTGGTCGGCGAGGGGACGATATAGGCGCCTCCTCCCCACGAGTTGCCGCCCATGGCAATCGAAGCGGCGCGCCTCTCGCCGTCCCTCGCCGCCGCCGCCTTCCTCGCCCGCCGGCCCCCACCCTCGCTCTTCCCGTTCTCGCTCCGCCGCCGCCTCCCCCTCCTCCGCGCCCTCGCCAGCTGGTCGGGCGGGGACAGGCGCGTTGCCGCCCTCTTGAAAGGACCGACACTAGGCCTAGAGGGGGGGGTGAATAGGCCTGTATAAAAAATCTGCAAATTTCACAAAATAAAAATTAAATGCACCGGAAGTTCTGGCACTGTGTCGGAATTTCCGGTGGAACGGAAATTGCCGGCACAGGGAAAGAACTTCCGGCAGGACAAAACCTGAACTCGAGATTCAAAAACTAAAATGAAAGAGCAGATTCTATATGAATAGAAAGTTCACCACAAGTGTTAGGAAGCTTAAAACTATGATCTTTAGCAGCGGAAACTTAACACAATATAGATCGGGTCAAATTAAGCTCAAGAACGATATGAACGTGAAGAACAATAACAAGAACAAGAGACAAGGATTTGTTCACCGAAGTTCACTCCACTTAGGAGCTACGTCTCCGTTGAGGTGCTCACGTAGAGCCGGGTCAACTCTAACCCCTTGCCTCCTTCAATCAACCACAAAGGCCGGATTGAAATTCTTACTATTGTCCCACAAAGGGATGAAGATTACAAACGTCCGGCACTCAACCACACGAAGTTGGGAGTTGCCGGCGACGCCTAACCGTCTAGGAGCTCAGCTCCAAGAGTAATGAACGAGAATCGACGAGCCAAACTTGCTTCAAGTGCTTCTTGAGATGAACAAAGGATGAACTCACTCAATGGCTTGGTCTCACACCTCAAGAATCACTCACACCCAAAGCCCTACTCAAATCTTTGCAAGGATTGGCACTAGAGGGAGTTGGGAGAGTGAATTGAATGCTTGTGAATGTGTTTGTCTCGGGTTAGGTCAGCAGCAATGAAAGGAGGGGCTGAGGAGGTATAAATAGAGGTCCCCCAAAAACTAGCCGTTATGCACTGTCAGGGCACCTGCCGGAATTTCCGACATAGTGTCGGAACTTCCGGCAAGGCACTGTTTTGAACTAAGAAACAGCCTTACGAACAGCCCCACCGGAACTTCCGGCATAACCCACCGGCATTTTCCGATCCCGAACAGAGCGCACCGGAGATAGTCACCAGATATTTCCGGGCAAGCCAAAGTCAACTGAGTCAGCGCTAAGAACAGAGCTGCCGGAAATTCCGGCACTACCCACCGGAGATTTCTGGCGGCAAACAGAGCGTACCGGAGATAGAGCAGCGGCTATTTCCGGCCCTACCGGAACTTCCGGCGAAGTGTCGGAAATTCCGACAGGACGCTGTGCAGCGACTGAAAAACTAAAGTTAGAAACCGATCCGACCGGTTTCCAAAACCGGTCAGACCGGTTTTTGGCCTGAAAAACTAAGCTAGATTTTCTCTTGGGTGGTTAGCATCTCGAATAAGCACTTTTGGCACTTTTGACTCATCAAACACGTCCCCCTTGATAGTACGGTGATTCCTATACTCAAATTCAAAACAAAAAAGAATTTAAATCGCCAAAGAGCTCTTCCACCATACATAAATAATTGGGGACCTTCTTTTGATATTCATAATCCATTCTTTTCTTTTATTCCTGCATACACTTCAATGAAAGCATCAAATCCCAAATTCTAATTGTCATTAACACCAAAACATATGGGAGGCCTAGATGCACTTTCAATCTCCCCCTTTTTGGTGATTGATGACAACTCAATTTGGGTAAAGAAGATAGGAATAAAAACATGTTTTTGTACCCAATTATATTTAGAAAAGCTCCCCCTAAATATATGCATATCAACTCAAATGGCCTCAAATGCCATTGCACATATTATGTAAGAACTTTTCAAATATCTTTGCATACAAAGGTACAAAAGTGCAAGATGTGTCAAATTATAACCGTGATGCATATGACATGGTATATCACACAATAAAAGTGGAAAATAACATTTCATCAACCATTCATCATCCACCAAGCATCACATCTCAAATAAAAGGAGTTCAACAACACACTAGCACAAATAAGTCTTACAAATGAAAGTTTTCGCTTGGCACACATCACACATCACACCAAACATAGTTCTTACATGTCCAATAGATAAAAAACATGAAAAAGATAGATATGGGGGTCTCCATCCATCAAAGCATCACAAATTCACTCCCCCTTTGGCAACAAGCACCAAAAAGAGAGCTAGTCATCGTCGCCATTGCCTTCATCCTCGTCTTCCTCCTCTTCTTCTTCGTCATCTCCATTGCCATTGCCTCCATCATCGTCGCCTTGGCTCTCATAAGAGCCCTCTTCTTCGGTTTCCTCTTCCTCTCCACTTCCCTCACCACCACCAAGGTCTTCTTCTTCAATTTCAGCCCCAAAGACATGTGAACCTTGAGCATAAGTGGAAGAACCACCTTCCTCATAAGGATTAAAGAAAGGTGGAGGAGGAGGATAATCCCTTGGTGCACGAACTGGAGAGTGAGGCATATCAAGCTTAGCCATTATTTCTTTTTGCCTCTTTTCAAGCTGCACATTGTCCTCATCCATTTGCCTTGTGCGCTCCTCAACAACGTTCACACAATGCTTCATCATGTTGAAACAGGCAAAAATGCTTTGGGCAAGTTGTTCAAACTTACCCCTCTTCTTTGTAGCACCATGTGGCGGAGCAAAGGAAGGACCTTGTGAAGTGGATGGAGCACTAGATGGTGGAGCACGAGATGATGAAGCACCATGAGCAGAAGCAGCAGAACCCTTTGAAGGATATGCACCCGGAAAGGGTCCCTTGGGAGGAATGTGAGTTCTTCCAGAGCCATCAACCTTGAGCAACTGAAGAATCTTGCCCTTGGATGCCTTGTACCGCTCATGCTCTCTATCTGGCAGAATTTCAAGCTTTGACACTCTCTTGATCAAGTGAAAGACATAGGGCGCATAGTGGCAAGCACTAGAAGCATCATGTGAGCAAAAGACAATTTCATACCAAAGGTAATCAGCCACATCAAACTGAGCTCGATCAGGTGCAGCTTGAGCTAGAAGATTTCTTGCCTTATGCGAGATGTTACTAGCATCACCACCACGAGGGCAAAAAGTGAATCTGAACAATTGGTTGAGCATCTTGTAGAAAGGAGTGAGACCCTTGGTTTTGCCAAACTCACAAGCTCCATGTTCTCCATAAGCAGAGTCATACATAAAATGCATCTTTGTAACTTCAAGATCTGCATGCTCATGGATACGATATATAGTAGAGCTAGAAATAGGATTTGGAAGTCCAAGGAGAGCAGCAAACTCACTCCTATCAAGGCTGAACCTCTTTCCACCAAGTGTCCAATGAATCTTCATGCGAGGCTTGTCCACATAAAGAGTGGCATAGAATTGTGCCACTACTTCCTCGTTCCAGTCACACTTGAATCCCATGAGCTTCACAAGTCCTAGCTCATTGCACCTGTCATATACCATATCAACCACTTCTTTGACTGGCGAGCTAAGAGTCTGAAGATATGCCCAGTCAATCCATTTCATATCCGTTGTGATGGACTTCTTCTTCAGGATGACTGATTCATACCAATCTGCTTGAAAAGGTAACCAAAACCGAGGATCACCCTTGAATACCTTGGAGAGTTCAGCTCTAGGATCTTCACCGTATCTTAGAGACTTCATATTAGTCTCTCCCTTGCTATAATCAACCATGGGTGGATCTTCAGAGGATCTAGTTGGGGGAAGTGATTTGGTCACCTGACTCTCAAGAAGTGACAGATCAATGTTGTCATAGTACATCTCGCCGGTCGTATCCACATTTGCTTGCTTGGTACGACGACCACGAGGAGGATCAGCAGGACCTTGAGGATCTCCACGTCCTCGTCCAAGGCCCCTCTTGGGCACGGCTTGCTTCTTCACTCGCTTTCCTTTCCCTTTCCCTCTTGGCGAATCCGATTTGGTTCCACTAGAAGAGGGTGATGGAGATCGTGATGGAGTACGGATGACAATGCCCTTGCCACGTGGACGTTCACGGCCCATCTGGAAATATAAACGATGATTAAGCTTAGGACCATCACAAGGATTCATGATTTATGAGCTCAAGATCATTACTAGATATTCATGAAAAAGCTTAAGAATATCACTAGAGAATCATGATAAAGCTTATAGAAAAGGCTAAATGAAGGAACCATATACTTAAGCCAAGAAACAAAGCTTGATGGGGCTCACTGTGCCCTGCCGGATATTGCCGGTCCATCTGGAGTCGGCAATTGCCGGCCGGCGCAGTGAAATCCCAAGAACCCTAGGGATTGAGTGATTTCGCCCACCAAAGTTCATCAAATCACGGGCATTGCATCTAGATAAGTTCTTGAGACTATCCCCCAAAGGAAATCCCCTAGGAACTACGGCATTGAGAGATCGGGCGATGAGGATTTTGAATGGAATACCTTTGAGTTTTCCCGCGCGATTCGATGAAGATTCGCGGAGGAACGGAACTTCCGGAGGATGGGGAATCCAACCAAGCACCAAGAATCGAACTCCCACGGTCGAAAACAAAGATCCCCTTGTGGATGCAGCTAGAGTAGAAAGGGGGCGGCGCTGGTGTGGAAAAGAATGAATGGATTAGGGTTGGGTAACGGTTGGCCCGACTTTTATAGTCCAGGCGCCTGCCGGAAATTACCGGTGGACAGCTGCCGGAAATATCCGGTGAGCAACCGAGGCTACCGGAGATAGGTGCCGGAAAAACCCGGTGGAAATTTCCGGTGGCCAACGAAAATCTGCCGGTAATAACCGTCGGCAAAATCCGGTGGCCAACAGAGGCTACCGGGAATTGCTGCCGGCAATTTCCGGTGGAGATATCCGGTGGACTCTGGATTCGAACAGTTTTGAGATGAGATTTGATTTGAGATTTTGATAGATTTGAAGATCGGACATGTAAGAAACTTGACTCAAAATGATCAGCCACAATCAACAATACATAACTATGATCATTTGAGCCAAGGTATGATCCAATGATCACAAATCCAAATATTTTGAAAAACTCACACAAATAAACCAATTTTACCTAGTCTAGGCATCAAACAAAGGGTGTGTGCAATAATTCAAACCATGTTACGAGAATCCAAGATATTTAGCTCATTCCTCAAAGCACAAAACCTTTGCTCATCAAGAGGCTTGGTGAAGATATCGGCTAGTTGTTTTTCGGTACTCACATGGCTTAGAGCGATATCTCCTTTGGCTTCATGGTCTCTCAAGAAATGGTGTCTTATGTCAATATGCTTGGTTCTTGAGTGTTGGACTGGGTTGTTTGCTAGTTTTATGGCACTCTCATTGTCACACAAGAGTGGGATATTTTTGTACTCACAACCAAAATCACTCAAGGTTTGCCTCATC
>CM014270.1:73521238-73557936 GCA_004135705.1 Alloteropsis semialata | reverse complement strand
CCACCTGAGGCTCAATGAATATTGCTGATGCAGTTGAGCACTTCTCAGGTGACTCTATAATTTCTTGCTCTTCATCATCACTTTCTAAATCTTCAAATGTTTCCGTGATGAGAGTCCAAATATGATGAGCATCTCTTCGGATTTCTTTCTTGCTAGAGATGATATCCCATAACTCTTCACAAACAGAACTCCGCAAGAAGTTAATAACACAAGCATTAAGTTGCGTGCAAGCTAGCTCCTCTTGAGTGAGATTTGACAAATCAAAGTTGTCATAATCAAATTTAGGAGGTAGAATGCTAGCAACTAAAATATGTTCAACTAAAGGATCTAAATTTCTAAAAGCATTATGAATATTACCAAACCAAGAAGCATAGTTTGAGCCATCGAGCTCAAGTGGCTCAAATTGTACCTCACAAGTAGTCGACATCTTTTCTTCACGGCGGTTAAGCTTTGATGTGAAGCCAAGCTCTGATACCAATTGAAAGGACCTTGATGTCGACTAGAGGGGGGGTGAATAGGCGAATCTGTAAATTACAAAAACTAATTCCAACTGTCAGCACCAAAACTGGTATTACCGGTTTCCCAAACCGGTAAAACCGGTTCCTATACAGATTGCCCTAACAAGTATAATTCCCCTCTACGAATTCTAGCACAAACCACAAATGGTGTGAAGCTTCCAGGGATGTTTCCAAGTGTTCCAATGAAGCTCCTGCACACAGCTCAACACACCAAAGTAGATCGTAGCGGAAGCACAAGTAATATGCTAGAAAAGACAATATGAGGAAAAAGCTCAAACCAAGAGACAAGAGATTTTTCTCCCGAAGTTCGGATTCACCGCTCGCACCAAGCAGCCATCACGGCACGGTGAATCCTACTCTCCGTTGAGGAAGCTTATACGACCACCCAAGGTCAAGCTATCTCCTCCTTCCACTAAGTGACCTCTTCCCTTGCGGAGGCGAGGTGAAACCTTCACAAACGATCCCGTGGCTCACCACACAACTTGGTAGCTCACCGGGCGACGCCTAGCCGTCTAGAAGGAAGAACCTCCAAGAGTAACAAATGCTTCAACAGCTCATCGACGAAACCACAAGTGCTCAAGGAATGGATTGCTCTCCAATGCTCACACACAAGTCACTCTCTCAACCCAACTCAAGAATCTCACAAGGATAGCTCAAATCTCACAAAGAGAGGTTGGGGAGAGCTCAGCTGGCCTCAGGAATATGTAAGGGACGCCAAAGAACCAGCAGCCCCTCAATGAGGAGCTCATGGGTATAAATACCCATCCCACCAAAAACTAGCCATTTTTCTGTCAGAGAAAACCGGTTTCACCAGTTACCAAAACCGGTTTCACCGGATTTCAAACAAACTAGCCGTTAGACGCTCAGGCCACATAAACCGGTTTAACCGGTTCCCAAAACCGGTAAAACCGGTTTACCCAGGGAACCCCCACTAAGTTAGAATCTCTCATGGTTAAACTCACAAGGGTTCTGAAAGGACCTTGATGTCGCCTAGAGGGGGGGTGAATAGGCGATATACCGCAAAATCAAACTTTTCCCCTTTTTGCTCTAGCTGCCAGGGGGTGACCGGTCAGACCGGTGCTCCACACCGGTCAGACCGGTGACGTGCAGTGCACTCCCCCAACAGCAGCTCGAGCTTCTTCTTGACTTCTAGCACGAACCAAACTTGGTGAGTTGCTTCTGTAGGTGATATTCAGCAAGGCAAAGCTATCCCTGCACACAATATAAGCACACCCAAGTAGATCGAAGCGGAAGCACAAAATATGCTAGAAATCAACAAGTGAGGCAAACCACAACGGAGACACAAGAGTTGTTTTCCCGAAGTTCGGATTCACCGCTCGCACCAAGCAACCACCAAGGTACGGTGAATCCTACTCTCCGTTGAGGAAGCTTATGTGACTACCACTTAGGTCAAGCTATCTCCTCCTTCCACTAGTTTGCTTCTTCCCTTCCGGAGGTGAAGCACAACCTGCACAAATAATCCCGAGGCTCACCACACAATTTGGTAGCTCACCGGGCGACGCCTAGCCGTCTAGGAGGAAGAACCTCCAAGAGTAACAAATGCTTCAAATTGCTTTCTTGACAGCGAATCGAAGTGCTCAAGCTATGGTTGCTCTTGTTTTGCTCTCTAATGCTCACTCAATCTTGCTCACTCAACCCAACTCAAAGATATCACAAATATCACACAAATCTCACAAAGAGAGGTTGGGGAGGGCTTTCCTGGCTTCTGGAATATGTCAAAGTCGTGTGGAAGCAGCAGCCCACCAAGACGGGGGCTAAGGGGTATAAATACCCCATCACACAAAAACTAGCCGTTGGAGCTCTGCCGTGACCGGTCAGACCGGTCACCCTGACCGGTCAGACCGGTCGGGCAGGGTGATTTGAAAAACTAGCCGTTAGACCTTTCACCGGTCAGACCGGTCCCCTTGACCGGTCAGACCGGTCAGGTCTGTCCTAAGACTCTCAAGTTAGCTCAAGGTTTCATCCAAGGATAAAACCACACAATGTTAGTTGAGCTGGGATTTGTTAGCACACTCTGAGACTCTCTCAAGACTATTCTCACATAGGTCAACTATTGAGCACTTAAGATATTTGTCAATAAGCAAATGTTGCATCCCTCTTGATAGTACGGCGTACCTATACTCAAGGATAAATATAAACACAATGAATTCTTCTTGAGTCTCCAAGTCTTCATCAATGCCATACTTTGATAGTTGACAACTTGAGGGCTTTCAACATTGCCATCTTTCTTGAGCAATTCCATACTTGAGCTAGTGACTTAGGATTTTCCATCATCTATTGACAAAGTTCATTTGAATCATTAAGTCACTCCATTTTATCAATCACAACTAATTGATGTTTTGCATTGCTTCCCTCAATAAGGCTTGGATATGATTCTTCGAAACCCCACGGACCTAGATACTTCACCTTAGCAATTTGCACACATGGAAAGCCGTCGCTTAGCCAAAGCTTGCTTAGTCCCTCGCTCTAGTCATCTCGGTTGATTTCTTCACCACTTACCCTTGCCACATTGAGTTTAGCTTTGCTTCATCATTTTGAAATCCCATTTGAAAGAACTCTTCAAATGCTTGTTCTTGATTGACAAAGTATATTCAAACCATTGCAAGCTTCCAATTGTAGACCAATTTGTAACACATATGCTCATGTCATTTTTATCATACACACATGAAGCTTTGCAATATCATTCTTCTTTGACAATTGGATCATCTCATAATATTGGAGACCAACATAACATATCCCGAATTATTGCTTCATCATTGCTTCTCATGTAGCTCCATATCGGTTTGTATTGCATTTAGATTTCAATAGTGACAACTAGTCTTGCAATATCTAGCAATCTTTATCAACCATGATCCAAGATATCCCATATGTATATGTTCAACAAGCCTTCATTATTTTAGAGACCAATATATCACATATGTCACCATGTCTCCTTTCTTATTTCACCATAGCTTGCCATTTATCATATCCTTGCATAATGGGACCACACGCTCGTTGGTATGCAACATTATGAGCCATACACATTGCATTCAACCCATGAACAATAGTGTATCATAAAATATTCATTTTAATCCCTGCTCATAACTTTAACAAACACATTAGTCCTTTAATCGCTTTGTCATTCAATTCACCAAAATCCACTTGAGGGCCTAGATGCACTTTCAATCTCCCCCTTTTTGGTGATTGATGACAACCCGATTAAAGCTTACAAATATGACAATTAAGCTCTTTTAGTTTCTTAGATATATTGTGAGCTCCCCTTAATGTGTGCTTTGAATGGAATTTCAAAATTGGCCTCACATGCCAAGAGCACACATTTCACAATAAAAACATGGGAGCTCCCCCTATATCTCAGAAACCGTGGAGTGCAACAAGTGTGTATACAAAAATATCCGTGATGCATATGACATGAAAGGCACACACATAGAAATGTATGTGTGCTGTCAGGTGCCTGACCGGTCAGACCGGTCAAGGTGACCGGTCAGACCGGTCAGCCCCAGTCAGCACACATATAATAAATAAAATCATCCACCAATCAATTCAAGCATCACAAACTAACACAAAGTTACTTAAAGTGCATAAATAAGGTTCTTACACACACAATAGCACACATTACAAGTTCTCGAGTCCACAAAGGAATAGAATTCAAGATTTATTACAAGTTTTCAACTGCCAAGATACTTGACCGGTCAGACCGGTCGCCCTGACCGGTCAGACCGGTCAAGGCTGCTGCTACTGCTGCAAACTGAAGAATGAAGCCTTTAATCCAACTCTTCTCCCCCTTTGTCATCAAACATCCATAAAAGGGCCTGGAGAAGTTGTAGCTGTAGTCACTCCTGTCCATTGCCACTGTTTTCTCCCTCACTAGGTGATTCTTGCCAAAGATGAAGTCCTTCATGTAAATGTGAGAGAGGAGGCATAAGATAAATAGAATCTGATACGGTGATCTCAGAGGGAGAAGCAAGAGTGGGATCAGTAGTACCATAGGAAGTCGAAGTGTCAGGAGGCACAGGAGGTGTATATCCAAAGATAGAAGTTGAGAGCCTCGCTGCTATGTCAGAGGTCTCCGGTGCATCACTAGAAGGATCAAGAATGCCACTACTGAATGGTGGAACTGAAGAACCCGCCATCATGCCCTCACTATGAAAAGATGGACCCACAGAGGATGGTCCTGCTGGATATGTGCCTCTCATCATGCCAGGCACAAAGCCCGACGAGAACGTACTAGGCATACTGGCAGAGAGGGTCTGGTATAGTGGAGGAACATGTGCATACTGTGGAGGTGCTGGCGGCTGCTGTGGCTGAACTGGTGGAGCACCTGATGAAGAACTAGCCTCTGGAAAGAATATGCTCCCATACTGATCAAAGTATCCTGCTGATGAATATCCTTGGAGCCTATCATCAAGAGATGGAATCTCAACCTCTGGAGGTGGTGGAGAGGGAGGAGAACGCGGCGGCTGAAGGTTCATGGCATTGTGCATCATCTTAATTGAATCATTTATCTTCTTATTGTCCCTCCGCTGACGCTGCTGCTCCACCTCTATATCTCTTTGGCTCTTACACATGCCAACAAAAAGATTGAAGAGCTTCTTGATGGGAGAAGTGGGCTTTTCCCTTGGCCTGCGAGAGAACACAATGGGCTCAGGCCCGAACCGGTCAGACCGGTACCGGGCACCGGTCAGACCGGTGCCGGCCTGAGCACCAGGCTGAGCTGGCTGAGGCTGCTCCTGCTGCTCAAACACTCCTCCAACTGGCTCATGCTGAATTTCTGGCTCAGGAGATGGAATCCTAGGATTTTTCTTGGCATTAGGCTTCAATGGTTTGTGCTTCACATCACTAGGAAAATCAATCTTGGTCACCTTTCTAATCATATACATGATATAGGGACTATAGCTGCAGATCTTCTTTGGATTTTCAGATACATGCTTGATCTCTTGCCAAATAAAATCCCCAACACTGAATTCAGGTGCCCCAGGTCTCATAGCATACATCAAATTCTTTTGGTAGGAAGTAATCTCAGATGTATTGCCATCTCTAGGGGTTATTGTCTTTCTAAAGAGCCTATTGAGAACTCCATAGAAAGTGTACAAATGCTTCACTTTCCCCCATTCATTTTCCATATTGCGAGGATACATGATCTTCATCATAGAAAGTTCAAGTTCATCCTCATCATGCAACATTTGAAGGCCTTCTTCATTACCAAGTTTGAACATGTTGCTGAAGGCCGAAAAAGTGATGTGATATCTAACTCCATTTGTCATCCAAAACATGGCTTTAATATCATTCCTAAAGCCAAAGTGCACTGTAGCATAGAACTGAGCAATAATCTCTTTGTTCCAGCTTTGCTTGAAACCCATGATGTGCATTATCCTTTGTCTTGCACAGGCCTCAATGATCTCATCAAAAATTTGATTATGTTGATCTGTCATGTGTTTCCAATCCACATACTGAGCCTCATGTGTGATTTTGGACTTCTTTAGAATAACTGAGGTGTAGAAATCCTGCTGAAACATAGTCCAAAATCTATTATCACTAGCTGTCCTAGGCCCACTGTAAGGATCTGCATCTCTCATTTTCAGCACAGCCTTTGTCATCCCTTCCCCATGATAATTTGTCATTCTTGTACCATAGAGATAGTTAGGCCTCACAATGACAGGAGCTTCATCATCTTCACCATCACCGTCATCATCATCACCATCATCATCACCGTTGCCATCATCATCACCACCACCATCACCATCACCACCACCATCCCTCTCACCGCTGCCACTGCTGTCATTATCAATAGCCGGGCCTTTGCCATGGCGAGGCTCCACTCTATAAGGACTTTGCTCCTCATCATCACTACTAGTCTCAATTTGCTCCTCTTCTTCCTCCTCAACATGTATCTCAACTGAAGATCTTTTCTGTCCTCTAGGTCTCAATCGGCCTGCATAATCATCTCGCACAGAGCTAGCACCTTGAGAACTAGAATCTTCTTGTCTTCTCTTTTTTCTTCTCTCGGCATCATGACCCTTAGTCATAGCTGCTGATCCTGGGTCACAAAGATTATGAAAAAATATCCATAAGACACCAGGGGACAAGATTTGATTGATTTGACAAGAGAAAGCACATGGATTGGAGAAATTGGAGCAGTTCTGGGCTTGACCGGTCAGACCGGTCAAGGTGACCGGTCAGACCGATCACCCCCAGAACTGAGCCAATAGCTCCATCCAGCAATCTGAGCAGATATGTTAACCATATATGATCATGAAAATTGATGAGATATCCTAAAGCAGATAAAAGTTGAATAAATTGAACAAAATCAGATTTTGGAGGTGAACTGCCTTGACCGGTCAGACCGGTCGGGGGCACCGGTCAGACCGGTGCCTCGCAGTTCATCCCCAAAATCCAATCCTCACAATGCATCCAACGAAATTGAAAGATCTTCTAGGAATAGTCTCTAAGGGTTGCCAGGAGATGTTCTACCCAAGGAATTTCAAATCTATTCATGGAGTTGATAGATCGGGCAAAAACAAGATTTGAATACCTTTGGAGAGAGGAACTCGAGATGAATCCAAGGGGCCGGTTAGGGCACCAGTTAGACCGACCGAGGAGGCTTGAATCCTTGAGAGAGGCGAGCTTTTCCTTGTTTGAATCCTCAAATCGCCAATGGAGGATGAGAGGAGAACTTGGGCGCTCGGGCAGGAGAGAGGAAAGGACATGGATGGGAGTAGAGGGTGAATGAGGCTAAGGATGTACTGTTGAGTCACGGGAGGGGTAAAAAGGGTAACTCCCGGGGTACACCGGTCAGACCGTTGCCGGGCACCGGTCAGACCGGTGCCCCTCTCAACAGCAAAGATGAGAAGGCTGATTGATGAACTTTTGATCCTTTTAGCCCTTACAAGATTGGACATTAGATTTGCAGTGAATATTATCCAAAGTTGGCATATCTCAGAAGTATATGGGATAATCTAAATTATTTCTCATTTCTTGATTCTTCCAAGAAAGATAGATAGATAGATAAAGATTTTATGGACTTGAGAAAATCTTCCCACTTGTGGCTAGGCATCAATCAAACAAAGTGAACAATAGTCACAAGTGAGTCAATCGGGCCACAAAGACCAAGAACCAAAATTTTCAAGAAAGCACACTTCCTACACATGCTAGTTGAATTTTCGCAAAAACTACCCTATGCCACAAGAGACATGCATCCATCTCAAGTCAATAGTCATCATAGCATATTTAGCTCAAATCTTGCAAGAGATGACACCAAGTCAATTCTCAATGAAGACATCAACTAAATATCTAGATTTGAAGCTCAAAATGACTTGAAACAATTACATGCAAAAACACATACTAGCAAGGTACAAAAGCCTAGATGCAAAAGATAGGAATAGAAGGTTCATGAAAACATACCTTTGCCTTAAGCCCATTCGATTTGTGCATATTTCAATTTAGCATGGTGCTAGCTCTCATAATCATTTTTCTTATTCAAGTATCAAGTTAGCACAAGATATACTAGCACGTGTGACTACAAATTCACTAGAAGAAATTGTTAGTCCCATAAGTGACACAAGTATTGAAATAAGCTCCCCCTTAGATAGTGCATAAGAATTTTGAATTTCTTTTGAGTTGCACTTTATTCAATTATGAATATTGAGGAGTTTATTCACAATCTTGGTCAAGGCATATAGAAGGTAATAAACAAATTGAAATTAAGCCAGGGTTCTCAATCATAGTCACATAAAACTTTTTATGCTAAACACACTAGCATGAGGGAAGGCCTAGATGCATTGAAATGAATATATGAAATTGAAAAACATACCTTGATCTCTAGCTAATCCTTTTCTTCACATTGGTGAAGATTCACTTCTCAAGTCTTGTGCGTTATCAATATAATCCAAATGCTTATTCTCATTTATAATTTTCCCTTATATACATCATAGAGAAGAAATGCATTAAGAAGCACAAGATCTAGTTTCATCATTTAGTGATCTTTGGATTGGAAGGCACAGTGGATCACTAAAAGATGAAACCTCACAATATAGGTTAAATTCCTTTTCTTGATGCTCATGTGTATATGAGTGAAAGGCAAGCTTACATGCATCAATCTTGTCACAAAAACAAGCAAGAGAATTTAATCTATATTATGGGAAGCAGCTATTCAATAAAAGAATTTATTGTCCAAAGAGGAGGTAGATACACTTTTACCAATTTTGAACAAAGGACATAGCTTGCTTCAAAGAGAGACAAACTCTCACACATGAGACTACAAGATCACTGAAAGAAAATGTTAGTCTCTAGGACACAAATTGTAGGATAATCTCCCCCTAAATAGGTGCATCATGTATTTAAATATCATGTCACATGCACTTGATCAATTTAATGAGTTTGAGGAGTTTATCACACAATTTGGTCCCGGCACATAAATAAATTGTATTTATTGACAAGGTGCCAAGAATACTTACTATCACAAAGATAGTGCATAAATTGTATGCCATGGAAGTGCTAAATAAATTTCTTGTAAAATTCCAAATTAGATGAAATTTGACAATCAAACCTCTGCCGGAACTTCTGGTAGGATTTGGTCGGAAATTTCTGGTACAAGACAGAGGCTGCCGGACTTTCGGGTCGGAAGTTCTGACATGAGACCGAGGCTGCCGGAACTTGATGTACGCTAACTGGGCCATGACCGGTCAGACCGGTCAACTCCAGTCAGCGCACACTCAATTGGAATTCTTTTCTTTTACTTGCTCCAAGAAGTTTCTTCTTTACCTTTTGTGTAATTTCCTGCACTTCAAAATAGTATACTCTACTAGAGAGTCATTAAAAGCATCACATGGCATAAGGGGAATAAATCGAATAAATAAAAAATATCAAAGTCACTTTCTCATGCCTCACAAACTACACTTGTGACCCATGAGCATTCACTCAGAACTGAGAGTGACTGAGGCATGACATTAAGCACTAGTTACCGAGATGACATTGGTTTTGTGATTTCAACACTTTGCTAGTCACTTGGCTAATTTTTTCATTTCTTGCATCTTTTCTATAAGCCAAGTGTCCAATGCCTCTCGACGATCCTGCAAGCTCAGCAAGCACTCTTTGGTACCCAAATCTTGTTGGGTCCTTTGAGGTTAGTCACAAGATGCTTAGGAACCCAAATGGCTCTTATGCTAATTTGAGGTGAACTAATCACTCTTATAGCACAAGTGTCAGTTTTGTCTTTCCCAAGTTTACTAAAATCATAATGGACAAGGTTAGATTCAAGAATGTTACCATTTGGACAATCCTTGCCCATGTGACCCTTTTGCCGGCAAGTATAGCAAACACGGCTCTTGTCCTTGCTTGACTTTATATTTATTTGCTTTTCTTGCCTTTGCTTACTTTTGGGTTCCATGGATGAAGAAGTGACTTCAATCTTGTCACTTTGGTGAAGAGTGGCTGTCCTGGCCGCCACTGGTCTGACCGGCCCAGGGGACCGGTCTGACCGGTCAGGGTCAGAGCCAGGACACATGGCTATTGTGTGTCCCTTCTTTTTGCATCCATAGCAAATCCTATTCTTTGCAAGACTCCTTTTCTTGGATACTTTATGCTTCATTATCTTGCCTTTATGCTTGATCGGACACATAGATGCATAATGCCCCATTGTTGAACAATTGAAGCATTGTATGTGATCAAGCTCCTTTTTCTTCTTTTTTTGAGTCTTGTCTTTGTTGACTTGCTTGTCATGCTGAGGGATTAAGCTAGTGACCATTGATCCCTTCTCAAGCTTATTCACCATGTTTTCACGGTTATCTTGAGAAGGTTGCACTTGGCCCTTTCCCTTAAGCTTGACCAAGTCATTCTTGATCTCTTCTCTCGCTTGTTTCATGTCCTCCAATTCTTCAGCAAGGAAATCATCACAAGACTCTACAAAGACATGCTCATCACAAGATTTGGTTGCTTGGGAGCAACACGATTTTCACATAATAAAGTAGAATTGATGTGAGAGCATGTGCAAGTGTGTGTATGAGGTTCAAGATATTTTACCGATGATAATACAACCTCATGAGCAATGTCTAGCATAGCATATGATTCCACAAGCTTCTCATGAGAACACTCAAGTTCTTTGTGAGTTGCTTGCAAAGCCATATGCTCACTAGTGAGCTTCTCAAGTTGAGCAATGAGCATTAGTTTATCTTGTTCTAAGGATGCTACACAAGTAGATAAATTAGTAGCACAAGCATAATCCTTAGACAAGAATTCATACTTACTGACCAAGGAGGCATGTGACAACTTGAGCTTTTCAAGTTCTTGAGTTAGAGCCTTGATGGTTCCAACTCTATGGAATTCATCTCTCTTGGTCTTCTTCTTCTTTCTGCAAGCCATCAGACACTTAGATCCCTCATCATTGGATAATGAAGAACCATAAGTTGATGAGGTGACGCTTGCGGCTTGGGTGTCTTGAGCACACTCGGGAGCAGCTTCCTGCGGAGAACCGGTCAGACCGGTCCCCTGCACCGGTCGGACCGGTGCCTCCAGGCAGGCTGCAATTTCTTCATTTTGCTCTTCTAGCTCCTTGGCAAAAACCACCTGAGGCTCAATGAATATTGCTGATGCAGTTGAGCACTTCTCAGGTGATTCTATAACTTCTTGCTCTTCATCATCACTTTCTAAATCTTCAAATGTTTCTGTGATGAGAGTCCAAATGTGATGAGCATCTCTTCGGATTTCTTTCTTGCTAGAGATGATATCCCATAATTCTTCACAAATAGAACTCCGCAAGAAGTTAATAACACAAACATTAAATTGCGTGCAAGCTAGCTCCTCTTGAGTGAGATTTGACAAATCAAAGTTGTCATAATCAAATTTAGGAGGTAGAATGCTAGCAACTAAAATATGTTCAACTAAAGGATCTAAATTTCTAAAAGCATTATGAACATGACCAAACCAAGAAGCATAGTTTGAGCCATCGAGCTCAAGTGGCTCAAATTGTACCTCACAAGTAGTCGACATCTTTTCTCACGGCGGTTAAGCTTGGATGTGAGTCCTTGCTCTGATACCAATTGAAAGGACCTTGATGTCACCTAGAGGGGGGTGAATAGGCGATATACTGCAAAATCAAACTTTTCCCCTTTTTGCTCTAGCTGCCAGGGGGTGACCGGTCAGACCGGTGCTCCACACCGGTCAGACCGGTGACGTGCAGTGCACTCCCCCAACAGCAGCTCAAGCTTCTTCTTGACTTCTAGCACGATCAAAACTTGGTGAGTTGCTTCTGTAGGTGATATTCAGCAAGGCAAAGCTATCCCTGCACACAATATAAGCACACCCAAGTAGATCGAAGCGGAAGCACAAAATATGCTAGAAATCAACAAGTGAGGCAAACCACAACGGAGACACAAGAGTTGTTTTCCCGAAGTTCGGATTCACCGCTCGCACCAAGCAACCACCAAGGTACGGTGAATCCTACTCTCCGTTGAGGAAGCTTATGTGACTACCACTTAGGTCAAGCTATCTCCTCCTTCCACTAGTTTGCTTCTTCCCTTCCGGAGGTGAAGCACAACCTGCACAAATAATCCCGAGGCTCACCACACAATTTGGTAGCTCACCGGGCGACGCCTAGCCGTCTAGGAGGAAGAACCTCCAAGAGTAACAAATGCTTCAAATTGCTTTCTTGACAGCGAATCGAAGTGCTCAAGCTATGGTTGCTCTTGTTTTGCTCTCTAATGCTCACTCAATCTTGCTCACTCAACCCAACTCAAAGATATCACAAATATCACACAAATCTCACAAAGAGAGGTTGGGGAGGGCTTTCCTGGCTTCTGGAATATATCAAAGTCGTGTGGAAGCAGCAGCCCACCAAGACGGGGGCTAAGGGGTATAAATACCCCATCACACAAAAACTAGCCGTTGGAGCTCTGCCGTGACCGGTCAGACCGGTCACCCTGACCGGTCAGACCGGTCGGGCAGGGTGATTTGAAAAACTAGCCGTTAGACCTTTCACCGGTCAGACCGGTCCCCTTGACCGGTCAGACCGGTCAGGTCTGTCCTAAGACTCTCAAGTTAGCTCAAGGTTTCATCCAAGGATAAAACCACACAATGTTAGTTGAGCTGGGATTTGTTAGCACACTCTGAGACTCTCTCAAGACTATTCTCACATAGGTCAACTATTGAGCACTTAAGATATTTGTCAATAAGCAAATGTTGCATCCCTCTTGATGGTACGGCGTACCTATACTCAAGGATAAATATAAACACAATGAATTCTTCTTGAGTCTCCAAGTCTTCATCAATGCCATACTTTGATAGTTGACAACTTGAGGGCTTTCAACATTGCCATCTTTCTTGAGCAATTCCATACTTGAGCTAGTGACTTAGGATTTTCCATCATCTATTGACAAAGTTCATTTGAATCATTAAGTCACTCCATTTTATCAATCACAACTAATTGATGTTTTGCATTGCTTCCCTCAATAAGGCTTGGATATGATTCTTCGAAACCCCACGGACCTAGATACTTCACCTTAGCAATTTGCACACATGGAAAGCCGTCGCTTAGCCAAAGCTTGCTTAGTCCCTCGCTCTAGTCATCTCGGTTGATTTCTTCACCACTTACCCTTGCCACATTGAGTTTAGCTTTGCTTCATCATTTTGAAATCCCATTTGAAAGAACTCTTCAAATGCTTGTTCTTGATTGACAAAGTATATTCAAACCATTGCAAGCTTCCAATTGTAGACCAATTTGTAACACATATGCTCATGTCATTTTTATCATACACACATGAAGCTTTGCAATATCATTCTTCTTTGACAATTGGATCATCTCATAATATTGGAGACCAACATAACATATCCCGAATTATTGCTTCATCATTGCTTCTCATGTAGCTCCATATCGGTTTGTATTGCATTTAGATTTCAATAGTGACAACTAGTCTTGCAATATCTAGCAATCTTTATCAACCATGATCCAAGATATCCCATATGTATATGTTCAACAAGCCTTCATTATTTTAGAGACCAATATATCACATATGTCACCATGTCTCCTTTCTTATTTCACCATAGCTTGCCTTTTATCATATTCTTGCATAATGGGACCACACGCTCGTTGGTATGCAACATTATGAGCCATACACATTGCATTCAACCCATGAACAATAGTGTATCATAAAATATTCATTTTAATCCCTGCTCATAACTTTAACAAACACATTAGTCCTTTAATCGCTTTGTCATTCAATTCACCAAAATCCACTTGAGGGCCTAGATGCACTTTCAGGTTCACTTGAGCACTTTTGGAGATTGTCATTCAACCAATGTTGCATCCCTCTTGATAGTACGGCATACCTATACTCAAGACATAAGATAAATCATAATTCAACTACTTGAGCTTGTATGTCAATGATCATGCCATTACTTGATCAATCACTTCTTTGAGGGCTTTTCAACATTGTATCTTCAACTGAGCATATCCACCTTGAGCTAGTGACTTAGGATTTCCATAACTTATATTTGAGTTCACTTTAATCCTTAGGTCACCCTCTTTATCAATCATAACATATATATGCATTGCATTGCTTTTCTTGATGAGACTTGAATATGATACTTCGAACACACCCCGGATACTAGATGCTTCACCCTAGCAATTTGCACCTTAGCTTGCTTAGTTCCTCGCTCTAGTCATCTCGATTTGCTTCTTCATCACTTACCCTTGTATCATCAAGTTGACTTTGCTTTGCCTTTGAATGAATTCCACTTGAAAGAATCTTCAAATGCTTGTTCTTGATTGACAAAGAATATCCCACATAATGCAAGCTTCCAATTGAAGACCAATATGTAACACATATGCTCATGTCATTTTTATCATTCATACATGAAGTCTTGCACTATCCAATCTTATGCAATAATTCTTCTTTTCTCAACTGATCCATGGATCTCTATCTTCATTATAGTGATAGTGTCTCATGCCTTGTCCAAAAACCATCCTTGGCATGAGACCAATAATGATCCAAGCATACTTCTTTGAAACTATCATCTCCAATATTTTAATGACTGTCCATCTTAAGCAATTAGAGGCCATATATAAATCATAGAACTATGTCTCCATCATGAATACCAATGACATGCCATTTTCAACATTCTAGAAATCATGGGATCATACTTGCTTGCCTTGATTAATAAACACATATATATCATGAGCATATAAACTGTAAATGAACTATAAGAATAGATCCCTGCTCATGCACTTAAACAAACAAGTTAGTCTTTAATCGATTTGTCACTCAATTCACCAAAATCTACTTGAGGGCCTAGATGCACTTTCAGGTACCCTACTTGTGGTGAAAGTGTACACCTCTGCAGAGTTTCCAAACTATTCGAATAGCCGTGCCCACGGTCATGGGCGAGTTATGGCTTGGTCACAATACCAAAGGTTTTGGGATGGGTTAGAGTGCGTTGGTTTTGGAAATGTGTCCGGCTTTGTGCTGGGAGCTACGGCGGATGGGAAATCCGGTAGCATTAAAAATTTGGATCCTTTGTGGATCAACCCCCACTTATTGTTTTATTACTAAAACTTGCTTTCGCTAAAATATTTCTTGACAAACCATTGCATGTGCACAACTTGGCTTTATTGCAAATAAACCTTAGCCTTATTCCTTGATATATCCTGTGCATAATTCTGTGTTAACCCCTCCGTGGGTGTGGTTGGACTTGCTGAGTACTTTTGTACTCACCCTTGTATTTGTTGCTTCAGAAGAAGACCCGGACTTTNCATTTAGATTTCAATAGTGACAACTAGTCTTGCAATATCTAGCAATCTTTATCAACCATGATCCAAGATATCCCATATGTATATGTTCAACAAGCCTTCATTATTTTAGAGACCAATATATCACATATGTCACCATGTCTCCTTTCTTATTTCACCATAGCTTGCCTTTTATCATATTCTTGCATAATGGGACCACACGCTCGTTGGTATGCAACATTATGAGCCATACACATTGCATTCAACCCATGAACAATAGTGTATCATAAAATATTCATTTTAATCCCTGCTCATAACTTTAACAAACACATTAGTCCTTTAATCGCTTTGTCATTCAATTCACCAAAATCCACTTGAGGGCCTAGATGCACTTTCAGGTTCACTTGAGCACTTTTGGAGATTGTCATTCAACCAATGTTGCATCCCTCTTGATAGTACGGCATACCTATACTCAAGACATAAGATAAATCATAATTCAACTACTTGAGCTTGTATGTCAATGATCATGCCATTACTTGATCAATCACTTCTTTGAGGGCTTTTCAACATTGTATCTTCAACTGAGCATATCCACCTTGAGCTAGTGACTTAAGATTTTCCATAACTTATATTTGAGTTCACTTTAATCCTTAGGTCACCCTCTTTATCAATCATAACATATATATGCATTGCATTGCTTTTCTTGATGAGACTTGAATATGATACTTCGAACACACCCCGGATACTAGATGCTTCACCCTAGCAATTTGCACCTTAGCTTGCTTAGTTCCTCGCTCTAGTCATCTCGATTTGCTTCTTCATCACTTACCCTTGTATCATCAAGTTGACTTTGCTTTGCCTTTGAATGAATTCCACTTGAAAGAATCTTCAAATGCTTGTTCTTGATTGACAAAGAATATCCCACATAATGCAAGCTTCCAATTGAAGACCAATATGTAACACATATGCTCATGTCATTTTTATCATTCATACATGAAGTCTTGCACTATCCAATCTTATGCAATAATTCTTCTTTTCTCAACTGATCCATGGATCTCTATCTTCATTATAGTGATAGTGTCTCATGCCTTGTCCAAAAACCATCCTTGGCATGAGACCAATAATGATCCAAGCATACTTCTTTGAAACTATCATCTCAATATTTTAATGACTGTCCATCTTAAGCAATTAGAGACCATATATAAATCATAGAACTATGTCTCCATCATGAATACCAATGACATGCCATTTTCAACATTCTAGAAATCATGGGATCATACTTGCTTGCTTTGATTAATAAACACATATATATCATGAGCATATAAACTGTAAATGAACTATAAGAATAGATCCCTGCTCATGCACTTAAACAAACAAGTTAGTCTTTAATCGATTTGTCACTCAATTCACCAAAATCTACTTGAGGGCCTAGATGCACTTTCAGGTACCCTACTTGTGGTGAAAGTGTACACCTCTGCAGAGTTTCCAAACTATTCGAATAGCCGTGCCCACGGTCATGGGCGAGTTATGGCTTGGTCACAATACCAAAGGTTTTGGGATGGGTTAGAGTGCGTTGGTTTTGGAAATGTGTCCGGCTTTGTGCTGGGAGCTACGGCGGATGGGAAATCCGGTAGCATTAAAAATTTCGATCCTTTGTGGATCAACCCCACTTATTGTTTTATTACTAAAACTTGCTTTCGCTAAAATATTTCTTGACAAACCATTGCATGTGCACAACTTGGCTTTATTGCAAATAAACCTTAGCCTTATTCCTTGATATATCCTGTGCATAATTCTGTGTTAACCCCTCCGTGGGTGTGGTTGGACTTGCTGAGTAGTTTTGTACTCACCCTTGTATTTGTTGCTTCAGAAGAAGACCCGAACTTTGCCGTTGAGGACGCCGAATAGGTGGTCGTGCCCGCACCCGAGCTGTTCATAGCTTGGCTCATTATCGTTATCAACCTTTTGGTTATCCTAGCTTGTATCAGGTGCCCTCGGGGGCTGTAAGGTTCTGAACTATCTGTTGAATAAATGTGTATCAGCCTCCTGGGACTGATAATTGTAACACATTTAGTCTCTGCTTAGGCAGGGGCGCTTCAGTATCTAAGCTTAATCCTGTTTATTTTGTGTTTATTAAACTTTACGTGCACACATGTTGTGCACTTCCAAGAAACATGGGGGGGAGGGGGGGCATAGCCCCTGCCAACCCCCCACTGTCTCCGTCCCGGCATATAACCACTGTGTTAGAATATTGATGAATGAGCGAGAAAAATATTTTTAATTAGTGTCGTGCTCCACACTTATACATGAATTCCCAACGGTTATATTTCTTACAACTGTTTTCTCGTGCACGAGCATTGCTTGATGTCTTGATGGACTGTTTTGTAAAATAACTTAGTAGGACTCACTTCTTTAAATTAGTAGCTTGTACAGGAGCATAGGTACATATTAACTTATGTAATGTTTTTTAATATCATAAATTATTTGTTTCATTTTTACTCTATTTTTCCTGGATTTTAGTGTTATGTATACAATTTTATGTCTACAAATATATGATTCTAGAGACATTAGATTCAATTTATTCTAGGATTCGCTTTATGATGTCACTATATAATCTTTGAAGATTTTGCAATATACATTGCTGGAGGAAACTGAAAAATAAACTCTACCAAATATGAATCCATTATAGTTTTTGGAGAGAGAAAACAAGAATTCCAACCCAAATTATTTATTTGTTTTATAGGTAAACTAAACTCTTACTAGTTTATGGCAAAAAAACATATGTTATACAAAAAAATAATCAGTTTCTAAGAAACAATCCATTTCTTGAAAAAACACAGTTTTCGTCAAATTGAGGTTAATGATCTAAAGAAATATCAAAGCCATTTTTTATGTGTTTTACTAAGGTTTGTTAGAAGTAGGATAAATATTGTTAGTCAAACGTGCATTTATTATTTTTTGACAGTATAACTTGTCTGTTGTTATATACTACGTATCTAACAAATTGATTGACAAATTATTGTATCATATTCATTACATCTAACTCTTGTTCATCAGTCACCACCCAAGTAGATTGATTCATTTTGAAAATCACTTCAACCAGCACAAAAATAACTTCAACCAATAAACTCAATAAGAATCAAGTATGCTATACCTCTTCATAGTTATGCAATTGGATGATACTACCTAGCGAAACATTTGAAAAGGAGAGCAGAATGATGCCTTCAGTTTTCTCAATTTTTTCATAAGAAAAAATACGCCACTATGTAAAATAGGAATATCTTGTTCAGATGTCGTTAAATAGATATTTTGTCAGAGACAATCTCAATCACCAAGGGCTGCGAAAGACCCGGAGATGAACAGAGGATATTCATCAAGTTATTACCATCTTTATACATCTTCTTCCGTTCCCTCTTCATCTTCTTAGGCCGTGTTTAGATGGAGGGTGAAATTTTTTTCACCCTCCTTTGACCACTAATTAGGGGTATTAAATAAAGTCAGTTTACAAAACTACCTCCACAACCCTAGGTAAATTCGCGAGACGAATCTAATGAGGCCTTTGACCGCACGATTAGAAGATGATTATTGTAGCATTACTGTAGCAAATCATGAATTAATTAGGCTCATTAGATTCGTCTCGAAAAGTTACGCTCATCCGTGAAGAGGTTTTGCAAATAGACTTCCTTTAGTACTCCATGCAAGAAAGATTTCTTTTTGCAAAAAATTTTCAAAAGCCATGTGAACACGGACTTAGGGGACGATTGGTTGCCCGCATATAGGCAGGGCCCGGCTGGAGATGCAAGAGGCGCCTGATTGGTTCCCTGGACCACCTCTGGGCCTGGCCTGTGAGATGCAAGAGGGCACCCCGAGCCTGGCTCTCCAGATACGCCAGGAAAGCTCGTTTCCTCGGAGCCAGGCTCTGGCGATGCCGCGGTGGGCGCACGGGCGACCACGCCAAGCGGCGAAAATGGCTGGGCGTATGCAGGCGGGAAGACTCCCGGTTACCTCTGTTTGGTTCAGGGCGTAAAAATTTTTCCTCCAAGAAATTTTGCATGCATGAAGTACTAAATGAAGTCTATTTACAAAACCTTTTCACACATGAGTACAACTTTTCGAGACGAATCTAACGAGCCTAATTAATCCATGATTTGCTACAGTAATGCTACAGTACTCATCCTCTAATCGTGCGGTCAAAGCCCTCATTAGATTCGTCTCGCGATTTACACGGGGATTGTGGAGGTAGTTTTGTAAACTGACTTTATTTAATACCTCTAATTAGTAGTCAAAACTGCATTTATTACACTGCAAACTTTTTACACTCCCTAACCAAACGCGGCCTTTCGTGCCATCACCGCGTCACCGCTTCACCTCTGAACTACCTCACTCGCCATTTGCACCTAGCAAGAGCATGGTGACCTTTATGCTTCCTCTCAGATCCCAGTCCTTCTCCCTTGATCTTCTCGGTGAATGCTGCTCCTTAACCTTCTTCTTTTCTGAGTTCTTTGTTTTTTGCAGGGGTGATTTCTTGGCGAATCATTGCGGCAAGGTAAGTTATTTCTCTTTTCCCCTTCGTTTTCATTCGATTTCCCCTTTGCTTAACCCTAGATCCCGTGAACAACTCGTGGATTCATTCCTCCCTCTCGTGTAGGATTGCAGATCTGCCCCTCCTCCCTCTCTTGCCCTCTGATTTGTTCGTTGACCTGCTTGGCGATGCTCCTGCTGCAGTGAAAAATGCATCGACCCATCCACCTATCCCCCTTCCATAAATCCTTTGATTTCGGTTGTATGATTTGCGGTGCTCTAGATGCTATTCATGTGACTCCGTTTCAATTATTTATGTCTACAAATCTGAGCATACTAGTCCCTTCTAATGATGTGTTTGCTTCGCTACTGTAAGACTGAATGCTTGCCAAGTTGATTTACTTGGGTTGGTTCAGGCTGATACAGAGAGAAAATTAGGCAGTCGAACCTGCTAGTGTAGTATATATCTTCTGTGTTCAGTCTCTGTGCTTCTGCTGCCTTTCAGTTAAGGCTGCTCCTGTCACAGTTTTTGAAGTTTGCTTAAGCCCCTATCTATTTCAGAGCTTAATACGTGGTTTCGAGTGGGTTGCAAAATACCCAAAACTCAAAAACGATGTTATTTTACCACATGTTTTGCACTTTATTTATCTGCTGAAGAATTGTCTTCCTAATTCTGTTTCAAAATTCTTTTCAGTTACCATTCATGCGACGTGATAGTGGTGTTCTTTTCCTGATGCTGTGAAAGGTATAGCATTACCTACTATTCTGAGCTTATCTTAAGCTATATCAAAAGTATTGGTCACAGGTGTATCCTTAATTAACCTTTGTCCTGTAAGAAATCTAATGAATGATGAATTTGGCCTTTTAAAAAACTGTAATTACAAACAAACTATTGTATTGAACTATTAATTTTATTTATTAATACTATTCTAACTGCAATATTTTTTCTTGAGGGCAGTTGTAATTGTAACTGCAATATTGCAAACTATCACCTCTACCTGATGTATAACTTGGCCTTGTTTTTCAGTTTAGCGTACATGCATTAAATTATCTGTCTATTGCCAGTGAGCTTGTGCACTTTCCGTTCAAAAATGAGCTTGTGCACTCAATTGCACTAGTTGTTACTACTTGCACTCAATGTCATGTAATGTTCCAAACTGAATACAGGACAAGAGAAGAAGCCGTGGTGGCCTCAAGCGAGTATAAGAAAAAGAGAACCATGCTACAGTTGAACCCAAGAGGAGGACGCACGGTTGGGACTAAAGATTTAATTGTATTATTAGAAGCAGCAATAATATTAGTGCAGGCAATAATCGTCGTGTTTATGCTTTGCAAAATGTATATATGTAACATTGGTTGTTTTATGTTTTTTTTTTGCCTCGCTCGTGGATATGCTGGTAGTAGCCTCATCACTTTCATGCGAGAGGTGGTTGTATCTGGTACAATGCAGCCAACCAAACAAACTAGTGTTGCATCTTCTATTTGAAATCTGTGTATGTGTAAGCAACCAATCACCATCTCTATGGATCCTGGCTGAAACGATGCAGAAAACCAAACAAGTGCCTGTTGCTTGAGTTGAGCCTGGCTCTGACCGGCCTGGTTCTTTGATGCGAGCCAGGCTCCCCAGAGAAGAGAACCAATCATTCGCGTCTCTCTTGCAAATTCCGCGTGCATCTGGTCTGGTAAGCGTGGGAATTTCGCAGGCGGGTACGATATCCACGTCGCCCGTTAGCCCGCGAGCCGTTGGATCTGGCCAGCACGCGAGTTGGACCGTCCGATCGTGGGTTTCTCGCCTGTTAAACACACAAACCCGCACTCTCGCGAATCGTCGCGGACCCGCCCGCCTGACGGCTCATCCCCTCCACCTGCGGCCTACGCGCCGCCCCTGGCTACATCCGCCTCCCGCGCCGCTCGCCGCCTGCGTCCCCCTCTGAGGCTCTGACTACCGCGCCGCTCGTCGCCCTTCGCTCGCTGACAGCCGCTCCTCGCCCTCCACTAGCCGCCCACCGTTTGGGGTCCCAGCCGGGCAGGCCTTCCTCGCCAGGCGCCGGCCCCGACCCCATTCCCTCCTCTCTGTCTCTCCCTCTTCCCTCCGGCCAAGCATCCCGACGCCGCCCACCCCCTCTCCAACCTACCTGCAGAGCTGGGCCCCTCGCCACCCTGTCGGAATCGATCCCACCCCACCCACCCCTCCCCATCCCGATGACGCAAAGCACCGCGCCTCCACCGTCGGGCCACCGGTGGAGACTGGCCCTCCTCCCCCGGGCACGCCAAGCGCCTCCTGGGCAGCCGCGGCATTGCCGCCGCCGCCCACCTCCGAGGGGTTCGAATACTACTATGCGGTGGAGCTCTACTTCGACCCCAGCAGCCACGGCAGGTCGGCAGCTACCTGGGCCTTGGCGAGATGAACAACTGCGCATCCCTCCGCTCCTCCCCTACGCTCGCTGCCCGCCTCTCGGTGCTCGCGAAGAAGCAGCCCAGCATGAATCCCTCTCCAATCCGAGGCAAGGAGCAAAAGGCGGTCGTGGCAGCTGCGGGGTCGCCCAGGAAGAAGAGGGTGGCGCAGCCCAGCAGAAGGAGCGCCGCCACGCCGGCGACCATGAAGCACAGTTCGTCGAGCATACCGCCTCCTTCACTGCCTCCTCCCCATTAGCTCTGCTCCTCTGCCTTGCCTCGCAGTTCATGGGCAGGGTACTCAAGGAGCTGATGGGCACACCTAGCCTCATTTGCTTCTATGGCTGAGTCGCAGCGCAGGCGACCATGGCAGTGACAAAACTTTAGGTGTCTTCCCCTGGATCGACAACTGTTACGCTAGGGGCAGCTTCTTCTTCTCTAATGGTTGTGCTTACAAGATGCTCGACCAAATACCCTGCCCATGGAAAGCTCCATTGCGGTATGACTCACACATGACACATCTTGACCTCCTCCCTCTCAGCTAATGCTGATGAAACATTTGAATATATGCAACATTCTGAAACACCTGCATTCTGAAACCTCGAGGATGTATGCAGGATATTAATGTGGTGCACATAGTTCCATCAGTGAAAGGAATGCAAAATTTTAATTGCTGTTACTGCATATTATTTGAATCACTGATTCATTGAACTGCTTGGCAGTAATAGCATTTTGTCCATCAGATGGAATGGCAGTATATATATATTGAGACCTTATAGTCGATGCACTACACATTTATGAGTGATCTAATTTCCAGCAGAATGCATTGATTTTAGGAATGTACAACTAAAAAAGTTACTGTATATGTTAAGGAATTTCTTTGCTTTCAAGTTTTAACAGATTTCCATGGTTACTTTTTTTTTTCTAAACTTGATTGAAACTAGTATGAAGCCTTGCACTCTGTTAGATAATATTTTTAGCTGTAATGTTTCTTACGGTGAGTACATGGCAATCATTATGTTCAAATGTAGCAAGAAGCATGATTTCTTTTCATTTTTTGATGTAATTTGCTGCTGTTATTTCCAGGGCCGTCCAAAAGGTGTCACCCCCAAGGACAGCTTGAAGCCTCTTGTTCCATGCTTTTGTCTGAGCTCCTTGGAGTTGATGTATGCTATGATTTGACATTAGCTCATTATCTTTTCTTTTATCCCTTAACAAGCTAAGGGCTGCTCTTATTTGTGCTTAAATAGGTGGTGATGGCTAATGACTGCATTGGTATGGAAGTTGACAAATTAGCTGCTGTTTTGCCAGAAGGTCTGCTCCTTGAGAACGATAAATTCTACAAGGAGAAAGAAAAGAATGACCCTGAGTTTGCTAAGAAGCTAGCATCTTCTGGGTACCTTTATGTAATTGATGCTTTCAGCACGGTACACAGAACTCATGCTTCAACAGGAGTTACCAAGTTTTTGAAGCCTGTTGTTGCTGGCTTCCTCATGCAAAAGGTGATAATCCCTGCTCATAATCTGCCTAAATTTGTTTACCTCCAATCTCCAACACAGATTTGCTCCGGAGAATTACTCAATATAATTACACTAACAACTTGATCCGCACCATATTTTTTTTGCTCAATTTACCTGACATGCTAAGCATATTTATTTGATGGTTGAATGCTTTTCTATATAACCCGAGTTTGTAAGATAATCTGATTCTGCTTTTGCACCTACTACTACTGTTGCTTTCTTATACCCATTGACCTTTCTCTTTGTCACAATAACAATAAAATACGGTGAATCCAATTTCAACAAAATATACCGTATCATTGTTCTATGGTCAAGTGAAAACTTGTCTATGTATACTGGCACTTTTTTTTATGCCAATAGTTACATGCATTGCTTCCAAAGTTCCAAATCAGAATAATATGATTCCCATTTTACTTAGTATTTAGTTTGAGTTCTACAATCAACATGGAGGTTTCGGCAAAATCCTAAAACTGTTTACCAACATTCATGCTATTGATATGAAAGCCTGATCAGAATATTCTATTTCCAATTATAAAATGTGATTTCATAGTTGAAGACGTTTAAGTATGATTGTGATGGTGTCTATGAGAAATAATTCACTTCAATTTGTGCTGAAACTACCTCCAGCATGGTAACACTGGCCAAAATAATAGCAGAGTGCGGCTTTGGCTCGGCGCGGCAAAGCCGCGCCAGAGTTTCTAGTAAGCCTTATCGGAGATTGGGGATGTTGGAGGTGGTGGGTCAGGGGGGGCCCGGACGGGACGGGACCGATCTACGCGTAGCTAGCCGCGGTAGTAGACGGGCACGGTTGAGGTTTGATTTCCCTTTGGCTGTTCGACTGTGGAGGTGGCCGTGTGGGTGCAGGAAGGTTGGAGTGGGGAGTGCAATAGCAGCAGCCGCAGTGATGAGTAGAGTAGTAGTGAGCGCGCTGGTCCCAACCATCTGGTGGTCGCTCCTGGTGTTGGGATGCGGTCGCCTGGGGCAGGCGGGCACATGGGCGCAGCACCGGCGGCCTGCTCTGCATGCGCTGCCTGGCCTCCAACTACTACCAATCTCTCCACCACGGCTGCACCCAAGTCTCCATCCTCCCTACCGTTTTCACACACATCACAATACAAACTTGTTACCGTCAGTTGCTGTATTCCAGTCTGAAACAGCAGTAAAAATCCATGTAATCCGCTGTTAACGAGCGCTGCTGCTACAGTGCTATATAGCTCTTCTTTTCTTCCCCGTGATTTTACAATTACCATCGGCCACAGCACCGCCACCGAGGTACTACTATGATGGCATGGCAATGGCAGTATATTGCTGCCTACTGGCCGGTCAGCTATCTTACTGCCCCCTGCTACTGCAGCAGGCAGGCAGCTGCAGCCTGCAGCACGGGGGGATGGGGGGCTGACAGGCGGGGCCCACCGCGTACCGCGGCGAGGGGACGGACGGACGGCTGCCTCGGCTCGAGCTCCCCACCGTGGATACATAAAATCCGGGGGAGTGCGCCTTTCGATGCGGCGGCCACCCGGAGCCCGGTTCTGCCCCTCGCTGGCCGGTCTCGCTGTCGTGCGGCCGCAGGGGCGTCCCGGTCATTTGCGCCCGCCTCTCGCGTTGGCGCAGATCTAGGCGCCCTATTTCAGGGCCAGGAAAGCCAATTCGTGTGGATTGGACACTTCAAAGAAAGCCCAACTCCCACTGGGAGAAGAGAGAGAAGAGAGAGGGTGGGTGGGAGAAGAGAACAAAAACTCAAGGACATAGAGAGAGAAGGTGTGGCCTTGCTCTTGCGTGCTGAGAGAGACAGAGAGAGAGAGAGGGAGGAGGCCATTGCAGTTGCAGAGGAAAGAGTGGGAGAGGAAAAGTTGGTGAGTGAAACTTACCACTGTTGCAGCTGCATCTGCTTTGCAAGCTCACCTCATCTCCCACCTCCTGCACCGCTTGCATGTGTATGATCTTTTGGTCCAAAGCGTGGTCTTGTACATGCCGCCGCCCGTACTTGCATCCATCCGTAGGGTGGCTAGCTCTCCTGCATGTTACGTTGCTGCATTGCAGCATGGATTTGTTTATTGTGCACAAGCCTGTCTCTTTCTCTGATTCCTCTCTGTCTATCTGTGCATGTGCTCTCTGCCCTGTTCAAAAGCTTTGCCTCCGTGCTTTTGCTTTACCGCTGCAGCTTGCTTACACCTGCCTTTTCCTTGCTGAGCTTACTGCAGGAGGAGGAGCATGGAGGAGCGACTGATGGGTGGAGGCGAACCATTGGAGGTGGACCAGCAGGAGCGGGCAGCGAGCCCGTGCAAAAGGAGATTTGGCGCCGTGGGCCCGCCGCCCTCCAGCTGAAGCTGAGGAGGAAGCGGCGAGGGAGGAGGAGGTGGTGGAGGAGGATCTCCTCCTCACGTCAAAGAGTAGGAGAAAGCATAAAGGTAGGAGGGAGAGGGGGAGAGCTTCCAGGCCATACAAAGCGAGAAAAAGCTTCAGAAAGAAAGAAAGCGTGGAGGAGGAAAGGAGGCTTGAGTGGGAGAGCAAGGCATCCAGTGAGTGTGGTTGCTGTGTGTGAGCGATAAATAGCGGCCCCAGGCCGAGAGCATCTGGTGCTCCTGAGACTACGGTGCATTGTCTTCCTTCCTTCTGCTCTTCTCCATTGTAAGTGTGTACTAGGCCTGTAACAGCAGCTAGCCTGGTGGCTGTGTGCAAGGTGTGGTGGGGCGATGGCATTGCAAGAGCAGCAGGAAGAGGATGGCGGCGATGATGGCGGGGAAGAAGATGATGATGAGGGTGTGGGGGAGCTGATCTCTCCTTGTCCCGAGGTGTGCTGTCCACTTGTGGAGTAGTAAGATATTGGCACAATAGGCTCAATCACGTTTCTTTTTGCCCTTTTTTCTTGGTTTGCTGTGCTTGCTCTTTTCCTGCTTCCTCTAATTCATCATCACATACTCTCTTTTTCTCTTTCTCGTGTAATTTCAATCCAGTTTGCTGTTCTTGGTGCCTTGCCCTGTTTAGAATGGAAGGCGACGATTGGCAAAAGAAACACAAAGAAAGCAACAGGAGAGAAGCTGGGTGGGAAGAAAGAGAGAAAATGGAAACCTCCCATCTCTCTTCCCTTGTCCTCTCCCTTTTGTCCCGTTGAGCTCGTGTGTGAGTGTGGGGGTGTGCTTGCCCTTGGTTGTTGCTCGCGCGTGCGCATCAGCAGCACGACAGCAAAAGGCGTTTGGGTGGGGGTTTGGTTTGTTTCACTGTCCGCCATGATGAATGGCCGTTCCAGCCCGGCGTCCGGAAGCAAAGCTCCAAGCAGACGGAGACGAATCCCCCGCGGCGACGGAATGGAGGAATCGGAGAAGGAGCCGGCCGCGCTTTCGCCTGCCCCCGCGCGTGCTTTTAGCCGTTTCCGTCGTGGCATCGGTGGCCGGCCGGTGGGCCGCTTGCTTGCTTGCCTTGCCTTGCATAGCTTCCCTACCCTCGCTGTTCTCTTGTCCGTCGGCTGCTGGCTCGTCTTGGCCGGCCAGGCCCGCCGCTCCGTCTCCGGCCCGGTGCCGCGCACGCCAGCGGCCAGCCAGGCTAGGCTGCACCAGCGGACAGCGGCCGTGCCCACCTGATCCGCGCGGGGCCGGTGGGCTTGCAATGCGGCGGGCCCCGCCGGCGATCTCGGCGATGAACGAATGATGGCCATAAACGCCGTGCGAGTAAAGGCCCATTGGTCGCGTGTCAGAATTACGAATGAATAAGTCCTTTAAGCCAGCGTGGGCCTGCCTGGCCGCCCTGATCATGGTGATTATGGTTGTGTTTAGTTACATCGAGTTCGACCAAGACCATGTTTAGTTTGCTTCAAAAAAGGACCAATTCAATCAAAAGCAATGCATTGAACTACGTGCCCTCTCTCTATTTTTTCAATTCCCAATGCACTTTCAATCATTGAATTCGATCGAATTCAACCAATCTAAACAAGGTCTAAAGTATCTTCTTGAAAAACGTACTTCTTCTTTGTTTTTACGTTTTCCCAATGCATTTTGCTACAGTCAATTCGATCGTATTCGCGCGAACTAAACAAGGGTCCTGTTTAATTGGGGTGTAATGGTGAAAAGTTTATGCATTGAGTCAAATGGACTGACACGATTCTCGAGGCGAAAAAAAGAATGAAAAGGTGAGGTGTGGGCTTCCTGCTCAAAACGAGAGCTCCCTGACTGACAGCGACCCCTCTGCTTGCTGGCTGCTGCTGCCGCCTCCAGGGTTCAGCCGTTCAGGCTTGCATGTGCCCAAATCAAATGCTCGAATTCATGCCCAAACAGTAGAAGCAGCAGGCCCAGACCAAGGCCAGCGGTGTACTGGTACCGGCGTAGTATACAGTACGTACGTACTCCGTATGTGCATACAGCATACGTATACGTATACGCGCGTGCAGTCCCAGGTGCATGGGGCTGTGACGCCTCGTTGGTGGTTTGCTGTCTGGAAGAATGGGTTGGTGAGAGTTGGTGGGGATGATTGGTGGGAATCGGAGACGGAGGAGACGGTGGTGCAGTAGTGTGCAGAGCAGCTGAGAGCTGGGAACGGCGCCGTCTTGCAGCATCGGGCTCCGGCGCAAGCCTCTGCAGCAGCGTTTAGGTCGGCCGTCGGCATGCTCGCATAGGCATAGGTTAAACTAACCCATCAATTGCGAGACCCGATAACGGCAAAGCGCCGGACAAGAAGACAAGAGGATAGGGTACCGTTGCTAGAGCATTTGCTACGGGCGACGATACTGTCAGGCTCAAGTTACGGTACAAATCCAGAGATGGCCGAAGCACATGCAACTGTGGGTCTGTTGCCCTTGGGGTTTTGCAAACGGGGGCACACAGGGACAAGAACCCTAGCCATGGTCTGCTGCTGGACGGGCTCTGGTGGCGAAATCTGGGCTTGCTTGGATTTGTCAGTTCTTCTATGCATGTTTCAAGTTAAAAGCGGTGATCCAGCCGCTCATGCCTCAGTCTGGCTGTCCTGGCTCCGACAGAGATGGCTGGGGAAGCATGCATGCACAAGGGTACAGGCCGCTACATGGCACCCGTGCGAGCCGTGCTGCGGGGAAGCGTCCGTTTTCCCGGCTGTGCTACTACTCGCGCCTTGGATACGGGGGAGGGGGAGCAGGGAGCTAGCCCAGCCAGGGCCAACAAGGACATTTGAACGGGTTCTTTTTGTGAGTTTCTGTGGTAGCCCAGGGGCACGGATTGCTGATTGCCGGTCGATCGAACAAACACTGCAGCCTCACGTGTCGAGTGACTGAGATGAGATGTGCACTGATACTGCACTGTTAGCAAATCGTTTACTCAGTCCTGGCAATAAAAAAAGAGCTTTCCTTTTCCTGTGGAAATTCTTGGTCCGGTGGTGGCACAGAGATCACATGGACGTGCTCAATCTTATGTGGAGCAGTACGAGTACGCTCCAGTGGCAACAGTAGCTCATCTGGTCGAACAGGCACGCATGGGCTCTCGTACCGTTCCTACGTCTACGTGAGGGGTGGGCGTAGGGCTTGCCGGCTTGGGGGCCTAGCCCTGCTAGCCGGGCAGCCTGCAGCGCGTGCCGAGGGACCACGAAAAATCTGCACACATCCTTTCAAGAATTGACCGCCGATGTGACCCGAGTACTGTTCCGCCCTGCGCCTGCTCTGTTCGATCACGATTCACGACCCATACTGCACGTACCGTCTGCACAATGCACGCGGCGATGATCCCACATCCGATCCAACGGTGCCCGCTTCCGTTGGCACCTCTCAGGCCAGGAGCCCAGGACCCAGGGAGGCTGTCAAAAGTTGCGGTGAAAAAAGCCTGCACGCGGCTGGGAACTTTCAACCTCGAAGGGATCACAAGAGAGAAAACCGTGTAAAAAAAAAGTAAAAAAGTAGTACTATGGCCTGTTTAGATTGGGAGAATTCAATTGAATTCAATGATTGGAGATGCATTGGGAATTAAAAAAGTAGAGAGAGGGCACGTAGTTCAATACGTTGTCTTTTGATCGAATTGGTGCAATTTCACGAATCTAAACAAGGCCTATGTCACGAAATGGCAGAATTTTTGTGGCTTCAGTATGAACAGGTTTGGAGTTGGAGCTGGAGACACGCACGGTACTGCGCCCAAGCCGTGCTGCCGTGTTGGGAGAGGATGCCGGGATACGGCGACGGGCGCGAGGAAAAAAGACGACGCGATCGCGTGGCCAGGAGGTTGCCGGTGCGGCGGTGCCCACGCCTCCGCGCGCGCTGGTCGCCGCCGTCCGCTTCTGCCAACCACGGCCCGCGCGCGCGGCTGAGCGGCGAGCGCGGGGCACCTGTCAAAGAAAACCAACGCTTGCATGCCAGAAAGCCGGTTGCTTCCTTCCTTGGGTTGCCTAACCCGGCCGAGGAAAACCGGGGCGGCGTCGAGCGCCAGCGCCATGGACGGACGGCGACTGGGCCACCAGCGGCGACCGATAGAGACAATGGGAGCAGAGCCGCCGGTGGTCCGGTGATGATGGGCTCGCTCGTTCTCTGTCACCTCGAGCAAATCATGGCGAACATCCAAATCCATCACCTGCAGTGTGATTAGCGCGGCGGCGATGGCGTCATGATTGCGGCAATCCGTTGGTAAAGGTCGAGTGCTTTTTTCTCATTGCAGAATGCAGAGCAATGATGGGGGGTTGGGCCTAATCATGGCCCTGCCGTGATGGGCTGGGCCGGGAGCACCATGATCTTGTTTGCGGACCGGATCACTCTCTCTCCCTCATACCGTAAACTTTTGCCTTTTTATTTCCTCGTCAAATTTTTCTGTAGCACCGGAAAGCCGAATGTGGTTGCCCCCTGCCAGGGATACGTATCGAGAAGCTACCCTTTTTTTTCCCAGAAACTCTCGTGCAAACTCGTAGACACGAGTACACACGCACCCTCGTCTCTACAAGTGCATGCAAAACACCTCGGTCAATAGATCCGATCTTTAGATCGACGAAATTACATTAGTTGACTTGTTGTAGATATGCTTGAAGATAATAGCACATGCTAGTTTTTGAAATAAAGGCAGAGAAACGCAATACTGAGTCAATGACTTGAATTTGGCTTTTAACAAACGTTTATTAAAATAGCTTTAATTAGTAGAAAATTTGCTTGACTAAAGACGCCACAGCCGAAGTCATTATAGCCGGAGCTGCAGCCTACCAAGCGGGCCAAATTGTATGTCCTGTCACATTCCATACGCACAGTCGCAGCTATTCCCCCGATCCATGTTACAGCTACGCAGGCCCAGGAAGGATGTGCGTGAACTCGCCACTTGGACGAGAGTGACACAGGCCTGATGCGAACAGGGACGCTCTAGTAGCTGGCACTGGCAGCTAGAGTCGTGTGCCGCTAGCCCGCTACCAAACTTGTGCCAGTTTTTATCCTCAGATCGAGCGCCCTCCGCCAACCAAACCGCCAAATGGGGCCAAGCATGACGACGCCCGCTGCCACAGTGCCCCTCTCGTCCTTCCTCCTCCTCCGCCTCTCCGCCGCCGCGGCTGCAGCCGCTCCACGTATCAAGAACCCGGCGGCGTCAGCAGCAGCAGGAGCTGTCCATGGCGTGCGGTGGGCGGGAGGCGGGGGCAGGAGCAGGAGCAGGTGCCGGGTGGCGGTGGTGGAGGACGGGGTGCTGCTCCCCAAGGAGGAGGAGGATGCCGCGGCGGCGGCGGCGGCCGAGCGGTACGACTGGAAGGAGGAGTGGTACCCGCTGTACCTGGCCAAGGAGGTGCCCGACGACGCCGCGCTCCCGCTCACCGTGTTCGACCGCCAGCTCGTGCTCTGGCGCGACGGCGACGGCGTGCTCCGCTGCCACGAGGATCGGTGCCCCCACAGGTGAGATCTTTATCTGTTCTCTTGCCACGCGCGCTTGATGACTCGATGTGATTCATGCGGCTCAATTCTCGCAGCATCGATGATCGATCTCTTATGCCCAACAAATTAATCTGATTCTGCATCGACGGATGACTGGTTTGATTAAAATCAGCAACTGAATTGAATCGTCGCACGCTTATCAGGTTAGCGAAGCTGTCTGAAGGCCAGATCGTCGACGGCAGACTGGAGTGCCTCTACCATGGCTGGCAGTTCGATGGCGAGGGGAAATGCGTCAAGATACCACAGGTCTTCTACTGATCCCATCAAGTTAGCACATGGTGCACTGATTTGCACACGGCTACCGATCGAATGCTAAAAATTGGACCAAATGATGGATGCATGCAGCTGCCCGAGGGCGCCAAGATCCCGCGGAGCGCGTGCGCGCGCAACTACGAGGTGCGCGACTCGCAGGGCGTGGTGTGGGTGTGGATGTCGGACGCGAACCCGCCCGACGACCGGAAGCTCCCCTGGTTCGAGCCGTACGCGCGGCCGGGGTTCACGGACCTGTCGACGGTGCACGAGCTCCCCTACGACCACTCCATCCTGCTTGAGAACCTCATGGACCCGGCGCACGTGCCCATCTCCCACGACCGCACCGACTGGACGGCCAAGCGCGAGGACGCGCAGGCGCTCTTCTTCGACGTCACCGAGCGCACCGCGCGCGGGTTCGCCGGGTACTGGGGCCGCACGCGCACGCCGCACCTCCGCAACCTGCTCCGCTTCGAGGCGCCCTGCGTGCTCACCAACACGCTCGAGTACGCGGACAAGGACGGCAAGGACCAGTGCTTCTCCGCGCAATTCCTCTGCCGCCCCGCCGGGCAGGGCAAGTCCATGCTCATCGTGCGCTTCGGCTCCACGCTCCGGTCGCCCATCGCCAAGGTGCTGCCGTCCTGGTACTTTCACCAGAACGCGTGCAAGGTGTTCGAGCAGGACATGGGGTTCCTGTCGTCGCAGAACGAGGTGCTGCTCCGGGAGAAGGTGCCCACCAGGGAGCTCTACCTCAACCTCCGCTCCTCCGACACCTGGGTCGCCGAGTACAGGAAGTGGATGGACAGGGCGGGCCACGGCATGCCCTACTACTTCGGCCACAGCAGCCTGGCGCCGCCGCCCGTGCCGGCCGTCGTCGAGCAGGCGCCGGCGGGGGCTGTCGCGGGGATCTCGGCCTCGTTCCCGGCCAAGGGCGGCCTCGGCACGGTGCACGCGCCAAACCCCACCAACAGGTACTTCCGCCACGTCGTGCACTGCAAGGGGTGCAGGGCCAGCGTCAAGAAGTACACCTCGTTGAAGAACGCCTTCGCCGTCCTCGCGGCGGCGGCCGTGGCCGCCTCCATACTGGCGGCAACCAGACAGTGGAAGGCCGTCTTGCTGGCGGCGTCGGCCGTGCTAGCCGCGGCCTCGTACGCGTGTGACGCGGTGGTTTCTTTGATCACAACAAACTTCATTAGGACACATAGGAGGCTGTAAGACCGTAGCCCAA
Source organism: Alloteropsis semialata (assembly GCA_004135705.1). Classification (NCBI taxonomy): domain Eukaryota; kingdom Viridiplantae; phylum Streptophyta; class Magnoliopsida; order Poales; family Poaceae; genus Alloteropsis; species Alloteropsis semialata. The sequence continues at coordinate 73,524,929 of CM014270.1, read as the reverse complement.
CTGTACTTAGGTAGCATGGAGGAAAGGTCCTTGTATATCTTGTAACTATTGAATGAGCAATGTTTTGGCAATCTAAGGTGTATGTCAGCAGCAGATATACGTGCTGATTAGACCATCAATCTTCTGTGGAATGTGGACAGCGCGACAGCCTTGCAGAATACGGACGACATGAATTTCTTTTCTGATGAACCAAATGACATGCAGGCATGCAGCACACTTTAACTCGTCGGTCAATCATTCGAACAATGCAAAATACACGTAGACAGACTCCAATATATACAATACAAGCAGCACAGTTTCACTGTGTTTCACATACTGGCACAATGCCTGATGCCCAATATTATTAAGTTGACAGACTTATAACCATCGACAAACACGACTTCATGCCATCAATTTGCTCACAGCACGTATTACAGGCCAAATACTTTGATATGACAGATTAGATACCACAGTAGAAACACTTGATGCTGCAAAGGGATGCATGCATTCATAGGTTGTCGTGGTTGATCTAGAATTCCCTGTCGGGAAACAGGATGGGAGCAACAAGAGACCATATGAACAGACCAGCAGTCGCCCACTGGGTTGTAATCCTGACCCAGACAGATGGCCACCCGACATCAACAAGCTTTCCGCTCTCACCAATGGAGGTTGACCAGCCAGTCAGGAGCATTGCTGAGTACATGCTGGCTAGGGAGAAGATGAGGTGGAAGAAAGAGTAGGAGTATGTCACTGGCCTTGGCACATCCTTCTTATCTTCTTGTTCATCTGCCTTGCTGAAGGGAAGTAATGGCTTGTCGGTACCTGAAGATTAAATGAAAGGCAGCATAATCAACAAACTATACATTTGCAAAACTTATTTCATTAGCCGGAGAAAGCAATCTAACCACGGGGTGAGTCTGGTGGTGAGAGCACAGTTGCAGAAGAGCCAGCACGAACAGCAGAATAGACCACGGAAAGGATAGTGGTTAGCAGTCCCAGTGTAAGGCTACCAGTTGACACAGCTTTCGAGTGATTGTGAAGGCCGTTGCACTCATAATCCCTCGGCTCACTGGAGAGTCCACTGTAGCAGAGGTAGGTGCAGTAGAGACCAATAACTGATGCAGGCAACAAGCTACCATTGATCTGAAAATTAAGAGGTTCAATTTCACCATTAGGCAAGTTAAATTCAATTTAAGCAAATAGTTTATGAGCAGCAGAGTTAAGATGATTAATTTCTAATGTAACACAAATGCAAGGAGCATCTAAAATAGAGAATATATAAATGCCCAAACACATTTGAGTATAACCTATCATGGTAAAGCTAGGCATGAGCGATATATTCTGGCTGGGCCATTAAAATGAAGAAAAGCAAGTCACAAGATGATACCTTTGGGTGCAGGGCAACAATAGCAAATGCAAAAACAAGAATCAATGTGAAGACAATGAAGAACAGGTTGAGTCCGCAGTCCTGTCCAGATGGAGTGAACCAGTGAAACAGAAGACCCGAGAAAGAGAACGTGGCAATGTAACAGACAACTGAGACAACCAATAGAGCCATGTACCTGCAGTTATAAAGAAGATTAATAAACAGGTTTTGAGAAATTGAAGTTCAGACTAAGCAACAGAACTGAAGCTCAACTAAAACAAGGGCAACAGCAAGAAACCAACCAGAACTGCTCATCCTTAGCGACCCAGTTCTCATTCCATCCATGCACAAAGTCCAACAGAAGAACAACCTGAACAAGAAGGAACAGCCCGGATCCAAACTTGGAAATCGACTCTGCAAAAGTATAAATTGCAGTAAGAATTCCAAACTTTGCAACAATGACCAGTCTACTCAAATAAAGACAATAACAACAATTAACACAGCACAGATATGATCAACAATAACAAAGTAGCAACTCAATTTGTTTAGGAAATTCAAGCGACTCAATCATTCCTTTGTTTCTGAATCTAAAACCAAACAATACATTCTGTTCTAAATTCTGATTGCAGACCAGACAGAAATTCAACCAAACCACACGAGCCGCGTACAAGTGAACTGACAATTGGGCGCAACCATTGTAAATACTAGTAGGTCTATAGACATTAGACAATGCCGATTACTCAAGACCAACATTTTGTTTTGCATATAACTATATTATATATTAGTTAGTCTATGATCACATATTCTCCATATGAGACCAATTGTTCATCAAAGGATTGTTTGGTTGAAAAAGATTAGTACAATCTCCCATCAACTGTAATTCTAATATGCCCATGAATCTATAAACCATGTGCACCATCAACCATACTGTATGACATATAAAAATATGACATGCAAGATGGGAAAGGCTAGTGCTCACCATAGAAGCTGACGACACCGTTGGGCACGAAGAACATGAGGAAGACGATGACGGCCCAGCAGAAGATCTTGGCCATCCATCCTCCGTGGTGGATCTTGTCGCGGGGATCCTTCTGGTCCTTTATCCCGGCCATGATGACGGCGAGGATGGTGAAGAAGAGGAAGTTTCCGAGGCTGACCCTGAGCACCGCGTCGGTCTCGAACCACTCGCGGTCCGGCGTCTTGTGGAAGTGGTTAATCCCTGCAGAAAAAAAAGGGAGCGGAAATCCCCATGAATACTTCGATCGATTGAAGCGCCAAATCGAACCGATCGAGAGAGGGGACTCGCAATACCCACATGGGATTGACTGGAGAAGGGGCGCGGCAACCTCGCGGAGCGCCCAGGAGGTGAAGAGGGAGAGCGCGAAGAGGCCGCAGTAGGCGATGCGCGCGGAGCGGCGGCCGATGCTGCCGACCGCCGTCCGGCACGCCTCGCACGCGCACGCCGCGCAGCAGGACGCCAGGCACGACGCCGCCCACATGGTTGGTTGGTGGCTGCTCTCTCCGCCGCGCCGATTAGATCAAGCCGACGACTCGGGGAAGGGGGTCGAAATCGAAGCCCGCCGCGGCGGATTTGGGGATTTCTAGCAGGGGGGAGAATTTGGGGGAACGCGTGTTGGGGAGGGCACGGAGAAGAAGGGGAAAGGAAGGTGGATTCGACACCGAAACAAGACGGGGCCGCCGCCGGGCCGGTGGGGTTGGACCGGATAAGGCGACCGAGTCGGAAAAATTATATCATACGGCTTTCTCTGCTAGTGGTACGTTACAGCAAGCCTAATAAGATCTCGTGTTAGGTTCTCTAGTCGTCATACTCTATTTTCATTCTTAAAAAATTATTTCTATCTGGTCATCGAGATTTTTTTCTCTATATCAACTTCTCCAGCACCCGTCATACTCTAAATCTCATTCTCTATATCAACTACCCTATATTTTATTCAACCATCCCAACTACCATCTCATTTTAACAAATACATTTCTTCATAACGCAATTATTTTAACAAACATATTTTTTCTTTATAAATCTTTTTAATTAAGTAATAATGATTATTCTAAATATAAAAATAATGTCTAAATGTTTTAACTTTTTTCTTTTTCTTTTTCTTTTTTCTCTTCTTTTTTTTCTTTTTCTTTTTTCTCTCCTCCCCTCCTTTTCTTTTCCGTTCTCTCTGTTCCAGCTCTCCCCCGATCCGGCCTCCCCCTCTCCAACGGCGGCGGATCCGAGCTCCCTTGCGCGCCGGAGGCGGAGACGCCGAGCTCGCGCGCCAGAGCCGCCGGGCGCTGCTCCTTCTGCCTCCCACTGGATCGGGCGCGGCGGTGGCCGTGCTGCTC
>CM014270.1:73492653-73513817 GCA_004135705.1 Alloteropsis semialata | reverse complement strand
CGCTCGCTCGCCAATGTGCAGATCTGCACAGCTGCCCTAGCTCACCACGCCGTCGAGCTCCACAAATCGAACAGACGAACACCGGTGCTCAGCTCCAGTAGACCACCGAGATCGACGCTCGCTGCCGCCGAGCTCCTCCATGCCGCAGCCACCGAGATCCATGTCGGTGCGGCCTCGCGGCATGACCTTGGAGCGCCGGAGGTTGAGCCTGGTGGCGGGCCTCACGGCTTGCAGCCAGACGAGGTGGCGCGGGGACGGCGAGAGCGACTTCCTCCCCGTCGCAGTGCTCGTGCTCGCCGCGGTTGCTCACTACCGCGTCGCGGCAGTGGCCCGGGAGATGGAGTTGAGCCGGACCTGCTCGCGAGCTGACCCGAGCCGGCTCGAGCTCCTAGCGAACCGAGCCGAGCTATGGTTTTTGCTCGTTTCAATAATGAGCCGAGCCGAGCCAACTCGATATCCACCCCTAGTCCCGACGGCGGGGATGCAGGGGCGGCGGCCGTTCGTCCCTCCACTGCAGGCTCGAGCTCGGACGCGCGGAGCTGGAGGGACTCGGGCTGGCAGCGGATCCGGCCATGGAGCCCGGGCGGCGACGGAAGGGCGGCGGGCGGCCGACGCGGGGCAGCAGCAGGATCCAGCGGCGAGCTCCCTCTCTCTCCGCGGACTCTTCCTCCGGGCAGCGCGAGCAGAGGGTGGATGGGGCCGGCCTGCGTAGCGAACTCCCTGTATCCCGCCAGGAATAGCGGAAGCGGAGCGTTCCGCTATTTTACCGGAGGGTATAGCGTCCCCCGCTGCAGCGGTTTCATCCACTATCCGGTACTGGAGGGAACGATAGCGTTCCTCTTCCAGTACCCAGTGTGGGTAGCCTTATTGATCTGAGTTACCCAAGGAAAACTTGTTACGTTGACAAGGGCCACAAGTCAAAATACTTCCACACGGCAAACTTATAATTACAGGCAGGCATGTTTATAACACAGAAATTTCACATGGACCCTACCGAATTTTATGAGAAGCAGTTCAGCTTCCTGCATGATTTGAGGTAAAGAACCCGATCAGCGTTCAAATCTGGAATGCTAGTATAATAGGCGAAGCATTCATCCCATGTCCTTTTAATAATTATATAGTATTTCTACTACTACAACAGATATCCTAAAACCTGACAGACATACAAGTATAACAGGCAAGCAGTTGGCTGAAGGAACAATTGTAAGTTGGATACACCACGCCAGTCTCCTCTCAGAAGATAAATAGACAGAAGCACTGGCACGTAAAATCGACATCAGAATTTCAACCATTTCTTCTCTTTCTCCTTTCTAGCAACCGCGTTAGTTGCTGAAGCGCGAGTAGCTTCAGCATCAGCAAGTGCCTTTCGAGTCTCTTCCAGCTTCCTTGAAGCAGCTTCAAAAACTGCCTTGTCTTTGCGGTTTCTGTTCTTCATCTCTTCCAGTTTCTCAACTTGAATCCTCAGTTCTTTTACTTCCTCGTCGTACGCGACCAAGGATCTCCTGTCTTCCTTCTTAGCATGCCCATTGGCCTCACCTGATGCTCCCTTTCTAACTTTGATGGCTGAACCTTCAGGCACATCTTGGCTCACTAGATTACTGTTAATAAAGCTGAAGACAGATCTCTCTGCTTCTTCAGCTTTAGCAGCTCTCGCCAGTTCTGCAAACTTCTTCTCACGCTTCCTTTTACCACCCCGGCCGCGCTTTTTACCACTGCCAACACTTCCTTCAGCCTCGCTTGCAGCAAGTGCATGATCAAGTGATTGCTTTGGGGGTAGCACCTTAACTGGAATTGGATCAATCATGCCTTGGCCAGATACACCTAGCCCCATCCCCTCTCGGTACCCCATTTTTGCCATCATTTTCGAGGCAACGCCCCTGGTGTGGTGCTCCCATTTTGCAAAGAAGACGGTGTCTGTCTGAATGCCACTGTAATTTGTGTGTTCTAAAAGGCCAAGACCCTGGTGTACGCATCCATCCTCTTGATCACCATTGTCACTAAACTCAGATTCTTGCTCACTTGAGCTTCCTTCATCCTCCTCATTGCTCATATCAGCGTATTCTGATATGGAAAGAGAATCACTTGGAAGCATTGCAGAACTCCCATCATCTTGAAAGATAACTTGGCCAAGCTTCAGATTATCATCCCATGACTCAAGTTCTGCCCTCCTCCAAAGGCCAGAGTGATGCCCAGAAGTTGCCAGTATGCTAGAGCCTGCCAAGGACTGCTGCCATCTAGTTGGAGTGAATTGCTTCAAGGCTGAAGTAGGAATTACAATACCTGAGGATAAGTTCTGAATTAGTCATGTCTCTAAGGCTGAAAGGGCAAGATAATATACACATCTTCATGGCACACAGGCAAACGAAGCAAGAAAAACAACATACACTCTATTGTAAGGCTTACACCATAACATGTAATCTCTATTGCTTTATGTGAAAGGCAAAGGAACAAGAACTCAATAACAAGCGTATTTATTAGGCCTAGATCTTCCAACAGCCAAATAACCATTTACATACCATGGGACATGCGGCAGTTACTACCAAATCGACATCGTTGCTGTAGAAAGAACTTGCACGTCTGCACTATAGATTGTATTAGTTAATTTGTTCATAATAGTGGCCCATACACACCGAGCATTATATTCATGTTAACCAGAAGAAAATTATAGCTGATTGAAAGGTAGCCGCAGTTGTCAGGTACCCACCTGTGACTCTCTTAGTTATTTTCCAGCTTCTAATTCATTGTTGGTTAGGGATGGGATGGAACCAGAGCAGAGGGTGCCATGTGTTACAAGAAATCTATTTCAGAACACATGGCTACAAGGGTCTTCATGGTGTTTATTCTAACTTGTAACTAGTACGTAGCAGCAATAAAAATTTCTACCACGAAATATCATCCGTGCGTTCTACATCAGGGTTTATCAAATATCATATAAGTTATTTATTTACAAATAGAAAACTGTATGATTCTAGGTTATAGCATGATCACAGCAGGATGATATTATGTTGAATTGGACATTAAAATCATTGGTAGAGCATAGAGATACCCTTGCTGCATATTTGTGACAATGGAAATTTTAGCTCTACACCCATGAGTTCAGGGCCATTCAGGAAAAGTAAAAACGTGCAGGCCTGGCCCATTACTTATGCAAGCGTGGGCATGTTTCAAGAAGGAAAGCAAAAGAGCAAGTCAAAGGTTATGGCATAAACCAAAAAAAAAAAACCACTGGCATCAATATCGTTTTTTAGAGTGCCAGTGCCAAGCAAAGTTGTTATCAGGCAAAGACAAAGAACGGCTGGAAACCACTAAAGAAAATCTTGGTTTAAGAATGATAATCAGATTAGATAACTCACCGCCATGTTTTCAGATGTGGGTGTCAGAAATGATATCCTCACATCACTTGAACCTTCTAATCCTATAATGCATCCATTATACCAACGGCCATTGTTGTGCCGGAATCTACACTTTGACCCAACTGAAAAATCGTGTGACACCAGCGGTTCTGGCTTAACATCATCTGGATCTAACGGTTCAGCAGCAACTTCTGGTGCCTGGGGTGCCGGTTCCTCATTTGAAAAAATATCATCTATTTGCTCCACTAGCCTAAAGCGCTTCAGGTCGAGAAGTCCCTCCTCTGCATCCTTAATTGCAGCAAGAAGTTCCTCATGAACCTTTAAACAACAACAACAAAACATCAACAAATTTATTAGCTGAAGTGCTAAACTATATGTAACAGTAGTAAAACTCAGAAAATAATATAACGTGAAAACATGAAACAAGAACTTCAGAAATTTGCCAAACATTATTACACGGGAACATTCCCCAGCTCAGGAATGCATAGGGAAAAAGGAAGTCATTTATCCTACACTAACACATATCGACGCCATGGAGACACTCTCATCAATGAAATATATCTGGAAGAGATAAGCTAGTATGTGAGATATCACTCACTCTTGCAATTACAAAACTCACCAGTGATATCCTGAACTAATCATGATGCCTACAAATGTGTGCAGGGGCTTCAAAAAAAAAAGTGCAGCAAATCAACAGCCAAAATTACCATAATCTCTCAAATCTGCAGTGATAACTGGCAGAGCCTCATGGAGACGAATCGGGAATGTTCCCACCTCCCAAAACATGTTTATTTACTACTTCAACTACATGTAAAGTCCAGTGATCTGTTCCTTTGTCGTCCGAGTACTCCTCATATATTAAAGTCACTCTATCATGTTCTGCTAGACTATGTTGAAACTCAGTTGCAAAGATACCATGCAATGTTGTGCCATTGCCAAGATAGTTTGGTAAAGTAACAAGTTTGGATGGTATTTCGGCAATCACATTGGCAACATAACCTTATGTTCACGCTCCACCACTAGCAGTGCTAGATCATAGATGACTTGGGGCCTGTTTGGAGGTGCTAAAAATGAGATGCTAAACATTAGCACTTGTTAGCACTCCTTCTATAGCTAAAGTTTCTGTGTCTGGGCTAAACTTTGGCACTAGCCATTAGCACTCCTGTTTGGATGGGCTAGTGCTAAAGTTCAGAACTTTTAGCAATTAGCACTTGGATCCAAACACCCCCTTAGCTACTAAACCTGGCTACGGTTTCGACAGACAAATAAATAACACAAAAAAATATGCCTTACTAAAAGCAGGATCACAGGAGCAAATCCAACACATATCGTGTTCCACTCAGTTTATTCTTTAATCCAAAACATACTTCCTGATTCCATCACCTATAAAACCGACACACAAGATAAGTAGCTAATTATCAAAGCGCCAATAGTCCACTACAGTACTGAAGTGGCAGGTTCCCATTCTCCAACAGCTAGTCTCCCACTTCTACCAATGCTATGAATCACAGGACCCTACAATCTCCACACCCTGGGAGTCGATTAGGTCGGTAGGGGGACACAGGGGGATTGGGTGGGGGTGGGGGTGGGGGGAGCGGGTTGACGGAGGGAATCTACGAGGGTGATATTGCGACGCACCTCAAGTAGGTCAGCGTTGGAGGGGTCGGCGGCGAGCGCCTCGTCGACGGCCGCCAGGGAGGACCGCTGCTCCTGCAGTTGCTGCTCCAGCTGCTGTTCGATCGCCGCCGCCTCATCCTCTCCCGCGCCCCCGCCCCCCATAGGTCACCAACTGGATCGGGCGACAAGGCGAGGGGTGAAGAAGGGTCGAGACTCGAGACGGTTCTTCTTCCTCAGTCTCCCAACCCTCTCCCACCGCGCCGGGGCACCGTTTCTTCCTCCTGCGGCTCCTGCCCTCGNATCTGCCCTCGGTGGGGTGGGGCCGTGGGGGTGAGACCGTGACAACACAGAGTTGGGCGTTGAAACGGCCTGCGTTCCGGATAGAACTGAGGCGGCGCTATTATGATGGGCCGAGCCCACAGATTCCTCGACGGGCCTGATGGAGTGGGCCTCAACAGGCAGTTTTATGCTTTTAGCCCGTTGTATAGCGGGTACCCGTTTTAGCGCAACCTGGATCGTGGGTTTTTATTCGCGACCCGTTTTCTGCCGTCGCGTTCTTTCCAACCACGATTGTTTGAACAACAGTCGCCAGGCCCAATTGGCCAACGATTCGCTTTCTCGCTCCGCACCATCGCCGTCGCGCCGCCGCCTCGATGGCTGCTGCACCGGAGGAGCGCCTCGACGTCCTCAACGCCGCCGGGGAGAAGACCGGCGTCTCCAAGCCAAGGCATGCCCCCTATCCCGCGCCGGACTCTCCCGACTGCGGCCTCGGTTGGATTCCTTCGGTTCGATCGTGTGATTCCGCCGCTGATGCTGCTTGCCTTGTTTCCTTCAGGTCGGAGGTGCACAGGGACGGCGACTACCACCGGGCGGTGCACGTGTGGATCTACAGCGAGAGCACCGGGGAGCTGCTGCTGCAGCGCCGCGCCGACTGCAAGGACTCGTGGCCTGGGCAGTGGGACATCTCTAGCGCCGGCCACATCTCCGCCGGCGACTCCTCACTCTTCTCCGCACAGTGAGCTCTCTGACCTCACGATAGTACTGCTGTGTTGAAGTGCTGCCATCTGAACGCCACGCTGGAGTGCGTAGAGTAGTTTTTCACACTAAGCAGCGAGGGATGCCTAAAACATTTTAGCAGCAGGTGGAAACTCTTCTCAGTGCTACCTTTTATATGTGCGGGAGGCTTAAATCCTTCAATTAACTGTTGCATCTATTGCTCACTTACTCTACAATACAATTCTGTCTAGTTGATCTTTTGTTTCAATGATGACTTATAAACCTAACATGAATTCTCAGGAGGGAGCTCGAGGAAGAACTAGGCATCAAGCTTCCAGTCGATGCCTTCGAGCTGATATTTGTGTTTCTTCAAGAATGGTTAGTATGTTTACCTTGCAGTCCATTATATTTAGTTGTCATCCGAAAAAGTCGCACTCACATTTCCATAACAACTTTGGTAGACTTTTAAACATATGGTTTCTTTGGAACACCGACGGCCACTTGGTGAAGTACCAGTTTATATAACCATTATTATTCTATAAGAGACTTCTTAAGAGCTATTTCATCACATTTATTTTTTTGCATGAATGTCCAACGATCATGGTCTACATCTTGGATATCATAAATATTGTATCATCTAAACCTTTGACTCTTTGTTGCAGTGTTATCAACAACGGGACATACACAAACAATGAGTACAATGATGTTTACCTTGTGACTACTTTAACACCAATTCCACTTGAGGCCTTCACTCTCCAAGTAAGAATGCTTTAATGCTTCCAACTGTATGCTCATGTTAGTCAAGATCACTAACTTTATGCATCAGAGGATAGTATGTAGTTTTTTACTGATGGTTTACCAACATTTACTCGTAAGGAAATATGTGATAACATAACCAAAAAGAGCTTTGCATATTGTCCAGTATATTTGTTCTAGTGATTTCACTTTTTACAATTTCATATGTATTGTAACTTTTTAACTTGTAGGAAAGTGAAGTATCTGCAGTTAGGTATATGCGTTGCGATGAGTACAAGAACTGCCTTGCAAAAGAAAGTGGAGAATATGTTCCTTATGATGTGAACGGGCAATATGGCCAACTATTTAGTATTGTTGAAGAAAGGTAAGCAGCATTATTCTTTGTCCAATTGTACTTTTGTCAATGCGTGGACCTTCATTCTCGAAGCAAATAATCTTGTTTAATTTGGATATTTGAAATGCATTCTTGAATGCGAGCAGCACAAAATGCTTATCAACAATCTTCTGATTATTGAATGACCAATCCATTGTCGAGGACAACCAAATCGAGTCCAAGATCCCTCCTTGTGTAGGTTTTAACATCCAGAAGCCTGAGGGATCGATTCATAGTCTTGACATTTCTGAGACACCAGCAATAGGTTCTTAAAATTTTGTGGCCTATATGTCACTCTTGCACTCATGCAATGTATATTTTTAAGCAGCATGTACTCCCTTCTAACTGTCACTAGATTTCTAGATTGGAAGGAATTATCTTCTCAGTTGCCACTTTAATCTGTACTTTAAATGAAGTTTTCTCAAAATAATCCTGCTTCAACCTTCATGACACCATTTAGGTACAAAGACAATACAGAGTCCCGCAGTTTAAGTTTACAAAAGCAAATCAACCGTTATGCTCCCATCCATTTGGAACCAGATGTAAGTTTTTCTTTCAACCATTCACAAGCATTTAACTTTTTTTTTGAATGATTGTTCTGTTCTTAAAACCTGAGAAGGTGTACGTGTGGCATAAGGGAATCATTAAAAAATGCTTCAGATATTCACATAACAGATTAACAATTGCAGATATCCTGAGCTCATGGAACATGAAATGTTACTTTTAGCTCACGGAATTTATTTGCCACTGATTAAGGAGATTATGTTTCCTTCTACTTTGCGGTTACACAAACTAGAATACTTTCATTCTGTTATGGGGGTCAACTGTATGTAAGGTGGATGACAAACTGTGTGTAACTGTCAGCCAGTGAATGGAATCTATTGCTTCACCTTCCTCTCATTTGCTAGGACAAGTCTTTAACTATCGACTAGCTTAGTTATGCCAAGTACACTGTCCACTTCATCATAAATTTGTAAATTATCTGTGGTCATGTATAGTATGCAAGGATATATATTTCCTCAAGCACGTTAAACTGCCAGAGATAAGCAATAGTACTTTTGTAGTTCATGCGATGGTGTACCAATACATAAAACCTCAGATATATAGTGTACAGAATTTTTCTTGCTTTACACAAACTGACTGCTAGATTCGTATGTGGCAAGTTTATTGTATTTATTATGAGACTTTGAATAGCATTAAAGGCATGGGAATTTTTGTATATCCCTTTCTGCTTTTATGTATTGCACCTTTTTCTTGTGGGATGCTTGACTTCTTTATTTGTTGTTTTTGCAGTTGACTACTCTTTCTAGAGGAGACAGGGAAGCCTTGGGATATATTCTTAAAGCAGCAATAGTTATTGATGACATATTCTATGAGCAGGTTACTTCTTTCATCAAATGATTTTCAGATTTTATTCTTCTAGTTCTTATTGGTTGGATGTGCCATGTACGGAAAAGTTATCTTCATTGGTTAGCCATTGTTTTGTATTGCATATTTGCTATATCACCATTTAGTTATATTCTGCAACCTCTTAATACTTTGGTTCTGAATCAGGTATGGAATAGCAACAGAGTTCTTAGAGACTGGCTGAAAGGACATTCTGAATCTTCATCCTTTGATAAGTTGAAGTGGGCATATTATTCTATTAATAAGAGTCCCTGGTAATACCTTTTTCTTGTATGGAGATTCTTAATTTATTGGAATATCTTGACACACCAGTAAAATTGCGCGTTGCAACTTCAAGTATTGTACATGTGTTAGAGATTGGGGTAGGTGGTAAAATTGATTTGTGTTTGGTGGCAGGGGTGGTGTATAAAAGTGAAATATAGGGGTAGATTGGTGGTGATAGCAGGTCCACAACTCTATTGTGTGACCAGTACCTTTTCTTAGCTATTTCTGATTATCCTTGTGGTGATAGCAGGTCCACAACTCTTTCATTGTGTTATGGATTAATGCTGTCATATTGAATTATTGATGTATATGGTTTAGAGTGTAATTAAAATGAGACATATTTTGTTTCCTAATTGGCACATCTATTGTTTCATCTTACAAAATTAAATGTGGAAGAATGCATGCTTTCAGCATTTTCTTTTCAATTCTGTAGTCCTATGTGCGAAGTAAGAAATGTTCATTCCATGCTTTTCATCTTAGCCATTATGAACCAATGGTTGTACTTTGATAAAATATACTCCCTCCATAGCTCTTTACAGTGCGTATTATAATTTCAAAAAGGTAAAAAATAACTTCATAATTTTCAATTTTGACCAAGAATTAGTCAAATTATATGCATCCGTAGTGTACAAAAGTTGCGATTGCATTTCACAGGTCTTTGAATATGACATTGTTTTTTCTATTGATGATATATTATAAGAGAAATTAGTTGTCAGAACATGCCTGTAGAGGGAGTATGTCTGTTTTTTCTTCTTTTCTCTGCATCTGTAACCTGAAGCATAGCATTTTCTCACATTTTTTTTTGGGCTTTAGGCTGCGTGAGTATATGTACTATATTGTTCACTATGAGATCAGCTTTTGTCTTTTGTAAGATCAACACGATCTATTGCAATTTTCAAGACATTGGATTATTCAACATGCACAACTGTGTTACTGAGGTCATACATTAGTTAACTTCTGTATGAATTTTTTATTTATTTTCTGTGGAGATAGATGAGAAAGTGCAACCTGAACTCCTCAAGCATAGCATCAACACTATCTTGCCACTGTCATGTGGGATTGTGGGTCTTCTGAGATTAGATTTCCTTGTGAAATAAGAATATCATTTAATGCATGTTTTTTCCCTACTATCTTGTTTATTTGACACCAATGTTGCTATCACTAGATTTACATCAGATGTTACATATCGCTAAACATCTTGATAGATGTTAATATATTTTTTTATTTTCCATAACAGGTCCTGCCTTGATGAAAATAAGGCTTTTCTATCAACTGCAGATTCTGCTGTGAAATTACTCACAGATGCCACCAAGCCAGTTTCAGGATGGAAGGGGGTTGAATATCGAGCAGCATTTCCTCTAGATAAGCCTCCTGGTGCTAACTTCTATCCTCCTGATATGGACAAAATGGTACATTACACCCTCCCTGTGCCTCCCACCACCACCCAATTCTCAATTATATCCTGAAGAGCATACTTCCTGTTCATACTGCATAATTTTGTGTGGTATCTGAATAAGAACTGTAGCATACTTCCTTTTCCTACTGCATATTTTCTGTAGTGTCTGCATATAAAGTCGCACATTTTATGTATACGTGATTCTGTACTAGCTGAAGTGAATTCATGTTTGCATATTTTTTCTATATATGGCTGTAGGAGTTTGACCTTTGGAAGAGTAGACTGAATGATAAAGAACAAAAAGATGCCACAGGGTTTTTTACCGTCATAAAACGGCACGACTCTCTATCCTCTTCGTCATTGACACAGTCAAACAGATCAGACCAAACAAAAACTTCAGATGATCTTTTTATAGTTCCATACTCCAAGGAGTACAGATCATCCCTTGAGAAAGCAGCTGAGCTTCTTGACAAAGCATCAGCGTGCTCTGATTCTCCAAGGTAAGATAGTATGGCTTTTAGTTTCAGAATTTGTAATAGTTTGTGTGAAGATTTATTTGTTTAATCTTGTTGTAGCCTCAAGAATTTGCTGAGAGCTAAGGCGAATGCTTTCCTGTCAAATGATTACTATGAATCTGATATAGCTTGGATGGAGTTGGTTAGTATCATAATTCTTTTTAGTCCATTTCTCTGTTCACATAATAATGCACCACAGGTCTGGGTTCTTCTGCTGTATGGAAAATTTTGTTAGTTGTTACTCTGCCTCCTACCTTCAATAACTGCAAGTAGAGATTATTGCCGAAGTATGAATAAGTTATTTATGAGCCCTGAAAGATCTAACTAGTATATGAAAGATCTAACTACGGTTTAAGGAGTGGAACAACAAAAGGTAGCTTTTGCAGAAGTATGCCCCTTTAATATATTAAGAAGTTATTGAGAAGATTCTTTCTTATTTCCATATGACTCATGTCATATTATTGAAAGATCACTGAAGCTAAGAAATTATTAAAGTTTAATTTAAAAAACAGGCTGATGTGTCATACTCCCTCTAATCATGAATAAGTGACATTTTGTTTGCATTCAGGCAAACTTTATAGATTTTGATCACCAATATCTTCTTGCATTTTGAGATTGAGCATTTGTAAATGGTATAGTTTCTCTATAGTATAACTTTGTAGGGCTCAATGCAACACAACCCATGATTCATATGCAATCTATCCTTCCTAGTTTCTCTATACTATATAAACATGGTAGAAATTAGTGGTGAAATACATCTCTTTGCCCATGTCAATGTCCACATTATTTGGCAGTAGCAATTGGTTTCTCTAAGTGCTTTGCATATATTAACTCTATATTTAGCATTCTTTTCTTGTATGCAGGACTCCAAGTTAGATGTTACAATTGGCCCATATGAAACATATGAAGATTGCCTTTTTAGTTATAAGGTACTTTTCACAGGACCCTCCTACATGTTCTTGGCATCTCTATTTGTTTATCAAGTCCGAGCCTTAAATCACATAAAACTTTGAATTTTGTTCTCTTTGGAGCACTCTTTAAGTTCATTTCAATGATCCTAGCAGATTGACACTAGTTGCACTGAACTCAGCTTTCAGCCATTGCCTATTTCCAACCTTGCTCCCTTCTAGGTTTACCTTTTCAGCAACTTAATATTGGTTTGCTCTCTGTTAATTTACTGCAATATGGTTGGGGTCATGAGATATTAATCTATGTTTTTCTTCTGTGTGTTAAGTCTAGAATTTTGATATCTGCTTGGTATCAGCTTTCCCTACTTAACAAATATTAGCTTTTGCCTTTTAGAACTTTTTCTGTATAATTGTGATGCTTTACATTTAAGGATCTCAATTAGGTTTATTTTTCATAGTACGCATGGAGTTATACACAATTTTTCGTTAGTTCTTCACTTGTATTTTTTTTATACCATTTCAAAGGCAACTTTTGAAGCATTTGTCGGAATACGTGACGACACAGCTACTTCTCAAGTTAAACTCTTTGGTGATCAACTCCAGGTAATCACAATAAGTTTTTCTTCAAGAAAATATTAAGCTTTGCTTTACATCAAATTTTATCTGAGTTCAGGATTTGGAGAGAAACCTTCCGATGGACAATATTTTCAAATCAGACAGTGTATCTGCTGCACCAATTCGTGTGATCAATCTTCTCTACAATTCTGGGGTACATTACTATTCTGACGTTGACAGCTAAAAGCTGATTTGTGGACAGAGAAAATCAATCTTGTCTGTTCCTTTTTGTTGGGTTTACGAGAAGCTGATAACAGTTGGCTTCTATGAATTGTAAGATCCAAGAAAGTAATGAAGCACTAGAATGTCATGAGAGGATTTGTATTGTTTTCTTAGCCATTTTTAGCTTGCTTCCATGGTTGGCCACACATATTTGGACTTGCATTTTTGACTCTCCGTAGTTTGCACATTAATTTTACTATGTTCTCAGTGGCATGGTTGTCATCTAGGAATTTTAAGTTTTAGAATTATAGATTGAATCACTCAATCTTGCTGTTATTTACCATTGGGACTATTCTTTGGAAATTTTTTATGTTTCCATCCCCTTTATTGTTTGATTAACAGTTATTCTCATGTTGAAATTGCTGGTATCATGCCTTGACTACTTGAAATGTACAGGGGGCATGTATTGTTTTTATTTGCTAATGACTATCCATTTCTTTTCTATAGAATTTGAGTTTCTGGTGATAGTTGGTAGGTTTAGGAGATTCAAGAACATTTAGGTGTAGCACAAATATTTTTCTCTGGGTTTCGTGTCCTTGTATCAACACCTTCATGATACTCTAACAAGGACTGCTGGTGCAGGATGTCAAAGGTCCACAAACCATTGCTTTCAATTTGCCCAATGATGAACGGATTGTGAATGAACGAGGAACTTCCATGGTTATGCTTAAAAACGTTTCAGAAGCCAAGTATGCCCTTTTTTATTCTGTTAATTAATTTTAATTGCCAATTAGGTAGCTCACACTCACAACAGCAAGAGAAATAAGGGTTTTGTGCTAATGTTCTTAATTCTGGTTCTGTTGTTTTCAGGTTCAAGCATATCTTAAAGCCTATAGCTGATGCGTGCATCAGAGAGGAACAGAAGGAATATGTCAATTTCGAGCCATATTATACACACATCGTTTGCCATGAGTGCTGCCATGGAATTGGACCTCATTCTATCACCCTTCCAAGTGGCAAAAAGTCAACAGTAAGATTGGTACGTACTCAAACAGCAATCTGAAAAATCTCTGGTCTAGTTCAATGCCATCACATTCCGCTCAAAATATTCCAATTTCCCAACTATTTTTAATTGTGTGAGTCATTCAAAATTTATCTTGTATGAAATTTATTCAAAATGAAGTTACGGAGACGGACATTTTGGTAAAACTAAATCCAAATATGACCAAAGTTGCAGGGTATATTCTTTGGAGTGGCTATTTCCTCGATGGTTTTAACCAGAAAAGTCACTGCAATGCAATTCCATATCCTCTACTTCCTCTGTTTCAAAATGTGGTTCACTTTAGTTTTGTCTTAAGTCAACTTCTCTAACTTCAACCAAGGTTATAGAAAAGTATATTAATATCTACAATACCAAATAAACACACTAACAAGACATATTTCATGGTGGATTTAACGAAACTGATTTTGTTCGTTGTAAATGTTGGTGCATTTTTCAATAAGCTTGGTCAAAGTTAAAAGTTTCTACATACTCAAAGCTTTTAATTCTGGGACAGATGCTCTTACATTTGTAATACTTTGCATGTGTGCATGGTATCTCCTATATTGGTGCCACCAAGTTAAGCTGCTTTGATTTGTTTTTTTCATCAATGCATAGGAACTTCAAGAATTCCATTCAGCATTGGAGGAGGCAAAAGCTGATATAGTCGGTCTCTGGGCACTGAATTTCCTTATTAAGAAGGTAAGTAATTCCATCAATTATGGGGATATCATGGCACTCATGTTACCCTCATCAGGCATTGAGTCCTGCTGTTTCTATGATGAATATGGGAACCTTGTTTAACGATATATTTTGTTAACTCGGTCATTTGTTTCTGTTATATTAGGGATTGCTCCCTAGGAGCCTGTCACAGTCCATGTATGTCTCTTTTCTGGCTGGTTGCTTCCGATCAATCCGTTTTGGACTACAAGAAGCTCATGGGTAAGGCCGTATCTTCCCTGCTATAGCAAACTGTCGAAACAAAAGGACATTGTTATGTCTCGTATCATTTTCATAATGTTATGAATGACATTGTTAAGTCTCATACCATTTTAGTACTGTCCTGAACACTGAGTTTTACTGTGCATCCAAATGTAGAAAAGGGCAAGCTCTGCAGTTTAACTGGTTGTTTGACAAAGGGGCTTTTGTCTTGCATTCTGACGGAAAATTTTCAGTTGACTTTACGAAGGTAATTATCTGAATATTCAACTGTCTTGTTGCTTCTCTGTTACCACTGCTCACTAGAGTTTGTGCTGTGGAAGGTTGAGGATGCTGTAGAAAGCCTGAGCAGGGAGATACTGACAATACAGGCAAAGGGTGATAAGTCTGCTGCCCAGTCTATTCTTCAGTCCCGTGCAACCTTGACACAACCATTGTGTGTGGCATTGGAGAAGATAGAACATATGCAGGTAGGTGCTCCACGTCTATGTTGGTTTGTGTCCTGAATTTATTACTGCAACGGAGTTAAAATGTGTGATTTTATTGCCAATTTCTATTCAATTGAGCAGCATTTACCCTGTTATTTCTATTTACACCCAGGTTCCTGTTGACATTGCCCCGAAATTTGGCACGGCAAACAAGCTGCTTGGAAACTTATAATCAGTCCGGCTCATCAATTCAGCAAATGGATGTGTTCAAGAAATAAGGTACCGCTCCATGTCAAGCAAAGTGGAGGAGCCGTCCAAGAATAAGGCACTGCTCCATGTCAAGCAAAGTGGAGGAAAATCGATACAATAAGGCAGAAGGATCATCAGTAGCATCCTTCGTTCAATGGTGGTGTTTGATAGTGAGAAGGGGACGGCCTTCCATTGTCGCTTGGAAATTGTATGTGCCAGCCTGTTTAGGGCTGCCTTGGTTGATCTTTCGACCAACGGTGTTGTGGCATATTCTCCTTTTGTTTTGAATCGCTGAATGTATCTCATGAAGTGTCCATACTTTTTCTATCTCAAGCGGTAAATATAAACACATAGTTTCGTTGATCCTACAATAGTGATCTTATCAAACAGAGAAGCAAAAGCAATAGTCCCTCTATTCTAAGTTCCGAGCATCAGTGCCGTGTCCGTGTGTCGGCTACAATTGACACTGCAATAGTCCTCTGTTTAAGTTCCGAGCATTGGGCGTGTGTCGGCGGCTCAGTTTGACACTGCGATAAACTTTTCTAACATCCTAAATCAGTTGCAATGTCGCATCTTGATCAACCCTTTGTAGTTGTAACATTTTGATGTTACTGCTGCAACATTAATAATTAGGGCTTGTTTAGTTAGGAGTTGGAAGTTTGCGAAATTTACTGTAGCAATTTTAAATCAAAGATTAAAAGGACCAAACATGATCTAATTATAAAACTAATTACATGGATGGACGTGAAATCGCGAGACGAATCTATTAAGCCTAATTAATCCATCATTAGATATTGTTTACTGTAGCACGGCGTTGTCTAATCATGGCCTAATTAGGCTCATTAGATTCGTCTCGCAAAGTTACCGGGGGTTGTGGAATGGGTTTTGTCATTAACACACGTTTACTACTCCATGCATTTAAGTTCCCTTTGATGAATAGTGAAAATTCAAAAAAGTTTGAAAAGTTGAAGTAACTAAACATGGCCTTAATTGAAACTCCCATTGTTACATCATCGTGTATTGCAACAAAATGTGCGTGAAAGGTTTCCGATGCAAGGGGTTGGAGCGTCACTTTGACTGTAACATTATCGCTATCATGTAAAAATTCCCAATCACAGCATTGTCGCTGGGTGGAAACTTTTGATTTTTTGTTAAAAGGATAGGAACAGTCGCACAAACGGCCAACGCTTAGCTTCCTTGCTCCGGCACGATCGCCGTCAGCGCTGCCGCCTCGATGGCTGCTGCGCCGGAGGAGCGCCTCGACGTTCTCAACGCCTCCGGGGAGAAGACCGGCGTCTCCAAGCCAAGGCACGCCCCAGTCCCAAGCCGGACTCTCCCGCCTTGGTTGGATATTGGATTCCTTCGATAGGATCGTGTGATTCCGCCGCTGATGCTGCTTGCTTTGTTTTCCTCTCAGGTCGGAGGTGCACAGGGACGGCGACTACCACCGAGCGGTGAACGTGTGGATCTACAGCGAGAGCACCGGGGAGCTGCTGCTGCAGCGCCGCGCCGACTGCAAGGACTCGTGGCCTGGGCAGTGGGACATCTCTAGCGCCGGCCACATCTCCGCCGGCGACTCCTCGCTCTTCTCCGCACAGTGAGCTCTCTGTAACATCCCTAGGTTTTAATTTGGGTGAATTTAAAAATTTTTGTGCAAACTTGAGTGATAACATAAAAGAGGAACAAATCATACTCTAAAAATTTCTAAATAAATAAATTAAGTGCATTGCATTAGGAAAATTGTGTGCTAGAGTGATTCGGCTTTCTTGGTTTTATATGATTGTTTGAGTGGAAATCGAATTTGAACTCAAACCGTTCAAATTCGAATTCAAATCCTAACTAAACTAATCCTAAAACCTATACTAACTCTAACAGGCCTAAACCCCCTTAAGCCCAGCCCGTTAACCAACTCTCGGCCCAGCCCCTTCATCCGGCCTCCTTTCCTTTCCTTTTCCGCGCGCGGCCCAACTCGCCAACCGGCCCAGCCTTCTTCTTCCTTCCGCGCGCAGCCCACCACAGCCCAACTCGCGCGTGGCCCAACTCGCACGCGCGCAGCCCGGCTCGCTCGCCGCTCACCCGCCATCTCCTCTCGCCGACACGCGGGCCCCGCAGGACCAGTGTCGTCTTCTTCCTCCTTTTCCACCGTGACGCCGCCGCGCCGCGCCTCGCCCTCCTTCCCGCCCGCGCGCGCGCCAGCCCCGCGCCAAGCGCCGCGAATCGCGCTGGGCGTAACCGCCGGCCCCACAAGCATGTGCGCCTGCCCCCTCTTGGATTCCTTGGCCGCCAAGAAGCCCTCCCCGCCGTAGCCGCCTACATAAGCCCCCCTCTCCCCTCGGCTTCGGCCAAAACCCCAATTCCCGGGCGGAGCCCTGCCCTTTTCTCCCCAAACCCAATCCCGTGGAAGAAGAAGGAGAGGTGGAGGTGGAGGCGCGGGTGCGAGGAAGCTGAAGCCGCTCAAGGAGGAGGACGCCGTGCTGCCCGTCCGAGCCGCCGCGACGCCATCACGCCGGAGCCGAGGAAGAGGAGAAGACGCCGTCAAGTGCCGCGAGGAGGACCGCAAGCCGTTCCGCGACCCCTGCACCACGCTCGGCCTCACGCTCTCATCCCCTACCCACCGTGAGTCCCCGTTCTTCCTCGCCGTGCTCTGCTCGCCATGGCCGTTGTGATGCGCTTGATGTTCTCTGTGTGTTGATGAACCACGCGCCGCCCCTGAGCTCTCCCTTGCCTGACCGGCCTTCGAGCCGCACCCATCTTCTTGCAGGAGCCCAAAGCCGAAACCCCAAAACCTCCAAATCCCCTGTTCGCCGCCGTGCGCTCGCCGTGAACGCGGCGCACTGCGTCGCTTCTCGTTCTTGCCCTCTAGCACCTCCAAAACCTCCCCCAAATCCTTGCTCGAGTTTTCTTCGCGTGCGCACCGCGGGCAGGAGGCCCGAGTCGCGCACGAGGAGCCTCGCCGCCTTGTTTCACCTGCCACCGCTCGAGCTCGCCGTGAACCACCGCTCGCCGGTGTTCCACCCGTGCAGTCGCCCCTAACCCCCTCCAAACCTTCCCAAGCTCCCTTGCTCGCCCCCTTGGACCACGTGCACCACGGACAGGAGGACCGGACCGCGTGCACGCCGAACCCGAAGCCCTGTGGCTCGCCGCCGTCGAACGCGTGCGCGCGCCGAGCCGTGCTCTGGAGCGCGCCATGAACGCCGCGGGCGAGCCGCACAACCGACCACACCGGAGCCAGGCCGCACAGACCGCACAAGATCCCGATCGCATCTCCGTGTCACTGGCAAGCGGGCCCGTTCCGTCAGCCGCACAGCTTCTCCCCCGGACGCGGACCGGCCGTGGGCCAAGTCCGTTCGGCCCAATAACCGTTCCTCCCCCTTTTCGGACCGTAGGAAAGTCTGTTAAACACCCCTGAACTCTTAAGCCCATAGCTCGTTTCGGCCCAAGTGAAGCCCGCGACCGGCCCTTTATCTTTTTCCCTAACTGACAGCCTGGACCCACCCGTCAGCCACACGCAGTCACCGACAGACCGGCCCCACCTGTCATACACAGTAACCCGCTGACATGTGGACCCCACCCGTTGACTGTTGACCGTTGACCGTTGACCGGTCAACGATGACGTCATCATGACGTCAGCAGTGGCCGACCCACTGATGACGTCATGCTGACGTCAGCATGCCACGTGGCACGCCCTGGTGCTGACACGTGTCGCGCCCTGGTGCTGCCACGTGTCGCTGTTTTTCTTTTTCTTTTTCGGAATTACAGAAATAGGATTTAGCTAAGAAATTCATAGTAAATTCATCCTAGCTCAGAAAATTATGAAACTAGTCTCTAAAAATTCATAAAATATGCTCTACGCGTTAGAACAGGAGTTGAGTGCTTTTGGTCTCTTTTTGCTTCTTCTTTGGAGTTTATTTGAATATAGGTCCGATGTATTTCTTTTCTCGTGAATAGGACCAGCTGAGGAAACACAAGGAGGAGACAGCTACTACCACTACTCGGAAGAACCAGTTGCTGAGGACTTCTACCAAGAGCAAGGTTCACGCCCATCCGCTTTTGAATCCTATTTAGGCATTGCAACTAGTATGCTAGCGCTTTACTTTAATTGCATGATGATGATTCTGTCCTATTGCATAGCCTTGTTTAATTACCGTATTCCTTGATAAACCTGCTTTACTTTGATGCGATGCTTGCATGTGTTATGGGATGGTTGTGATAGGATTCTTGGCGTGTGTGGGGCAAAACCCGGGAAAGGAGTAAGGGGTTTTGGGAACTTTGCGGGGGTGAGCAGATTAACTCGATCTTCGTATCGAGGGCTGGGGTGTGTACTTGGGCACATCCTACGGAGTACCTGTGGCGGGTACATGTTCTTTGTGTTACTTGAGGAGTTTGGCGGCAATACCTGTAATGGGTGCGCGATGCGGACCACTGGAGGTGGATACGCAATTTGACGGTGACGCTCACCCCGGCACCAAAAACCGAGTTGGTTATGACTTTCCTCAGGACATTCCGTGCTCACCACTTACATCCACTGGGGGGTGTTCCAGCTAGCCTAGTTAAGTGCGGTACCCGGACTGTAAGGAGTTAGCGGAAGTGTATGGGGGAACTGGCGGTAGCCTTTTGTCCCCCGAAGGAGGCTCATACCCCGGGACTTGGCCACCGCGGGGAGGCCATCACAGTTCTCGGACACCGAGTT
This sequence comes from Alloteropsis semialata, assembly GCA_004135705.1. Classification (NCBI taxonomy): domain Eukaryota; kingdom Viridiplantae; phylum Streptophyta; class Magnoliopsida; order Poales; family Poaceae; genus Alloteropsis; species Alloteropsis semialata. The sequence goes on along the minus strand of CM014270.1, from coordinate 73,494,110 downwards.
GCGTCTTCAGTGTATCCTAAGCCGGGAAAAGCAGGAGGGTACCGTTCACTGGCTAGGGTCTGTGCTGTGGGTTGTGTTTCAAGTTGGCGACGGCCGGCTTTGCAGCCCGAGTGGTTCCAGGAGTACAAACTCTGCAGAGTCTAATCTATATATATAGCCGCCGTCCGCGGACAAGGGACGATTCCTGTGTGAAACTGTTATTTCCGCCATTGTTTTAGGGATTTCTACCTCCCCTCTAGAGTAGGGCCTGCCTCGGGCAGTTGAGATGCGAAGGGTGGGAGCTTTCGCATCGCCTAGAAAGTGAAGAGTGGAAGATTCTTGGTGACGGGTACCTGGTGTGCCAGGAGTGCTCGTAGGTGATGTGAGAATGGTTTGGGATGAAGTGCTGCTTGCATAGGATTAACCTTAAGCCTATCCTTGATATTCTTATACTAGAATTAGGCCACTTAAAGCTTGCATTACGGATGGTGACGTGAAACTGTTCCATTCCTTGGGAACAGCTTATGATGATGCAGGATACGAGAGCGAGTACGACAACCACGCTGATGGTTGGTACGATTGAGGTTGCGGCTATGCTCAAGCTGAAGAGCCTGTGGGGATGATCGCCAAGGCAGAAGAATAGCTACCGCTTCGCTTAGTATTTCATTTTGTCGCATTTAGCCCAAGAGGCTTGTAATAAACGTACTTCCAGAGTTATCCACTATTGTAAGACTTTTATGTAATGTTTTATACTTTAATTCGAAGTATGGATGTGATATTCGGCTGGAATGAGTTCTGTACGTGTTAGCTGTTGATTCTGGGACTAACACTATGGTACAGGGATTCGGATTCTTAGAAATAAGAATCCGGGTCGTTTCACTCTCTGACCTCAGGGTAGTACTGTTGTCCTGAAGAGCTACCATCTGAACACCAGCGTGGAGTGGTTTGCGCCCACTATGCAACAAGGGATGCATAAAACATTTTAGCAGCAAGCGGAAACTCTTCTCGAAGTGTTCAACATAGAAGTTATACTTAATGTTTTTTAAATATTTATGCTGATTATTCTATAACGGTTGCGTCTGTTGGTTGCTTATTCTATACTACGACTCTGTCTATTAATCTTTTGCTTACATGATGATTTATAATTGGTATTACCATCTAAAATGAATCAACAGGAGGGAGCTCCAGGAAGAACTAGGCATCAAGCTTCCATTCGATGCCTTCGAGCTGATATTTGTGTTTCTTCGGGAATGGTTAGTATGTTCACTTTGCACTACATTATATTTTGCAACCAGTGACACCATTGTCTTATATTAAGGCTTAAGTATCAAATGGCACCACATTCCCATAACAACTTTGGTGGACCTTTAACCACGTGTTTTCATTGGAATGTCGATGGCCATTTGGCCTAGCTAGTACCAGTTTATATAAGCAATGGCATTTGTATTCTATAAGAGACTTGTTAAGATCTATTTCAT
>CM014270.1:73474361-73487855 GCA_004135705.1 Alloteropsis semialata | reverse complement strand
AATTGGCATTGCGTGGTGGTGGTTGGTCCACCTCGCCGCACCGCAGCGGGGGGCTGGTGGTGGTGAGCTCGGATGCTCGGTGGCCGCCTGGCCGGCCATCGGCAGCAAAAACATGTTTCAGCACAGCGCACCACCGGAGAAAAAGCGGAGCACAGTAGCGGTGTGGTAGATGAGATATCTGCCCCTTTTGGCACCGCTCTGCTGCCTGCATTTGGTTCGAGCGTTCCAAGCTCTGGAGAACATGTTGCTGCTTCATGTCACACGTACACGTTCATCTCTCTAGATTCTGGTCTGGAGAAGCCCACCAAATAGTGGGTTGCATTGCATTGCACGCACCGATACACCACTGCAGATGCAAAAAGGAAAGGGTGGCCCATACCTGCCCGTCCCCCTCATTCAGCCATAGCCCGTGCTGCAAGTTAGTATTATGTGGCGTCACTGAACCCGTGACGACCAATGAGTTTGTTCATTCCCAGCTGCCTTTGGTTGCTTGGATTTGGGGGGTGGCCTTTACAGCTCAAGTCCTCCCGATCGCGGCAGGCCATAGTCAAAGTCGTTAAGGTATCCAGAATATTCGTGGTGGATACACTCCTCTATGCATCGGCAGTTCGATCGGCAACGATATGATGCTCTGGAAACAACTGGCGTCTGAACTCTGAATGAAGCCGGGAAGCTTATGGCCTTCTCCCCGCGTTTTTGTCGAAAACGCAGACAAAACCATGGTGGACACACACACACGCTCGATTTGTGTAGCGAGAACCTATCTGTGATAGAGGAGCTTCTGCTATCGGATGCCTATGCAAACTACCATCGCGGCCTCCACTTGATCACTATCCTAGCAAAGGGTGGCGGGCATAGTTTAATTGTCATGTCAACCAGCCTCAGAACTCAACTTTGGGAGAGCAGAGGACGGCTGACTCTGGTGATGATGCTCGATGGATGCTAGGAGGAATGATTGAACTGGACAAGCTTCTCTAGTTGAGACCACGCGAATTACATGTGCAATTTTTAAAAATCAGACTTCATAAGTTGTGTATCTAGGTGGCAACAAAGTGTGGCGAGCAGCAAAAAAACAACGTAAGTTTCTAAGTAAATGAGAGTTGTAATGAATTGGTGCTGCATGAAGACAACAAAAGATTGAAACATGGACGGAGAAGAAGTTTGGAGTTTAGTTTTCTAGTTTTTTTCTTTGTTTTAGAACTTTCTTTCTTGTGTTCTTGAGTCCCTCATTTTGAGGATTAGAGTCTAAGAACTCTGGTAAGACTGTAATTGTTAGTTGTATATCTCCACCATGGCACCATGTAAATATAGTAGGCCGGTCTTTATCCTTAATAAAAAAAAAGTTGTGTATCTTGGTGAGAATTGGGCGCTGTCACACTCTGGTCCTGCTTGAAACCATATACTCTGACATGTGTCTGGTTAGTGGTTACTGCCATTTTATGGAAAGTACCAAACAGAAAACTCACATTTTATTCAAAATGGCATCGAACTAGCACACCACATTCTTGTAGAAAATTGCCCGGCAGAGAAATGGAAAAGAGAAGTACTAGTAGTAAGACATTTTCTCCCAATGCAAGCTAACTGAGTTACAGACCAGCCACGCCGCTGACCAACGCAACGGAAAGCTTGGCGAGCTTGAACGCGTCGTCATTCTCCGCCGTCATCGGCGACGTTGCGTTGCTCTTCCCGAACCCGTCCTCGCACTCCGCGGCCCTCACCGATTTCTCCAGCGACGACATGGCCTTTTGTCCCTCTTTTTTTTTTTTTTGAATAAACAGCAGGAGCACTGCTCTGTCATTTAAGAGAAGAAGCGAGTTTAGATATTACAAAGGTTGTGATTACAAAAAAAACCAAAAGACTCGAACTCGAACAAGAAAGCTGTCATTTAAACCACAAAAGGCTCAGCCGTCTGACAAGCAACGGCTCTAGACTTCATTTCTTCTACTATCAATGCTGACACTCTTTGAGGTGTGGCGCACTTCCCTTCAAAAATTCTCCTGTTCCGCTCTTTCCAAATGTTCCACGCCGTGTAGATCATACCTGAAGCCCGATCTCGTTTGAGCTGCTTTGTTAAACCTGTAAGAGAGAGGTTCCACCATTGCTCCAAGTTCATATTGCGGTCAGGGACAGGTATCAGGTCATCAGACCACCTAGCGACTAATACCCACACCTCTTGCGCGAAGACACATTGAAGACACAGGTGCTGTGCAGTTTCAGGGGCCTGGTCACATAAGGAGCAGGAAGGATTGCATGACCAGTTCCGTGCCATGAGCTGATCAGCCGTCATGATTTTTTCTTGCACCAGCAGCCAAGTGAAAAAACGGTGTTTCCCCTCAGTTTTCGCTCTCCATATCGCATTAGCATCAAAAGGACAGAAAGACCCAATCAGCTGCACATTATATGCTGATTTAGCCGAGTAGGTGCCATTTGGGGTCCATTTCCATGTTATTTCATCTTCAGTTTCATTCAATTGTACTTCACTGACCGAAAGTCCAAGGACAACCAGCTCATAGATTTCCTCTGATGTTGACGCTCTCCACAACCCTCTTGTCCAATTGTTGTTTTCCAAGTCCTCCCTGACAGTCAAATTTTTCCTCCAGGCGAGTTTGTAGAGATTAGGTGCTATGTCCCTTGGGGCCTTGCCATTTAACCAGGATGATTCCCAAAACCTCGCACGGTTGCCATTTCCAACTAGCACATAAGTACTTGCCCTGAATAATTGCTTGTCAACCTCACCGCATGGGACCTCAGTTCCTACCCATGGCCTATTAGGATCACTCCATTGATACCAAAGCCATCTTAGTCTCAAAGCCCTACTAAAAAGCTCCAGGTCAAGTACACCCAAGCCTCCTAGTCTCTTTGGCCTTCTGACCTTAGTCCAGCGCACCAGACAGTGCCCACCATTAGCATTTTCCGAGCCTCTCCATAGGAAGCTCCTCCTGATCTTGTCCATTTTCTTGATCATCCATTTCTTTGGTTCAAACACAGTGAGGAAAAAGGTAGGGATAGCTGTGAGTACCGAATTAACAAGCTTGAGCCTTCCAGCTTTATTAAGGAGTCGCCCTTTCCAGCCCGGCAATCTGTTGGTCATTTTCTCCACGACCGGATTTATCTCAACACGATTGAGTTTTCTGAAATGAAGTGGGAGACCCAAGTATGTGCAAGGGAAGGACTTGACCGGGCAGTTAAAGTCTTCCATAATATCCATAACATCAATCTCACCACATCTAATCGGGTATACTGCACACTTGGACCGGTTAGTGACGAGCCCGGAGACCTGACCAAAGGTTTGCAAGATGTGTGCCACAGCAGATACTTCTTCTTTGATTGGGTTTAAGAAAATTGCAGCATCATCTGCATAAAGGCTTGTCCTCATTCTTGCAGCTCTGTTAGTTAAAGGAGATAGCAAATCATCACTGGTAGCAAGATCTAATAGCCTTTGCAGGGGCTCCATGGCCAGAATAAACAACATCGGGGAAAGAGGGTCCCCTTGCCTCAGTCCTGTGTAATGCTTAAACCATTTCCCTCTTGAGCCATTCAGGAGCACCGCCGTAGAAGCAGAGGACAAGAGAGCAGAGACCCAGCCACGCCAACGGCTACCAAATCCAAACTGCTCAAGGACTTCCATTAAGTAATCCCACCGAACTGAATCAAAGGCTTTCGCAATGTCGAGTTTGAGGAAAAGTCCAGGCTGTTTGCTGCGATGGAGAGACTTAATGAAGTTCTGAGTGTAGAGGAAGTTGTCTTGTATGCTTCTTCGTTTGATAAAGGCACTCTGCGCACGGGACACAAGATCATTCAATTCCGGTGCTAGGCGGGCAGCAAGGAGCTTGGACAGAATCTTGGCGATCGAATGGGTGAGACTTATGGGCCTAAAATCAGTAACCAGCTTAGCATCAGCCTTTTTCGGTATGAGGACAATGTGGGCCGAATTTAGATGAGACAAGTGCTGTCCATGAAGGTTGAAGAAGAAATCCACTGCATGCATGATGTCCTCCTTAATTATGTGCCAACTTCGCTTGAAAAAAATTCCAATGAAACCATCAGGGCCGGGTGCTTTGTCACTCGCAATGTCATGAATTACAGCCTGCACTTCCTCCTCTGAGAAAACATCCTCCAGGTGTGATAGCTCTCTCCTACCAAGGCCAATTTCATCCCAATTAAAGGTGATCTCTCGCGGTGGTGGTTGCCCAAAATGAGAACTGTAGTGTTGGAACACTTCCTGAGCCTTGCCAGAGTGAGAGAAGCACAATCCCTCAGCCGTCTGAAGAGAGTGGATGATATTTTTCCGTCTTCTTCCATTGGCGTACATGAAAAACAGCTTTGAGTTTGCTTCATCAGCGCTTATTGAATTGAGCCTTGATCTTTGCTTTGCCCTCAACTTTTCAATTGCCGTCATACCCAAGAACCTAGCCTTCAGGTCTCTTTTGAAGACAATTTCCTGCTCACTGAGTGGTCTGAATTCTTGCACAACATCTAGAGTGGCAATCAGCTGGCTGGCAGCCCGCAACAGGAGCTTGTTATGCCCGATCTTGCTTTTGGCCCATGTCCTCAAAGCTTTACTGGTCCGTCGCAGCTTGATGTGCAGCCTCAAAAATGGGTTAATAACTTGGGTTGGCTTTGTCCAGGCCGCCTCGACCACCTCATTATAACCTTGCAGTTTAGGCCAAAAACATTCAAACCGGAAGCCTTTGAAATGCTTGAAAGAGGAGCACCCAGAGATGAGAAGGGGACAGTGATCCGACACCCGCGACGATAGCGCCTGTAGCGAGGAGTTTGGCATCATGAGGTCCCAAGCCGAAGAACAGAAAGCTCGATCAATTCTAGTGTGGGTCCGGTCATTGGACCATGTATATTTCCTTCCTCTTAAATTAAGCTCTTTGAGTTCAAGGTCTCTAATAGTTTCCCGAAAAGCCCCCATCAACCTTCTATTAAGATTCGCGTTGCTCTTATCAGAAGCCTGCATAATCAAGTTGAAGTCCCCAATCAGAAGCCATGGTTCGGTGACACTCTGATGAATCCATCTCAATTCCCCTAGAAACTGAAATTTCTCATTGTCATCTTGCGGGCCATACACAGCAGTTATGCACCATTCCACATTCCCAGCAGCAGCCCCGATTTTAGCAGACACACAGTGCACACCCCGCTCAGTACTTATAATTTTGAAGTGCGAATCATCGACTGCAATCAATATTCCACCTCTTGTCCCTACTGCTGGCAACCAGGCGTAATTGTCAGCGAATCTGTCACCAAGCGTTTCAATCACCACCTGTCTGTCCAGTGCCTCAATCTTTGTTTCTTGTAGAGTGACAATAGTAGCTCTGTATTCAGCCACCATGTCCCTGACCACTTTCCTTCTAGCCGAGTTATTCAGACCTCTGACATTCCAGTTGAAAATCACAGATTGTTGTTCTATCATTTGCAAACAAAAAGCCTCAGACCACAAAAAGCAGCAAGAAACCACCAGCACAAGGCAAATTGCCGAGACAGAGCGGGAGCACAGGCAAACCACCTCTTTCCATCAAACCCAAAACCACCATCCGCCATCAAGCCCCAAGCCTCAACAAAAGAGTCATCATAAAAAAGGCACCCCCATAGGACAGGTACCACACCATACAGACACACAGCAGGACTACTAACCCAGCCACTACTAACCAGCCTTAAGAGACATCTAAGCATAAAAAAATAAAGATACACAGGCTCAAACCAGAGCTCCCCTCTGAAGCCATAGAGTCTCCCTAAACATCATCCCCCTCAGCCTCTCGGGCCAAGGCACTAAAGGAGTCAGCACCTCCAGGAGCAGGCATCCCAAAAGTAGCCCTCATGCTTCCAATCAGACCATCCTGCATAGGTGCCACAAACTGATTCCCAAACTGGAGGTGTGAGAGTTCAGTAACTTGCTCATTCTCCCCGATAATACCACTGGACTTCAAGAGTAGCGCAGTGGCCTTCTCATCAATTGTTGAGGCAGTGCACTTGGGAATTCTGTTGACCATGTGCCCATCAGCATCAGGAACTGTCCTGGGCTGAGACAACTTAGGCTTGGGAGCTGGGGTACAGAGAAGCGATTTTTTCAGGGGGATAGCTAATCTGGTGAGGCCTCTCACATTAGCTTTGTGGCTCTTGTTGACCCTCTCATCAGCAGGGCCAAGGATGGCCCTAACAGGCTGCTCATTCATCACCACGTGCTCAACATCAGTGCCCAAAATAGGCTTGGGTGACTCAGGGGCCTGTTGATTCTCCAGATTGCCAAAAACTTGCTTCAGATCAAATAGTGTCCCAAACATTGGCTCACTGGAGGCCGGGCTGACATTGTCGTGACTTCCAAGCTGCTTAGGAGAAGGCTGCGGAGTAGCAACTCCATCTGGCTGCTCAAGGTCCACCAACACAGGCCCACTATTTGCCAACATAGTCCCAATGTTCACCGAAACAGGATCCAGACCATCAGTAGACGCAGGATCCAAACCATCAGCTAGATCAGCAAAAATAACTGCAGCAACACCAACATCATCGCTAGGCACGGTTGACTTCAGGTCCGGACCCTGAGAAACCCCATTCCCAGTGAGAAGATCAGTCACCACCAGCACCCGGTCGGTCCCAGTTGGCTCCAACGAGCGCTGCGACGCATTGGGCAGGTGGGGTCCGAGGCATTGGGGCAGGGCAGCTTCCTCCAACATAGGATCATCAGAGGGGGGAAACACCTGCGGATCAGAACACGCACCAGCGCCAGCCAGGAGGACCGCAGACAGCATCAAGTCCTCACCGTGGTCCCTCCGGCGTCCATGTCGATCAGAACCATCAGCACGAGGGATATAACGTTGCCCACTAGCACCAGACCCACCAAAGAAGGTTCGTGCCCTGTCATGTTGGTTGGAAGGCGGCAGATGCGCGCCACCAGCGCCACCACCCCTCGGCGGCGAGCGATCCCGCTGGCTGCCCAGCCTAGTGTGCACAGGAGCCCGTGGCGGGTCCGGCAAGGCATCCAGTTGGCCCAGCTGCCAAGCAAAGCTGCGGCGCACCGGCCACTCAGTCATAGGGTCATCTGCAGGAAATCCACTAAAGTCACTTCCGAAGCTGTCTCTAGAGGGGCTGCGAGCAGGAGGGTTGAAGTCTTCCACTTGATCAAGGTGAATAAGAATCTCATAAGTCAACATAGTCACTTCCCCCGATCTGAGCACAGAAAGCTGGGAGTCATTGAGGTAGCTGGCATGTCCTTTCGGCAGAACCAGAGGTTCTTCAATCTGCAGACTTCCCTGAACATTGATACAATCTGGATCCTTGCACCAGATCCAAAGGATGAAGCAACCCCTCTCCTCGTCCGTCCGACGCTCATGGTCAATGCTTTCAACGAAAGATTGTTTAGGGAGGAGATGCAGAACGGATTCCACCTGATGCGCATGATCTGGAACACCCTCGAAGCAGATACGAGCACGATAGAACAGGCGGCCGATGGCCGCAGCCGCACCAACATGCCGAGTCCAAGGCATGAGGTGCAGGGACGTGCGGCCGGTCGAGATGGACCCCTGCGCACGAGCAGAGTTGCGGAGCTCCTGAGCTTGAAAACGGAGGAGGAAGGCCGTCGTCGAGATCCGGGAGACTTGGAGCGCATGCTCCGGGATGCGGAGCTGTTGTAGAGCAGCCCGGAGCACACCCTCACAGGTGAGCCGAGCACGCGAATCGCGCTGAACCGCGACGAGCGCGTGCATCAGGAGGTCACGCTCAGCTTCCTTGAGATCCACAGTCCGCGGCGCGCACGCCACCACCATGCCCGGCCTCCGCCAGGAATCCCCCGGGAGGAAATCCATCAAGGAAGGAGCAGCCGCCGCCGGGGGAGAGGACGCCGAAGGAGGGGGGGCAGCGCCGGTTTCCGGGACACGGCGGCGCCAAGCAACAGCGGGAGCAGGAGGCGGGCGCTGCAGCCTAGGGGAGCCGGGGCAGGAACGCGCTTTGTGTCCAGAGCAAGAGCACAGAATACACCTTGGTGGATCTCTGCAAGAAGCGATGCGGTGGTCGCTGGCGAAGCAATTGAAGCACCTACCAACCGTCCGGGTCTTCAATAGCTGGAGGACGCCATTAATTCCGCCCTGAGCAGGCGGCACCCTGGCACCCAACCGGTCATGGACGGACCGTGGACGAGGTCCCAGCCGCCCCCACACAGACGGCTTAGGCTGCCGCCGCGACGTCGAGTTGTCATTCCACTCCTCCGGGAGCTTGGACGTGTCGAACCGAGGCTTGAAGGTCCGGACACCCACCAGCGCCTCCTTGTAAGATGCGCCTGGTCGGAGCTCGGACCGACCCGCCGAATCCACGGAATCCATAGCAATACCCTTGCCTCGGGGGGCAGGAGCAGCAGCATGCGCAGAGGGGTGAGCATCCGCGGAACTAGAGGACGAGGAAGATTCACTGAAGCAGGTACGAAGATCCAGCGCCCCGCCAGATCTAGAATGGGGACCTGACGAGGAGCATCCAGCCGGGGAGACGGGCGCTGCAGCTGCCGGCGGGTTACCGGACAGCAGAGGGGTGGGGTGGGGTGCCGCCGGTGGGTCACCGGACGGCGGTGGGGTGGGGTGGGGTGCCGCCGGCGAGTCGCCAGCAGGCTTGAGCGGTGGGGTCGTCATTTTTTTCTCGCTATCCCTTTTGTCCCTCTTGATGGCGTCTTTAACTTGCAGCCGGGCTGCCTCTGTAGTACAGTATGCCGCTGTACAGCGCTAGGCATGACCGCAGGCCGCGAGTCGTGGCGTCAACATCTTCGCCGCCACCCTCCCGGATGACAGTATTTTGCGGGCCGGGCCGGGCCGAAAAAACTCGGTTTTTTCGGGCCTTAAAATTCTTGTCCACACCCATCCCATGGGCGGTGATGGGCTTCTATTTCGGGCCGGGCTCGGGCCAGGTCCGGGTCAGGCTCGGACTTTCCGCTTTTTTCAATAAGAAAATAATTTATTTTAATAGTTCGGGCCAGGCTCGGGCCAAGAAAAAAATTATTCGGTCTTCATTTGCTCTGCCCATGTCCATCCCATTAAGCATCGTAGGCTGGCCAAAACCCATCGGGCTCGGACCGGGCCGCAGGTCTTCCCGGAGCAAGCCGTGGATCTTGGGCAGTAGTGTGCTGGTTGGCCGTGAGCAGCGATGAGGGAGTGGGTCCCGGTAGTTCTGTTAGCAACAAGAACCAGGCCGAAATGGAAGAAGCCCAAGCTGCGCTGGATGGGCCTCGGCGATCGACTCGGCCCAAGAAGCAGAATGCGCGCGTGGCCGGCCCAGGGTGGGAGTGAGCCGTGAGCGTGAGATGCGCTCGGGCGCCGTCGCGTGAGCGTGGGTGATATGCAAAGAAGGGGCGAGCACCAGAGAATCACGAACCCCTCAAAAAAAAAAAAAAAAAAGAGAATCACGAACAAACTTGTATCAATTCCTGATCAATCTGATATCGTGCTACCGACTCCAATTCTGTGTTCTTCCCGTTCCCCTGATGGAAAAAGCTGCTTTGCTACGCTCATCTTATTGATGGAAAAAGCTGCATCATACACACAACATCCCTGCAACGCCTCAGCCAATCCAAAAGAAGAAGAAAATAAAGAGAGAACATCGATCAGGTAGCGAAACCAAGCAGGGCAACGGCAAGCTTGGCCAGCTTGAACGCGGAGTCGTCCTCCACCGTCAATGGCGACGCTACATTGTGCTTGGTGAACTGGGCCTCGCACTCCTTGGCCGCGCTTGCCGCTTTCTCCAAGATTGACGCCGCATGGTCGAACTGGCCGGCCTTGACTGCGGCGGCGCAACCAGGCAGCAGATCCACTATGCCGCCGTACAGCGCCTGGCACGACTGCAGGGACTCCTTCGTGGCATCGTCCGTGCCGGCTTTCTTGAGCAGGCCGCCGATCTTTGCACCAGTACTGGTGGCGTTGGCCGCGACGAGGTCCACGGCGATGATGGAGAAGTTGCGGTAGCTCTCGGCGTCGCGGCTCCGGCTGTCGGAGCCGAGGGCCGACAGGCAGAAGTCGATACCGAAGTAGGTGGTGCCACCGCCGACGGTCTTGCAGAAAGGAAGCAGTGGGTTGATGGGGTCCGCTTGCACCTTAGTGTGGCTGGCTGAGACGACTAGGATCGCAATGAGGAAGATGAGGAAGGAAGAGGAGGGCAGCATGTTCACTTTCATGGGGGATTTTGGATGGGGATCGATTTTGCTCTGTATTTGGATGGATGATTGCGCAATATGCATGTTCATCTTTATAGGTGACTTCTCCATCAACTGAATTGATGATTAGATAACGTGAATCCGTCCAGATGCTATCGAATTGATTATGTGGCAATTGTTTGCACCTTCTTCATTAATTATTTCCGTCGCCAATGCTGATGCCAATCAAATATATAATTTGCAGATATTCGTATATAATGCATTGCATTAACTACTCAAGATATTCTTTTTCCTTCTTTATTTCAAATTTTCAACCAGAAATGATTCATGGGTTTTCAATTTTTAATGCTCCAAAACGGGAGCTATGAAGGGTATAGAATCAAATTGTATAATTTGTTCATAGAACGCGCGCACAACCGGCGAGCTTTTACCTGTCGTTCGTTTACCCCTCCTCTGTGAAGAGTCTATATGGGGTCAGGGCTTATTTGAGATTAACTGCATCCATCATTCTTCAATCCCACCGGAATCATGGCAGCGTCAGAGCCTGAATCATTTGTATTTCAAAAGGAGATTTGACCCAAAGTTTCCCATATTTAAAATAGAGGAATAGTAACCTGCGATCATTGCTGTTCACAAAAGAGGCGCATAGCTGGCCATCTCGACGGCATCACTGCAAAGATAGCCTATCACTTATTCATACTAGTAGCATGCCCGTGCTAACGCCACGGTAAATAATAAAGACAATATATTTTTTGAAAATGAAGTACATAGTGAGATAGATTAAGATTCATGCCAAAGGAGATTGATGATGAGTTATCATATTGTTGTCCATAGCAAATATGCTTAAAAAGTAATAATGCAAATAACATCAGAGCACAACTTTAATATCTTTTGAAGCCACCTAAATCCTCACACGCCTAAGAAGTTCTTGTATATCCTTAGGAATGTTGTCTTTAGATTCATTGTGATTGTCCTTCAACATCTCTACCAAGAATTTGGTCCTCAGTACATTCCCATCCTGTACAAATTATTACACTTCATTTTCATAAATAATAATTAATTATAGATTGTTTTGACTAAGTAAACAAAAATTTGATTACTCACAGTCGGAATCATTGGTAATCTAGTACCATTCCATGCGCGCATAAAGTTGATAACAAAAAAGCCGGTCAGGTTCCTGCAGATGGGAAATATTATTTCATATATGTAGACAAACTAATTAGTATTGTGCAAGTTATAAGCAATTACCAATCTAATGTTTTTGGAACGCATGTTGGAAATATGCGACGCCATATATAAATATTTTCATTCCACCCAGGATTGGCTAATTCCATGGCGTCGTTCAGATTGTTGACAATATTATGTATTTTGTGAATATAGTGCATGGTTGGATGAGAACCCTTAAACCATGCAGGTATAGGCCTTGGGTCCATTATATAAATATTTCTAGCCTCCACGTTAAGTATGAATAATATGAAGTGACCCATGAAAGAGTATGGCAATAGAATCTGCAAACAAACTGTTCATGTAAGGGCAATTAAATCCAATATTTATAAAGGACAAAGGAGTATAGCTTACATTGCTACAATGTGAAACATCGTAATCCATGTCAGGCCAACCTTCAAACAATTTTGCCAACCGCTTGATATCTCGCTTCACACCATAGGGCGGGTCTCGAAGAAAATCAGATATGGACTGTTTCTTATATCAGTAAAATATATAGTTACCATGAAAATTGTATGTGGGTACTGAATAATAATATGAACTTACACAAAACTGCAGGTCCATGTAGTAGTATTTGTCTTCTAACATAAACAAGGCATCATTGCATGCGAGCATCCGAACAGCCACATTGAAGCAATCGGTATCCATCGGCTTATTTACATCTAATATGTCTTGAAGTTTTTTCAGACTCAAAGAAATTGGATAAGGCTTGGTGGTCCGAATCCATTCTTTCCTGTTAAATGATTGTTCTGTTAGGTAAAGCAAGACATGAAGCTCATAACAGATCAATATTCACCATGCATATTAATGTATTAATTGGGGAATGACTTACTCTAAAGATTCAGCATGGTTTATGGACATGATATATGTGCAAAGTGCACATAATAGTTCTTGTGTGTTTGTTGTTGTTATTCCAGTGGAAAGAACGCGTGGAGATACATCCAGTTCAGTTTGATGTAAAGCTTTTGATGGTTGAGGCGCCTCAGCCAGAGTATCGATAATTTCAACATCACTTGGACTCCCTTTGTCATCATTTGCCTGTTCAAGTTCTTGATATCCTTTCTTTGCGTTTAATCTTGAATCCCACAAGATTGCAGGTAGCTTAAATCTGAAATTCGTTATGTCATCCTGCAAAGTAGTATAAGTTATAATAAAACATTTATTGTGTTCAGATGATGCAAATAAGTGACTACACAATGCATGTGCTCTATGAATTACCTGAGTCACATTATCAGATAGGGAAGATCCTGTCCAATACTCCATAAAGTTTAACATCCATAGACCACATGATGTCCTGTACAATAAATAAAATCCCATGGAGTTGCTAAGTATGTAAACAAACAAAAATAATCAGTTTTGTAAAATATAAGCCACTGGCATGTACCCATCTGTTTGCATTCGCTCTAGGATCTTCTCAATAATAGGCCATGTTGAAACATCAAGTTTCAACCACTTCTCTCGGTTAAGCTCTTTATGTTCTGCCACGAGTTTAATTTGTCTTTCTAGCCCTTTTAACTGTTGTGAAAATTATATAGCATTTTAGGATTAATAATAGCAATAATGCAATAATAAAACATTTCTAAAAAGAAATAATTACTCACTGTAGTTTTGAGGTCTCTACGGTCCAAAAATTCTAGTCCCATTGAATCGAGTACATGTACCTCACATTTTTTTGCATTGACAACTGCAAGGTACCAATGGCATCTTTCAATGTTAATTGGAAGGAAAACCTGCACCAAACATTGATACTTCTTAAGTTGTACCCACCAATATGTACATCATAAAAGGCAGATTAAGTTTTACCATGTCAGCTAGTAAATAGTTGTCCACCCTTTTATCAATGATGTCTTCATTATACTTTATTGGCACCTTAGGGTCACCATCACGCTTAAGCAGGGCGGAAATAAATGTATTCTCCAAGAACACATTTCCACCTTCCCTATGAAGTAGATGCTCTTCGTCCCTGATACAGTGAATATATGCACTAATGACCTGCATAAGAAAATAATACAGTAGGTAGATCATAAAGGTAGGTTTAAATCAATAATATAAAGTGTACACATATACTTACTTCATCATTTAATTGCATGCTATCATGAAATAGACATTCCATATCGTTTCTATCTACCCATGCATTGTCG
>CM014270.1:73461727-73473361 GCA_004135705.1 Alloteropsis semialata | reverse complement strand
TTTTTTTTGCAGCCTGCAATGTCTCCCCGCCGTCTCTGCTTTTTCAATACCAAAACAGGAGCATCAAAGAGAGATCTGAACTTTAAGACTTCAATTTTGGCTGTTCGATTAAATAAGAAGAGGTAAGCTTCGTATTTATCAATCCTGTGGTGATTTAAACAGATGTTTTGTTAATTGATGCTTGCCATTAAAATCCCAGTCTCCCAGATAAAAAATAGGTTTCTCGTTTTGTTGTGTATATTTTAGTTGCAGTGTTCTTTTGAATAAAATAGTTATCACATTATGTGCAGGCTTGTTGTTGTATTGCAGCACAGAACTTTTATTTATGATCTAAATAGCACTACCATCCTGGAAGAAATTGAAACAGTACCCAATACAAAAGGTAAGGACCTCCTGCTATCCTTGCTGCCAAGCTGGCAAAGAAATATTAAATTCTTGAGTTGTTTGTACTTGCTATATGTGCTGCTAATATTGTTACATTTTACAATCAGGTGTCTGTGCATTTGCTCCTAATTCAGAAGAGTGTTATTTGGCTCTGCCCGCAAGCACATCCAAAGGATCTGCTTTAGTATACAAAGCATCAGAGCCTGAATTAATATGTCAGGTAATTTGTTGTTTCCTGTGCCATACTTATATTGTCTCCAGGAGGTTTAGATCCTTACCTATTACTATGAGTTTCTCACGTACAGCTTGGTAAAGATTGCTACTTTATTCTCCAGGATTGTATCCCAGTAGCGGATCACTATAAAAGCATATCAGTGTTCTGTGATTATTTTTAAGAGCCCTTGCCCTGTTTCCAAACAATAGAAAACGAACCAATGACTATGCAGACAATGTAGTAGCATTTAAGCATACGAGTAAAACAGGTTGATGCTCTATTTGATTCCTTTTCATGCTTAATGTGGTACATATGAAAACTTGCAATACAGATCTCAGTCACCTTTCAATGTTTAATCTTGCCAGAAGATGGTGATTTCTTGTAACCATATTTTTTTCTTAAAAAAAACACTTGATTTGGAGGGTTGAGACTATCTATAAGCTTACATCCCCATCTCTCCCAATTATATGCCCATAACCGCCTTAATTAAGAATTATTACAGTGTGAAGTTAACTGCTTCTGCTTCTTCCCTTTAATTCTTCTCACTATTTTGTGTAAGTGACCGACAGATAGATGCTCATCAGGCTCCGTTAGCTGCAATGGTTTTTTCTTCGAATGGCATGTACTTGGCAACAGCTTCTGAAAAGGGTACTATGATTAGAGTACATCTCGTCACACAAGCAACCAAGGTGAAACTACACCTTTCTCCTTCAGAACCGATTTGACATTGAGTTCTCTACGATCTGCCTTATCTCTTTTTGTATTTTTACTTTGACAGTCACATAGTTTTCGGCGGGGAACATACCCATCAACGATCTATTCACTGGCATTTAGTCCATCTGTTGATCTGCCTGACGTCCTTGTTGCCACAAGCTCGTCAGGTTCTCTGCACATGTTTTTCCTTGATGCTGCCAGAAATGGAAGGTATATTTTCTGCTTTTGCTAGCTATAAATTCGCGAGCCGTTGTTTCACAGGCATGATTTTACTTGATGATACCCATTTTTCAGGAGACAAGGAAACACATTGCTCAGTTCAGTAATTCCTGGATCAGTAACTGATGCTTTGGACCCAGCTAATCATCATGTTATCCACAATGTTGTCCCAGCAGACATTAAGAGGTCCCCAATCAAGCTCTTATGCTTTCTGCCACTCCATGTACAAACTTCACTATTGATTTTGCTAACATCATTCCTTTGAAATGCAGCTGTCTGGCAGTACGGAGTGTTGATAATTCCCAAAATTCTTCCAAACTTCCTGCGCTGAAGTAAGAAGCACAATATCATCCTCCGTTCATGAGTTTTTCTTCTTTCTGTTGTTGTGGAATGTGCTAACTGCCGCATGTGTGCACATGCGATGATTTTGTAGGACTGTAATTTACATTGTAACACATGATGGGTACTTCAGGGAGTATGTGATTGGCACGACCAAATCAAATGAATCTTCGTGGTCGTTGGAGCGTGAATTCAATCTCCTGGACGCTGGTAGTAGTGTCAAGCATAATGAGTAGCACATAGACTGACTTGTAAACTTTGGTGGCCAACTCGCTCCTCCGACCTGACCTTTGGGTGACTACATGTCTTTGACATAACCATGTTTTGGGACTAACTTCAACTGTACATAGCGTAGAGGTGCCCATCACTGGTGGTGATTGCTGAGGCACATGTAAATTATCAATACAAGCAAACAGCAAGTCTGATGGAATACATACAAAATTTCAGACCTGTTGAATGATCTCCATGCCGTTGTAATTTTAAGAATTTTTCACTTGGTGCCAATTATCTTGCTTTGAATTATTTTTTTCATTTCGCACCAGGCTCTGCACCTACTTTGGCATAACGCTATATGACTATCTGTAATGAAAATTCATGAAATGCGCCTTTCTCAACTGATCGGTAACCAGGGTACTGATAGTGCGTCGTAGATGGCTATATTAAGTCACGCATTATATTGGATTCTAGCTTTAGCCTACCTTACCTTTGCTTGGGACAAAATGGATTTGTCGATCTTAAGAAAAAAAAAGGCAACATCATAAGGAGTACAAATCATAGACAAGTTCATCTCTTTTTCCCCACACGGTCAACAGCGCTCCAATAAGAGCATAGCGCTCCAGCAAAAACACAGCGCCATGCCATTCCTTGACAAAAACTACACACATATTCCGGACTAACATCAGTATCCTTAACAGCAACGAACATCATATTGCTAGTTCTATTTTAAATATATACCATCCTTATTCTCTCTCCTATGCTATTGCCACTTGAAACCACAGCAACACAGATCATACGGCGTGCCCTTAATTGCTCCTTTCGCAGCTTGAACATCAAATCTGTCAATAAGAAGTGTTCTTATATGGACATGCAGAAATTTTACATAGGTAGCAAAATCTTTATTATGGATTCCAGAGGTATCCACTGCGCAATTTCTGCATTTTAAGATTCTTGTAAGATGTACAAAATGTAGTTTTGAGAGGAGGATAAATGTTATGTGCACCTGCGCCGCCTTTGCTTTAAGCCTTTGAACCTCATCTTGTGCACACAATAACCTGCACCACTCCGAACTTTCAGGAATTGAGATTGAGGTTCTTGAATTTCTGCACGTCTTACTTTGGTTTTGAAAGACCAGATTAAATTATTACCGCCATTGCAGCTCCAAGATCTCGTTCATCAGCTCTTTCTCCTTTTCATGTGCAGCTTCCAACTGGACAGGTAGCCGGAATTATCGTGTTTACCATCATCATAAGAAGAGGTATAGCTAATGGGTGTAAAGTATTCATCAATGTTTTTCAGTTTACTATCTCATTTTATTTATGATCATCAAGGTTTTTAATTTCTTTATAACACTCCTAAATTCATAACTGAAAGGATCAAGCATAGTCTAACAATAATATCAGCTCACCAGGGATCTATCAACTGATAATGCAGCTGATGGAGATGTTGAGCGGCTTGTGGAAGGGATACACGGTGAAGCCATAGAAGGTACGCCTGGTGAAGCCATGTCACAACCACTTAAATGCTTCATCGCATTAAGAATTTGCTCCTGCAAGAGAGGACAAGGGTATGGCATCAACAGAGCTCAGGCTCTTCATTTGTCCATGTGCCTTTTACAGGTGGTTTTACCCTCTGAAGCATATTTGTCTGGAGAACGCTGTATAGCTGCATGTAAAAGGAGCCACCGATAATGCTTGATGCAGCTTCTGCAGAAGATGGTATACTTAAAGATGGAAGGCGAGAAATTGTCTGCATCTTAGCAAAATGGAATGTTTAGTCAAAAACGTCAAGTAGTAAACTAGTGAAAGGGGAAAATGACACTCGGTTCTATATTGTTAAGATGCTTAGGCAACAGTATAAGGATATATTCACTCCTGTTTTTCAAAAACAATACATAAACTGTAAAAGTGGAGCCTAACCTGCATGCTGTGACACTTTTGTAGGCCAGGTGATTGAGCCTGAGATTATGAAAAAGTGTCATAATTTAGTTAACCGAATATTTGTGCAATAATTGTTAATGTCTGCCAATACCTTATCAAAGTCAACATGCCCAGGTATAACTTTAAATCGACCTCTTATAAGTGGAGGTTTTGATCTATCATCATGGTCCTCTGCATTAATATTAAGCACGT
The DNA here is from genome assembly GCA_004135705.1 of Alloteropsis semialata. Taxonomy (NCBI): domain Eukaryota; kingdom Viridiplantae; phylum Streptophyta; class Magnoliopsida; order Poales; family Poaceae; genus Alloteropsis; species Alloteropsis semialata. The sequence continues at coordinate 73,469,143 of CM014270.1, read as the reverse complement.
TAAAGTAATGCACTAGGTGGTAAGTTTATGGTACACGAAGCTACATTTGAACTTTTGAAACATATAGAAACCTAAATTCCTGATATTTGGGAAGTAAGGCCGACAAGAAGGGAGTGTGTGTGGGTGGGGGGGGGGGGTATGTATTGCACCCACCTGCTGATTTCTGTGCTTTAGGAGCAGCTTCAGGAGATGTTTCATCTGATACATGCCAGGGTGCTCCATTAGACTTATCACGGATATGGACGTTAGTTTGTAGTTTAGAGCTGAAAGGATTACATCTTAGTCACATATTGCTTTGAAAGAATAACTTAGGCCGTATTTACATACTATTTTGAAAAGAATGAGGACAAACAGAGTTTTCTTAAAAAGATAAATAACATGTGTGTAGGAACTTCATAGCTTCTTGAATACTCCATCCGTAGCACAGTGTCATATTTTAATATATCAAGTGTGACCAATTGTAGATAAAAAATCAATATTTATGAAATAAATATCATTAGATTAATTACAAAATGTATTTTTATAATAAATTTATTTAGAGCTATAAATATGAATATAATTCGCTAGAAACTTGGCCAAAGGTAAGACCATTTAAACTGGCACACAACACTTAGTTGCGTTCTTTTTGGGACAGGGAGTAACACCAAGCCAGTGCCAAAAGGTTACAAACTTAGTTACCAGGACAGAAATGACGATATTTCGAATAGAGCATTTTTAAGTTTCCCTCTGTTTTTATATAGTGTTCTTTCTGGTGAACTGTGCAGCTTACATATTAGTTATGCTGTCATAAGTATGAGAAGGTAACATACTTCTTTTTTGTTTATATACAAGACCAGTGGATTTGCGTAAACACATTATGGGATGAAAAGAAAATAATGTCATGTGGAAAACTGTAGATCTGATCTAAGTAACTTATCAACCATAAATGGCACTTTTATCTAACAGAAACTTATAGACACTGCTGCGAGCTGCAATACTATCTCATGTGGCGGTCAATAAAAGAACAGGTTTTGCTTCTGATTTTGGTCCTGCTACTGCTTTAGACTAGGCAATTATTAAGATGTTGAACGTATTCTTTAGTCTGTAAACAAGAACTAACCTCTCTTTGGACGATAGGAGTCCATCAGATGAGCAAGAACTAAAAGAAAACTTCCTTTCATGGGATGAGCTAGTTGGAATAATGTCTGAGGGTCTCTCTTGACATTCCAAATCACAGCTTTCCATAGAGGTGTCTTTCCTGCCAAGACCGTTTATGTGCAACCCATGCATAGAAGCATTCCTGTTAGTGGAAACAAGTGAAAATCAATTTGCTGAAGAAAGGGAATGCTAACGTTGGCATAGTCATCAATGTAGCACTCCAACGTAGAACTAGATCTTTTCATTACAAGCAGTACTATATAAATTCCAAGATAAAGTTTGGAAGGAACCAAGCCTATTACCTTAACAAGCGAGCAGGCCGATCAGGAGATGAGATAATTGACTTATCATTGGCCGTCACATCATTTTCCTACCAACTTTGCTTGGGTTAGGTGTCATGTCAAACTTAATAAATGAATTATAACACCAAAATTTCGACAGGAATGGAAACTTACGATGTCAGCATCATACTTCATTGAGAAATCTCTTGACAAATGAGGCCCTTCTGGTGCTTGCTCCTGCAAGCTGTCCAAGTCATAAAAAGATGTATCCAAATCTTTGCATGATACACCGTCTTCACATTCTGTGCCCTGAGAAAAGGTTCAAATGCATGGAATTACATGGTGTGAAAATCAATGAATAAAAAACAATGGAAATGGTATATACCTACCAGTGAAGCTTGAGATCTCAGATCATCCATGTCAAAGGTCCAGCTGCTAATACCCCTTTTGTATTCATCCTATTGAAACAATAAACGATAGATATTAAATGCATAATATGAACAATGGTTATGATCCCCTGCTCAGGCGTTGCTTATTAATGAGGTATTATATACCATATATACAACGTAGGGAGTAATATTTTTTTTTCTGGAAACTTTTTTTTTTGGTGTGTGTGTGTGGGGGGTGGGGGGTGAGTTTGCTCAGCTTATTACAAGAACAGAGAAATTTCCATGAATTTGGATATTTAGAATGTGCACCTGCGAGATTTCTTCTTTCTTTCCATCGGACATTTTCTTTTGGGCCATTAAACTTTCATCCTTTTCCTGCATTGCAGTGAAGTTTTCTGTATTAAGTTCACGAAGAAGAATAGTTGGCCACAAAGTAGAACTTAAAACCAGTGTACTTTCAAAGCTTGATATCTGGCACCAAGGCCAGGCAATCCTTCCAAAAGCTTTCGAGCGATGAAATCGGTGGAACGAGCTTGCTTGAAAAAGGGTTGCTTTAACAACTTTTTTGCCGAAGGCCGCTTTGAAGGGTCTTTTACCAAACACATAGCAATCATTTGCTTGAAGTTCTGTTATAAGAATTTATTGTTCAGAAATAAGTTGTACTCAACATAGAAAAAATGGAAGCAATCTAGATATGTTACCCTCGAGAATTTCTTATCTCTCTCATAGTCAAGACCCGGAGGAGCATTCTGAAGCGTCATAAGCAAGACCTGACAAAGTGCAGGAATTTATAGTGTTGGAACTTTTTTTTTCGAATACACTAGATGAACAAAGGTCCAATTACAAACACACGACCACATCTTGGACCTGAGAATGAGAGGCGTTGAATACACAACAATTTTTTCCTTACTAAGACAAGAAAAACAAACCCGATCCAGCCAGGTTAACTCAGCCTAACATGAGGATTTACTCCAAAGATAATGTAATGACAGCTGGTGAAAGTAATACCTTCATGGGAGGGTACTTCGAGAAAGGAGCATGACCATGGGCAAGTTCAAGTGCAGTAATTCCAAAGGACCATATGTCTGCTCTGTAGTATAACGAGGTAGCTTCGGTTAACAAGTAGTGGTGCAGATGAATATTAATTATCAAGTAACAAGGAAAACCTAGTACCCTACCTGAAATCATATCCATGTAGCTGCTCCATAACCTCCGGTGCCATCCTAATTCATTAAAAATGTCCAAAGATGAACATGTATTGAAAAAAACTCTACATATCCGAAATGAAATAGTATTCTGTATTATTCAAGATTCTGTACCAGCAAGGAGTTCCCACAAAAGTGTTCCTGGCCCGCTGTCTATCTCCAGAATCAAAAAGGCAAGCAGAAACTCCAAAGTCCCCAAGCTTAATTCCACCCCGAGAATCGACTAGAATATTTCCTGCCTATCACCAAAATGAAGGAAGAAAAACAAGTACTTAACTTTGCTGAACAACTAAATAGGAAAAAGATATAATAACTTGATATAGACATTTATAGCAATCAGAAGGAAGGAGCAGAAAGCAATCCAGGTGCACGTGGCCAAAGCCGCTTGCAATTGTGCATTTACCTTCACATCCCGATGTATATGCCCATGATTGTGAAGATACTCTAAACCTTTCAGGACTTCACGGAGCACCGTTGCAATGACGGCTTCCTCGAAACCAGTAGGATGGACTGATTTCATTATGTGAAGACAAGAACCCCCAGCCATATACGGCATAACCACCCATAACGTTTGGTCCTTTGTAAATGAACAATGCGCCTTGACAACGTTAGGATGGTCTATCAGAATCATCGTCTGAGCTTCACGCATGATGTTGTTCTGGGTTGAATATTATCGTTAGTTATTCAGAAGCTTGCATTGCAACCCTGGTGGCAGGTAAGCTAGAAACAGAGCAAGAAACTTGAATAGGATCAATGGAACTGTCAACGACAGAGTTGCCAAAACATGACAAAATGCAATTGAAATAATATACAAACTACTGGTACCCTTACATATTCGAGATTTAACCAGTATCCAGTTTTCCACCAAACAAATATTCACTTGTTCGTGGAGTCAGTACAATTCTCATCCAAAATACACATGATCATTTTATTCAGAAAAATGAATCCACCCAAGACATTCTTCTGAACATCACTGGTCCAAATAGAGTTCCCAAAAGCACATGCAAAAGTGCGATGGGGCCATGGGGGCAACTATGTTGCAGAGATGGTACCATTCTCGGCTATAATACACTGGATCATTTTCTTCAGAAAAAGAAACCCTCCAAGTCATTCTTCTCCACATCACTGATTCAAATAGTTGCCAAGAGCATAATCAAAATGTGCGAGCAGGGGCAACTATGCCATGCCATGCCATCGCCCACCACTGCGAATTCATGGATCAGGAGATCATCTAGTGAACGGACATATCTACCCCGCTAAATGAGACCATGTTCTCATTCGGCGACGACACGCAGCAGCATCGGGTGAACGGGAGGGAAGCAGTCGAAGAAAAATAAAATGGAAGGAAATGACGTAGCGCATACCAGGTCGCTGTTTGTGCGCTCGAAGTCGAGCACCTTGACGGCGACGATCTCGTCGAGCGGCTTGCAGAGCGCGCGGTACACGATGGCGCTGACGCCCTGCCCAATCTCCTCGTATATCTCGTAGTCCTCCACATGGATCGGATACTTGCGCCTCTCCGCTCCCCCGCCGGCCGCCGCCTTTTCCCCCGTCCCCGTCATGCTGCCGATTCCCGATCCCCGTGCCGGACGGCAAAATCCCGCCGACGAGTCGAAGCTCCAGGATTGCGGGTTCCCGCGACGGAGGGAGGATGGCCGATGAAACCCTAGTCTCGCACCGCCATTGATGGCGCAGAGGCGAGGAGGTGGAACGGGAGGAGAGGAGCCGAGGAGGGCACCAGTGAAAGGCCGCGCGCTTCGGAGAAGGAAATGAAGAGGGGACGGGGGCGCGGGCCTCAAGCGGGAGCCGGACATTTGGATGCAGGGAGGGCGCCACTTGGCTGGGACTCGAGATGGGAGGAGGAGGGTGCGGGTTTTCTCACCTTTGCAAACATTTTACTCCCTCCTTTTGCTTTTTTTTTCTTTAAGATAGGACGAGTATACGAATCAAAATCTTTCTTATAAACTTTCACAAACAATTACAAACACACTTTGATATACTAGTAACTTTATGATCAAGAGCTATGACCCGTTTGGATGCATCAGCTAAAATTTAGCTGTCAAGAGTCCAGATGGGGTGTTAAAACTAAAATCCAGCTAAATTTTAGTTATGGGTCAAAAAGTGCACTATTCTTTTAACTTATGGAATCCAACTGATACCAACTAAAACATGTTTGAAGACGAGATTGCCCCTCCTAAAATTAATGCAGCCACCATTATCTATTTTTCTATTATTTTCATGAGGGATAATATGGTCTGTTATTTTCAATTAGTTGGAGGTCTAAACACCCGAGTTAAAGTTTGTCTATCTCATCTTTAGCTGGCTAAAATTTAGCTCTTCAAATTAGTTAACTAAACTTTAATTGAGGCGGATCCATATAGATCATACGTAGCATGACAGAAAATAATGCTCAACATATCATTTTAGACATCGCACCCAGTCACAATGCTCAACATATGATTTTAGGTACCACTCCCAGTCAAATGCACCTTACAAAAAGAAAATGTTTGAAGGCATGTTTAGTTTCACCAACTTTTTCATCTCTACAGTACTTCGAATGTTTGGATACTAAGTAGGAGTATTAAATGTGGATAACTGACAAAACCCATTCCATAATCCCCCGGTGAAATTACGAGACGAATCTATTAAGCCTAATTAGGCCATGATTAGACAATGTCATGCTACAGTAAACAATCTCTAATGATGGATTAATTAGGCTTAATAGATTCGTCTAGCGATTTTCCGTCCATTCATGTAATTAGTTTTAATTTAGATCATATTTAATCCTCTTAATCTTCGGTTTAAAATTGCTACAGTACATTTCGCAAAGTTTTTCACCGAATCTAAACAGGTCCTGAGTATCGTGATGGTATCGTGATGATGTCAAGTCGATTTTAGTATACTGCCTTCAGAGACTCTGAGATAGAGTCTTGTCATGTTTTGGCAATAGATGGACATTTGCATGAAGCAGCACTGCAGCAGCATGCTACATGGAAAAGGAATGATGCAATATGGGTAATGCTGCATGGTGGTACCACTATTTGCACTTGCCATCAAAATGATGAAAATGACACGTCCTTTCAATTTCAAACCTTGTTAGAGCAGGAACAATAAGAGCGACAAGTGCTTTGTCTTCAAGATATGCACATCAGCAAGCATTTTTTACTCTCTCTCTTCTCATTATTGCTGTACGGACCCATGAGCTACTAAACTATTAAATATTCTACCTCTTTTCTCTCTCTGGACCCACCTTCATAGACTCAGAATGCAACACTATCCCTCCTAATTATTACTGTTTGGACCCACGGTCTGTTAAGCGACCGTCGCATGCTGCAGCGGCAAGCTGTGCTCTCTCTCTTCTCTTCTCTCTTCCATGTAACCACACCAGCTGAGCTATTCGTCGATACGACAAGTTATTGGACCTGCTCTTATACATTTGTCTAAGATTTTTTTCACCGTCGTGTCTTGGCACGTTTTTCATTGGGAGAAAAGTATTTTTCCAAGGTCTACGCATGGAGACTTAATTTGAATGTGGCAAGAGGCACCGCCAAAATGAACCGCGACCGGGTTATACGTTAAAACACCTCGTCTATATGTATTTCAACGAGACCCCAAACGGCCAGACTCAGTGCCAGCATTCAGCGTTTCATACATCAGTTTTCATATGCTCACTGGCTCAGACTTGGAGTTGCAGCCATCAACCATCATCGGCTAAAGCCAATCTTAAAGTACGGCCACACAAAAACAGATTAAAGATGATGCTTCCATATTGAGGTTTGTTTTTGCTCTTCGCTGGATGAATGGATTGAGCATTGAGATGTTTCAAGCATCAACAATAGGGCTGGATATCGAGCTGATATCGAGTTGAAGGCAGTTTTTCGAGCTTTTTTTGAAATTAGCATAATCTTATTTATCATAGTCTCCTGAATTGCTTGAGACCCAACTTCATGCCGAGCTTAACGAGCCGAGCCGAAGTCGAAAGTCATTCTAAATGAAGTCGTTTTAATTTAAAAAAACGAATCCAATCGGAGCACTTTTGTACCGAGCCACCGAGCCAGTCTAACGAGCTTTTTGTCCAGCCCTATTCAACATCATCCACTGAATATAAGATTTCATGTTACAAAAGTTTTTTTTGTGAAATTCGTAAGATGCTTATGCATGCGATTTAGCATTGGGCCACGAGCTCGCTAGCATGTACAGAAAGGACCAATGGTGATGCGAGATATTAGAAGGATATATGAAACTGAGGAATATGTATTCATTTTTGGGTTCTTAATTTTTATAATCATTACCTTTGCAAGAATCCGTTGTAGTCTAGCTGGTTAGGATACTCGGCTCTCACCCGAGAGACCCGGGTTCGAGTCCCGGCAACGGAAAGTGTTTTTTGATCTGCGCGCATTTCGC
>CM014270.1:73362380-73453499 GCA_004135705.1 Alloteropsis semialata | reverse complement strand
TCACAGCCTCACTCCCTGTCGTACAGGGTCAAGCATCGGCGCACGGCACACGAATCCGCCCTTAGGTTCTATCCGTGCTCTATTTGCATCATCTGCTTCTCGGTTCAATTTTTACTTGAATGTCGCGATGGATCAATTGGTTTGGTTCTGTCTTCTGTGTTTCTGTGCGTGACAGACGGAGGGAGTCAGCCAGCCATGGTTGCCTCAAGTTCGTGTGTTTATGTAAAGCAATCAATCCATTTCTTTAACAAAAATTGGCATGAGCTGGAATGAACTGCTGACAAATGTTGAAGGATAGCATAATCAGCTTCTGGATTTATCCTGCAGGTTTCGAAGCTGGAGCCCTCCATACGCCACCAAACATTGACCCATGGTCCATCATTGGTGATAACTCTTCCATTGCTGTAACAACTGATCGAACCTCGTGTTTCGGCCGAAACATTGCTGCTCTGAGGATGGAGGTCCTCTGCAACGACTGCCCAACTGAAGGTGTCGGTATTTACAACCCGGGGTTCTGGGGCATGGTATGACTTCTTCATATACTTATTGTTCATATGAGTGTGGGAAATGTATTGTTTCATCAAAAAACAATTAGTCAATACGAGTAGCATTAGGACTTAAGACTTGCCTTTTCCACTTTTTTCTGTTCTGTTACAGAACATAGAGGACGGAAAGACCTACAATCTTGTTTTGTATGTCAAGTCACCAGAGACGATGAGCTTGAATGTTTCAATAACAAGTTCTGACGGGTTGCAAAATCTGGCTTCCACAATCATACTGTTAGTATCTTTTATCTCAGTATTGGGACAAGATGAAAATGTTTGGTTATTCACAATATATAGCTTAAAGGATTGCACTGCTGCAGGGTTTCTGCCACATCAAATTGGACGAAACTGGAGCAGAAATTGGTTGCTAAAGGAACGAATAGAACTTCAAGGCTTCAAATAACTAGCAAGAAAGGAGTTGTATGGGTGGATCAAGTATCACTCATGCCTGCAGACACATACAAGGTATAATATATTTTTGTTATTCTTTTTTAGGGGTTTATGTTTTTGTTGTTGATGGTACTGAAAATAAATAGAATCAAGATTAGAAAAAAAAAGCATTGTAGATTAATAGTGAATCCTGAATATGAAGCGCCAGTCAATAAACTTTTGCTTGGCAGTGAAATCCTAGCCACTGAACCAAAGTATATGTATAAAGTTTACATCCACATTTAGAACCACAACAATCTGTTATTTGTAATTACTTCATTTTTTATGTGAATTTTGATCCCACGAAAATGAATTTGGTATCTTTAGTATATGGCCATGCTTACTGTGCTGTTGCACAACAGCACAAGTGTGTCGATCTGATTCTTCTCTATACATGCAGGGGCACGGTTTTCGCACTGAACTTATAACCATGCTCTTGGATTTGAAACCACAGTTTATGAGGTTTCCTGGTATGGGACATGTTTCTTTAATTGAAATCAAGTTGTTGATGTTTGTATATATACATATGTGCAGGCATATATGAGATAATTTACTAGATTGCACACTACTGTTGTAGGAGGTTGCTTTGTTGAAGGCAACCAGTTAAGAAATGCTTTCAGATGGAAGGAAACCATTGGCCCATGGGAAGAGAGGCCTGGGCATTATGGAGACGTTTGGAATTACTGGACTGATGATGGCCTTGGCTATTACGAGTTTCTCCAGGTAAATGTTGATTGATACCATCTGATTTTGCATCTTTGATTTCAGCATAACTGATCATATGTTTATTGTGAACCATTCACAAAAGCTTGCAGAAGACCTGGACGCTCTCCCAATCTGGGTCTTCAATGCTGGTAGATACTATCTGTAATTTTTACAAAACGAAATTCCCCCTTTTTTGTTATATTTTTAATCATCAATAGCATACCAAATATTTGCCTTGAATTTTAGGTACCAGCCACAACGATGCAGTTAACAGCAGTATGATCGAACCTTTTGTTAAGGTACCTTTTGTACTATCTGGATCCTTTTTTATGTTCACTTGGTATAACAGAAAATTTTCGTCCTTCAATGAATTTGTTTGCAATTGTTGGGTTTTATCCTTTGTGTAAGAATATAATCTGTAATTGTGGGCATTGCTCTTTTTTTCCCTGGATTTTGTATAAGTTTAAAGCCTATATAGCTCAGTTTTTCTGGAGTCCTGTAAAAACTAATTTCTAGAATCTGAATGACAAACCACATATAGTGTGCATCTCCTGGTGATTTTAAATGTGCTATTTCATGACTTTATTATTCCTGCTATAGGACGCACTAGACGGTATTGAATTTGCTACAGGGAGTACAGAATCAACGTGGGGCTCTGTTAGAGCTTCAATGGGGCATCCAGAACGATTCAGACTGAAGTTTGTCGCAATTGGGAATGAAAATTGTCTAAATGGATTTTACCAAGGTATATAAAACCATTGTCAATATACTTTAACACTTGACAGCTAGCATGAATATCCTACTCCACAACTGATCTTATTTAATTCTGCTTAATAGAGAATTACATCAAATTCTATAATGCTATACGTGATGCCTATCCGGGCATTCAAATTATTTCAAACTGTGACAGCGTACCACCTGTCTATACTCCCGATTTGTATGATTTCCATGTAAGCTATTGATTTCTTACTCTTTAGATGCTTCATTGTCTATCAAATGTCTAAACTTTATGCTATCCTTTATTAAAAACTGTGAGAATTTTTCGCAGCTATATGCTAATGCTACAGATATGTTTCTCAAAAGGAACAAGTTTGACACAGCACCACGTACTGGACCTAAGGTTTGCTGTTATTCCATGACTTTTATGAAATAATTTACTTGTGTATTGATGTAATTAGAACATTATTGGTCCTACAAGGTATATTTGCTCATTTACCTTTCTTCCTGATTTTATTCATAGATATTTCTAGTAAATAATTTCTTTCATCCTTTTCTACTACTAAACTTATCCTTTTCTACTACTAAACTTATATATTAGTTACCTAAATTACATATATGGAATTGCTGTAGTTGTCATACAAGGTATGACCGAACCTGCTGCAGACCTTAGCAGCACTCTATATTACTAGTGAAAACTAGCTTTGTGTATTCCTTTATTTACATTGTGGTGGGTATCTTGCCTATCTTCTTCCTTAGATGCTGATAGAAAGACAATAGCTTAGCACTAATCCACTCACTGTGCAATGTTCTTGTTTGTTATAGGCATTTGTTAGCGAATACGCCGTTCAGGATGAAAAAGATCCTGGTAATGCCACTCTTTTTGCTGCACTTGCTGAGGCTGCTTTCCTCATTGCGTTAGAAAACAACAGGTGATCTCTCCCTCCCTCCTTCCTTCCTCACTCTCTCCAGATAATCTCTTCTTTTGTCAGATTCTAAGGAAAAGGTACCCGTGCGTATGGTTATCTTCAGAGGCATGACATTTGGACAAATTTTGACATTGTTTTGATAACAGTGACTACATTGTCTTGTTAATTGTGGCAGCATACTGCTTTCCTACACATGGAGAAACTATGTTCAGAATGTACAAATTAATTTTTTTAGTACTCAGTTGTCTGATTGTGAAGTGTTGCATGTTCTAGAAGTAATAATTTGATTAATCTGCAATCTCAACACTCAGCAAAATATGAATAAGTGATAGGCTATCTTTGCAGTGATACCGTCGAGATGGCCAGCTATGCGCCTCTTTTTGTGAACAGCAATGATCGCAGGTTACTATTCCTCTATTTAGTCTTCCATTTTTGTTTATTGGTGGGACTTGTAGTGATGGGTTGAAACATGATAATCAGCTGGCTCCCCGATGCGATCGTCTTCAACTCATGGCAACAGTATGGAACTCCTAGTTATTGGATGCAGATGCTTTTCCGTGAATCAAGTGGTGCTGTGATTCATCCAGTTACAATCACATCCAGCTACTCCGCTTCATTGGCATCATCAGCAATTATCTGGAAAGACACTGAGAGTAGCTTCCTGAGGGTAAAGGTAAAACCAACAGGTTTCTTATTTCCTTTTAGACTTTTTGTGATTGCTTGGACCCATGTGTTAAGTGCTCGAATATTTAGAATGACCACTGAAACCTTTTCAGATAGTAAACTTCGGATCTCATGCTGTCAACCTCACTATACACGTAACTGGACTTGAATCTGGTGTCAGTGCAATCAGATCAAGGGTCACTGTTCTGACATCCAGCAATGTGATGGACGGAAATTCATTCAACAACCCAAATAATGTAAGATGGCAGTGGCACTGTTTTTTTCAAGCCTTTTTTGTTTTGCAACCTTCTGAATATATGCTGTAGCTACTAATTTCTGAACTCTGGAGCCTACACTTGATTCTGACATCAATGTTTAGAGAAAAAAATGGCAGGATTTTGTCACTTTTTATGTAACATCTCCGTCATCATGTGTTAGCAACCTCATGTAAGATAAAACTTACAAATGGTGATGCAGGTCGTGCCGGTGACCAGAGAGCTGCCGAGTGCAGGTGAAGAGATGCAGGCCATGCTCGCTCCCTACTCGTTCACCTCATTCGATCTAGCTCTGGAGCAGTAGGGCAAGATTCGCGAAAGGGTTGTGAACCTTTATTAGTTGTGTGGTAATCTGGTTTGCTTGTTGGTACTCTAATTTAGCTTGATGAGACTGAACTCTAGTCACTCTAATGAACCTGCTGTTACTCTGCTTCGGTTTGATCAGACTGAACTCTAGTCACTCTTACTGAATCTGCTATTGCCTGAACAGAAAATGTTTGCCTTGTAAAACTCGCTGAGATGTGAGATGTGGGTGGAGGCCAGAGGGTAATCGAGAAGAAATGGCCACAACTTTTAAATATGGGAAATTTTGGGTCAAATATCCTTTTGGAATGCAAATGATTCAGGCTCTGACGCTGCCATGATTCCTGTGGGATTGAAGAATGATGGATGCAGTTAGGGGGGTTTAAATCCGGTGAATTGGTGAAAAGTGGTGAAAAGTTTATGCATTGGCCGTGTGCACAGAGAGAAGAAATGATTAGACACGATTCTCAACGTGAAAACTTTTTGCAAAGTTTGTGAATTTAAACAGGGTCTTAATCTCAAATAAGCGCTGACCCCATATAGACTCTTCACAGCGGAGGGGTAAACGTTACGAACGACAGGTAAAAGCTCGCCGGTTGTGCGCGCGTTCTAGAAACAAATTATACAATTTGATTCTATACCCTTCATAGCTCCCGTTTTGGAGCATTAAAAATTGAAAACCCATGAATCATTTCTGGTTGAAAATTTGAAATAAAGAAGGAAAAAGAATATCTTGAGTAGTTAATGCAATGCATTATATACGAATATCTGCAAATTATATATTTGATTGGCATCAGCATTGGCGACGGAAATAATTAATGAAGAAGGTGCAAACAATTGCCACATAATCAATTCGATAGCATCTGGACGGATTCACGTTATCTAATCATCAATTCAGTTGATGGAGAAGTCACCTATAAAGATGAACATGCATATTGCGCAATCATCCATCCAAATACAGAGCAAAATCGATCCCCATCCAAAATCCCCCATGAAAGTGAACATGCTGCCCTCCTCTTCCTTCCTCATCTTCCTCATTGCGATCCTAGTCGTCTCAGCCAGCCACACTAAGGTGCAAGCGGACCCCATCAACCCACTGCTTCCTTTCTGCAAGACCGTCGGCGGTGGCACCACCTACTTCGGTATCGACTTCTGCCTGTCGGCCCTCGGCTCCGACAGCCGGAGCCGCGACGCCGAGAGCTACCGCAACTTCTCCATCATCGCCGTGGACCTCGTCGCGGCCAACGCCACCAGTACTGGTGCAAAGATCGGCGGCCTGCTCAAGAAAGCCGGCACGGACGATGCCACGAAGGAGTCCCTGCAGTCGTGCCAGGCGCTGTACAGCGGCATAGTGGATCTGCTGCCTGGTTGCGCCGCCGCAGTCAAGGCCGGCCAGTTCGACCATGCGGCGTCAATCTTGGAGAAAGCGGCAAGCGCGGCCAAGGAGTGCGAGGCCCAGTTCACCAAGCACAATGTAGCGTCGCCATTGACGGTGGAGGACGACTCCGCGTTCAAGCTGGCCAAGCTTGCCGTTGCCCTGCTTGGTTTCGCTACCTGATCGATGTTCTCTCTTTATTTTCTTCTTCTTTTGGATTGGCTGAGGCGTTGCAGGGATGTTGTGTGTATGATGCAGCTTTTTCCATCAATAAGATGAGCGTAGCAAAGCAGCTTTTTCCATCAGGGGAACGGGAAGAACACAGAATTGGAGTCGGTAGCACGATATCAGATTGATCAGGAATTGATACAAGTTTGTTCGTGATTCTCTGTTGTTTTTTTTTTTTTTTTTTTTGAGGGGTTCGTGATTCTCTGGTGCTCGCCCCTTCTTTGCATATCACCCACGCTCACGCGACGGCGCCCGAGCGCATCTCACGCTCACGGCTCACTCCCACCCTGGGCCGGCCACGCGCGCATTCTGCTTCTTGGGCCGAGTCGATCGCCGAGGCCCATCCAGCGCAGCTTGGGCTTCTTCCATTTCGGCCTGGTTCTTGTTGCTAACAGAACTACCGGGACCCACTCCCTCATCGCTGCTCACGGCCAACCAGCACACTACTGCCCAAGATCCACGGCTTGCTCCGGGAAGACCTGCGGCCCGGTCCGAGCCCGATGGGTTTTGGCCAGCCTACGATGCTTAATGGGATGGACATGGGCAGAGCAAATGAAGCCCGAATAATTTTTTTCTTGGCCCGAGCCTGGCCCGAACTATTAAAATAAATTATTTTCTTATTGAAAAAAGCGGAAAGTCCGAGCCTGACCCGGACCTGGCCCGAGCCCGGCCCGAAATAGAAGCCCATCACCGCCCATGGGATGGGTGTGGACAAGAATTTTAAGGCCCGAAAAAACCGAGTTTTTTCGGCCCGGCCCGGCCCGCAAAATACTGTCATCCGGGAGGGTGGCGGCGAAGATGTTGACGCCACGACTCGCGGCCTGCGGTCATGCCTAGCGCTGTACAGCGGCATACTGTACTACAGAGGCAGCCCGGCTGCAAGTTAAAGACGCCATCAAGAGGGACAAAAGGCCATGTCGTCGCTGGAGAAATCGGTGAGGGCCGCGGAGTGCGAGGACGGGTTCGGGAAGAGCAACGCAACGTCGCCGATGACGGCGGAGAATGACGACGCGTTCAAGCTCGCCAAGCTTTCCGTTGCGTTGGTCAGCGGCGTGGCTGGTCTGTAACTCAGTTAGCTTGCATTGGGAGAAAATGTCTTACTACTAGTACTTCTCTTTTCCATTTCTCTGCCGGGCAATTTTCTACAAGAATGTGGTGTGCTAGTTCGATGCCATTTTGAATAAAATGTGAGTTTTCTGTTTGGTGCTTTCCATAAAATGGCAGTAACCACTAACCAGACACATGTCAGAGTATATGGTTTCAAGCAGGACCAGAGTGTGACAGCGCCCAATTCTCACCAAGATACACAACTTTTTTTTTATTAAGGATAAAGACCGGCCTACTATATTTACATGGTGCCATGGTGGAGATATACAACTAACAATTACAGTCTTACCAGAGTTCTTAGACTCTAATCCTCAAAATGAGGGACTCAAGAACACAAGAAAGAAAGTTCTAAAACAAAGAAAAAAACTAGAAAACTAAACTCCAAACTTCTTCTCCGTCCATGTTTCAATCTTTTGTTGTCTTCATGCAGCACCAATTCATTACAACTCTCATTTACTTAGAAACTTACGTTGTTTTTTTGCTGCTCGCCACACTTTGTTGCCACCTAGATACACAACTTATGAAGTCTGATTTTTAAAAATTGCACATGTAATTCGCGTGGTCTCAACTAGAGAAGCTTGTCCGGTTCAATCATTCCTCCTAGCATCCATCGAGCATCATCACCAGAGTCAGCCGTCCTCTGCTCTCCCAAAGTTGAGTTCTGAGGCTGGTTGACATGACAATTAAACTATGCCCGCCACCCTTTGCTAGGATAGTGATCAAGTGGAGGCCGCGATGGTAGTTTGCATAGGCATCCGATAGCAGAAGCTCCTCTATCACAGATAGGTTCTCGCTACACAAATCGAGCGTGTGTGTGTGTGTCCACCATGGTTTTGTCTGCGTTTTCGACAAAAAACGCGGGGAGAAGGCCATAAGCTTCCCGGCTTCATTCAGAGTTCAGACGCCAGTTGTTTCCAGAGCATCATATCGTTGCCGATCGAACTGCCGATGCATAGAGGAGTGTATCCACCACGAATATTCTGGATACCTTAACGACTTTGACTATGGCCTGCCGCGATCGGGAGGACTTGAGCTGTAAAGGCCACCCCCCAAATCCAAGCAACCAAAGGCAGCTGGGAATGAACAAACTCATTGGTCATCACGGGTTCAGTGACGCCACATAATACTAACTTGCAGCACGGGCTATGGCTGAATGAGGGGGACGGGCAGGTATGGGCCACCCTTTCCTTTTTGCATCTGCAGTGGTGTATCGGTGCGTGCAATGCAATGCAACCCACTATTTGGTGGGCTTCTCCAGACCAGAATCTAGAGAGATGAACGTGTGCGTGTGACATGAAGCAGCAACATGTTCTCCAGAGCTTGGAACGCTCGAACCAAATGCAGGCAGCAGAGCGGTGCCAAAAGGGGCAGATATCTCATCTACCACACCGCTACTGTGCTCCGCTTTTTTTCCGGTGGTGCGCTGTGCTGAAACATGTTTTTGCTGCCGATGGCCGGCCAGGCGGCCACCGAGCATCCGAGCTCACCACCACCAGCCCCCCGCTGCGGTGCGGCGAGGTGGACCAACCACCACCACGCAATGCCAATTGCCAACGAACCAAGGAACCATGCCATGATGATGTGCATTTGTTATGGAACCAAGGAAAGCAGCGAGAAAGTGTAGTGACAATATCTTTTGAAATTTGGCCTGGGCCCGTGGCATCTGATCTGCTGCAAAAGGATAGAGTTGCTCGTCCACATCTCAATTCTCAACTCATCTGCAAATCTGCAATGCATTTTGTTGGAACAACATTTGCTTGTCTCACTCGCATTAAAAATCACGATTTTCTTCAAGATTCCAGATCCAACAAAAACTGGTGTAGTTGATCAGAAACAAAACTGCAAGAGGCGCTGTCTCGTTCTCAGATTCGAGGCTATTGTTGAGACCGCGGTCTGTCTCGGCGGCGCCCACGCAAGGACACGCGCCCCTGCCTGCGTGACTCCAGATGCGGCGGCCACCGCCCAATCTGTTCTCGACTCGTGCATCGAAGAAGACGGACGCAAGGACAGTACGGATCGAGTTGTACCAAGATTCACGGGCCTTTGTTCCCAGATACCGACGCGCCGGCCGGACTACTAGTCGTTGCCACTCGGGCTCGGCTTCGCCAACAACGAGAGCCGTGAGCCCGTGACCGTGGGTATCTTTCGCGAAAAAGAAAAAGAAAAAAAAAAGAGAGCCGTGATATTTGTCTCACATTTTTATCTGACAACGCGCAGATCACATTGACTTATCACCACATTTACTGATCACATTTCACACTTCAACGACCCCTTAAGAAGTGGGCACGGGCCCCCAACTAAATTGAACTCCGTAGTTTTTTAAGTCGATGTTTGTTTCCTGCCTTAATCTAGTCTGTTTAACTTTTAGTCACTTGATTAAATTTTTTTCTAACTTTGTCTAAGGTTAGAGGCGTGTTTCGGATAACGTCCTCAACTCACCAAAGATTTTCGCCACCGTTTGGTTTAGAGCGAGAGCATGGCGCAACTTTGGCTCGCCGCAAAACTACAACGCCATCCAGCAGTTTTGCCTCCATTTTTGTTACGCCAATTGTTTGGTGAACGAAACAGCCGTTGCGGCTTCTATGTGCCGCACATGCGTACGTCTGGTTGCGGAGGGCATCCAAACTGACTCGATGCTCAATTTTATTGTCACAAAATGTATGGCACGGCTAAGCTTATTAACCCTCAGCAAAAGGGTGTGGTAAATTTAGGTGCTCAACCGAACATGAGTTTTCAAATTAAAACTTCAATGGTCTGTAATGAAATAAAAGCCCTGTTTAGATCGGCAAGTTTTCGGCAAGTTTTCACTATTCACCCGTCACATCGAATGTTATGACACTAATTAGGGGTATTAAGCGTGAATTAATGATAAAACTCATTCCATAACCCTCGGGTAAATTCGCGAGACGAATCTATTGAGCCTAATTAGGCCATGGTTAGACAACGTCGTGCTACAGTAAATAATCTCTAATGACAAATTAATTAGGCTTAATAGATTCGAAATTCAATTTCCAGGAGAGTTGTGTAATTAGTTTTTTTTGTTAGTATCCGAATATCCCTTCCGACATCCCATTTTTACGATTCGACAAGTTTCCACTTTTCGAACTAAACAAGTTTCCACTTTCCGAACTAAACAAGTCTCTATTTCAACCAGAGTAGCATAGATTCCTAGCCAAGAACAAAACACATTCTCATCCCTGGCAGTAAAGAAAATCAGCTCGTCCGGGGAAAAAACAGAAAAAAAAAATGGGCAGAGGACAGCTCAGACGAACGCCAGCACGTCCCTGAACCCACCTCAGGATGGGAATGGGCCGGCCCGGACCTGGCCTTGGACCTGGCCCTATGGCCTCAAGGCCAATTTATGAGTCCACGGGTCGACCCAAATGTAGCCTTTGTCTATGGCCTTGTTGGCCCAATGGGTAGTTTGGGTCGGCCCAAAAGTAATTGTGCATGGGAGTATAATAACAATTCCTATACAGATCAAGATCTAAAATCAAAGGATAAACCACCACAAGAT
Organism: Alloteropsis semialata; assembly: GCA_004135705.1. Taxonomy (NCBI): domain Eukaryota; kingdom Viridiplantae; phylum Streptophyta; class Magnoliopsida; order Poales; family Poaceae; genus Alloteropsis; species Alloteropsis semialata. The sequence goes on along the minus strand of CM014270.1, from coordinate 73,442,706 downwards.
AACTAAAATCACAGATTTCTTTATCATACATCGGCCACAAAGAGCATTCATAATGATCGCCGCAGGTTTAGTAGTGAAAGTAATATCTCCACGTCATAGTATCCACAAGGAAACTAATAGAAATCACAAATCGAAGTACGAAAGTGATATCCATAGGTCTTAGTATCCTATCATACTATCATGCATTTTTACTTAATGGAATCAAATAGATCAACATTGGATCAGCACAGAACAGCTGAGAAAGATGAAGCTTTTCAACCGGCAACCAGCAAATGTACTCAAAATGCCTCCTCCTCAGCCTCCTCGCCTGCATATTCAGTGCACTTAAATTGGTCATAATGCTTAATTAAAAAACATCAAAACTACTTTGACAAACTAATTCTGTAATTGTGTAATTCACTAATTCTGGAGACTGGAGTGCAGTAGAACAGTAGGAACAGACATGCTTTACTAACAGGGACAACACAGACATAAAAGTAGTAGGAAACAAATACCTTCCAAGTCCAAAATGATATCATGAATTGAACCCATATTGCGTTGAGAATTAGCTGCACAAAATAAGAGCAGATTTAATTTTGTTTGTAAATTTGAAGGATCAATGAGAAATGCAAAGAACATTGTCTTATGGCTTACCTGTTGCCCTTATCCAGTCTTGCAGACACACTAGAGCTTCTACAGTTTCAGGAGTCATCCGGCTTCGAAAATCGGATAGTACCCTTGATCCAGTGCTAAATGCAGACTCAGATGCAACTGTAGAGGCAGGAGCTGCTAATATATCTCTCGCCATACGACTCAATGTGGGGTATTCGGCTGAACTCATTTGCCACCATGCTAAGATATTGAACTGGTCGCTTCGACGAATCGGTACCTTTGACAAATATGTCTCAAGTTCTAAGCATGCCTCATTTCTGGATCGAGCACTAAGTGTGACTTGCTGATCCCAACTTGCCATAGGATCTTGTTCACTTGCACCCATCTCAACATCACCTCCTTGTGACATAGGATCTGAACTGTTGTCATGCAATTTGAGGTATTCTTTGAAAAGCCCATGCAATACATTTTTTACTTTGGTAATCATTGCTATAGCATCATACCCAAATTCTAGGCCAAATCGAAATTCAAGGTATTTCAACTTGAACTGTGGGTCTAAAATGACCGGAATGCTGAGCTCCAACCATGAGGCCTTCCAATACTTGTCAAATTTTTTCTTCATATACATAACCATAGTGTGCATCTCAGTTTCTTCCTCAAAGTGCTGCTTGTCCAAGGTCAACTTGACTTTCAGCATTTCATGAAGGTACAGGTTAGCAGTAGGGTACTTTGTGCCTGATATCACATTAGTGGCTTCATAGAATACCTTCAACAGCTCACAAACAACATCAGCATTTTCCCATTCCTCAAATGATGGCTTGAAGGTATAGTTAGGATCTTGAACAGCCAACGAATTGAACACTAGACGGAACCCATGTGTTCGACGGGGGAGACTCCACCGACCACTTGCGTCACAGGGTCCATCTCCAACCAGACCCACAGCCTGACAGCCATGTGGTCCCATTCCAACGACGCAGTAAAGCCCCCGAGGGCCCACGGCCAGTGGAAGGGCCCGAGCGAGGGGGGAGCCAGCTGGCGACCACCCCGCGCGCCTCGAGGCTTATCTTATCGACCCAACAGAAGCCCACAATTCGGATGGCAATTTACAGGACTGCCACCAGCCCACTACGACCGCCCCGCCGATTTCGTCTCTCCTCCCATAGTCCCATCCCCGGCTCCCCCGTCTCCGGCGGGTACTCGAACAGCAGAACGAACAGCATTCAAATTTGAATCGCAGATCATCTGAGCGGACTAGCAAGTAGCAACTGCCAATCGAGTTTGGGTTCGGCACTATAATCGGCAGAACGTGAGATTACATTCGAATTCTCAGGATGGAGGGAAAAAAGTTTCATGCTTCATTCGACCAATTTACACAAGGGAGGAGGAAGAAGGGGAAGAAAAGGGAAGGAAAAATCTGCTTCCCGTTGCTCTCTTCATCCTTCCTCTCCTCACCAGGAAAAGAATTTTTCCCCAATATTTTTCTCTGATCAAGGAACCCTAACATATTTTCCACCAAAAAAATCCAGATAAGAATGTCAATGTTTGATCCGGGAGTGGTGGCCGCGGCCAGGCCAAAGAGGAAAAAAAATTAAGAAGAAAGAATCAGACGACAAAGGATCAGCACGGATTATTGTCGAAAGTTCTTGGATCCCCTGGTGTAGCCGTAGTAGGACAGGTACCACTTGACGAACTTCTTCAGGCCGACGTCGAGGTTGGTGGTCGGCTTGTACCCGAGCTGCTCCCTCGCGAGGGAAATGTTGGCGTGGGTGAAAGGCACGTCGCCATTGCCGGGCATCTCGACCACGTTCTTCTTCGCCTTCACGCGGAGATGCTTCTCCAGGATGGACACCAGATTGGGCACCGTCACGGGCGACGTGTTGCCGAGGTTGAAGATCCTGTAGGGCGCCGGCCCGCGCTTCTTCCCGCCGGTGCCGGTGCTCTTGCCGGCCGTGTCGAGCGAGCCGAGGCAGCCCTTGACGATATCGTCGATGTAGGTGAAGTCGCGGGCCAGGTCGACGTGGTCCTTGCCGCGGTACACCGTGATCGACTTCCCCTGCAGGATGTTGCGGGTGAAGGAGAAGTAGGCCATGTCCGGCCGGCCCCAGGGCCCGTACACGGTGAAGAAGCGGAGGCCGGTGATGGAGAGGCCGTAGATGTGGTTGTACGTGTGGGTGATCTCCTCGCCGGCCTTCTTGGTCGCCGCGTAGAGCGACGCCGGCTGGTCGGTGCGGTCGCGCTCCGAGAACGGGACCTTGTCGTTGAGGCCGTAGACGGAGGACGACGACGCCCAGACGATGGCCGGCTGCGGGTCGGCGTCCTTGCAGGCCTCGAGGAGCGTGACGAGGCCGGCGATGTTGGAGTGCACGTACGACGCCGGGTTCTCCATGGCGTAGCGCACGCCAGCCTGCGCGGCGAGGTGGAGGACGTGCGTGAACGGCACGACGTCGAAGAGCTTCGCCAGGAGGCGGCCGTCGTTGATGTCGCCCTCGACGACGTACACCCCGTGCGAGGAGAGCAGCGCCTTGCGGGCCTTCTTGAGCGAGGGGTCGTAGTAGGCGTTGAAGTTGTCGATGCCGACGACGCCGTCGCCGCGCTTGCGGAGCGCGAGCGAGCAGTGCGTGCCGACGAACCCGGCCGCGCCGGTGACCAGCACCGACATCCCCGCCCCGGCCGCCGAGCCCGGCGGCCTCCTCGGCGCGGCAGACGCGCGGATCTGCCGCTCCCAGTGCAGCCCGCCCCATGAGGCGGCGAAGTACTTGGAGGAGGTGTCGACGAAGGACTGGAAGCTGAGGTAGGACGCGGTCATGGCGACGAGGAAGAGCGCCCAGAGGAACATGGTGCTGGTGGACGCGAAGCAGCGGTGCAGCTGCCGGTTCATGGTGCCCGCCCTCTCGATCTTGACCTTCCCTGGGGTGGAGGGGAAGAGGTCGTCCTCCAGCACCCGCATCTTCAAGGCCGCCGTCTTGCCGTGCGACGCAGCACAACCCAATCCAAGAGCCGCTCCTCCTCACACACTTCCTCACAGATTCTTCCTCCTCCTCCGCGACGCAAGCAGAGCAAAGACGTCGCCGCGCGGCAGGGCCGGGGACGCAAGGGATCAACCCGCACCGCGCTCCCGCCGGATTCCGTCTCTCCTCCGATTGATTGACTGACTGGCCGATTATTCCTTCCTCTCCCTGGACGGACGGACGGACGGATCGGCCGCCGGACGAATGGATTGGTAGATTTCCTTGTGAGGCAGAGGAATCTCAAATTTTATTCGGGGAGGAGAGGAGAGGAAAGGGGAAGAAGGGCAGGGGCCGGATGTGCGCGCCTGCCTAAGGAAAGCGTGGAGGGGGACGGGGCGGGGATATAAATAGGGCAGCGGGGCCGACAGCGACGGAAGCGCGTGAGCGCGGCGGCGGATGGCGCCGCTGCCGGTGGCGGTGAAGGTGGCGTGGCCGCGGCGGGAGGGGAGGGCGCACGGGTGGCACGGGAGAGAGCGTTCGGGTGCGTTGGGGGCGGCTATTTTTGGGCTCGGCGTGCGCTGTAGATGAGATGGCTCAGATGGGAGGACGGACGCGCTATTTTTGTTTTCCGGGCTCATCGCATTTATCAACGTTTTTGCGCGTGAGTGTGAATGTCATTTTCTGTCATTCTTTGTGAGTCTGCGCGTGAGGGAAATTGCCCGATTTAGAAAAGTCCAGGTGCAGGTTATCGATCTCGAGTCGAAAAAAAATCCAGGCGCAGGTTATCGATCACGAGCTGTACGGAGAACTAAATTTGCGGGCTTGCCGTGTCCAAGTATACTGTATCTTTCATATACGAATTTGATCAGTTATTTTATTTAAAAAAATTATACTTTCTCTATTTTAAATTGTAGTTCACCATTGATTTTTCTAATGCATATTGATCATTCGTCTTATTCAAAAAATACATTAGTATCATTTATTTCATTATTACTTGTTTTATTTTCAAAAGTATTTTAAATATGACTCGCGTATCTATATATTTGTATTAATTTTTTGAATAAAATGAATGGTCAAAATTATATTTTAAGAATAAACGGTGAACTACAATTTGGAACGTAGGGAGTATGTATATTATATATTTTGTTTGTAGTTTAATTTATTATTATATATACTTTAAGTGTGACTTATCTTTTTTATACTTGCATAAAATTTCTGAATAAGACGAAAGGTCAAACATTTTAAAAAAGTCAACGGCGACAAATATTTCGATATAAAGATAATACAATTTAACCAAATCTGAAAAAAGCCGTTTGTATGGCAGTTTGTCTAAAAAAAGGACTTCCAAGTTCGTTCCTAAAAATCGGGCGACATAAAAATATAGGTCAATATATTTATGAATCCATCGAGAACAATATTGATTGATATAAAAAATTGAAAATCAAATGTCACGTACGAAGATAGGACGGAGGTTATCGCTGTGCCAAATCTGTTGTCCCCCTTGATGTGTACACTTGCGATCTTTTGGTCACTACTTTTTCAAAGGAATTGGACACATGGAAAATGGATTGGATGTTTGTGAAAGTGCTGTTTTTCCTCCTGGCTCCAAAAAATGGTTATTGGAAACATTTACTAGGAACTCTTGAAGACGCTTTAAGAACATTTTTAGCTGATTTTTTGCCCATCTTAGGTTTTCCATTTCATGACACGTGAATATATTTGTATCTTTTTCTTTTATTGAACTATTTAACAAATGCTGCGACATAGGGCAATCCCCTAGCATCCCTCCAAACATGCTGGCACTTTACATATAGTTGTTTCCTTGGATTATGTCATACGATTACTTCTTGATCTCTCGACCCCGTGTAAGATGTTGTCAATAGTGCTTATCACCCTATCGATCCCTATAATGTAACCACCATGCTCATCATCCAAATATGATCCATTGGCCAATTTGTTGTCATCGTCTATCACTCTAAGCCCAAGAGCACATGTTTAAGCTAAGTATATGTATCCTCGAATATTGCGACAATGTGATATTGTGTGCAAGTGGCAATTCATGGTCGAGTTCCCCAGAGTATTTTGTCCTTTACCTAAGCTTTCATCTTCCGCATCTTCAAGCCAAGGACAAGAACGACCCAAAGGCTTCATCATTTCCATCTACAGCAACCTTGGGAACCAAGCTTGCGCTCTTCTTTTCCCTACTAATCTTCCAAGCCCAAGCTTCTTCTCCGATTTAACTATACATCTTGGTTTTGGACATAGGATAAATATATAGTTTTCCATTGGTGACAGAGAGCTTAGAAAACATAGGAGTATCAAACATGACAACTATAGGTAGGGGATTCCTCAGTGGCTAAGTTAATTTTATTTGTTTTTCCGTCGCCTTAGGCCTTCTAATTTGGTCAAACATCCATATAATGGTATCCCTAATTTCTTGCCACGCAACACGCTTTATGACCATCTTACAATCTCTCTCACAAGTGTTGGTGTGTGGTCATTCCTTGACATCTCCACACGTATTAGCGCCTTTCGTATGAGTCGTTGGTTTCCAGTTGAGAATAAGATTTCACCGGCGATATTGTCGCTCTATCTCTGTTGCAAGCACAAGGTACCTATTTTATGCTAAATTTACCCTTAAACATTAAATGGTGATGTTATGATGAGTAGAACTCAGGACAAATGTAGCTAGGGAGAGGAGGGGGGACTCAAGCTCCCCCCCTCCCCCCCCCCTACCGCTTTTGTTTGAAGGCTAACCATGGCGTATTCGCCAATGATGGAAGTGGCAATTTGTGCAACGTAGAAAAGATGATTTATCAGTTAGAACACTCACATTTTTTGCGCATTCCGCATTCACATGGATGTGATCAAGCAAAAGAACAAGGTCTGTGTTGTTTGTGTATATCCATTGTTTATTGATTGATTGCTCCATACTGTAATTTGGGTTATTGCTGGTGTGATTTGGTTTAATGTTCATTTTGAAAAACCTGCTAGTCAGTAGGTTTTCAGGATCAATTTCTCTCGTAAGGTGACGTTATTTTTTTACTTACATATAGTAGAGATATCTTTAAAAACATGCTTTGCAATTTTCAACCAATTATTGATAACTTAAGTGCGAAACAAATCCACATACACTAGCGGTTCTATAATTTTAGTTAAAGAAACTACAATGGGAGAAGAGTTTGTTCGGTTCCATATGTGGCTGTCTTTTGATGGTAGTGGAAATGCTGTTGTTTTATCAATGAGATAATTCCCTATATGCATTGAAAAATAAAGCAATTCCCTGTATGCCACTGAAAATTAGCTCATTCCTTCAGTGCCATCAGTTCTAATTTCTGGTTCCCTCTATGCCATCGCCATCAATTTTTTTGACTGGAAAGCTCTGTTACGACGTTAAAACCTCGTCCGGTCGACGTTTTTCCCTCACATACCCTTATCTACAAATCCTATCACATGCCCTCCCCAAAATCGATTCCAATGTCACCGGTCATCCCAATCCCAACCAGTACGTGGGATTGCGAACCGCTTCTCAGGTGTAGGTGCACCGTGCTCGTGCGCGCCGACGGCCCTACGACGCCATTCACGCGGCCGGCCTGTTCGGTTGGCTGGCGGCTGGTGGCTGGTGCTGATTTGTTGTGAGAGAAAAGTACTGCTGGCTGGCTGGTGGCTGGTGGCTGGTGGCTGGTGCTGATTTGTTGTGAGAGAAAAGTACTGCTGGCTGGTGGCTGATAAGCCAACCGAACAGGCTGGCTCCGAAGTCCGGCATCTCCCGCTGTCCCTGCACCTGCGTGGCTGCCCGCGTGTCACCAGTGACCATGCGAGCTCTTAATCTAGAGAATGGAGAACGGAGAAAGAAGCATGCTAGTGTTGAGGGGAAACTTTGGCTTAGGTGATTGGAATCTCGGAATGGAACAAGCCGTTTGTTCTACCGGCCAAGAAACGGTAATGGCATAGAAGGAAAAAAAAATAAAGATAGTGGCATTGAAGGAACGAGCTAATTTTCAATGACATAAAAAAAATGGCTATAATTTTTTCGATGGCATATAGAAAATTATCTCTTAATCAATACTCAAATATAAATAACGCCCCTTACGTGCAAACGTGTTAATGTACTGTCTCCAGCGGTCCAGCCTAAGCCTTATCTGCTAGCAGCAGTGTGAAGTGGGAGCGCTGACTCTACGCGAATGGAATCAGGGATCCATTTCTTCTTCCGCATGCAGTTCCGATTGGTGGACTTCCCTGTGGATCATCCAGAAATCAACTGGCTAGCCCTCCGTGCACGCCTGTGTGCGCGTGTTCCCTCGATCACAGGATCCGCCACGATGAGTATGCGCCCAAGCTACTACAGCCGCCAAAACGGAGCCGCCGCCGGCCGGCATCTTTTCTCCCTCCGATCCGTCGTTCATCAGCTGCTGGCGCGCGCATGCGCTGCTGGTGCTGCAGCTCCGCATGGGCGCGGCCCTACTGCCAGAAGCATCTGCTGGGGTCGGTGAAGGGCGGAGGAAGATGACGGCACTTTGGTGGGGTGGAAACAAAGCATCCGATGCAACGCAATCCAGTTCCGAGGGGACGGAGGGAGGAGGATCCTTTCATGTGCGCTTTTGACCTTTCCTACCGCAGCCCCGTCTCGTCTCGAGTGGCGGCAGCTCACTTGCCATCGACCGCTGCTGCCCTGCCGCACCTGCCGTGGCCTCCAGTGACCAGTGCCCATGTGGCTCGTGCCCGACGCCAAGTGACCTACCTGCTGGTGCGTGCCCGACGCAGAGCACTAGATTAACGTGACCAGCGTCATCAGCACACCAACAACCTACTGATTGGCATGCCGTTCCTGTGGTGGTGGAATGGAAATGAGGGGGGACACGGGCTGGCTTCCGGGTTTAGGGCGGTCAAAGCCTGGCATGATCCTCCCCATGACATAAATCTCGTAGGGATATGCGCGTGTCCAGAAACAGATTACCAGCTCGACAATGACAACTTGCTGCATTCTGCGGCGCATGTGATCGCTGCCGGCAATGGCAAATTTACAGGTCGGACGCTGGCACTGCACGGGACTATTCTAAGTTTAGGCGGACCATGCTATTTCCGGCGCCATTCCTATGGGCTTCTTTTTAATTTGATAGAAAAGGAATTATATATGGATACATGAATAATATAAATAAAAGAGAAATTTCCAGTCTATAAAAAAGAGAGGAATTAGAGATATTTTGTTTTGTTATTTGCTACTACTAATTAAATATTAATACGTTCATGGAGATGATAGAATCATAGCAAACCATAATCATAGCAAACCATATTTAAATAAGGATTAAGGAAAGAGAAGCGCATTTTCTGGATGTTTTAGGCAGAAAGACAAGCGCACCTGGTGGCTTTGCAGAGGCCTACCAGAATGCGAGCATATAAAGCTTGTTCGATTCGTTTGCATTCCGAATCACTTTTGCCGTGACGGGTCAGCACTTCAGCAGAGTCACAGCTACGCACCTACTGATACCGTTTGCCATGATTAGTAAGGTCGGTCCAATCCTGCGATGGCCGTTAATTAGGCCCGCATGGAGAGCTAGGCCTGATTGTGTTTGAGCTTCAAGCTTCACTTTCTTTGGGCCAACAAACTTCAGGCGCTCCCGTTTCTAGTTTTGGGCTCGTGCTCACACAGTAAAGCGTCCGAATGCTGATTGCTAGATCCCCTCCGTACGAAGCTGGTGGAATAGTTGGCAGCAAAAGCTAACGGCCGGAACAAACACGAGGAAAGAGCAGCTAGCTTTGCTAGCTCATTCGTAGTACGAACCAGAGGGCATCGGGCTAGCTGCAGCCGATCGGTCGGTCCGGGTTTCGGAGCTGGGTAGGTTGACGGGGACGCTTTTTCCGTTTGGCGTACAAGAGTGGCAACCAAGGTACGGCACCGTAACACATGGGACCTATCTGCCTCTTTCTTTCTTTCTTTTTTTATCTCTTTGGTTTTTTTGTCTTGGCAGTGACAGGGACGATGGCGATAAACCAAGCCATTAGGCCAGGCCCAACGCGGAACTTTTTGTGGTGGCTTCAGAAGCCAGCTGGGTTCGGGACTCCACGGTGGACTCGGTGGTAGCCTCGCAGTCACTCGTGGTGTCTTGCAGAAGACACACTGCTTGAGGGGAGAGAAAGAGAGAAGGGCTACAATCAAAAACAAAAACAGCACTTTTGGAGCTGCTGCTACCTTGGGTGATAAAATCTTGAGCTAGCATCTTCACTACTTTTTGTTCACATGGACAATGAAACCACCGCTTTCCACGCGGCAGCATCTTTGTCGCTACACAAACAGTTTGCGCAGAAGCTCGGTCGACAGCGAGTGAGCGAGACGTCAAAGATCTCAACGAATAACAACTTCTCTGATCTTTCTCTGTTTCCTTCCTCCGCTCGTTCTCGAAGCTTTTTACCTGCAGCTTAGCTTCAGGCGCAAGCATGTTACCCAACCCATCGCATCGTCCTCCGATCGAGTGCCGCCGCGTTCGCGCGTTCAACGGCCGCTCTCTGGTTCGACCGGTTCCACCGGTCTTCGCACGAGAAACTGCGCGCGCGTCCGAGTTCCTTCTTTGTCCGCGGACACGGCGGCTTGCGTGCACGGCCGGCGCTCATGTGGCAGCACACATGGCCCGGCACGTAGCGGTGGCGTGTTGCCGGGACGGCGTTGCTGTTGACTCGTGCCCGTGCGTACGGGACTGACAAGTGACAAGGAAAGGGGTGAGGAAAGAAAAGGACCGGGGCATCGTTGTCGCGGGGACGACACAAACATTGCTGCGGTCTCTCGTCGTGCACGCGTGTGGGCGTAGCACCTGTGTGTTGACGAGGAAGATCGGGCTCGAGTGTACACACGACGCGAGGGACGGGCGCGTCAGCCACTTCTCGACGTAGCACATGCATGACAACATGAGCGATTTGTGGTCAGAAAATTGTGTGGAACTCGCGACTTGGACCGCCTCTCTGGACTTCTGGAGAACACTAAGGAAGAATGGAAGGGCACGGCGTTGTAAGAGCCTAATAGGGCGTGCGTACTGCGTAGGCAGTGGATGGCGTGCCTCATCCGGAGGATTCGGAATCATGCATGCTTCTAGTTCTAGGAGCAAAAAAATCGCATGCGTCGGCTCCATAAGTCTTCTGCCCAACTCAGCTCGTGTGATTCGTTTTCACGTAGTACGCACAATGCTCGCCGCCGGCCGTCCTGCGCGCCGCGTCATGGCTGATCTCGGCGGCGGTCTGGTTACACGAATGACGGTTTGGGGCCTATTTAGGGGCTGTTTGGTAGAGCTCTAGCTCCCAGCTCTACAGAGAAGCTGGTGTTTGTTTAATAAATTAAAATATCTTAAACTTCTAATTTAAATATAAAAGAAAATCAAGGTAACTCAACAAAAGACCCTCCATCAGTCCACAGCTCTACCTCTACAGATTTATAGAGCCAAGGATGACCAGCTCTAGCTCTACGAATTTGTAGAGCTGTACCAAACAGGGCCTTAGTTTCACCGATTTTTTTCATCTACAAATGTTTGAATACTAATTAGAAGTATAAATGTGGATAATTGACAAAACTCATTCCATAACCCCCGGTGAAATTGTGAGACGAATCTATTAAACCTATTAGGCCATGATTAGACAATGTCGTGCTACAGTAAACAATCTTTAATGATGAATTAATTAAGCTTAATAGATTCGTATCGTGATTTTCCGTCCATCCATGTAATTAGTTTTATAATTAGATCATATTTAGTCCTATAATCTTCGGTTTAAAATTGCTACAGTAAATTTCAAAGTTTTCCACCGGATTTAAACAGCCCCCCTTACCCTAGTAGCCGCTGGGCCGTTCACGTTCATGGCCCACTCGCGCGCGGGCCATGTTTGTTGGGTGGAGCGGGCCTTGTCCACTCGAATTGGGCCTATTTTGCTTTCCTTTTCCTGAGATGACTCTAAAGGCCCTACAATATGCTTAGTCGGTCCAGTATATTCCACCAGAGCCGAAAACCATGGGCCTTTCCCAGCACAAATTCCGTTTCCGTTGACCTGAACGCTTAACCAAAAAAAAGATTAGTAGCCGTATTATTAAACGCAGAGACGGTCTTGTAATTATCCTTACGCTTCCGCAAATCGACCGTATAATAATAGACGTGACGCTGACGCCCCAAGCGACCGGCGGTTCCCATCGGCGAATATGTTCGTGCAAGTGTGATGTGAGAGTAGCCCTGCCGCCTGCACCGCTCGCCCACCCGACAAACACTGATAAGAAGTGGTTGAACAAGTAACTGCGACTGCTAAAAAACTTGTTTGCCGACGACACGTGTGCGATTCGGTCCAAAGTTTGCAGTCTTCTAGCTGTCGCCAATTCGGTTCGCCATTTGTGCGTGCATGCATTTCTACTAGCTTCAGTCATGTTGAGGCTTCAGTCATGTCGACGTCAACATTGCTGTGCTTCAGCCATCAGGGGGTGTTTAATTCCAGTAAATTAGTGAAAAGTGATGAAAAATTTTGCATTGGGAAGCGTGTCCTATGAGAGGGGGCACGATTATCAGTGTGAAAACTTTTTGGTGACTTTGGAAAGTTAGGGGAATTAAACAGGGCCTCAGTTGCAGTTACCATTGCGAGCAACTGAACTGACCAGAAACACATGCAGCAAAATGTGACACATGATACGCTAGCTCCTCATCTAGCTAGTCAGTGCAAGGCCAACGGCGCAACCAACCGACCAGCCAATCTATCCGATTGATTGCTGCACAGATCGAGTTGGTTAACTCGTGATGATGCTGGCGATGATCGTGCATGCATGTGGCGACGCCAGTCCTTGCAACCGTAAAGCCATGTTCTTTGAGGTCAACACGTGCATGTGACCGTTCCCTCTGATGATGTCGATCATCTCGAGTGTTTTCCCCCCTTCTCTGTCGGTACGCTTTCTCGTGCTCATTCCTGAAAAATGCAAGGAGCTCTAGAACAGGCGTACATTCCACCTCAGCCTATATATGCTTCACATCGAGTAGATGTTGTTTTTTGCCCAATGTTTTAAATAGCGGGCTAAGCCATTTAGCGCGAGACCTCAAAAAACAGCTAATAGCCGGCTAAATGGAGCTATAGCGGCAAATAGCGGCTAAATTACACATAGAAGCAAAGAGCGGCATCCTCCTCAATAGGCCATAGCGGGAGATAGCGGAGGCTATAGCCGGCTATTTAAAACTATGGTTTTGCCCCTCCAGTTACCAGTGCTAGACTGCTATGTGCAACATACGTATATAACAAAATATAAGCTAGGACTATTTTATTCAGTCTATGCTGAAACAGTACAGTTGGCACCATTACTAGTGCAGCAAAGATGGCACTACGACCAGGGAATTATAGTGTTGTCATCGAGAGATCGGAGTAGGTCCGTATGGCGATACAGGTAAATTCGTGCAATCGAGGATCAGGATTGAACACCGTACCGGCCGGCAAACATTCGACCTTTGCCAAAAATTTCAAGTACATTTTGCAATTCCCCATGTGGATACACAGATGCGTGTTGTTTGGCGTTGGATATCTCCTCTTCTTGTTAACAAAACAGAAAATAGGATAGATGCACAGATACACACAGCTAGCATCCCGGATCGATATACTTGCATGCATATCGCCTCAATACGGCCCAAAATCTACAAAAGTAGCTTCCTAAGCTAGAACAGATGGAGAGAGTTACATAACTGTACATGGATTTATGCACGGCCTGCCTCTTTAAAGAGTAACCGTACCGTATATATACATAGTAGCGCACTGGTACTGTACATATTCATACACATGATCCTTCATGCCTCATGATCTCAGTGCTACAGAAGAAGCAAAAAGGAAGAAGAGGAGTGTAAAGGAAGGGGGGAAAGCTCTCTATCTCCTTGAAGTTTAATTTCACCCATGAATGAACAATCTTGATCAAATTTCAGCCTGCAGTTCCCCTCACTGCTGCTCCAGCACTGAAAATGACCACAAGAACCCAACACTGTATTAGATGCCTTCGCCTGAAAAATGGACGCTGAAACCACCAGAAAATGTAAACTCTCAACCACCATGCATCCAAAATATATGGGAGCAGCCGAGCAGTTGAGAGATCAGGGCAAAAAAAAAAAAGTAGGAGGAGGAGAAGGCTTACTAGGGTTCTTGGGGGCCTGAAGAGTCCTCAAGAGGAGCTGCATCGCCTCGACTTGATCTTTGAGAGACACGGTGTAGTCTAGGGTTTCACCCAGCAGCGTGCACTCGTCCATCCCTCTCCCTCCGGGCACGATCTCCCTCAGCGCCCTGGCCCTCTTCCTCACCATGACCCTCGCAAGCACGACGGCCGCCTTCGCCGAGGCTTTGCTCTTCTTCGGCCTCGCCCGGAGCCTCCTCCTCGGGATCATCGTCCTCTTACAGGCCATCTTGCTCGGCGGCTTGCATTCAGACGAGGAAGGCGCGCTCTTGGCAGGACCAAGGTGCGCGTCCCGGCGGCCCTGCGAGAGCTCCGCCGCTAGCGTCCGGCTCCAGCGCGGCGCCGCGCCCCTGGCGGTGGCGAGGGCGGCGTCGGCGGCGTGCCTGATGGCGCTCCTCCTCTCGTGGAAGCTCATGCCCCTCGACGCGGCGCCGCCCTTCCGGAGCCCTAGGAGCAAGTTCTTGAGGATCGCATGTCTGAATTTCTTCGATCCCGGCATGCCCAGACTAGGGGAAGACATGGATGGAACAAGAACGATGCAACAAGAACTCAGAATAATCTGAACGCTAATTTTCTGGCTAATCACAAAGGAGCTAGTAATAATGATGTTTCCAGCTCGTGGAAGAGGAGATATTTTTGTTAGGAAGAGTAGATGAGAGAGAGGGAAAGGGAAAGCAACGAGGACGCAAGGCTGTTAGTGTTAGGTTGGATGATCACAACACACAGGAGTGGTGTGTGTATGTGGCAACGGGAGGATCAGAGAGGCTACCTATATAAGGAGGCGTTGGATTGGCTGGGAGGAGAGGAGCGGGGCGTGCGGTGGCTCTAAACCGCTAGACGGCGGAGGAGACAGTGCACATGCAGGCACATGGGAGAGGTCAAGGCCTAGCCGCCCAGCCCAGGTCCACATTGCCATGACATGCCCGCCTCCCTCCGCCTGCTTGAATCAATACCCGGCCCGGGCTGGCCGGCATGCTACGATACTGCTACCAAGTACCAGTACTTGTCATGTCCCCCAAATAAAGATTAGAGAGAGAGGGAGGCCCCGGCTCCCATGTTATATTGTTATGTATCGGCAGCTCTCCAGCCTTACGTGAACAGTAGTAGTACACACCAGTGTCCTCGAAAGTTGACAATAGCATAGTCTTGATTCCCGAATTAATTTTATTTGTGGGAACTGTTTGTTGCATGATGGTCATTGATCGACGCTGCTAAATGTTTTGTGGGTTTCAGTTATTCCGTTCTCTCGACGAACTATGAAGAGTTAATTTGGAAATGTTGGGCACCGCCGAAGTGTAAGTTTTTTAGTTGGCTTGCCATCCAGAACAGGATCTGGACCGCGGACCGCCTGGAAGCACGGGGATGACCACACAACAACACGTGTGTCTTATGTCGCACGGCACAAGAAACAGGCATTCATCTTTTTGCCGATTGCCGCTATACTAAGCGCATCTGGGACGACATAAGCCATTGGACAGCAATTTCGGGCTTGAGACCGGCATCCTGGCTGCCACGAGACTCCGTGCAAGAGTGGTGGACAACACTAGCGCAGGTACCCTCAAATGATCGCAAAGGTTTGAGGAGCCTCATCATCTTGATCCTATGGGAGATTTGGTTAGAGCACAATGCAAGAATTTTCAATAGCAAGGAAACGGCATGTCTGGCGGTGATTTCCAAGATAAAGAGCCAAACAAGTACCTGGATAGCAGCAGGCGCAACACACTTGGCGGCCCTCCTAGTTTAGACTAGTTTTCGTTGCTTTCCTTTCTCTCCTTCTTCACTCCGGATGTCTTTTTGTGGCACATCCTGTGAGTTTGTATATATTTTCGGACCTTTTTGTTGCCCGTCCGGGCCTCCTTCTTATTAATATAGCGGGCAGCTTTCCTGCCGGTTCGTTTCAAAAAAAAAAAGTTATTCCGTTCTAAAACACAATCGAACCGGCAAATGCAGAATTGATGTTACATCGAAATGCATGAGTTTTGCTTTACCAGGGTGCAGGGGTATATCTGGAAATGGGGAAGTGTTAGTTGTTGGGCTTAAAAACCATGGTGATGAGTGGCTAGTAGACATATAGGTCATACTCATAGCCCTTAATTAGCGGGATGGGTAGCTTAGCTTCTCCCCCATATTATGAGTGCGTCTGGTACTCTGGCGTGGTGGCACGCATGTGGCTGCCTGCCTGCCTCCACATATGCCCATGGTATGCAGTTAGCAGCTCGGTTATCCTCTCTCGTTTCTTACTATAAATTGAACCAGCAACACACAGTCTATTCATTCACATGCTGACATGCGTTGCTTTCCGCTCTCACGCAAAACAACTGCTGCCTAGCTAGACAGATCGAACTAAACATTGCACGCCAAGTCGACGATCAAGATAACTAACCATCAACAACCAGTCAACCATAGTATACCACTTTAATTTGCTCCTGGATATCTTGAGATGGTAGTAGTTAGCAGCCAGAGCCACAGAAAACTCGAGGATGAAATCAAACGCAATATATGTTTGGATGGAGACGGATCACTTTTGAGGCTCGTACAGCTGTACAAGGTAGTATCGTACAGTCACTGTGCACGCACGGGCACGTGCGCACTGAAGCAGCCAATTTAAGCGGATGGGTAGCAACCCACCAACCCAAGGCGTACTACGTATAGCGGGCGGACGCGGGTGCGAGCGAGCGGGTGCTTGCTCGGAACGAAGCTTCTGCCCGGCGATCGGGCGGGGCGCATGTGCCGTGTTCCTGTCGCGGACCCCCTCCTCTGCAGCAGCAGGAGCTCGCTCGTCTCGTCTCGTCTGCTGCTCGTGCGCGCACGCCGCGGATGCGGTCCCGAGCGGCGGCCGAGAGCGCTCGATCGCGGGCAGCTCGGTGATGGGCCGGCTTGTTCTACTAGTACCTCGTTTTCGCCCGAAAGTGACGGGTCGCGTGCGCGCGGGGGCCCGGCACGGCCCGAGGCGCGGCATGATCCGGGGAACATGCGGCGACGAGCCAACCGGGGTGGTGGGCGTCGCAACTGTTCGCCCCGCTGCTGGTGCGTGGCAAATTCTCGTGCACCTGCCCGGCGGGTCCCTCTCTTGGATTGGATCCATCGGCAGCCAGCCGCCCAGCCCCGGCCGGCTCTTGTACGTGCAGAGCTCAGGCTCGAAAAAGGTGTACGTGATGGCAAGTTCAGACAGTTCAGTTAAAACCCGTGGCCGCAATGTCATCATCTGTCCTGCACAACTAATAGCCGCGGCTGTAAACTGTAATATGCAACCCTGTCGGTGACCAGAGAGCTGACGATGCATGAACAGCGCTGGCGCTGGTGCTGTGGTGCACACGGTGAGCTACTACCAGCCTAGCACAGGACAAAAGGCAAACGTGCCGCCGGAACAGGGGCTGCGCGCGGCGGCTTCTGGCACACGTGACAAGCGAACAGAGAACGCACAGGGACGGCGCGACGCGCGGTACAGGAAGAACCCGGCCGCGGGCGGCCCAGGCGCACAGGCACGGCCATGCCCAGGATCAATCAAGTCGCCGCGGCGATGGATGGACGGCGAGCTGAGCTCAGCTCTCACACGCGCACAGAGACATGCACGCACGCACGCACGCACGTCGTCGGTCTGCACGTAGTCGTAGGCGCGCAGGCAGGTAGCCATCCCTGTCTCTGTCCGTCCTTTCACCTCAGCCAGATCAGATTCAGATGGACGAGCACTTGTCACATCCCGCTATCCAAGCCTCTGCCTGCGCTCCCAATCAATGCGCGCGAGCAACAGTGCACGAAGGCGTCGCGTTTTCTGATTTCTTCCCTGATCCCTCCCCGCTGCGATTTTTCAGCGTCTGCATCGCTGGCCTCTCTCTTTCAGCTACCGAGATCACGTACCAACAGGCAATGGTGGCGTGGGCTTGCCCATGCTTGCAAGTTGCAAGCACGCTGCTTACCAGGTATCTAAAAGTGGTAGGAGATGCAGCAGACGCGATAAGCCGATAAGGCATGGCACCATGGGCTCTCGTGTCTTCCTGAACCCCTGCATCGATCGATCTGCCTGTTACCTTCTCATGTAAATGTCTGAAACTCTGAATCTTTATGAGCGAGGTGTTTCAGACTTTCAGTGGCTGTGTTTAGTTGTAGGTTGGAAAATTTTTTAGAGTATTAAATGTAACTTTGACCATTAATTCGGGTATTAAATAAAGGCAGTTTACAAAACTACCTCCACGCCCCTAGGTAAATTTCGGAGAAGAATCTAATGAGGCCTTTGACCACACGATTAGAGGATGGTTACTGTAGTATTACTGTAGCAAATTATGGATTAATTATGCTCATTAGATTCGTCGCGCAAAGTTGCACTCATCTGTAAAAAGATTTTACAAATAGACTTCATTTAATACTTCATACATGTGAGATTCTCTGTATTTAATGCTGGGTGAAAAATTTTTCGTCGCCATCTAGCTTATGTATCAGTTTCATCTCTAGCTTTTCAACTTCATTTACCAAACGGCAAACGAAAACAGCTTGCAAGAGAAAGCCGCGCAGAAGCGCCGTGAAATGCGCTCTCTACTCTTCTGTGCGCGAGAGAAGCTGGAAATAGTAGCTCATACCGGCTCATTCCCAACCTAAAAGGCAAAAAGATGCATGTGCCCCTGCTTTGTGATGGAAATCACGGAACCACGCCGAGGTGGAGGCCGGCCGGTGCGTGTACGGCCGGAGGAGAGCAGCTCGGCGGAGAGCGGCGGGTGCCCGGATGCTATCGCGGTGGAGGTCAGCGTAGGCCGGCCGGTACGTGCCGTGGCTGGGGCGAAGAAGCTCGGCGCAGGCCGGCGTGCGCGTGGAGGCAGCCCCGGTGGAGGTTGGCCAGCGCGAGGAGGTAGCTCCGTTGGCCCGCACGGCACGGAGATGGCTGGGGCGGAGCTTGGCGAAAGGCCATGCGAGCGGCCGAGGTGGATGGAGCTCGGCTGTGCGGGCAGCCGGGTGGAGCAGAAGATAAGGTCGTGTCCCTTGTGGGGAAGAAAGAGAAACTAGAGGATAAGGTCGGGCGGCAGGAGAAAAATAATAGAAGGAAAGAAAGTATGGTAGGAGAGAGAAAAGGTAAAAGAAAAAAAAAGTAAAGTTAAAACCTTAAAATACAAGTGAGGGCAAAATAGACATTTGTCTTATTTTATACATTCTGAAAAGCATGGAGAAGCTGTTTCACCAAACGTTTTTCCAACCTAACAAGTCAAAGCCAGAAAAAGCTGCTTCATCAAAAAAGCTAAAACCAAAGCTGTTTTTACATAAGCCAAAGCTATGCCAAACAGGCCCTGGTCAATTGAAATATCAGTTTGAAGTTTCACATGTCGTCACAGGCTCACTGCACATGTGCCCCCTCAGGCCTTGTTTAGTTCGCGAAAGTTGCAAAAAGTTTCGCATTGAAAAATGTGTCCTCTCGTGACACGCTTTCCAGTACAATATTTTGCAACTTTCGTGAACTAAACTAGGCTTGAAACGCTTGAAAATTAAAGCATGGGCCTGTATGCCGCAGACAGCAAACAGGAGCACAAAGACTTCCGGGAGAAATCTTTCTGAACTTTTGCCAGCAGCTTCCTGAGCCGATCGATCCGTTTCAACATGACGCAAGAAATGAGTCATGAACCAGCTGACACCATATCTCTTGCGTGTGGTAGAGGAAGAGAAATGTGACGCTGTGCATATGCAGAGTAGTCTGAAAAGGGCGCAGCTACATGTACAGGGCTACTAAAGTGTCCCATGAAGCATTGTGCATGATGTGATGCAGAAGTGAAATCTTTTGTCTAGTAATCCTGATCTGTACCGACTTGTGAAGAACAGATACCAACAGAGCCCAACAGCTTTTGCTACGTGGCTGTAACATCACGGTGCAGGACAGTGTCATCGCCAGTAAGGGGGTGTTTAGATGCATCGTTATACATAGTATTTTTGTGTTATATATAGTATTTACAGAGAGAAAAAATGCATTGAGGAATGTGCGTTATGCAAAACACTATGCATAGTGCGTGAAATAAACAGGGCCTAACTCCTCTCGGCAGAGGCAGAGCCTGTGCACCTCTGCAAGGTAAACACAAGAGCGGGCGAGGGCGCCATTGAAGCGGCTTTGCACCCCCTGCAGCGAGTTGGCTTGCGGCCATTTACTCCCCCCATCGGGCATCGGCCCATCATCTTCCATAGCCTCCCTCTCGCCTTCCAAGTTACTACCTCGCAGTATAAAAGGAGGTCCCCTTCCTTCTCATGTGATGTCATGGAACAAAGCTTGGGAGTTCAGGTAGCTTAGGTAGAGGCGTAGAGCCATGGCTTTTGTCCCCAGCAAGCACATCATCTCAGCTTCTTCAGCCTCCCAGTCCTCTACCACTACACTCGCCAGTTCTAGTCGTTCATGGTGCCTGGGTGTCCTTATCAGGTTGCGTCTTTCAGCTGGGGCCAGATGGCGCCACAAGAAGAGCTCCACCACCACGGTTCATGTTCATGGGCTCCACCGTCGAATCTTTAGCTAGCTTGTCTACGGCGCTATCCTCACTGAGCTTTTTCTTCTCTTATTTTTGTGGGCGGTGCAAAGCTTCAATCAGAACATGTTTTAGCTAGGCTGCCAACGTATTTTCATCTCATTTTCTTGACCTTGCAAGGCCTTCATCCGTAGGTCTTGCGCCATTTCCACTGCCACGCTCCTCTCCCATTCCTGATCATGTTTCCACGGCTTCCTACTTTGCCGCTCTTCTCTTCTCCCGTCTATCCCTCCTGAGCTAGCTCGCTTGCAAATGGGTCCATCTTATGTATATATATTGATCATGCAATGTACCGAGTTAATGATATGATGGAAATTAAACTAGAAGCATATGTGGTTTTTGTGTTAACTCAGCAGTGACATGCTTTTGTAGTAGAACCTGCGATGTTAAATATACAATGCTTTTGCCGTGTTTTTTCCTTTTTGCTACTGTTCAACTCTGTCCGGCAGCTCTACAGTATACAGACTACAGAGCAGAGAAAAGACAGAGACGAATGCCCAGCCACAGCCAGTACGTGTGTGGTGTTCTCCACGGGGCATGCTAAATTTGCTTGCAACCGAGCTCACATCCGGATTATTGCAATGTGTTGCGCCATTTGTGACTCTGGTGGCGATTCATGGTTTTGGTCGGAGCGAGCTCTGTCTGGATGCCAGGAGCTCGTCACCGTACCAACCACGCGCTACCACACCGATGTGCCTGCCGTTGTCTCTCTCTGCTTCGTCGTCCAACCTCCCGCTTTTCGTTTCCTCCCAGGTCGCCGTGCGTCGCCGTTCCGCCTGGTACATTTGGCGAGGGAGCACAGGAGCGGATGGAGCGCGCGCGATTGGACGCCCACCACGAGCCCAACGCCCGCCGCACGTCAGAAAGCGCCGACAGGCCCGGCCCGGTGCGCGGTCGCGTCTTCGTTCCGCGGAGCGCGATGTCGATCTTCTGATCACGACTCACGAGTCACATCGCCCAGCCGGCCAGCCGGGATACGGAGCGGGGTCGATGGGTTTCCAGATGACAAGCGCCGATCGACCGGGCCGTGTACGCCGCCGCATGGTGCGCCCGTGCCAATCGGGGAGCTGATCCAGGGCTCCCCGGCCGGCCGTGACTCTTGCCGTGCCGGCCGCTGTTTTCTGCAGAAACAATGTGCTTGTTCCTGCTGCCGTCCGGCTGCTTTTTACTTGCCGGACAGCATCCTCTGTGTCCGGCTTCTGAGAATCCTAAAAGGCAAGTATAAGCTGCACCTGACAATCAATCATGGGTAAATCACCAACAGAAACGAGGTTCAAGGCCTCCATAAAGGCAAAAGTAGCCGCCTTTGGCCACTTCCTCGTGATGCAATGTACTTGGTTCACTTGAAAAAGGATCATGGTCAATGCGACAAGCAGATCCGTGAATGCATCTTGGTGACAGCAAACGTACTAGACCGGCAATAAACAAACGGTACTACGTGGAGAGCAGCACATGACAGTGATCGGAACCACCAAAAGCACAACACACAGAGAGGACGACATGCACGGCTGTAAGCTGAAACAACCACAACACATGACTTCTTCCGTGCCTGCCACTAAAACACCAGTGACACACTGTACTCAACAATGATAAGTATTGGTCCGAACAAAAAGGGTAGCCAGGGGCAATGCATCCCAAAATCGATGCCTCTGCATTTCATTGCTTTCAGGAAATATACAACACCACAAGGTTATTTACAAACCAAAGGTACTAGTTACATGTTGCTCCTGGTATATCAACAAGGAGTTGGGACCGGCGAGTTCATATCACAACAGAAAGAGAGCATCAGACCAAAAGCAACCAAAGAATACACAAAAACATAACTCAAAATGAGCACAAAACTGGGGAGGTGCGGTGCCTATTGACTCTATCAGCTACCAGTAGCAACAATTGGGTTAAAGGTTAGCCAAGATCTTCTGGTAGTCTCTCCCTGGGAGGCTGAGCGTCGCAAGCTAGATCCGAACCTTGAGCATCTAATCAGGCAGGGATTTGTGTCCATGGTGCCCATACAAAATGCTGGGTTCAGTTTCATTGCCGGTATCCTCTGGCAGCTCAGGGAGCGGAAGGAGGACGAGCCCATTGGTGGCATGCGACCGCACTGGAATTCAGTCCGGTAAAGATGGGCAGCAATCGAATTAGAAGAATCGGAGCTCACAGCTGGGCAAGTCGTGCAAAATGACAATGAAAGGCTGTTCCTCGGTAGCTCTCTTATTGGGCTTGTGCCAGGAAGAGTGATGAAAGAGATGATTGGATGCCTACAGAGAGGACATGGTATCGCGCCTGCTGGGCTCGCTGATGTGTAGCTTGTTGAACAAAGGTATAGAGCACATCTTGTGCAGAATTCATGTTTGCAACCTACAAAATGGAAGAGACCCTGTTTAGCATTTGCTCACTGTAAATCTGTATGTTTCGTTATATATAATGTTTGCAAACATGAAGTCTGAGTTACCAAGTGGCAGTGAACCAGAGCATAAAGTTTAAGCTAATATGTGCACTTGATATAAAGCTCAGAGTAGGTGTAGTATGCTAGAACTATGGGGAAAAAAGTCCCCGTATAAATTCAGTAAGTATCAACTACAGCAGTCAGTAAATCATATGTATATTTGGCAGCATACCTTCTGCAGCAACAGAACAGCTCCCTTCTAAACAGACAGCGCAGGGGTCAATACAAACAGGTGACTGGTTCAAGTATCGCCATCCACACTCCCTACAAAATGAATTGCCATCAAGCCATCAGATATTTCCGATACAAACAAACAAAAATAGTAAAAAATACTCCAATACGATAGGCTGCTAGGTGTTGGAATTTTACTAAATGGTTTGAAAAAAAACTAGGGGACCACTCATAATTAGGGAATTAAAAGTATACAAATGAACAATATCACATGACAACCAATAAGAAGCAATGCACAGTTATTTAGTATTTAGTGGACCACAGGGCCAGGGATCTAACAGAAACATAACTAAATTAGGAACATGATCACACCTGGCAATGTTCATGATACTCATGAGCGGAAGACAGAGATACGGAGAAGGAAGAGTGCGTATCCGCCCATCTGGTTCTTTACTTAAAATTTCCTCAACTGAATTTCTTTGCCAGGAACGAGCGACCATCAATGGGGTCCATCTGTATAACAGAAATTAACATGGACTTTAGGCAACTCATAGTGCTAACAACAATACTGAAAGCTATTTTTCCATGCAGCAGAACTTCAAAATCATACCCGCTAGCATTTTGTGCAGTAATGCAAGCTCCTCGAGCAATAATGAGCTGCATTGAAGAAACTCCTATCAGTACGTAATTAAAGGAATTCAGCCAACATTTGAACAAATTTTGGATCTGCCAAACATACTTGACAACAGACAGCATTTCCACCACAAGCAGCATAGTGAAGTGGGGTGCTACCAGCTCCTGCCACATTGAAGCCAAAAGTATAAATTTTAAACAGAGTAATGAATTAACTCACAATATAACAGACAAATAGTCCACTTAATAAAGTAACATATCTTATTATGTGAGAACAAGTGAAGAATAAAATACAAGGCTGAATGACGTGGATTTGCAGGTAAGAACAGGAGCAAATTGGTAAGGTTTTTCAAGTCACTAAAGGAAACATCCTGTGATGCCATGCCAAGCCACGCCATGAGCATATGTACAAATGACACATACAAGACAATGAATGAAACCATTCCTAAGATGATGAATCATATATGTTGTTCTTAATTTGCTGGCTACTTACAATGTTCCCACCAATAGGATAAGCACTTACAACAAGAGTATGCAACCAAAAAGGCAAAAGTGATAAACAGCAAAGTATATAGTACACGACAACGGACTAACATTTAAAAAAAGCAGTTAAATAGGACGATAGCAAAATACCTATTAAGTCTATAGTCGTTCCATCCTCGATAGTAACCTCAGAAACAGATGCTCCTAAATCCAGTAACAGTTGCACGCACTCTACATGCCCATTTAACGCTGCCATATGAAGTGGGGTCAAGCCTCCATCCGCCTTCTGATTTACCATCTTGACCAAAGCACTGATAGCAAAGAAATACTATTGCATGATTCATGCACTAAAATAAACTAAAGAGAAAACATGCAAGTTATCCGACATACTCATGATCAAAATCAGTAGCTGAATCTTCTTCAGATGATCTATGATCCGCCAGGGTGCAGAAATTTGGTATGCTTGGCACGTAATCTGCAAGCACAAGACGAAGGCATCGGGCATGGCCATGCAGTGCAGCAAAATGGAGAGCAGTTCCACCATTGAGATAATCTGTCCTGTGAACCTGTGAGCCACTTTGCCATGTCAGGATGACACATCTGAGAAACTGTAAGAAATGCTTTCGTTGAGTGAAGAGAAAAACTCACATTTGCATTGAAGAGTATCAGTGTTTGAACAACCTCCCAGTGGCCATATTGACATGCTTGCATCAATGCAGTCTATATACAATTTACAGAGCATACACTTAGATATAGCATATTGGCCCATCTATGCCATCTCATATCAAACAAACTAAGTACGGGCAAGCCTAAATACCTGGCCCCTGTAATTCCTAAGGTTGATCTCAACGCCGGATTCAAGCAATAGAGATACAATCTGAACATCCAAAGTGCAAACAAATTTGAATGCAAATGGTATTCCCATCAACTCTAATGCTGCTGCTTCTTTAGAAGACAAACGGCATTACCTCATGGTGACCTTGCGCAGCGGCATAGTGCAGCGGTGAGTTGCGGCCGCCGAATGTGGAGTACCGGGCAAGGCGAGGGTTGTACTCGAGGAGCGCACGCGCCTCCTGCAGGTCGCCGTCGCGGGCAGCTGAGACAAGCCGCTCACCAGAAGCAGAGCATCCAAAGGAGTTGCCCACGAGGCTGAGGAACCCCATGGATACCCGGAGACGAGGCCTTCACGGCACAGCACCCCTTGTTGAGCGCAGACGAGAAGACCTCGTATCAGATGCCTCCTAAATTTCTCAATCTATGGTTGCGGCAAACCGCATTCCAGGATGATTACGAGACTGGTTCAAACACCCAATTGTGGCGAGAAGTGGATGATCTCAAGTTAACGGCAAGAAAGACCTAACTTTTTCTGCAAAAACACAAAGTTTAGCATTGAACACAACAGATTGACTTGAAAAGTCCGGCATAATGCTGCCAAATAGCAACGGCTCATCCAAATAATTGGAACGAACGTGGACTTTTCACATGGACCAAGAAGAAATAGGAGTGAAGGATGAGTATCGTTTTGGGGGAGATCACAAGAACGCACCTCAGACTGTCCCGAATCGCCGGTCCCGACCGAGCAGAACGGGGCCGAGACGGACAATTCCCTCCTCTAAATCAGGCCGAATCGCCGCAAGCGATGGCCGCCTCGAGCCCTCCACAGCGCCGACGATTCCAGCGAGGGGCGCTGGGCGGAGAATCTTTGGGGCAAGGCCAGGGGCGATTGGCAAGAACGCAGCCCTGCGATTTGAGCAGGGACAAGGAAGGAAGAAAGAAATATAATGATCTTGATTGGGACGGCGACGTGGAGATGCAGATAGCGGCCAAAAATCTCCACGCCCCAGGTCACCCCTGTTCCGTATTACTGGTGCGCCGCTCCAAATCTGTTTCTTGTTGCTCCCCCTACTTTTGATTTCCAGAACACGAGTGGTAGTAGTTGGAATTAAGAGGGGGCGACGGCGATGATTATCACTAGGACGAAGTGGTGTTGGTGTACTCGAAGCTTGGGAAAGAAAAGCGAGGCGGGGAGGGCGCAATGGCTGATGCAAGGACGCGACACGAGGTTTTTTGCTGTTTGCTTTGGATTTTTCAACGTGAAAATTACTTTCCAGTTGTTCCTTTCGTGCGTTCGTTTTCGTGTTTAGGGCTTCTTTTCTCTTTTCCAGATGGATTTAAGCATTCAGCACGCAGCACTCCGCTTTCATCGTGTTATATTATCGGTGTGACTGCAGAATATATTATTCATTAACAAGAAAAAACTTTAGGAGTCTTCTTTGCCAGCGATAATTTTTTTTCTGTTTTTCTAAGAAAAATGTTGCATCTCAATCTTCTTCAAAGATTTGTGCCCGACTAACGATGTAGTGCTTTTGTCAATGGCAGACCATTTTAGTACCACAGAAGACTCTGGCAACAAAATGCTGGTGCGATCGGGGACCTAGCTAGACAATCGATGAAAGAAACAAATTGAAATCGGAGACAATCACCTCCAAATTAAATTGGCAGACTGCGAAGGGCAGTATTAGAGGTGATGGAAAAACTTATAAAGATGAGGTGACACCTTGAGTTCATTTTAGCCGTGGTTCAAACAAAGATCATTTGGATCACTGGATGGTAGGTATATACATAAGAAAATGAAACTTAAGGTAAGGCTCTCTGTGACGACGTCTGTTTTATATAAGACCTCACATTAGTCGTGGGGTCATAGAATGTGGTTGGAGGTCTGTGAGCTGGCTTCAACTATTTATTTTACAAATGAGGAAGATGCCATGATTTGGAAGTATAGTTCTAATGGAGTATATTCTTCCCAATCCTTATATAAGATTATAAATTTTAGGGGAATTAAGCCTATTTTTGTTTCTGGTGTGTGGAAACTTAAAGTTCCACCTAGAGTTCAGTTCTTCCTCTGGCTTCTCTCAAAAAAATAAGAATCTAACTAGAGATAACTTAGGGAAGAGGAGGCATGTGGAGGATAGAACCTGCTTATTTTGTTCTGAAAATGAATCAAACCAACATCTGTTTTTTGACTGCATTGTTGCTGTGAATATGTGAAATGTGATCTCTATGGTAGTGGGTAGGCGTATAGGTCATAACTTTGAATCTCTAGGTACATGTTGGTTAAGTAATAAGAAATTCTTGGTCACTAATATGACTGCTGCTGCTGCCATTTGGGGATTATGGAAGTTTAGAAATGACTTATGTTTTCGTAATGCATTTTGGCAGAGTTTGAATCAACTACTACTTAAGGTGGTTGGTCTGGCACAGAATTGGCAAATTCTGTGTCCAGAAAAGGAGCGGGAGGATTTTGTGTGTGCTGTCAACAGGCTGAAAGTCATAGCGTGCAAACCCCAGATGATAACAAACAGCTGATTCATACTCTGAAGTATCAAAGCTGGAAGCATAGCATGGGTGTCCAGGAATGGGAGCTTTTCCATGGGGAAGAACAAGATGGAGACCTGACTCGTGTTGCTTCAGAAGCTGAGAAGGCCGGGAGAGTGCTGGCGCAGATGAAAGACCTGGAGTTGAAGGAGTTCTTAGCGCATCATGGTGTCTGTATTACTTCAGTGTTTGGAATGTAAACCTGTTCTGTTTGCGCTTGTTGGCTGCTGCCACGGCTTTGTGCCGCTTTGAACTGTAACCGACTTGACGGTCTTCTGTTGATCTTAAGGCTGGGGCTCGTCCCTTAAACTCTAAAAAAACATTAGTCGTGGGGTCTATGCACTATGCTTGTAGCTAAAATTCCTATCCATTCTTTTTTTCCTCATGTGCTCCTCCTTCCATCTGCCATGTTGCGCTAGAGCCCTCACCATTGTCCGCCAACGCCATCTTCTCCTCCCCCTCCATGCCATATCCCTAGAGCCACGCGTAGGGCATCGAGCGTTTGAGCCTGTCAACTGTCATCCCCCTCCCTGCCAAATCCCTAGAGCTACACGTTGGGGCGTCGAGCTTGTCATGGCCAGCCACCATACCGAGCCCGCCATAGAAATCACCACAAATGAATATGTGCCACCATCACCACCTACTCTTCAATCCGCAAACTTCCGAGTTTGTCGTTGGTGTTTTTATTCACCGGAGGATGAGCCTTAAGCTCGAAGTTCGTTCCTATGAATTTTTCCCTAAATACATCCCAACGACCTTGTGTGATTACGTATAAGGCCAATTTTAAGGTCTCCGACAAGTGACCCATAATGGCATCCAAACCCAAAATGGGTCTCCGACAGTACTGTTTCAGCCTCCAACAGGGTACCTATACGGGAGACCCATTTTGGATGCCAGGAGAGGCATAACCTAAATATGAGTATCCTCTCTCTTGAAGACCCATTCGCAGAAAAGGTTGTCTTTTGGGTCTTATTGTTGGAGAAGAACAAAAATGGGTATTGAACCCTTTACCTGTAGTGCTATGCAAACGTGGAGTGAGTCTTGTATTTCAAGTGTCTTTGTTGGAGACAGTCTAAGACCAACTTCCAAAGATTTCGGGGTCATCTTTAGTGTTGAGCAATGGAGAGAGAAAAGTTCCATGTCATCAGAAGCCACGATAAAACCCAAACCGCGTATCTGCTTTCACAATGAAGTTCTTTACCCATATCATATATAACCAAAAACAATGCATTGAGTTGCTACCTTGTCGCTTTACAATGGGCAATGTGGTTTCTTTGTTCAACTTTGAACTTAACAACTTACCGAAATAGCAACATGGCGTAATGTTTTGGTTGAAGTCGTCGTCAGGTGACAATTTGACATTTTAAACAGAATCATTTCCATACTGAGGCGGGACGTGGGGAGCGCAATGCCCACCTTACCTAAAACCCGGGAGAAAAGCTACAGGCAGTGCAAGAGATGGGCCAGGTCACGCAGCAACCATTGCCGCATTGGGCTTTGTCAAAGCCTTTTAGTCACCATCACCACCGTGAGTCTGGACCGTAACTGGGCCTCGTGCCGTCTCCTAATGGCAGCTTCTTTTTCGTCGACCCTCTTAAAGCCCGGCTCCAACAAACAGCAGGCCCCTCTCAAACGGAGATCCTGTATATCTTCCGGAAGATTTTTTTGTCTACATATCTTCCAATGTATGAGATTCGTGCAACTATTACACGTCGTTGGATTTCAATGATTCTCCCGCAGCAGACAGCCAGGAGCGCATCATGTCGTGCCTTGAAGAAAACTACTTGTATATGTGTCGCCCTATGGTTAGCCATGGTGGGAGTGCGTGATTCTCACGAACGTCGAACTCATTTTTGAATCTGTTTTAACTACTGAGCTGTTGAGAATTAATCCAACACATTAAGATCCAATATGAATATATTTTATTTATTTATAAAATTCAACATTTTGGATGAACTGTTTCAACATTTTGCTGAACTATTTCAACATTTACTTGTAATTTCAACATTTGAAATAGTTCAATATTTTGGATGAACTCGCTCAATATTTTACTATGAACTATTTCAACATTTTTTTATTCAACATTTATCTAAAAAATGTTGAAATTGTTTATTTGAAATGTTGAGTTTGTTTTACAAAATGTTGCATCTAGCATTTTAAAATGCTAGTCATACTAGTTTTGTAATGTTTTAAACATAGTGTCGTGGTGCGCGGAACTCCGATTGCGGTGGCTCCTCGCGGCGGAGCACCATGATGCACGCATGGCGTTTATTTTTTGTTTTGTTTTATTTGTTGTTATTGGTTTTTTCTCTCTCCAATTGGGTGGTGATTTTTTTTAATATTTCATTATGTTGCAAACTCTATTGATTTTGGCATTTGATGAAAGTAATTTTGAATGTTGCATGTACCATGATATGTTGCAGTGGGAGTCTTAGTGTGGAGTTACCATTCGATATTTGACCCATGGGTTGTGGGGGCGACTCCGTCCCATCGGATTTAGAAGGTTTTACTGGTTAGGGCCGACCATGCTCCATGTCATAGAAGGTTGTACTGGTTAGGGCTGATCATGTCCTCTACCATAGAAGACTAAATTACTTCAGTTCGGGCCCCTACCATATAAGGCTATACTGGTTAGGGTTCAGGATTGGTTGAGGGCGACTCCGTCCTATCGGGTTCAGAAGGTTGTACGGTTCAGGGGGTGGCCATGTACCCCCTGCCATATAAGGCTAAATTGCTTCGAGTTTGGTTCCCCTACCATAGAAGGCTGTACTGGTTAGGGTTCAGGGTTGTTGGGGTGACTCTGTCCTATCGAGTTCAGAAGGATGTTTGGGGTTTGGGGCAGCCATGTATCCCCTGCCATAGAAGGCTAAATTGTTTCGGCTTCGGTCCCCCTGCCATATAAGGTTGTACTGGTTAGGATTCAAGGTTGTTGGGGGCGACTCCGTCCTATCGGGTTCAGAAGGATGATCGGGGTTTGAGGCGGCCATATATCCCCTGCAATAGAAGGCTAAATTGTTTCGGCTTCAGGCTCCCTGCCATAGAAGGCTAAATTGCTTCGGCTTCGGCTCTACCGGTTAGGGTTCAGGGTTGTTGGGGGCGACTCCGTCCTATCGGGTTCAGAAGCATGTTCGGGGTTTGGGACGGCCATGTACCCCCTACCATAGAAGGCCAAATTGCTTCGGCTACGGCTATACCGGTTAGGGTTCAGGGTTGTTGGGGGTGACTCCGTCCTATCGGATTTAGAAGCATGTTTGAGGTTTGGGGCGGCCATGTACTCCCTACCATAGAAGCCTAAATTGCTTCGGCTTCAGGTCCCCTGCCAAAGAAGGCTAAATTGCTTCGGTTTCGGCTATACCAGTTAGGGTTTAGGGTTGTTGGGGGCGACCCCGTCCTATCGGGTTCAGAAGCATGTTCGGGGTTTGGGGCGGCCATGTACCCCCTGTCATAGAAGCCTAAATTGCTTCAGCTTCAGGCCCCCTGCCATAGAAGGCTAAATTGCTTCGGCTTCGGCTATACCAGTTAGGGTTCAGGGTTGTTGGGGCGACTCCGTCCTATCGGGTTCAGAAGCATGTTCGGGGTTTGGGGCGGCCATGTAGCCCCTGCCATAGAAGGCCAAATTGCTTCGGCTACGGCTATACCGATCAGGGTTCAGGGTTATTGGGGACGACACCGTCCTATTGGGTTCAGAAGCATGTTCGGGGTTTGGGGCGACCATGTACCCCTGCCATAGAAGTCTAAATTGCTTCGGCTTCAGTCCCTCTGCCATAAAACTATTTGACTCAACATTTTGTCAAAACTAATTCAAAAAGTTTAATATATAATTTCAAAACTTTCTACCAAATTATTGAACTAGGTTACAGAAAATGTTGAACTTTCACAATAAGACTATTGATATAATACATATTAAATGTTATAAAAATCAACCAAAAATGTTGAACTTGTACATTAAGAATGTAATGCCCAAATATTGAAATAATTTAGAGAAAATATTGAAGCTGCACATTTAGAATGTTGAAATACCATCTCCAATGTTGTCATAATTATGTGCAAAATATTTTCATAATTTATGAAAAATTATGAAATTGTACATTAGTAATGTTCAAATAATGTGACCTACATGTTCTTCAGTGACATCTTCATTTCCTGTAGTTGTAAATATAAATATAGTAGAATTCCAGTTTAAATAAATAAAATAGAAGTTACAGCTGTTGTTCATTATAGTACATCTCTTCAATCATAATTACAGGTTTGTAACATTATTTGTCGTTTTTCTCAACATTTAGCTTTCAGCATTTGCAACATTTCACTTGACAAATATATTAACTTTATGTGTATTGTTTCATCAATTCAATTAGTCAAAAATTATCTACTTTACGTGTCTCTGCAATTGTTGAACTTAACTTTATTTGAAAAAATGTATTTGTACATTTTACCTTTACTAGGTTCAATGTTCAACATTACTATAATGATCATCAATGCAAATGTTCAACATTATTTTAACTTTACTATGTTCAAAGTTCAACATTACTTGACAGTTCAATGTTCAACTATAATAATAATCAGCTATGGAAATGTTCAATATTTTTTGGTTTGCTATGTTGAAATTATTTTAAACAAAGTTTAAGCACAGTTTCATTCTTGACAGGTTTCGGTTGCACTACTTCGTGACAAGTTCTTCTGGAATATCACGTGCCAAAGCAAACGCTACCTTAATTCTTCACTATTTAAATATTTCATACAATAGTAGTGTATTGTCTTATCGATAGCATGTATTTGAAAGCTATATTTCTGAAGTTATTTTAGTAATTTGCAACTTGAAACTTCAATTTGTGAGTTGATACCTACCCGTTTATTTTCCCACTTAGAACCACGCACCCAGCAAAAAATGAAAGGCAACAAAAATCTAGCGCGCGCAGCAAAATGAACCACGTACCCACGTTAAAAAAAAGTCTAGCGCGCGCAGCAAAATGAACCACATACCCACGTTAAAAAAAAAGTCTAGCGCGCACAGCAAATGAACCACGTACCCACGGAACGGAAAAACAGAATCACAGCAGCTGCTATTTAGAATTGGGCCTTTTGTATAGTAATTAGGCTTTACAGATGATTTGCTTAAAAATCTTCCGGTAGACATATTAGGAGGCCCCCTGGCACCCTCGCGTGGAACACACACTCATATTTTAGCCCACTATCTTTTCGTAAAATCGATGCTCTATAGTTTGTCCCCGCTGAAAATAAAGTATTGAGCTGGCAAGGTGGAAAAGAAGAAGAATAACCACTTCCTCTGAAAAAAGATTAAAGAAGGAAAAAAAAAGAGA
This sequence comes from Alloteropsis semialata, assembly GCA_004135705.1. Classification (NCBI taxonomy): domain Eukaryota; kingdom Viridiplantae; phylum Streptophyta; class Magnoliopsida; order Poales; family Poaceae; genus Alloteropsis; species Alloteropsis semialata. The sequence continues at coordinate 73,410,097 of CM014270.1, read as the reverse complement.
GCAGGCAGGAGCCACTAATCAAGCTGAAGCACGGATCTCCACGCAAATCCCCGTTGTCCCTTCCCCTTGTCTGAAGAGGACGCACCCACGCACGCATCCTGAAGCAGGGAATGATCCGGCCTGCACATACATACACATATGTACTGTTCCCTTGGCCTCGCGTGCTTTGGCGTCGAGCACCTCGTCCGCATGGCAGGCCAAGCGCCCGAGCCACTCCAATCGGCCCGGTCCCTGTGAGGCTGTGACGCCGGCGCAGAAGAGAACAAGATTAGCAGCTCGCGGGCAAATTATTAGGCCCCCGAATCGAATTAATTCTGGGGAGAGATATGATATATGTACTGGCGCCAAACAAAAGGGGCTCCACAGCTAACAACTCCTTTTGGTGCGGTCGGTGTACTGGCTGCTCAACGAGCAAGTGCGACGACGCATCCAATCTCTGCCCGGGATCTGCATGTACAATTGCAGACCAGGACGAGCATCTTCTTCCCCCGGGAGCATGCATTTCGCATGAACTTGCAGGGGAAGACCGAAGACACCGACATTTTTCATTTTCACCCTGCGAAATTTGCAGAGAGCGGGCGAGAGAGAAGGAGCAGTGCTCTGCTCGTTTGGCGCGTGGAGTTTCTACTCGAAAAGTTACTACGGTTTGAGCGTGGAAGTGGAGAATCCCAAGGCTATTAAACCCCCGTGTTACTGCGCGTCGTCATCAGCGGGGACAATCAAGGCGGACGCCTCACTGACCAGAGGGTCCCACCCACGGAAGCCGAAACAAACGAACAGTGCTCCCGGTCCCCGAGACCCCATGGGGGGTGTGGCCGTGAACCCGAGGCGAGAACAGAAGACTTTGGAAGGGGAATCGATCGTCGCCGCCTCGGTTCCGGGCGGTCGACGACCCCATTTTTGCCGGCCGGGCCGCACCGCACGCACGGCTTCTCATGATGCCCCACACGGCCAGCCCAGCACAGCTTGCGCAACAGTGTAGAGCTTGGAGCTTTCCGATGTCAAACCCCCCATAATCCGTGCATAGAGACGCTCCCTTGATTGTCTGTCCTTAATAAGTGGCCTCAACACTAGCACCCACCGCCCACCTCCACGCCAGCTAATGCTGCTCGGCCATGGAGTAGCAGTCCGGATGGGTATAGCACACACACTGGCGCTGGCAGAATGGCGACACGGCTTGAGCTGAGCTTGGCTGAGGACGTATACTTTGACCGTGCGTCAGCCCAGGTCGGACCTGCAAATGTGGCTGGTTCCTGTTTGTTACTGGTAGTTACTGTACCTCGTGGAGCCGTTTTGGCTTTGCTAGTAGGGCCTGTTTAGTTCCCACCTCAAACTTCACTATTTATCAAAAGGAATCTTATATGCATGAAGTATTAAACGTGTGTTAATGACAAAACCCATTTCATAACCCCCGGTAACTTTGCGAGACGAATCTAATGAGCCTAATTTGGCCATGATTAGACAACGTCGTGCTACAGTAAACAATCTCTAATGACAGATTAATTAGGCTTAATAGATTCGTCTCGCGATTTCCCGTCCATCCGTGTATTTAGTTTTATAATTAGATCATGTTTAGTCCTCCTAATCTTCGATTTAGAATTGCTACAGTAAATTTCGCCAACTTTTCATCCCAACTAAACAGGGACTTCAGTGCGCACAATATTTTGGGTCTTCGGTGAGAAAGTTTGCGAAATTTATTGTAGCAATTTTAAACCGAAGATTAGGAGGACTAAATATGATCTAATTATAAAACTAATTACATGGATGGACGAAAAATCGCGAGACAAATCTATTAAGTCTAATTAATCCATTTTTACTGTAGCACAACGTTGTCTAATCATGGCCTAATTAGACTCATTAGATTCGTCTCGCGAAGTTACCCGAGGTTATGAAATGAGTTTTATCATTAATCAATGTTTAATACCTTTAATTAGTGTCCTAACATTTGATGTGACGGATGAATAGTGCAAAGTTGTGAAACTTTTCTCAACTAAACAGTTGTCCTCATTTTTTCGCACAACTGTAAGTTTCAGCGCTCTCCGCACTCCTTACTGACTATAATTTTTTTCTTGGTCAGGTTTTTTTGACCTCCATGCAGCACAGCGGCTGACTTGACTTGCTGCTAGCGCCAGGTGCTACTGGCCAGCGGAGGATCACGAGACTGAGACTGAGGAGTGCTACGGTGATGCAAATTTTTTGCACCCCTATTTTGATCACTAATTAGGGGTATTAAATAAAATCAGTTTACAAAATTACCTTCACAACCCCTCGCAAATTCGCGAGACGAATCTAATGAGGCCTTTGACCGCACGATTAGAGGATGATTACTGTAGCAAATCATGGATTAATTAGGCTCGTTAGATTCGTCACACAAAGTTGCACTCATCTGTGAAAAAGTTTTATAAATAAATTTCGTTTAGTACACTATGCATACAAGATTTTGACAATTTTTTAAAAAGAGAATCTGAACACGGCCTGAGCTAGCCGGGCCGTAGCGTAAATAGCAGCAGCTGGCCTGGCATGGCATGGCCTCCATTTGTGTCTTGTTGCACGGGCAGGGGATTGACCGGCGCCTCTGGGGCGTAAAGGCTTCTCGAATCTGGCCCAAGTCAAATCGCCCCTAGTGGTGCCACCGCCGAGTAAGGCCTGTTTAGTTGGAATGGAAAGTTAGCAAAATTTACTGTAGCAATTCTAAACCGAAGATTAGAAGGACTAAATATGATCTAATTATAAAACTAAATACACGGATGGACAGGAAATCGTGAGACGAATCTATTAAGCCTAATTAATCCGTCATTAGAGATTGTTTACTGTAGCACGACGTTGTCTAATCATGGCCAAATTAGGCTCATTAGATTCGTCTCGCAAAGTTACCGGAGGTTATGGAATGGGTTTTGTCATTAACACACGTTTAATACTACATGCATGTAAGATTCCCTTTGATAAATAGTGAAATTTGACAAATTGACAATTTGCCAAATGAACTAAACAGAGGCCATACAGAGCGCCATCACCGTCGCCGTCAGTCAGGAGCATCTGGATTTGAAAGCCGCGTCGGGATTCGCGCCCGGTCTCTTTTCCTCCCTCCCTTTGCCACCGCCTCTTCCGCTCGCTGTCCCTGCTCTGCACGCGCCTAGGGGACCTGGGCGAGCGGATCGCAGAAGCTGCCATGCAAATTTCACAGGAGGCGATCGTAGCCATTCTCGCTCCCAAATCACGCCATTAATTCGGCCTGCCCCAATTGTCCGTCCGCACGGACGGTGGCGCGCGATCGGATGGATCCGGCAGTTTGCGGCCCTCTTTACTTTCATAAGTTTTTCCTATTTATCACTATTCATCAAATTTCCTAACACTAATTAAGGATATTAAATATGAATTAATGACGAATTAATTAGGTTTAATAGATTCGTCTCGCGATTTTCCGTTCATCCGTGTAATTAGTTTTATAATTAGATCATGTTTAGTCCTCTTAATCTTCAAATTAGAATTGCTGCAGTAAATTTTTTAAACTTTACGCGCAACCATCTGAATCTCTCCACGTTGCCAACAGTAGCATGCCCTGTGACACGATCGCAGATCACTGGATAGAACGGGACAGCCATCTCCTGCGGCGGCAGCGCAGCAGAAGAATCCCTCTGCTCCTGGCTGCCGCTCTCGTGATTCGACATCATTCGGAATCAGTCTGCACCGGTAGAACAGCGGTTGCAGGTCAATGCAACCCCAAGTGCAAGAGAAGTATTTCTACGCCATACTAGCAAGCAGACGCCGTCTTCTCTCCTCCAGAAACCAGAGACGTAGGCACACTAGAAACGGGGGTGCTGCTGAGCAGAGGCCAGAATCGCACACGTCATTGTTAATCCTGCAAAAAGTCAACTCGATTACAATAATGCTCAACGCCACTCGATCCATCACGAAAAGAATCAGGAAACAAGAACAAAAGACACCGACAAAACCAGCAAGAAAAAAGGGGAGAGGCGAGAGAGAGAGAGACCAGGAAGATCTCAACACATCAACCAGCATCAGCAGCGTCACCACTCACCACACCCCCGATTTGTTTTCTTTTCTATGATAATAATAATAATGCTGCCTTTTTCAAAAAAAAAAGCTGCCACCTTCCCGGTGACCTCACCGGAGTGACCCACACTCGCGTGTCCTGTGCAGACGCCGCTCCGCTAACCCACACCTAATGCCGTTGCCTTTTCTAATCCATGGCCTCGCGTGATCCTCCATTCCTCGCAATTCTATTCCTCACACAAAGCTTCCCTCCCTTCTAAACCTGCAACCGCAACAACTTCTAGCTGGGGCTTGGAGTACTCTACTGCCTACCCCTTCCTTTTCTTCTGTTGCATCGCCATCCGCCACCTGCTCCTCCGAAAAAGGTCCAAGAATTCCAGACCAGATTTCCAAAATGGCCACGCCAAGATCCTCCCCCAACTCCTAGCACATGCGATGCGCAGCAATTTCGATTTCGTTCCAATCCGTTCCGTCTTTTGGATTGGTCACAAAGCAGAGCTTCTCGCTTTTGATCCACAGTGGTTCAGCGATTTCGTTTCCTCTGGCTCCGTGAGCTGTGCGAATTGATCCAGGCTACGATGAGTAGGAGCAACTCGTCGTGGCTGATGCCTCCGCCGTCGCCGCCGCAGCCTCCGCCGCCCGCGTCGGCGCTCGACAACGTGGAGTCCAAGATAAGCCCCAGCATCCTCTTCATCGTGGCCATCCTGGCGATCGTCTTCTTCGTCTGCGGGCTGCTGCACCTGATGGTGCGCCACCTGCTCCGGCTGCGCCGCCGCCGCCGCGCGCGGGAGGACGCCGAGAGCGTCACGGCGTTCCAGGGCCAGCTGCAGCAGCTGTTCCACCTGCACGACGCCGGCGTCGACCAGGCCTTCATCGACGCGCTCCCGGTGTTCCTCTACCGCAACGTCGTGGGCGGAGCCGGCGAAGGCGAGGGCAAGGACCCGTTCGACTGCGCCGTCTGCCTGTGCGAGTTCTCGCCCGACGACCAGCTCCGGCTGCTGCCCAAGTGCAGCCACGCGTTCCACCTGGAGTGCATCGACACATGGCTGCTGTCGCACTCCACGTGCCCGCTCTGCCGGCATAGCCTCCTCGCCGAGCTCTCGCCGACGTGCAGCCCCGTGGTGATGGTGCTCGAGTCCGAGAGCTCCCGCGACATGGGCGCGACGGCGACGCGGGCCACCGACAACGCCGATGGCGAGCCAAGCCATGTCGCGTTATGCCAGGAGGGAGCAGAGGAGGTGGTGGAGGTGAAGCTCGGAAAGTTCATGTGCGTGGAAGGCAACGCCAATGCGAATGCAACCGCCAACGAAGCGGACGGAGCCGGCACCAGCAGCGACGGCAATGGCGATGCCAATGCCAAGGCAGGTATTGGGCAAAGAAGGTGCCACTCCATGGGGTCCTACGAGTACGTCATGGACGACCGCGCCCCGCTCCGCGTGGCGATCAAGCCGCCCAAGAAGAAGCCGGCGGTGTCCAAGTCGCGTGGCCGTGGCGCCATGTCGGAGTGCGAGTTCGGCGCGTCCAGGCGCGGGGAAACATCTCTCCGCCTGCCATTCACATCAATGGTCCAGAAGCAGCAGCAGTCTGACACGGCCATGGCGAAGCTCGCCAAGGACAGCTTTTCCGTGTCCAAGATTTGGATGGTACCGTCCAAGAAGGACCCCGAAGCGGCCGGCGAGAGGCGCGCGGTGTCGTTCCGGTGGCCGGTGAGCAAGGACGAGGAAGATGGCAAGAACAAGAAGAGCGGGAGCGAGGCGGACTGGGACGTCGAGGCCGGGAGCTGCGGCGGCAACAGCGTGGTGTCGTCGCTCGCCGAGGAGAGGCCGTCGTTCGCGAGGAGGACCCTGCTGTGGGTCGTCGGAGGCCGGCAACAGAGCAGAGTCGGAGCTGTTCAGGATCAGCACACATGAAGAGGAAAAAGGAAATTCTTTTGTTCTCTCTTTCTTTGTGTTCTTTTGGCAGATTGGTGGTAGCGAGTAGCGGTTGCAATAGCTTAGAGATTTGTAAAACCCAAAAGGCTCCCAAGAATTCTTTCTTTCGCTTGTGTATTCGAATCCTGCTTCGATGCAGGCTTTCAGCAGTGAGGAGCCATGCCTGATCAGAACCCGTCAGAAGCAAATGTCGAGTGGTGAGCAGCAATGAGCTGAACTCCAAGAGACCAAGACGGCAAGACCATTCATGCAATCAGAAGTTCAGAACAAACAAACTCTAAACCATCTTCAGTTGCTATAGGTCCTACTAGTAGTAAATTGCATTTGGGAATTCCGTTTCCTGATGCTAAATGCAACTAAGAATACTTTGGGAACAGTGCCGATCTTTTATCTGATCCTCTGCTTGCTGCCCAGAAATTCAGAAAACCAGAATGATCTCTCGATGCTAGTCCGGGGCAAAGAAAGGAGCGTCTGCCTGCACGCATGGGAAAGGGAATTTGGTTGGATCCACGCATCCGATCGGCCGGCTTGTTTGGTTCCCGGTGACGAGCATGTGAGCGTGCTGCGTGCTCCTTTGTTTGCTCCTACTTGTATCAGGAATTCTGGCAGGATGGCTTTCTCCTTTTCAGAAGCTGCAACGCAGGCGTGCCGTCAAGTTTAGGAAGGTGGCATCTTAACCTGACCTGTAAAGGACGCTCGGCTCCGCTCAACAAAGATTCTTTTCTTCTGCTACTCTGCCACAAGGATATACTACTACCTCCCCCTTTTCCTCAACACTGATGTGATGAACCCTAGAATTAGAAAATTTGATCCACAAATTCCAGATTTCCTTTTAGCAAAATGTGTCAGCTGAACCTACTATCAGCGCTGCTCTCTTACAGTAAAAAATGCAGTAAAAGTTGAGCATAGTGTACCTGGTAGGACTAGCAATCTGAAGTTGAACACTAGTTCAGGCAATGGTGCTATGCATGTGATGGAATTGCAAATGGGGTCAAAGGAAACTGGTCCAGCTGCTCTACTAGTGAGTAGTGACACTGCAAGGACATCTCCTCTTCCTGTTTTGGACGCTGTTCTTCCATTACCACTCCTACTATAGCAACGGAACGGTGGACTCCTTCAGGTTACAGGCTGTTCCAACAGTTAATGCTCGTTGTACGACTCCACTCCGCAATAGATCTCAGCATGGCATCTCTCTCTCGGTCTCTCTCGCTTTGTTTATTTCGCTTCTGATGAGCGAAGAGGTGGTTAATGCAAGCGTGCCACACGCTGCAGAAACAGGTCAAACGATGTAGTAATAGTAACCGCGGGAGGGTTTGAATTGATTGGTACCGAACCAAGAATCCCTCATTAATTCCCTTCAAGTTCAAACCCAGCGAGATTCGGTGCTCCATGTGGTTTCTTTGCTCGGGTGATTAAGCTCCGTTTCAGAAAACGGTCACCTCGCCGCCGCCGATGGTGCTAGCGTAGTGCTACTGCGCCACCATTGGATTATCCGTTCTTCTGGTGGATCGCCACCGGCAACCACAAAACATGTCGGGGTGTCTCAACGTTCAAATGGGTCCGAGCACTCCATTGACCTCCATTTATGTTCATGTGCTGCATGATCGTCGGTGACGTGATTTCTTTTTTTTTTCTCTCAAAAAATGTGATTTCTTTTTTCTTTTCCCCCCCTCAGCATGTGGTTTCAGCTTAATTGAATCCAGCCCGTTTTGCTAGGCCTTGTAGTGCGACGCGACCAAATAGACTAGGCCCTTTATGCGCCCTCCGCCCTCACATTTGGGCCCAAGAATCTTCCATCGTCAACCCGAGCCCATTTCTATAGAGACATGTTATCCAGCCTGTACGCTGAAATGGGCCCCAGAGACCCCCCCTGCCAGCTACGTCTCAGCCCACCTTTTTCGGCTGAACGTACTACCACGTGTAGCGCTGCAAATGGGCCTCAGAGCCCCTAGCGTCGTTGGTTGCCCGATACTCAGAACCCAATACAGTGGTCTTTTTTTGTGCCCCCGCGGGCCTTACATAGGGGCCAACTGTCTTCCTTTGGTGCCCACCGGCAACCATGTTTTGCTTTGTTCTGTCTACCAAATATCTATCGATCATGTTTTTTTTAAATGTCTACTGATCCTACTTCCCTTAAAATCAATCTAATTATTTTAGTAATAAGGTCCTGTTTGGAACGCATGAATTTCGCAGGAATCACGCAGGAATTTCACAGGAAACAGTTTAATTTCATAGGAAAAACCAGAAATAGGGAAAAATTCCCGCATTTCAAGGAAACAGTTTAATTTCATAGGAAAAACCAGAAATAGGGAAAAATTCCCGCATTTCAAACAAGGCATAAAATATTTCTTTCGTCTACAAGGGTGCTAACCACATCTTATAACATGCTATAAAAAGTTAACTGCGGTGCAAATGTTGTGTTTCCAATGCTATTTTTATTCTCAATACTAGTTTAGGTGTCATGTAAACAGTAAACTAAACTGATGAACCTTTTTGAAGTTCCCGCTCACCCAACTAGGTTTGGATATATACCTTCTCTGGCGATTGTCAACCAAATATGTCATCTTCAACAAAAAGTACGCACACCAAGCAAAAGCAAGGAAGCAGGCAAGCAAGCAATGTTAGAAATATAGGCAGCATTCGACATATTTTAATTCCGAATAAAAGCATGTAAATTATGATTACAATTAGTGATCCAGTGAGAACATGATATGTGCATGTGTTCAAGTTCAATCTCATATTAAACAAGAACAAAATAAAGAACCACAGAAGGTTCAGAATGTACCCTGAGACGGGGCCGCTGCCGGAGGCATTGGCTGCGCCGTTATCAACTGGATTAGTCATACTAATCGGTTGACCTTGTTCGGTGTAGCCGTACGAATTCGATGCAGTAACGAGCTGATGCAGTGCAGTCCCTCGAATGGCACCGAGAAGTAGTGGATGTAGTTGTACAGGCCACCAGGAAGAAGACGATGCAGACGAACTTGAGCAGTCGCGTGAAGACGCTCCCCAAAAACCTTATCGCCTGGCTATCCCGAGCAGGATCTCACGCCAGTCGAGGTTCCGGAGGCTCTGCTCTCGCTAGAACCGTGCGCGCAGTGCTAGCGATGGGGAGGCAAGCGATGCAGCAGAAACAATGAGGGAGAAGGGAGAGGTCTCCTAAACAGGAATACCTGAGGTTGTGTTGGTGTGTGTCTCCTGGGTAGGGGAGGGCCTCCTTTTATAGGCGTTGCCTGGCGGAAGGGGGACGCACCTGGACGCCTCGCAGGAAAGGCAAGAATCCCGCGGAGCAAATAAGGAACGTCCCCACGTCCGTCCGTCCGTCCGTCCGTCACGTCACGCCCACGTCCGTCCGTCCGTCTCGTCTCGTCACGTCACGTCTCGTCACGTCTCGTCACGCCCACGCCCACGCCCACGCCCACGGCCTCGGCCCGGCTCGGCGAGGCGAGCGAGCGCGTGTGGCATCCCGGTTACCCTTTGCCAACTTTACATTGGGTGTACCACGTGTCCACCTAATAAGTTGGTTGAGATCCTCTTAACTACCGATATGGTAGTAACCACTTTTAACTCCATTTGTATTAATCGTGGGCCTTGAATATTTTAGATTTAATTGGAATATAAAAGGGCCAAGCCCAAATAAATCCAACAATCCCCACCAATATTTCACGGCACACGAGAAATGCCCTCAGCCCCATTGCTGTTTTGATATACCAGTGTTTCGGTAGAGACTGTTAAGTTGAACTTCCACCTAAAGTAAAGGCTACGCTCATCCACAACTGACCAATGGACTATGCCTTGAATTGGCAGTCTTGTGCGAACAAGTTTTACCAGAACCCTTTTACTGATACTAGGCTGCTTATTGCATCCCCGCGGTTTGGAGCATATAAGTCAAACTCCAGGCCTTTCATGAGTATCTAGAGATAACCCACTCTCATAGACTGTGACTAGCAGTCGAACTCATATAGGTGTAATTCTCATAAGATGTTCTGTAGGTCAACATCTCTGCTTCTCAAAAGCCACTCGAATTACATTAAGGTATACACCATCCTGCCGTACAGAAAAGAAGAGAAATGCATCCACCCTGGAATTAACTTGTTTCAAAGGTTCTCTTCTCTCAGTCAAACAATAGCTTGTTTCCTCATCCTAATTCACGGGATCTCCGATCACATAGGACAGGTTCCCACTATGGAGTGACTCACATGGGTCTCATTTCCAATTCCTTGGATGCAAAATCTATCACATTTCGTGAAAGACCCTTTGTAAATTGATCTGCCAGGTTCTTAGCCGTCTGGACATAGTCCAAGGCAATTACTCCGGAGGTTCTCATTTTCCTGACAGACTTCAACCGCCTCTTCACATGCCTTGATGACTTCATGTTATCCTTAGAACTGTTTACCTTGACAATCACCGTCTGGTTATCACAGTTCATTAGAATCGCCGGTATCGGTTTTTCAACCACTGGTAAATCCATAAGGAGATCACGTAGCCACTCGGCCTCCATTGTGGCGGCGTCTAATGCCGTGAGTTCTGCTTCCATGGTAGACCTCGTTAAGATGGTCTGCTTGCAAGACTTCCAGGAGACAGCACCACCTCCAAGAGTGAACACATATCCACTTGTGGCCTTTATCTCATCGGCATCAGATATTCAGTTTGAGTCACTAAAACCCTCCAGTACCTTCGGGTACCCAGTATAGTGAATCCCATAGCTCATTGTACCCACTAGGTAGCGTATTACTCTGTCCAGAGCATTCCATTGATCATCTCCCGGATTAGACACGAACCGGCTAAGTTTGCTTACGGCAAACGAGATGTCAGGTCTTGTAGCGCTAGCTAGGTACATAAGTGAGCCTATGATCTGGGAGTATCTCAGCTGATCTTTCATGTCCCCTTTGTTTTTCTTTAGTATTTTACTGGCATCATAGGGTGTTGGAGCAGACTTGCAGTCACTGTATCCGAAGCGACTCAAGACCTTTTTCACATAGTGGGACTGTGTAAGTGTCACCCCACCATCACCTTCTTTTACCAGCTTAATATTAAGAATAACATTAGCTTTACCCAAATCTTTCATCTCGAAATTCTGAGACAAGAAATCTTTGACCTCCTTAATCACGTCAAGACTTGTCCCAAAAATCAAGATGTCATCAACATACAAGCACAGGATCACTCCTTTGCCCCCACCATAGCGATAGTACACACATTTGTCAGCTTCATTTACAACGAAGCCAGCAGTCGTGAGGGTTTTATCAAACTTCTCATGCCACTGCTTAGGTGCTTGCTTGAGGCCATACAGAGACTTTATCAACTTGCACACCATTCCCTTTTGACCTTCTGCTATGAACCCATCAGGCTGATCCATATAGATCTCCTCCTCTAACTCTCCATTTAGGAAAGCTGTCTTTACGTCCATCTGATGAACGAGAAGACCATGAGAGGCTGCTAGGGACAGTAGCACTCGAATTGTGGTCAACCGGGCAACTGATGAGTAAGTGTCAAAGAAGTCTTCTCCTTCTTTCTGAGTATAGCCTTTAGCAACAAGCCTTGCCTTGTACTTTTCAATAGTACCATCAGGCCTTAGCTTCTTCTTGAACACCCACTTGCATCCCACAGGTTTGCACCCATAAGGACGTTCAACTACTTCCCAAGTTCCATTAGACATAATTGAATCCATCTCACTCCGTACCGCTTCCTTCCAATAGTCAGCATCTGGAGAGGAATATGCCTCTTCAATGGTTTTGGGAGTGTCATCCACAAGGTACACAATGAAATCATCACCAAAAGACTTTGTAGTCTTCTGTCTCTTGCTCCTCCTAGGAGCTTCATTGTCATCCTCCTCAGGATTTTCCACAAGTGTTTGTTCTGTGTGTTCCATCATAACGGCAGGTGTAGCGTCATTAGACAATTCTCTGCTAGACGTGCTTTCTTTCCTCTTCATAGGAAAGATGTCCTCAAAGAAAGTAGCATATCTGGATTCCATTATTGTACCGACATTCACGTCTCGCACTCCAGATTTCACTATTAAGAATCTATATCCAACACTGTGCAGAGCATAACCAAGAAAGACACGATCCACAGTTTTAGGTCCAAGTTTACGTTTCTTGGTTATTGGCACATTAAATTTTGCCAAACAACCCCAAGTCCGTAAATAAGAAAGTGTGAGCCTTTTCTTCTCCCATTCCTCGAATGGAGTTTTCTCTTTATTCTTTGGAGGAACACGATTCAGGACATGACACGCTGTCAATATAGCCTCACCCCACCATTCCTTAGAGAGTCCCGCTGTGTCTAACATGGCGTTAACCAAATCGGTTAGAGTGCGGTTCTTTCTTTCGGCAACCCCATTTGACTGAGGTGAGTAGGGAGGCGTCCTCTCATGAATCATACCATGTTCCTCACAGAATTGAGTAAAGTGTGAGAAGTATTCTCCACCATGATCCGACCTTATACGTTTGATCTTTCTCTCAAGTTGATTCTCCACTTCAGCTTTATAGATCTTAAAGTAGTGTAGTGCTTCATCTTTTGACTTAAGCAAGTAAATGTAACAGTATCTAGAAGAGTCATCTATTAATGTCATGAAATACTTTTTACCCCCCTTAGTCAACACGCCATTCATCTCACTAAGATCAGAATGCACGAGCTCCAGCGGTGCCAAGTTCCTCGCCTCCGCGGCCTTGTGAGGCTTGCGAGGTTGTTTTGATTCAACACACACAAGGCACTTAGAACCTTTGACCGTGGTAAATTTCGGAATTAAATTTAAACTAGCCAAGCGCGACATACAACCAAAGTTAACATGACACAGCCGAGAGTGCCAAACATTCGACTCATCATCATTAACCACATGATTCACCACATTATTACAAGCATCTGATAAAGAAAGGCGGAACAAGCCTCCGCAATCATAGCCTTTTTCAACAAAAGTTCCATACTTAGAAAGTACACATTTATTGGATTCAAACACTAATTTATAACCATCTCTACATAGTAGAGAGCCGCTAACTAGATTCTTCTTGATAGTAGGGACATGCTACACGTTCCTCAGTTGCTCGGTCTTTCCCGAAATAAGCTTCAGATTGACCGAACCAACACCAAGTACACGCGCATGTGATCCGTTCCCCATTAACAAGGAGGTAGTTCCGCCGACCTGATAAGAAGAAAACAGACTGATGTCAGCACACACATGAATATTAGCTCCAGTATCAACCCACCAATCAGGTGACTGACAAACAGAAAGGACCATAGGTAAATAATTACCGTACCCCGAGGTTCCTCCGTTGTCATCGCTAATGACCATGTTGGCTGCCTTCGGCCTGTATTTGCTTTTCTCAAAGTCTTTGGCATAGTGCCCTTCAAGACCGCAAGTATAGCACTTGCCCGTGCCCTTGCTCGGCTGGTTCTTCTTCTTCTTAAAAGTGGTTGTCTGATTAGCCTTGACTTCAGGCTTGTTCTGATTCTTCTTTTTCTGCTGGCCTTTGAAATTTCTCTGGACCAGGTTTGCACTAGAGGACCCAGCAATTCCTTTGCCGTGGTTGTCCTTCGCTCTCGCCTTCTCCTCAACATCGAGAGACCCAATGAGCTCAGACACGCTGAACACTTGTCTCTTATGCTTCAGAGAGGTAGCAAAGTCCCTCCAAGAGAGCGGCAGTTTAGCAATCATGCTTCCAGCCACAAACTTGTTGGGCAACTCGCATTTAAAGCTCTCTAGCTCCTTAGCCAGTGACTGAAGCTCATGAGCCTGTTCCACTACTGAACGGTCATCGACCATCTTGTAGTCGCAAAACTGCTCCATGACATACAGCTCACTGCCAGCATCAGAAGCACCGAACTTGGCCTCAAGCGCATCCCACAGCGCCTTGCCACTGTCCAGTGACAGATAGCTGTCCACTAGGTGATCAGCAAGAACGCTAATTACGGCACCTCGAAACTGGTTATCGGCTACCTGGAAAGCTCTCTCTTCATCAGCAGAGAGATCCTTAGCCTTACCCTGTGTGACGTAAAAGAAATTCATGTAGGTTAACCAAAGTGACATTCTACTCTGCCATCTCTTGTAATGTGTTCCATCGAACACGTGTGGTTTAAGCGCACTTGCAAAACTAGCAGTCGATAGCCTATCACAATTATAAGGTTTTTGGATTGTTAGAAATATAGGCAGCATTCGACATATTTTAATTCCGAATAAAAGCATGTAAATCATGATTACAATTAGTGATCCAGTGAGAACATGATATGTGCATGTGTTCAAGTTCAATATCATATTAAACAAGAACAAAATAAAGAACCACAGAAGGTTCAGAATGTACCCTGAGACGGGGCCGCTGCTGGAGGCATTGGCTGCGCCGTTATCAACTGGATTAGTCATACTAATCGGTTGACCTTGTTCGGTGTAGCCGTACGAATTCGATGCAGTGACGAGCTGATGCAGTACAGTCCCTCGAATGGCACCGGGAAGTAGTGGATGTAGTTGTACAGGCCACCAGGAAGAAGACGATGCAGACGAACTTGAGCAGTCGCGTGAAGACGCTCCCCAAAAACCCTATCGCCTGGCTATCCCGAGCAGGATCTCACGCCAGTCGAGGTTCCGGAGGCTCTGCTCTCGCTAGAACCGTGCGCGCAGTGCTAGCGATGGGGAGGCAAGCGATGCAGCAGAAACAATGAGGGAGAAGGGAGAGGTCTCCTAAACAGGAATACCTGAGGTTGTGTTGGTGTGTGTCTCCTGGGTAGGGGAGGGCCTCCTTTTATAGGCGTTGCCTGGCGGAAGGGGGACACACCTGGACGTCTCGCAGGAAAGGCAAGAATCCCGCGGAGCAAATAAGGAACGTCCACATCACGTCCGTCCGTTCGTCACGTCACGTCACGCCCACGCCCACGCCCACGCCCACGGCCTCGGCTCGGCGAGGCGAGCGAACGCGCGCGCGTGTGGCATCCCGGTTACCCTTTGCCAACTTCACATTGGGTGTACCACGTGTCCACCTAATAAGTTGGTTGAGATCCTCTTAACTACCGATATGGTAGTAACCACTTTTAACTCCCTTTGCATTAATCGTGGGCCTTGAATATTTTAGATTTAATTGGAATATAAAAGGGCCAAGCCCAAATAAATCCAACAAGCAACTCCTTTCAACGAATATGCCCTTCCGATCGTCCACTAGAACAGACGGTACCAGAGGAATCAACAACCAAGTGGGATCACGAGGCACGGCCCTGGTTATTTCCATCTACTAATGAAGGTATGCCCTGCATGCGTGCACGGACATATATCCGCGTTGTTGTTTTTGCCTGCAGACTCCTGATCGAATCGTACCACGGCTGCTCGGGCCAAAGCCTGGACCTTCCGCGGATGACGGCGTGCACGTATTGGCCGTCACCCGAGTACCCATAGATGGATGGCGCGCCATCGCCTTTGACTGCGGACCGACAAAGACAACGGCACGGGTTGACTGGGCATGTACTTGCTGCAAGGCCAGGGCCGGGTGCTTGGCTTCCAAGCGCACCACAACGCCGTCTTCGACGTCATCGACAACCACGTCTACTCGGGCACGACGCCCATGCGGCGACACACCAATTTTCCAACTCTAACACAAATCAAGCTAAGTCATATTTAAATACTTTTTACGATATTTTTCGGTCACCGCGTATCTCCATACTTCACCATATTTCTCTATAATCATCGCCGACTACCCTTGGTTTGTTCCCGACTGCTTATACAGCCCGAGCGCTACACGAGCAGTCGGGCTACACCCAACGGACGCATATTGCATTTTTCTCCATCGTTTATTTCTTTTTCCACTCTAATACAAGTCGCTAAAGTACTTGGGAAGCACACACCTTAATCCGTGAAGCCTCGACTATTCCGTACGCCTACGTTACTACGCGTGCATGCGGCCCAGCTCTTTGCGCTATGGACTACGGCTATCGGGGATCAGGTGCATAAACGTAACAGGATAACTACCCGAGAAAATTAATAGACTTAAAGAGTTGGAATTGGAAATTCTATTACATACAACGCCGAATGTTTTTCTCCAGAATTAGTATTTGCTACACCATATACTACCTATCCTTCATATCTTCATTGCAGGGCACAGGTTTGGATCCTAAGCTTGCCTGTTACGCTCGGGGGCTGGACCACTCGGGCATCGCCGCCAGCTGAGTACTTGAGTCAGTCAGTACTCGGGCTAGCGCTACGCTCCACGACGGTCGCTAGCCGAGTGCTTTGCAGCACTCGGGCTGGCGCTACACTCCACAAGGATCGCTAGCTGAGTGCTTTTGAGTACTGGGCTGGCGCTACCGCATGACGAGGAAGACGAAGACTACTCGGCGTGCCTCGGATGGCTTGACTCGGCCCTCGCGCTCGGGGGCTGGGCGCCGCGACGACTACTTGGCGTGCCTCGGACGGCTCGACTCGGCCCTCGCGCTCGGGGGCTGGGCGCCGCGACGACTACTCGGTGTGCCTCGGACGGCTCGACTCGGCCCTCACGCTCGGGGGCTGGGCGCCGGGGCGACCACTCGGCGTACTTCGGCCCTCACGCTGGGGGCTGGCGCCGGGACGACCACTCGGCGTGCTCAGCCCTCACGCTCGGGGGCTGGCGCCGGGACGACCACTCGGCGTGCTCGGCCCTCACGCTCGGGGGCTGGCGCCGGGACAACCACTCGGCGTGCTCGGCCCTCACGCTCGGGGGCTGGCGCCGGGACGACCACTCGGCGTGCTCAGCCCTCACGCTCGGGGGCTGGCGCCGGGACGACCACTCGGCGTGCTCAGCCCTCACGCTCGGGGGCTGGCGCCGAGGCAGCTACACATCGCGCTCGCCCGACGAGTCCTTGCACTCGGGGGCTAGGCGCCGGTACGACTACTCGGCGTGCCCTGCAGGGCTCCGCCGGACCTCACGCTCGGGGGCTGGACGCCGAAATTAACGCTGGATGGTTCAGTCAGATGCTCCTTGACTAACCCTTGGACCGATTCCTTCGGAATCGCTTCAAGGCTCGGGGGCTACGGCCAATGGACGCACCTCGCGGCGCATCCGTTGATTGTCTGGCAACCAAGAACAAGGCTACTAACCCTTGGACCGATTCCTTCGGAATCGCTTCAAGGCTCGGGGGCTACGGCCAACGGACGCACCTCACGGCGCATCCGTTGGGAAACGGCTCTCTCTTTTCTCTCCAGTATCACGCGGTTTCGCTTCCAACTGCAGCAAGCTTGAAGCTCATCAGGTGGCACGACCTCGCCGACTTGTCTCTCAACCACGTACTACTCGGGGGCTTGTCGGGGGTAGACCCCCAGGGGGTACCCAGAAGGCGGATTGGCCCAACCAACAAAGGGTGGCCCAATCCGAGTGCTATTGGGCCGGCTTGTCAGACTGGGTGGCTCACCACTCAGGAGGCCCACCAGTCGGACGAACCGGATGACTACGACGGCGCGCACGGTAGGGAAGCAGGCGGCGTATCGCGCAAGAAGATTGGAGATCAAGATAAACTAGCCGGAATTATAGGGAAAGATATCTGTAATCGTTATAGGATCGCATCCTTGTATTTCGGGTAGGTTATGATCTCTAGCCGACTTGTAACTCAAGGCAGCCGGACTATATAAGGTGCCTTGAGACCCCCCTCCAGAACACGACATCTACGATAGAACAGCCAATCATTCAACCTTGGACAGAACCCAACTACGGAGATCCTTCAGGAACTTCATACACAGCAATACAACACCCCCAACACAGGACGTAGGGTATTACGTCATCTCGACGGCCCGAACCTGTTCAATCCTTGCGTCTTGTGTTACCATCGACTTCTGATCCTCGATCTGTCCCTCACAAATCAACCACGCGGACTACCCTGTGTGGACTGCCGGGTCCATAAATCCGACACTACGGGGGCCACCGGTGTTTCTTGCCGGTCTGGGCTGCGGAGGTAGGGTCTTCGAGGACGGGGAGAAGAGCGACGGCAGCGGTGGTGCCATGGCGGCAGCCCCTCCCGTGCCGTAGCCCCTCCATGGCGCCACCACATGGGCCCTCACTGAGCCCGCCCTCCTCCGCTGCCGCGGCCCCGGCGAAGGCGGCGGGGACAGCTACAGGGCAGGGAAGGGGAAGGACGGAAGGTGGACTAAGGCGGCGGAGGGACGGTGGCAATTGCGGGAGGCAGAGGGGAAGGGGGTATGGGAGAGATAAAATTGAGAGGGTTGTTTTTGTATGTGTGCTAACTTGGTGCCACGGTGGCATGCCACATCACCACGGGGAGCTGGCGTGGCGCATTTGTGACCTACGATGCACCTTTTTATAGAGTTTGGGGACCCATATACCCCGTGATGCACATGTGCTACAAGTTTAGGGACCTACAATGCAATTTACTCTATCTAATATATATGGCCCAAATCGTTGCTTATGCGCTTGTCATAAACCATACCTCCTCTGTTTTTCAAATATTTTGTAAAATAGAGGGAGTGCTTAGTTTAGCAAATCTTATTCAGTTATTTTTCCTTGAAATTCACCCCTTCGCTTCCTTCAGAATTACTAATAATCCAGCCAATGTGATTCAATAGAGAAACGTTTTCTCGATTTTTTTCTTGATTTTGCAAAAATAAATGTCGGGTTGAAAATTTGTCAAAACTATACACTCACCGCCCTTTCAAAGGGCGTTTTCAGGTTGAAACCACCCCTTGAAATGGTGGTGCTGACGTGGCCTGGCTAGCGGCCAAAAACCGCCCTTTGAAAGGGCGGTGGGAGGCCAGTGGCAGGCCGAACCGCCAGGTCCTGCGACCGCTCTTTCAAAAGGCGGTTGGGCCTACAGTAACCGCCTTTTGAAGGGGCGGCTGTGTTTTTTTAAAAATTTCTGCAGATAATATTGTTAATAAAATTGGATATGAAAGTTTGAAATTTGAATCATGCGCACAAATTCGCAATGACACGTACGGCGCAACTAAACTAACCTAAACATGCGCCGTTGCTAGTCCTAACATGCCTTAGGGAATTTAGAAAGCGATTACAACATTTCTAGTCTACTGGTACGAGTACTACCCAGAGAACATAGATCCACCGGAGTGCTGGTAGGGCATGTAGTACCCCACTGGGGTGGAGGTGGAGGTGAAGGTGGGGGGGGGGACGGAGTTGCCGGTGGAGTGTTCTTCTTCATCTCGTGGCATGGGCAGGTGCAGTACTCATCTTCACAACCGGTGTTCATTTTGAACACCATAGGTCCCGCCACGGTTCCGTCGTCGTCGGTAGATGCTGGATCTGGAGGAGCTAGTGCCGACGCGAGCTCCTGCTTCAGCTTGTCGATGACGTCCTCAAGGTAGTCGATATACTTTTTGAATGGCTCAATAGCTGGGGGATCCACCCATCTCACGAAACCGCAGTTGTCTGGTTGGTACTAGTACTGCAAAAATCGAGGTTACGTTAGAAAACAAAAAAAATGATGGACGAAGGTCACGTAGTTTTGCTCACCCATGCTCGTGGGCAGCGCCAGAAGCGACGACCTAACTTGTTCCATCCCTGGTAAACTTGCATCACGCAGAATTCATTGTGTGCACATCTTGGCCACTGCACCGGTTTTTTAGAATCGTAAAGTTTAACATCACGCATGGATTGGAAATCTCTCTTCTCTTGTAGTGGGAATGAGGCCTTAAAGTCTGGATCCTACTCAGTCCACAAGGCAGGACCGAGAGAGGGATCATCCTCAGCCCACGAGGATGACATTACTGCTTGCTTTGAAGAGTCATTGGAGAAGAGAAGGATGACATATATGTAGGCAATGAAGAAGCCTGGGTGGTGGGCCATTCAATCCGTGGGCAAAGGAAACCTGTAGTGACTCAGAGAAAACACACCCTACCCTACCCTATTGGTAGAGTCACTGTATGTTGCAGTGTCTCAGAGAAAACACACCCTACCTTACCCTACCGTATTGGTACAGTTAAGACTTAAGTTCTGCTGGAGTGATATTAAGGAGGTGCAGTTCAATTAAAGTTCTTAAGGATACAAGCCGACTCTAGGTGACGTTGAAATAAAATCGTAGTTTTTAAGTGATACAGTCTCACTCCAACGGGGGTACGTCTAATACTCTAGGTCTACTGAGTACAACGGGGGTATTTCCCCTTCCTGATGGCATTGGGCCCAGCTTCCTTGGCCCGGCGAGCCCTCTCTCTCTTCCTCTCTCTATCTGCTTCACAGGCCTGGGTCGCTTCACGTTCTGTCATCTCCTTGCGAATGCGAGCTTCCTCTAGCTGCGCTTTGCGTTTTTCCTCTCTTTTTTCCCACTCAACCATGCGGAGCCACTGCTCACGCGCTGCATTGCCACGTTCCTCCACGTAGACCTTGTCAGCCTCTAACTGCTCAGTATCTAGCCACTGCATGAAATCACAAAGAGCAGGTGGTGTCTTTTGCACACACATATTAGCACATAATAAATTAGCAATGAGAAAAGAATAATCGAGAAATTTAGTAATTTCTTACTTTGGATCTAACATTACCGAATGGCTTGATCGGGTCGTGCGCTTAGTTCACGCACATGAAGAAATGCATGCCATACCAGTACCCAAGAACTTTGCATTTCACAAGCTTGCAATCGTCACCGCAAAAGCACATAGGAGTGTGGGTCCCTTTTGAGACTGGAACTTCCTCCTTCTTCATAGTAAGGAAGTCCAAGTCCAATTCAGGACCTGAGAAACCCATTACGATCTACAAAACAAGATGATAATTCAAATATTAGTGAATGTCTCAATTTAAATACTGCAAGAATAACATAACAAGAAATCCAAGTGAATGCATGAATAAGTTCTTAGACAACAACATTACAGTACCATGATTGAAACGAAATAGTAGTTCAAATATTACAACACGATAGCACGAATAAATGGTTCCATTATTACAACCAACTACGACAACTACGATCACCGCATTCCTTCATTATAGCTACGGCTACGACGTCCACGTCCACTTCCACTTCCTGAAGGTGCTGCGGCATCACTCACATTGGACGAAGTTGGTGCGTTGCAAGCATAAGATGTTGCGGTGCATTTCTTGTAGGAGTGCCCTGGATTGTTGCACTTAAAGCAGAGTTGCACTGAAGGACCAGCTTCAGCTTCATCCATGTTGTTCCTAATCCTCTTCTTCTTCCGTCGTCCAACGCCTTGGCATTTTTCTGGATCTGGATCAGGTATGTAAGTGGCATTTTCCTTAGGGTCTTCAGTGAAAGAACCGAGAAAGAGGTAGCCCTCAAGAGTGTGGTTCCAAGTGGCCAGAACGGTTTCCTTCAAGTAGTATGTAGGCACGTACCGACCGTCGTGCCATCCTCGAATTGCATAACATGCAGCGATCACATGTGTGCAGGGCTTGTGTAGTAGCTACGGCTTATGGCAAGAGCATCTGCACGTCTTGTTCCCAACAAGTACCATTTGCCGTCTTCTTTCAGCACCACCTTTTTGCGCTTTGGCCTTGCACTGAACCTCATACTTCCACTGAACTGCATCGCTGCTAGCACGGTGGAGAGGTGCAGGATTGGTTCGGTGAAGAAGAGCCTTTTTTTGTGCTTTGTCCAAGTACTCAGTCATTTTGGTTGAGTACACCTTGTGAATGTCTGCCATAGCTTGATGCGCTGCATTAGCACGTTACAGAAAGCACTTCATTGTGCGGTACAGGAAGAACTCAATGATGCCAACTAGAGGAAGAGCTCTGGAACCACGCAACACCCAGTTGTAAACCTCAGCAAAATTAGTGGTCTTTATCCCATGCCTTGCACCTCCCGTATCAAACATGAGCGCCCATTTTTCCTTCGGCTCATGCTCAATCCACTGGCTAAAGGTCTTCACAGTACGCCCCTTTCTCCTTCTTACGTTGACACCATCAAACCCCACGTCCTCAAGAGAAATGGGCTCTTGGCCAGGTTCAGGATTCACTGGCCTCTTTGCTAACTCCTCTTATACTTTCTGCGTGAGGTCATCTAATTTCTTCCAAATCTCATTGAACTTCCTCTCCTAATTCTGATCGCATAACCGCTTGAACAATTTAGTCAGTGCCTTGTTCTTGAACTGGCTATGGAAGTTTGCTGCCATATGCCTAATGCACCACCTACTATGAACATCGGGCCACAGTGGTGCTCCGTGACGTTCTTCGCTACCATCTTTTATGTCATTCATTGCCTGCAAAATACCTTTGTGCCTATCGTGTATCACACACACGTTTGGGATATCCTTCACCACCATCAGCTTCAGTCTCTCGATAAACCAATACCAACTATCACCGTTCTCTCCCTCTGCAAAAGCAATAGCCAACGGTAACAATTGATTGTTACCGTCTGCTGCCACAGCTGTAAGGATTGTGCCTTTGTATTATCCTGTCAGGAACGTGCCATCTATGCAAAGGACTGGTCGACAATGTTGGAATGCCTCAATGCAGGGACCCAATGCTAAGAATGACCGCTGCAGCACACGCTTCCCTGGTTTTGCTACACAAGGATAAGTCTTGACATCATAATAGCTGCCAGGATTTAACGCACATATTGTGTTCAGCAAGGAAGGCAAATTGTGGTAAGATGCTTCGTAAGTACCCCACCTCATCTCTAATACCTTCTTCTTCGCCCTATATGCCTTGCCGTAACTTATCTGATACTTGAATTTCTCCTCAATTGCACAGATAATGGACTTGGGCTCATAAGCAGGATTTTCCACAATCTGGGAGTACATGTGGCTAGCAACAAAATCGGCCGACAGATTCCGGTGGCTTGCGTCTAACTGTTCAAGTTGATATGTGTGATCCATAACTATTGTGACCTCTCAGTAATCTTTCCACTTGCCCTTGTATGCATGCACTTGAAAAGGACAGTCGGAATTCACACAACATACATCATATATGTGTGGAGAACTTTTGACTACCATGAACTCCATTTGCAAAGTCAAGGTGGCCCACCTCTTCACCGCATCCTTGACATCTCCTGCATTGGAATACATGGCGCCGACCGAAACCTCATTCTCCCTGTACTCCCATGGTACATTCTCACCAGGATTGATAGTAAGTTGTGAGAAATTGTAACTCTGCCAATTCGCTGGAACATGCATGTAATCCTCATCATCCGAGGAGTCCTCTTCCAATGCATGTTCATCGTCCTCAGTCTCCCTCTCGTACTGCCTTAATACTTCTGGGTTCTCTTCTCCCTCGTCAATCTCACCAGCCCCTTCAAAGGGTGTCTCATCATCTCCCTCAGCACCTGCTTCTTCTTCCTCACTTGCAGCACCATCTACTTGAACATCATAACCCTCTTCACCAGCCTCGGTTTCACCTTCTTCACCACCCTCGGCTTCCTCATGCACTTGAGTACTAGACCCACCCTTGTGAAAAGGTTGGACAAGCAAAACCACCGGAAAACCAATTTCACATGCCTGTGTAACATGTCTCCTCCTATTGTCAGTACCTTGAAGGGGCATAAGCTCCCAACACAACGGATAACTTATGTTGATTAATGCCATTACCAAGAGGCCATATTGCTCTAAATCTACTAAGAATGCTGTAACACCCCAGGTGTTTAATTTAATTAATCAAAGGGTTAAGCCCTGATTAAGAGAGTTAGACCCTGAAGGCCGAGAACATGCTTTCATTGGCATTGCTATATCTCAAAATTTTTTTACATCAACTTGAACATCGGCCAATACAAAAGTTGTTCGTTGTCTCCGGGAACACATTTCGTTCAATTGGCGGCATTGCAAATTTTTAATGGAAGATGCTCAAAATCTTGGTCAAAGCCCTGCTGCACAGTTCTGCCGAGCCGAGAATTCTGCCGATTTTGGCACGCGTTCCCGGCCAAAACACATCTCAAAACATATGTCGCCCTTTGTAAAAGTTGTAGTCCGACCCATCTACGACTTTTGTTTTTGGAGATTTTCAAGTTTAGTTCAAATTTCTAAAGTTGTGGACGGTCAAACATGCGTTGACCTCGGTGCTCAGACATGCCGGCGCTCCAGAGCGCGTCACGCGCGCGCCGAGCCACCGCCGGCGCTCCGCCCCGACGTCCGTGCCCATCAGCGCCGTCTCTCGCTGGGCCCCACCTGACGCCGTCACGCCGTGCCACGTGCACCACCAAAACCACCCGCCGCCCATCGTTTCACTTCCCGCTCTTATCCCCTCCGCGAACACCGTCGACACGCGCCAGCCTCCTGCCGCCGCCCTGTCCCCGTGCGCCATGCGCCGCCCCGTCGCTGGCATCCGTCCTTGCTGCCCAAGGCCGAGGGTGCCTTAGAGGCGAAGCTGTCTCTCTCTCCTTGCTCCGTCGTCTATAAAAGGCGAGCTCCCGGGACTCCCGGCGCGCGCACTCGCCGCCGCCGCACGCCATTGCCACGCCACCGAGGAGCTCCACCCTCCGCTTGCCACCACCGTCCAGGGACCTCATCGGAGCCTTCCCGCGACCCCTTTGAACCCTCCGGAGCCGCCCCTTGCCGTGCATTGCCGGCTAGCTAGCCGAAAAGCGCGTCGCAGCGGCCGCCGTGCCCCTGCGCCGCCGAACCCCTCGCCGGCGCCGTCCCCGACCTTCCTCCGGTCACCAACCGCCCCTAGGTGAGCCCCTAGTCGCCCTCCGCTCCTTCCCCGACCATCTCCGGCCGCCGGCTCGCCGGATTCCGGCGACCCGCGCCGCCGCTCCCCCCCTAAGGACTACATTGCATAGATGGAGAAACATCCAGGGGCTTAAACGTAAAACCAGGGACCTATGTGTAAAACTAAGGGCATAGTTGGGAACAGAAAGTTTGATCCAGGGACCTGAATACAAGTAGATTCTTCCAGATCTAGGGTTAAATGCTGAAGCTTGTAAAATTCGTATAAAATCGTAAAAAAATCTGAAAAATACAAACTCAATTGTTCTGTGCTCTTTATGACTAGAAGCAACTTTTCTAGAAAGGAAGTTTTCAAACTTCTGTTTAGATTTTGAATTATTTTGAAATCTTCAGTTTGTCTACATTTGAAATAACTTGAAACCTATAGCTGATCTACATGTGAATTTTTGATATGTTGCTCGTATTGCCATGCCTGATCTTGTGTAGAAAAATGGCACAAAGTTCTCTTATATATCTGCAGTTATGATTTTATTTTGATATCTGCCAGTGCATCTGTATATGATTTGTTTAAATTAATCTGTTAAGTAAATCATATCCATATTTTTGTTATAGCTCTGTATCATGGTTATACACCTCTGATAAATAATTGATCTGCTTTTGAAATGTTTAGATTAGTCGAATGTTTTAGCATGTTTAAGTTGATATAAATTCATATGACTAGTTATACTCAAGATCTTGATGTGAGAATTGATATGTGTGCTAGAAATGCTCTTATTTTGCTGTATGAAAAATTTCAGCTTAAGATAATGTATATATCTTTCTGTATGAATTAAATTTGCTATGCTAGTGGTAGTCTTAAGTTATTTTTCATGTAAGCTATAGTTGTTGAAATGGTTTGAATTTCATACAGTAACCTGGTTGTTATATCAGGTTCATGCCTGATTTTTCTTGAGGTCAGATTGTGTGTATATCTTCTAAAATTAATTTTTGAAGTAAATCAAGCTCAATGAAAAGGAATAAAAAGAAAAACCAAGATCCTCCTTAATGCAACTCAAATTTAAATGAGTAACCCTCACCAATTTTGGACCCGAGGACAGTACCCTTACTTGGTGAAGAAAAATAAATTAATTATCTTTGATGTGTACACAATCACCATCAAATGAGAAATAAAAATCACCCACACATACCCTTTCTCTGACGAAGGAAGAGTATGCTGAATATCATGTCAAAGTAAATGTGACCATCACTAAACCCACATGTTTAACCTTGAATTCAGAACTAAATTTTCTTTCTTAATTTATGAATACATGAAATTTATGCATATGCATATCGTGTAGAACTTCCGGACAGGAACTACGAGCTGGTGCCGAAGAACGAAGGAGACCACGCTGACGGAGGAGTGAACGCCGTGGAAGTGCAAGAAGACCCGAACCAAAGTTTGGAGGAGTTCACCACTGACTGTGCTAGTGAAGGCAAGCACCGAAGTATAATTCCTATGTTTCTAACTTATGCAACTATATATATATATATATATATATGCTATGTTTGTGCATTTACGTTCAGGAGTTGAATTGAAACCCTAGTTGCATGATCCTAGGTTCCTATGTTCAATTACTAGTATGACAGGACGTTAGTTGCCATGCTCTAAGGACCCGGTAAAAGTCGAGTGATGAACGCCACTCGCTAGCTATAGGTCTCTTATGTTGGAATCATAAGATTGATTAAACTGATTTGCTTATGTGGTAAGAGTATGGGATCGGCTCCGGTCAATGGGTGTCAATGGTTAAGCTTTTGAACGTACTAAACATTTGCCGGGAATGGGACCGGTAAGCCTAGTACCTTCTTGAATCGGCAAGGGAACTCTCTACCACTAATCTTGGGGAAAGCCCCCATGTTCTAGGCCATGCGATACATGAGCGAGGCTGGCCGGCGTAGACCGTACCCTCTCGCCGTGTATCAAGACTGTGGACTTTGATCCTGGACCGAGGATGGCTGGGAACCGCCTGGTTGATGCATACTCCACCCCCTTGGTTTTAGTTGTCATTTTGGGGTGTGCACTTCCGTGTGTTTAGGTCCACCTTGCAAGGTTAATAATCGATATATCGTCGGCCTCTCACCGTTACCCAGGACTGCTTAACTATACAGCCCATGTCCCTTATGATGAAATTGAATATTAATATGGACATTGCTTAATTGTATTGCACAACTATGCTTGCAGTAGTTGCCAAACTAGTAATGGTTATACAACTAGAACTTGAGCTAAAACTTGAAAGTAAGGATCTACTCTTTATCGCTTTTCAGCAAAATAAACCCACTAGCCAAAGAGCCTTTCATGTCTAGAGGGTTGGTGAAGTATATCGCCGGATAAGTCTTGCTGAGTATTAGTATACTCAGCCTTGCTGTTGTTGATATTTACAAGTGATGTGAATAATGAAGGGAATTCGTGGCACGGTTCTTTCCCACCCAGTTGGAGGGTCGAGTGGGTGGAGGACAGTGATTAGTGACATCTAGGATGGCCTCCTTGGATGTTACTTGACTTTTAGTATTTTATTTTCCGCTGTGTGTAGTAAACTCTGAACCATTTACTTTTATGCAATGAACTCGGTTTGTAATAAAAGAACCCTTAAGGGATTTGATGTAATATAATGTGTGATGATGTAATCTCTGGACTCGCCTTCGTATGAGCTTTGGTACGAATGTTCGATCCTTGCGTACGTGATTTCACCGGGCTTGACCCAGCAGAGATGACAAGTTAACCTCTTTGTTATTGCATAAGTGCCAAATGGAATGGTTTATGCGATAATACGGAGTTAATTTGGGCCGTTCTGTCACAAATGCCTTGTACAGCCAGTTGGTTATTGCCTCCCAAGTTCTTTCTCTGACTTTCTTAATATCTTTCACGATTGAACTAAAATCTATCAAGTCAACACCTTCTGGACCGTACCTAACTTCTCCTGATCCATAAAACAGTTGGACATGAACTGTCTCCGACATGCCTGAGAGCATACAAGGGAACGACCAATATTAATAACTAACCTAAAATTAACTACACTAGAACTATGTCATCTAATCTAGTGTTGTTCTGATTCACTACATACACTACGTAAATGTAGTGAATCAGAACTATACTACTCTACACTACTTGCAATAAATCTAGTGACTACCCTCTCTACACTAGATTAACTAACTTAAAATTAACTGCACTAGATCTACGTAAATCTAGAACTACACCAGATCTCGTACATGTCATCTAATCCTTTAGATATACGTAAATCTAGTGAATCAGAACTACAGAGATAGTTGAAATTGCATAACACCTGAAATCAGAGATCCGGCAGAGCTTCGCTATTCCTTACACCACCTCCACCTCACTCTCTTTCTTTTTTTCTGAATTTTTACGACATTTCGGGAATTTTCGAGCTTTTATAGAGGGGAGTACCAACCGCCCTTTGAAAGGGCGGCTGCGGGTGTAAACCGCCATTTCAAGTGGTGGTTTTCCAAACTGCCACTTCAAAGGGCGTTTCGGTCCGTGGCCCATGCGGCCCGGAGTCAACCGCCCTTTAAAAAAGCGGTTCCTCACCGGGGCCCGCGTCCGCCGGGCTTCCGCCTGTTTGCAATGGCGTTACACCCAAACACCATTCGAAATGGCGTTTCAACCTGAAAACGCCCTTTGAAAGGGCGGTGAGTGTATAGTTTTGACAAATTTTCAACCCGACATTTATTTTTGCAAAATCAAGAAAAAAATATATAAAAAAATTCCCGTTTTCTCTGACAAACGGGCCCTTAATGGAGGCCCACTAACTACTGGCCCAGCGAGATGGCCGGCTCCAGGGCTCTCTAGGTCAAGCGGGGGCCACAGGTCAGCTTCCAACTAGTCATATCTGGAAATGGGAAAAATCCCCCTCGCACCACTCGTCTCCATCCTACCAGTACCCACCACCGCCGCGCCCGATCCCCACACAAAAACCTAGATCCAGCGCCCCTTCGCCGCCGGCCGCCATGTCCGAGGCCGCCAACTGCAAGGGCAGCCCATCCTCAGCGGTGGCCGCTGTCTCAGCCAATCCGTCCGAAGCCGACGCTCTCCGCACCGTCTCCGCTTCGCCCAAGCCGACCGCCGGCGTGTCAAGAGCGCCTCCACCTTCGCCCTCGACCTCAGCGTCGCCGTCGCCTCGGCCCCCGTCGACATCGACTGGATGGTTTCTTCGCCGCTTCAGGTGGATCTGGTCAGGCCGGCGCCGCCTTCTTCGCGTCACCAGGCTGGCGTCGCCTGGAAGGCGTGGCCTGCACCTTCTGCTGAAGCAGAAGCCAGTGGGGACTGTTGCGACACACCTTCCCTGCGACGTCCTCCACGACATCGCGAGGCGGGTTGGTCCTCCACGCCGCAATGTGAGCGCCATGCGCTCCACTTGCCGGGCGTGGAGAGCCGGGGTCCCTAACACCAACGGCCCGCTATTGATGGCATCCCATCTGGATGCCGGGAAGATGGTTGCTCTCCAACTCACTGCTCCTGAAGGAGGTAACCCCTCACTTGTTCCATGCGCGTGTATTTGCCAGCCACCGTTTTCCGCTGCACTGTGGGGAGCTGCGAACGGCCTCCTGGCGTTGCAGAAGATGGGCACCAGCTCTCTCTTTCTCTACTACCTCAATTGTGGAGACATGGTGTCCCTCCCTCGTCTACCACCTGGATGCTCTACTGGGTCTGCTTCGGATGCTTTCGGAACACAAGCCTTCGGAAGTGGCGGTGTATTCTTCAATGAGCTGCCAACTAGTAAGCTGTTTGCCATCCTATTTTGGCGCTACCCTAATTTGGTCACTCATAGGAGGGAGCAAAAGGCGTGGTCTCTCTATCCTGAAACTGAGAACAACAACATGAAGTCTGTTGCTTTCCCAAATGAGACTCAATTTGTTGGCATAACTGACTCTAGAGTGGTGGTTGGCCCGGTGTCGGTTCTTTATCCTGATAAGAGGAATCCATTCTCTACCAGTAAAGCAGCAGGAGAGGTTTTTTTCATTGATATACCAGCTGAGGGAGCTCCAGTGATGGAGGCGTGGGGTAACTTTGGCAATCATGTCTTCAGATGTGCTGACAGGGTATACGCCTGCGTCATGTTGCGGTCTGTTGACGATGCTAACGTTGTGAGCACAACTGTGTACTCTGTGGATCAGCTTCCTGGTGGTGCTTTTACCCTCGTCCGCACGTATGACATAGGGCCTTTTGCAGTATACCTGGGTGCAAACCAGGCCATAGTCCTTCCTGCTTCAGGGTCAGCGAATCAGGCTGCCAACACAATATACATAGAAGATGATGATGGAGTGAACTCTGCGAGAGTCTGTGCTCTTGAAAGTGCATCTAGGCCCCCATGTGGGTTTTGGTGAATTGTATGACAAAACGATTAAAGGACTAACTTGTTTGCTTAAGACTATGAGCAGGTTTTTATTTGTACATTCATGTTGTGATGTTGAATTATATATGAAATGAATGTTCTTTGGCTCATAATGAGAAAGGCAAGCAAGTGTGTGATCTCTTTGTGCATAAATAAATGAATGACAAGCATGAGTGTTGATATATTTTGGACAAGTCAACAAAGGTATATCTATGTGGTTCCAATCTATGAGAAAGCTTGTTGATATATGAAGGGATCATTCAAAGTGGAAATTGCAAGGCTTCATGCATTTACACCAAAGGGACATATACTTATGTGATATACGTTGGTCTCATTGTTGGAAGCTTGCAATGGTTTGAATGTACTTTGTCAATCAAGAACAAGCATTTGAAGAGTTCTTTCAAATGGGATTTCAAAATGATGAAGCAAAGCTAAACTCAATGTGGCAAGGGTAAGTGGTGAAGAAATCAACCGAGATGACTAGAGCGAGGGACTAAGCAAGCTTTGGCTAAGCGACGGCTTTCCATGTGTGCAAATTGCTAAGGTGAAGTATCTAGGTCCAAGGGGTTTTGAAGAACCATATCCAAGCTTTGTTGAGGGAAGCAATGCAAAGCATCAATTAGTTGTGATTGATAAAATGGAGTGACTTAAGGATTCAAATACACTTTGTCAATGGATGATGGAAAATCCTAAGTCACTAGCTCAAGTATGGAATTGCTCAAGAAAGTTAGCAATGTTGAAAGCCCTCGAGTTGACAACTATCAAAGTATGGCATTGATCAAAACTTGGAAACTCAAGAGGATGTCTTTGTGTTTATATTTATCCTTGAGTATAGGTACGCCGTACTATCAAGAGGGATGTAACATTTGCTTATTGACAAATATCAAAAGTGCTCAATAGTTGACCCATGTGAGAATAGCCTTGAGAGAGATACAGAGTGTGCTAACAAATCCCAGATCATCTAACATTGTGTGATTTTATCCTTGGATGAAACCTTGAGCTAATTTGAGGGGTTTTTGGGACACACTCAGCCTGACCGGTCTGACCGGTCAAGGGGACCGGTCTGACCGGTGTAAGCTCTAACGGCTAGTTTTTCGAATCAGCTCTCAGATTCTCCAACGGCTAGTTTTTGTGTGATGGGGTATTTATACCCCTCAGCCCCCCTCTTGGTGGGCTGCTGCTTCCACACGACTTTGACACATTCCAGAAGCCAGGAAAGCCCTTCCCAACCTCTCTTTGTGAGATTTGTGTGATATTTGTGATATCTTTGAGTTGGGTTGAGTGAGCAAGATTGAGTGAGCATTAGAGAGCAAAACAAGAGCAACCATAGCTTGAGCACTTCGATTCGCTGTCAAGAAAGCAATTTGAAGCATTTGTTACTCTTGGAGGTTCTTCCTCCTAGACGGCAAGGTGTCGCCCGGTGAGGTACCAAAGTGTGTGGTGAGCCGCGGGATTGTTTGTGCAGGTTGTGCTTCACCTCCGAAAGGGAAGAAGCAAACTAGTGGAAGGAGGAGATAGCTTGACCTAAGTGGTGGTCGCATAAGCTTCCTCAACGGAGAGTAGGATTCACCGTGCCTTGGTGGCTGCTTGGTGCGAGCGGTGAATCCGAACTTCGGGAAAACAACTCCTTGTGTCTCCGTTGTGGTTTGCCTCACTTGTTGATTTCTAGCATATTTTGTGCTTCCGCTTCGATCTATTTGGGTGTGCTTATATTGTGTGCAGAGATAGCTTTGCCTTGCTGAATATCACCTACAGAAGCAACTCACCAAGTTTGGTTCGTGCTAGAAGTCAAGAAGAAGCTCGAGCTGCTGTTGGGGGAGTGCACTGCACGTCACCGGTCTGACCGGTGTGGAGCACCGGTCTGACCGGTCACCCCCTAGCAGCTAGAGCAAAAAGGGAAAAAGTTTGATTTCGCGGTATATCGCCTATTCACCCCCCCTCTAGGCGACATCAAGGTCCTTTCAATTGGTATCAGAGCAAGGACTCACATCCAAGCTTAACCGCCGTGAGAAAAGATGTCGACTACTTGTGAGGTATCACATGAGCTACTCGCTCTAGATGGCTCAAACTACATATCTTGGTCTGCTCATGTTCTAAATGTTTTTACGACCATGAGTCCACTTGCTGAGCAGATTTTAGTAACTAGCATTCTATCTCCTAATCATGATTGGTTTAATGTTGACATGTCAACTTTATCTCTCAAGGAGTTGGAATGTTGGCGACTCAACGCTCAAGTTAATAACTACTTGTATAGAGCTTTGAGTTATGAGATGCAGGATGTTTTAGATGATAAGTTTACAATAGATGCACATCTCAATTGGGAATTGATCAACAATATGTGCAACAAAGCCAAATGTGTTGATCAAGAGCAAACAGACGAGAAAACACTTGAGGAGTGCTCCACATCTTCTACAACAAGCACTGATCCTCATGTGTCACTTCTCAAGGAAGGAGAAGGCCAAACAAGCCAAGACACGGTCTCTCTGCAGAGACCGGTCAGACCGTTGTCATTGACCGGTCAGACCGGTGACGGCAGAGAAACCGCATCCAAGTTTGTCTCGGGTGTGTGTCAAGATTCAAGTCATGCTTCATCATCTATAGAGTCTACTCAATCATATTATGAAGCTGGTGTTTGCTTGATGGCCAAGAAGAAAAAGAAGAAGGCCAAGAAAGGAAAAAGTCAAAATGTTGAGGTGTCTAGCTCTTTGGAAAAAGAGCTTAAGATACTCAAATCCGAACATGCCTCCTTGGTCTGTAAGTATGATTCATTGACAGCAAATTATGATTATGCTATTAAATCCTTTGCTTGTGTAGCATCGGTGGATAAAGCCAATGATATGCTCATTGCTCAACTTGAGAAGCTCACTAGTGAGCATATGGCTTTGCAAGCAACTCACAAGGAACTTGAGTGTTCTCATGAGAAGCTTGTGGAATCATATGCTATGCTAGACATTGCTCATGAGGTTGTATTAACATCGGTAAAACATCTTGAACCTCATACACACATATGCACATGCTCTCACATGAATTCTATTTTATTATGTGGAAAACCGTGTTGCTCCCAAGCAACCCAAACTTGTGGTGAGCATGTTTTTGTAGAGTCTTGTGATGATCTTCTTGCTGAAGAATTGGAAGACATGAAGCAAGAGAGAGAAAAGATCAAGAATGACTTGATCAAGGTTAAGGGAAAGGGTCAAGTGCAACCTTCTCAAGATAACCATGAAAACATGATGAATAAGCTTGAGAAGGGATCAATGGTCACTGACTCAATTCCTCAGCATGACAAGCAAGTCAACAAAGACAAGACTCAAGAAAAGAAGAAAAAGGAGCTTGATCACATACAATGCTTCAATTGTTCAACAATTGGGCATTATGCATCTATGTGCCCGATCAAGCATAAAGGCAAGATAATGAAGCATAGAGTATCCAAGAAAAGGAGTCTTGCAAAGAATAGGATTTGCTATGGATGCAAGAAGAAGGGACACACAATAGCCATGTGTCCTGGCTCTGACCGGTCAGACCGGTCCCCAGGGCCGGTCAGACCGGTGACAGCCAGAGCAGCCACTCTTCACCAAAGTGACAAGATTGAAGTCATCTCTTCATCCATGGAACCCAGAAACAAGCAAAGGCAAGAAAAGCAAAGGAATATAAAGTCAAGCAAGGACAAGAGCCGTGTTTGCTATACTTGCCGGCAAAAGGGTCACATGGGCAAGGATTGTCCAAATGGTAACATTCTTGAATCTAACCTTGTCCATTATGATTTTAGTAAGCTTGGGAAAGATAAAACTGACACTTGTGCTACAAGAGTGATTAGTTCACCTCAAACTAGCATAAGAGCCATTTGGGTTCCTAAGCATCTTGTGATTAACCTCAAAGGACCCAACAAGATTTGGGTACCAAAGAGTGCTTGCTGAGCTTGCAGGATCGTCGAGAGGCATTGGACACTTGGCTTATTGAAAAGATGCAAGAAATGAAGAAATTAGCCAAGTGACTAGCAAAGTGTTGAAATCACAAAACCAATGTCATCTCGGTAACTAGTGCTTAATGTCATGCCTTAGTCACTCTCAGTTCTATGTGAACACTCATGGGTCACAAGTGTGAGGTTGTGAGGCATGAGAAAGTGACTTTGACATTTTTATTTGATTCATTCCCATATGCCATGTGATGCTTTTAATGTCTCTCTAGTAGAGAATACTTTTTGAAGTGCAGGAAATCACAGAAAAATTAAAGAAGAAATTTCTTGGAGTAAGCAAAAGAAAAGAATTCCGCTTGTATGTGCACTGACTGGGGAGGACCGGTCTGATCGGTCACCCAGACCGGTCTGACCGGTAGTGGCCCAGTCAGCAAACATAAGCTCCGGCAGCCTCGGTTTCACACCAGAACTTCCGACCCAAAATTCCGGCAGCCTCTGTCCCGTATCAGAAATTCCGGCCAAATCCTACCAGAAGTTCCGGCAGAGGTTTGATTGTCAAGTTTCATCTAATTTGGAATTTTACAAGAAATTCATTTAGCACTTCCATGGCATACAATTTATGCACTATCTTTGTGGTAGTAAGTATTCTTGGCACCTTGTCAATAAATGCAATTTATTTATATGCCGGGACCAAATTGTGTGATAAACTCTTCAAACTCATTAAATTGATCAAGTGCATGTGACATGATATTCAAATACATGATGCACCTATTTAGGGGGAGATTATCCTACAATTTGTGTCCTAGAGACTAACATTTTCTTTTAGTAATCTTGTAGTCTCATGTGTGAGAGTTTGTCTCTCTTTGAAGCAAGCTATGTCTTTTGTTCAAAAATGGTAAAAATGTATCTACCTCCTCTTTGGACAATGAATTATCTTATTAAATAGCTGCTTCCCATAATATAGATTAAATTCTCTTGCTTGGCTTTGTGACAAGATTGATGCATGTGAGCTTGCCTTCTACCCATATACACATGTGCATCAAGAAAAGGAATTTAACCTATATTGTGAGGTTTCATCCTTTAGTGATCCATTGTGCCTTTCCAATCCAAAGGTCACTAAATGATGAAACTCGGCCTTGTGCTACTTAATGCATTTCTTCTCTATGATGTATATAAGGGAAAATCATAAATGAGAAGAGGCATTTGGATTATATTGATAATGCACAAGACTTGAGAAATGAATCTTCACCAATGTGAAGAAAAGGATTAGCTTGAGGCTAATGTACGTTTCTTAACCTATGTTTTTACATTGAGCATCTAGGCCTCATATCCTTGTTAGTGTGAGTTTTTGCATGTAATTGTTTTAAATCAATTTGGAGCTTCAAATCTAGATATTTAGTTGATGTCTTCATTGAGAAGTGACTTGGTGTTATCTCTTGCGAGATATGAGCTAAATATGCTAAGATGACTATTGACTTGAGATGGATGCATGTCCTTTGTGGCATAGTGTAGTTTTTGCGAAAATTCAACTAGCATGTGTAGGAAGTGTGCCTTCTTTGAAAATTTTGGTTCTTGGTCTTTGTGGCCCGATTGACTCACTTGTGACTATTGTTCACTTTGTTTGATTGATGCCTAGTCACAAGTGGGAAGATTTTCTCAAGTCCATAAAATCTTTATCTATCTATCTATCTTTCTTGGAAGAATCAAGAAATGAGAAATAATTTGGACTATTCCATTTTCTTCTGAGATATGCCAACTTTGGATAATATTCACTGCAAATCTAATGTCCAACCTTGTAAGGGCTAAAAGGATCAAAAGTTCATCAATCAGCCTTCTCAACTTTGCTGTTGGGAGGGGCACCGGTCTGACCGGTGCCCGGCACAGGTCTGACCGGTGCCCGGCACAGGTCTGACCGGTGTACCCCGGGAGTTACCCTTTTTACCCCCTCCCGTGACTCAACAGTACATCCTTATCCACATTCACCCTCTACTCTCCTCCACGTCCTGTCCTCTCTCCAGACCGAGCGCCCAAGCCTCCCACTCATCCTCCATTGGCGACTTGAGGATTCAACCAAGGAAAAGCTCGCCCCTCTCAAGGATTCAAGTCTGCTTGGGCGGTTTAACCGGTGCCCTAATCGGCCCCTTGGATTCATCTCGAGTTCCTCTCTCCAAAGGTATTCAAATCTTGTTTTTGCCCGATCTATCAACTCCATGAGTAGATTTAAAATTCCTTGGGTAGAACATCTTCTGGCAACCCTTAGAGACTATACCTAGAAGATCTTTCAATTTGGTTGGGTACATTGTGAGGATTGGATTTTGGGGATGAACTGCCAAGCACCGGTCTGACCGGTGCCCCCGACCGGTCTGACCGGTCAGGGTAGTTCACATCCAAAATCTGATTTTCTTCGATATATTCAACATTTATCTACTTAGGATGTCTCATGTATTTCCATGATCATATCTTGACCTCTTAGCTGCTCAGTTTACTGGATGGAGCTATTGGCTCAGTTCTGGGGGTGATCGGTCTGACCGGTCACCTTGACCGGTCTGACCGGTCAAGCCCAGAGCTGCTCCAATTTTTTCAATCCTTGTTCTTTCTATTGCCAAATCTATCAAATCTTATGTCCTGGTGTCTTATGGATACTTTTTCATAATCTCTGTAACCCAGGATCAACAGCTATGACTAAGGGTCATGATGCCGAGAGAAGGAAAAAGAGAAGACAAGATGACTCTAGTTCTCAAGGTGCTAGCTCTGTGCAAGATTCTGCGGGCTGATTGAGACCTAGAGGACAGAAAAGATCTTCAGTTGAGATACATGTTGAGGAGGAAGAAGAGGAGCAAGTGAAAACTAGTAGTGATGATGTTGAGCAAAGTCCTTATAGAATGGAGCCTCGCCATGGCAAAGGCCCGGCTATTGATAATGACAGCAGTGGCAGCGGTGAGAGTGATGGTGATGGTAATGGTGGTGGTGATAGTGATGGCAACGGTAATAATGATGGTGATGATGGTTACGGTGATGGTGAAGATGATGATGAGATTCCTGTCATTGTGAGGCCTAACTATCTCTATGGTACAAGAATGACAAATTATCATGGGGAAGGGATGACAAAGGCTGTGCTGAAAATGAGAGATGCAGATCCTTACAGTGGGCCTAGGACAGCTAGTGATAATAGATTTTGGACTATATTTCAGCAGGATTTCTACACCTCAGTTATTCTAAAGAAGTCCAAAATCACACATGAGGCTCAGTATGTGGATTGGAAACACATGACAGATCAGCATAATCAAATTTTTGATGAGATCATTGAGACCTGTACAAGACAAAGGATAATGCACATCATGGGTTTCAAGCAAAGCTGGAACAAAGAGATTATTGCTCTATGCTACAGTGTACTTTGGCTTTAGGAATGATGTTAAAGCCATGTTTTGGATGACAAATAGAGTTAGATATCACATCACCTTTCCGGCCTTCAGCAACATGTTCAAACTTGGTAATAAAGAAAGCCTTCAAATGTTGCATGATGAGGATAAACTTGAACTATCTATGATGAAGATCATGTATCCTCGCAATATGGAAAATAAATGGGAGAAGGTGAAGCATTTGTACACTTTCTATGGAGTTCTCAATAGGCTCTTTAGAAAGACAATAACTCCTAGAGATGGCAATACATCTGAGATTACTTCCTACCAAAAGAATTTGATGTATGCCATGAGACCTGAGGCACCCGAATTCAGTGTTGGGGATTTTATTTGGCAAGAGATCAAGCATGTGTCTAAAAATCCAAAGAAGATCTGCAGCTATTGTCCCTATATCATGTACATGATCAGAAAGGTGACCAAAATTGATTTTCCTAGTGATGTGAAGCACAAACCTTTGAGGCCTAATGCCAAGAAACATCCTAGGATACCTTCTCCAGACCCTGAGATTCAGCATGAGCCAGTTGGAGGAGAGTTTGAGCAGCAGGAGCAGCCTCAGCCAGCTCAGCCTGGTGCTCAGGCCGGCACCGGTCTGACCGGTGACCGGTACCGGTCTGACCGGTTCGGGCCTGAGCCCATTGTTTTCACTCACCGGCCACGGTAGCGTCCCACCTCTCCTATCAAGAAGCTTTTCAACTTGTTTGTTGGTATGTGCAAGAGCCAGAGGGATGTAGAGGTGGAGCAGCAGCGTCAGCGGAAAGACAACAAGAAGATAAATGATTCTATCAAGTTGATGCATAACGCAATGAACCTTCAGCCTCCGCGTTCTCCTCCATCTCCACCACCTCCAGAGGTAGAGATCCCATCTGTTGAGGATAGGCTCCGTGGATATTCATCAGCAGGCTACTTTGATCAGTATGGGAGCATGTTCTTTCCAGAGACTAGTTCTTCATCAGGTGCTCCACATGTTCAGCCACAGCAGTCGCCAGCACCTCCACAGTATGCACCTGTTCCTCCACTATACCAGACTTTGTCAGCTAGTATGCCGAGTGCGTTCTCGTCGGGCTTTGTGCCAGGGATGATGGGAGGAACATATGCAGCAGGATCATCTTCAGTGGGTCCATCTTTTCACAGTGAGGGCATGGTGGCAGGTTCTTCACGTCCACCTTTCAGCGGTGGCACTCTTGGGATGTCTAGTGATGCACCGGAGACCTCAGACATTGCAGCGAGGCTCTCTACTTCTATCTTTGGATATACACCTACTGTGCCTCCTGACACTTCAGCTTCCTATGGTACTACTGATCCCACTCTTGCTCCTCCCTCTGAGATCACCGTATCAGATTCTATATATCTTATGCCTCCTCTCTCGCATTTGCATGAAGGACTTCATCTTTGGTCAGGGGCTTCACCTAGTGAAGGAGGAAATGGAGGAAACGGTGGCAATGGACAGGAGTGACTGCAGCTACAACTTCTCCAGGCCCTTTTATTGATGCTTGATGACAAAGGGGGAGAAGTGTTGGATTAAAGCTTCAGTTTTCAGTTTCAGGGCAGTGGCAGCAGCCTTGACCGGTCTGACCGATCAGGGTGACCGGTCTGACCGGTCAAGTGTAGTTGGCAGTGGAACTTTGTAATAAATCTCGAATTCTATTCCTTTGTGGACTTGAGAACTTGTAATGTGTGCTATTGTGTGTGTAAGACCATTATTTATGCTTCTAAGTAACTTTGTGTTAGTATGTGATGTATGGATTGATTGGTGGTTGTTTTTATCCCTTGTATGTGTGCTGACTGGGGCTGACCGGTCTGACCGGTCACCTTGACCGGTCTGACCGGTCAGGCACCTGAAAGCACACATACATTTCTTTGTGTGCCTTTTCTTGTCATATGCATCACAGATATTTTTGTACACACACTTGTTGCACCCCACAGTTTCTGAGATACAGGGGGAGCTCCTATGCTTTTTATTGAGAAATATGTGCTCTTGGCATGTGAAGCAATTTTGAAATTCCATTCGAAGCACACATTAAGGGGGAGCTCACACTATATCTAAGAAACTAAAAGAGCTTAATTGTCATATTTGTAAGCTTTAATCGAGTTGTCATCAATCACCAAAAAGGGAGAGATTGGAAGTGCATCTAGGCCCCCATGTGGGTTTTGGAGAATTGTATGACAAAACGATTAAAGGACTAACTTGTTTGCTTAAGACTATGAGCAGGTTTTTATTTGTACATTCATGTTGTGATGTTGAATTATATATGAAATGAATGTTCTTTGGCTCATAATGAGAAAGGCAAGCAAGTGTGTGATCTCTTTGTGCATAAATAATGAATGACAAGCATGAGTGTTGATATATTTTGGACAAGTCAACAAAGGTATATCTATGTGGTTCCAATCTATGAGAAAGCTTGTTGATATATGAAGGGATCATTCAAAGTGGAAATTGCAAGGCTTCATGCATTTACACCAAAGGGACATATGCTTATGTGATATACGTTGGTCTCATTGTTGGAAGCTTGCAATGGTTTGAATGTACTTTGTCAATCAAGAACAAGCATTTGAAGAGTTCTTTCAAATGGGATTTCAAAATGATGAAGCAAAGCTAAACTCAATGTGGCAAGGGTAAGTGGTGAAGAAATCAACCGAGATGACTAGAGCGAGGGACTAAGCAAGCTTTGGCTAAGCGACGGCTTTCCATGTGTGCAAATTGCTAAGGTGAAGTATCTAGGTCCATGGGGTTTCGAAGAACCATATCCAAGCTTTGTTGAGGGAAGCAATGCAAAGCATCAATTAGTTGTGATTGATAAAATGGAGTGACTTAAGGATTCAAATACACTTTGTCAATGGATGATGGAAAATCCTAAGTCACTAGCTCAAGTATGGAATTGCTCAAGAAAGTTAGCAATATTGAAAGCCCTCAAGTTGACAACTATCAAAGTATGGCATTGATCAAAACTTGGAAACTCAAGAGGATGTCTTTGTGTTTATATTTATCCTTGAGTATAGGTACGCCGTACTATCAAGAGGGATGCAACATTTGCTTATTGACAAATATCAAAAGTGCTCAATAGTTGACCCATGTGAGAATAGCCTTGAGAGAGACACAGAGTGTGCTAACAAATCCCAGATCATCTAACATTGTGTGGTTTTATCCTTGGATGAAACCTTGAGCTAATTTGAGGGGTTTTGGGACACACTCAGCCTGACCGGTCTGACCGGTCAAGGGGACCGGTCTGACCGGTGTAAGCTCTAACGGCTAGTTTTTCGAATCAGCTCTGTCTGACCGGTCTGACCGGTCAGGGTGACCGGTCTGACCGGTCACGACAGATTCTCCAACGGCTAGTTTTTGTGTGATGGGGTATTTATACCCCTCAGCCCCCCTCTTGGTGGGCTGCTGCTTCCACACGACTTTGACACATTCCAGAAGCCAGGAAAGCCCTTCCCAACCTCTCTTTGTGAGATTTTTGTGATATTTGTGATATCTTTGAGTTGGGTTGAGTGAGCAAGATTGAGTGAGTATTAGAGAGCAAAACAAGAGCAACCATAGCTTGAGCACTTCGATTCGCTGTCAAGAAAGCAATTTGAAGCATTTGTTACTCTTGGAGGTTCTTCCTCCTAGACGGCAAGGTGTCGCCCGGTGAGGTACCAAAGTGTGTGGTGAGCCGGGGGATTGTTTGTGCAGGTTGTGTTTCACCTCCGAAAGGGAAGAAGCAAACTATTGGAAGGAGGAGATAGCTTGACCTAAGTGGTGGTCGCATAAGCTTCCTCAACGGAGAGTAGGATTCACCGTACCTTGGTGGTTGCTTGGTGCGAGCGGTGAATCCGAACTTCGGAAAACAACTCCTTGTGTCTCCGTTGTGGTTTGCCTCACTTGTTGATTTCTAGCATATTTTGTGCTTCCGCTTTGATCTACTTGGGTGTGCTTATATTGTGTGCAGGGATAGCTTTGCCTTGCTGAATATCACCTACAGAAGCAACTCACCAAGTTTGGTTCGTGCTAGAAGTCAAGAAGAAACTCGAGCTGCTGTTGGGGGAGTGCACTGCACGTCACCGGTCTGACCGGTGTAGAGCACCGGTCTGACCGGTCACCCCCTGGCAGCTAGAGCAAAAAGGGAGAAAGTTTGATTTTACGGTATATCACCTATTCACCCTCTCCAGACGACATCAAAGTCCTTTCAGCTCTCAACATCGATTCCGATGAGACCCTTTCCATTCCATTGCCGCCCGGCGTCCGGTCTGGGTGGCGCCCCCACCTCTCAACGTGCCGTTCTGGCACTGCGACACGAAGATGGGGTTCTGATACCGACTGGCTACCAAGTCATGAGGTAACAGTTACGCTCTTTTGTTTCGATTGTATACCTACTTCCATATGCGCGATCAGCCGTACTTTATTTTCGGTATGCTTTTTTAATTGCATTCAGTCGCTGCCCATGCTTAGAATCGTCCCCCACTTTATCCGCAGCATGCCAGTTCAATTATACTTTATTTCATTGAAAATCGGTCCCATCTATCAGTTTTCTTACTGTTACGCAAGCCATGCAATGGTGCTGTAGCTTGTAGTTCCGATTTTCCCCTTTCTTATTTACACAGCATGCGGTACTACTGTATAGCTAGTTCTTTTTTTCTTCCCTGGCATATTTGCCCAAGATGCTCGTTCTATGGTTCGTTTCTCTTCTATTGCTTTGTTTAGTCACTGATGATCTGTGTTGGTGACGCCTATCATGTTTGCCTATTAAAAATAGAGAGCTTGGTTGAAGTTATTCCTTTCATTGAATACTGTACTCGCTAAATGGTTTAGTGTGTCAGCAATTTTTTTTTTCAGCGAGACATCATGGGATTGGTCTGGTATCGGAGGTCATTAATAAGTAGAAGGTGCCCATGTGTGCACTCTGAACCTTGCTTAGTAGTTTGGTTTCTATTTGTTGGATAATAAAGTTGTTTTCTTGTATGGGATAATTAATATCATGTCATGTTTTTTTATGTTCTCTTAGTTTGGAAGAGGAATGCTGTTGGCACACTTCTAAATCTGATTGTAGACTGACTATATTCTGTATGCCTTCATCATTAGAGAATAACTGGAAACCGATTTGGTCCTCAATGCAGCACTGGCTAGTGGATTTTTAATCATGTTGGCCAAGTCCTTTTCTTGTTTGGACCCTGAAATAAGGGTACCTGCTAAGGTGGTAGATTTCTGTCAGTAGTCTGAAGTGCTATCTTCTTCATCGTCGGTGATCCCATGCCCGCTCCCCCACACCGTTTTCTCTGATCCATTGCTTTGTTGTGCCCCTGGGATGGTGATTCTTTCTAATGGTCTGGCCAAGTCTTAGATCTAAATGATTTTGCTAGTTGGCCCTAGAGATAGTAATATTTCTGTTTTAGTAACAAATGGACTATGGTTAGCATTATTTATCAATTTGCAACAGTTTTCCTAGTTTCTATTAATAGGAGCCAAAACAGGAGAGAACCATTATGTCCTGTGCATAGCTTTCATCTGTTAGATTTGAATGGCAAGAAACCTATGAACTTGAAGCTATGGAGATTTTATGCTATATTAAATGCGGAACATCTGCGCTCATTCATTCTTTAGTAGGTCAAGTAAGAGATAAATTTGGAATATCTTTGTGCATATTTCCTGCCAACTGGCTTACTTGATTGAAATTGTTGCTGCTGATTGCTTTGGCATAATTTACATCTATTTGGTTTTGTTAAATAACTCCATATAATAGCAGTCTCAGAGTTTTGACCGCAATTACTTGATTTGATTCTGCTCACTTCTGAACATCTGTTAGAAAAAGTATTCAACACGTGAGAAACCTGGTTGTCAGTCAGATATTGTCAGACAATAAACGGCTAGCTGCCCAGCTCCCCGTGGACATTCCCCTGTTGCGATTGTTTTCTGCTTGAACTTAATGTTCTGCCTATTTCTAGGGCAAGCTGTTCTTTTTTTGTTAAGCACAAGTAACTTCTTAAGTTCTGATGCTCCTTACCGCAGATAGAATACTGGCAGTTTGGTGGTAACTGCATATATGCGTTGCATCATTTTGCTAGACTTTGCCTTCATCAAATAGATTATATCTAGTGTATAGTTTAAGATCTAACTTATGGTGGTTTTTTGCTGATTAGGTCTATTGATCATTTCTTGATTCATTCACTTGATCCAGTAGGGTTTCAGGCTTTCAGCCATGTAATATCTATGAAACATATATGGTCGAAATGATTGTTGTAGAATGCAGCTGTTGAAGTATAGAGTGGATCTTTTTTTGTGCTCTGGATAAATCCTTCCTAGTTCTCAATGATTTGGTACTCAGCCTTAAAAATAGTAATGTTTATGTTTTAGTAATTAGTTAACTATGCTTAATATGATTAGCTATGTGCAACTGTTCTCCAAGTTTCGAGATATTAAGAGCCAAAATAGGAGAGAACTATCATTTGGTTGATGAATTGTAGAAAACTCATTGGTTGATGAACTGTAGAAAACTGATGCGTGATTGAAGCTAGGATGGTTTCGGGGATGCCAAGGCACAAGAGAAATAGAGTGTGCATGTGTGTGGGGGTTCTGGGGTATGGGGTACCTTAGTGTTCTTGTGAAATGTGGTATGGTTGTGGCACTCGTGGCAGTAGGTACTGCTGTGCATGTGTGTGGGGGTTCTGAGGTATGGGGTACCTTAGTGTTCTTGTGAAATGTGGTATGGTTGTGGCACTCGTGGCAGTAGGTAATGCTGTTGTGATTTTCAGTTCATGATATACTTATTTTATCTGTAAAGCATGGTGATACTTACTGGTTTCCTACTCTTGGTTGATAGGTATACTTTCGGCTGCATGATTTTACTTCTGGAGAAGCCCAGTGCGTTCGCTGCATTTTCCTGTATGAAGACCTGGTTGTCCTTCACCAAATGCTTGTGAGAGTTGTTTTTGTAAAGTTTGGCCGGTGGGCCGGTTCCCAGAATTTGACAGACCTGCGTGCTCTCATCCCGCTAGGGGCTCGTAGCTTTCTCTTGGGTCGTGCCGTTCTGACTGTGGTCATGCGTAAACTTGGTAGCGCGTACTTTCTGGTTGCTTGGTTGCGAAACTCTTAAACGCTGGGGACAGTTTGTAATTTTGTTGCACGACACTATGTTTACTTTCTGGTTGTTTGGTTGCGAAACTCTTAAACGTTGGTTGAGGTTTTTGTTTTGTTTTTGAAATTCCTGAGGGAGACCGCAGGTTGAGGCAGTA
Source organism: Alloteropsis semialata (assembly GCA_004135705.1). NCBI lineage: Eukaryota > Viridiplantae > Streptophyta > Magnoliopsida > Poales > Poaceae > Alloteropsis > Alloteropsis semialata. The sequence goes on along the minus strand of CM014270.1, from coordinate 73,365,719 downwards.
GAAACGGTATGTGGATATCAATCAATCATTTTTTTTTTGAACGAACAACACTCGACGAGTGCGTTTCTATTAATATAGCAGAAAAAAAATACAAGATTATGGCCCTGGGAGGCCATAACCAGGCAAACAAAAAGAAAGAGAAAAAACACAAAACCGGCGGGTTGGATTGGGACATCAACGCGCGCCGACACGACACAACTCAGGCCGGTCGGATTAGGACATCGACACGAGCCGTACAAACTTCTCCACAGGACACATCTACACTCAACTCAAGCCGGTCGGATTGGGACATCGACACGGGCCTCAACCACAACTCTGCCCCGTCAGACGCGGTACCCACCAACATTCACGCCCATGTAATCGTCGAAACAAACAAACAGGAACCAGCGTCGATCAGGAACCGACGGAAGCAGACTGCACCGCACCAAGAAGGCCACCGCCATGCGGGACTCTCCGCCGCAGTGCCGCTGCAACACCAAACTCCACCTGACGGGGTGAAACCACCGAATCCGACCTCATTTTTGCAGTCCTGCAGGCGTACGTGTCAAGTTTGTTTCTATGTCTGTATTTGTAGGATGTTTGGATTTGTTATTGTATCTGCCTAGCAGTGGTTCTCATTGTATTATTAGAAGAATTGTAGTTTTGTTTTAGCATCTTGCTGTTACTACCAATTGGTTGCAATATGTAGTTTTGTTATATTGTGTGATTTTGATTCACTGTGTCATCTATGTGTGTTACAAATTGAAAATTAATTATTCGTTTGACTCAAATTTTGACACTAAATATAACTTTTCGGTTTCATTCGTTCTTATTGGTGTTATGTGTAAATGCTGCACATGTAGGGCCTGCTCGCTTCTATTTCTTCTACCTTTTTTTGATTTGCTTTAAGTATTGGTTGAAGGCGCAGTATGAAAAAGGAGCAGAAGTCAGCACCTAGAGCATGAGCAATACAGAAAAAATTGTCGTTCCAACAGCCAAACGGCTTGGCAAAAAGCCAGGTAAAAAAAAGGCAGAAAAATTAAAAGTGAGCAGAGTGGTAGTCACAGATAAATACATCTTGTTGTACGTAATGTGCAGCCTATGTTTCATGCACTTGTCGTTTCATAAAAATTCCGAGGTCATGACCATAGTGTGCCTGCTAAAGTTTACATTTTACATGGATGTTTCATATGCTGAATCATTGGACTTGATACGTTGTACTTGGATTGGAAATATGTGTTTTCCAGAACTTTGAACGCCCATGAATCATTTGTCGTCTGCCAGCTTGAAATGTGCGTAATCAACTGTGTTGTATATTGAACCTTCGTTTATTAGTTGCTGCAGAGCATCCCTGGCGTGAAATTTTTCATGTAATCGTGTTAGAACAGTCCATATATATGCTGACATGTCTAGAAGATACACTTTTGTTACTGTACTAACCTTAGTTGTTCTGAGTTCAGGCCTGAGGTGGACTCCAAGTAATTGAAACATGCCCCTTCAGCGCTCTTTCTTTTTGGTCGACACATGAAGTCAGAGTAATATTTGTCATTATATGCACAAAAGATGCTTGTAATATTACAGTCAAGTATGAACTTACTAATTAGCATGGTATTAGTTGTACGCACCTTATGTGAGTAGAGTCGAGTGCTGAAATAACTTTTGACATGTTGGTCTGCGAACTGGTTTCTTCGGACTTGCATTGGACATCTGTAGCTTGCTTCTGTAAACGGCCTAGCTGTAATGTCTCCGCGATTACTGATAGGTAGTGCTCTGTTATGCTGTTGTATGTCTTCACGATTCTTTTTGATTGGGTTGTGATATATATAACATTTCATGGTGTCAGTTGGATATTACATTGTCTAGCATTCTGAATAAATTAAATTGCGAAATGATAGAGCCACTTTACATTGTTTTTTCTGAACACAGCAATGGGTTTCTGTCGATCTTTGTCAGCTCTCCGTACACCATGTAGTAAGCGTTTAATCTGTTAAGTTGTGAGGGGAAGCATAGGTGAATTACAATTTCACACGATGACTTAACTGGTTTATTGTACTCATGTTTTATTACAGTAATAATCAGGATGGTGATTAATTTCTTTGGCTATCTAATTTTGTTTATTGAATTGAATGAACTGGATGCAAGAGTTGTGTCTTTGTTTAATTATCTAGTCAGGTAGTCCTGGATTGCTGCTATAACAGAAATTCTTGATCAGTTTTATTGCTGGAAGAGAAGATTGGAGGTACTTACTGTGATCCGGTGAGATCTGTTGTCCCTGTGTCATATCTAGGCCTGAAGGAAAAGGGGAATGATCAATGTTAGCAGGTGCAATTTTAAAATTTATATACATCTCTGTTCAGTGTTGATGTGCTACAATATTTTACCATGTTCTGCATTTGATGGCCCCTGTGCCGTCGTATATGGTGAAGTCAGTGTATTCCTCGTTCTGGTCCACGTAGCTCAGAATGCCGCATATATGAAACTGTTCCAGTGTCAGTAATGATAAGTATAGTAATTAATCATTATAAGTCAAGTTCTGTATTAGCACTCACCGTGATGATCTTATGGCTTGATGGTGTAGTTCCAGGTTTCTGTTCGTCCTTTAAGAAATCTATAATCATCTTAACTGTTGCTTTGCGCAGTACCTTCTGAGTGTTTATGCATCTCCTGTATGCATCCTGAGTATTTGATTTTGAGGTGTTTTGCTGCCTACAAATCCAATAGCCATGTTCTATGGTATTCATGGTCTGAGCTTCCAAAGCTTTTTGTGTGCTGAGCTGAATGGATTCTTGTGTGGTTTGCAGCTCGGTGTAACGTTACTCCATATTTATATGGTACATAGCTGTTGAGAGAGAACCATGTAGGGGAAAGTTACTTGGTTGCCAAGCTATCCTCACGCTCTGGGTCAACGGCTGCTCTGCTCTGCAGACCCAGTGGGCGTGGAAGAAGGTTCTACGTTATCCGTTGGTTAACGTGCAGAACATGTGGTCTTTGGTTCTCTGTCAGGGGCATTAGATGTAATGAAGTAGCAGATTTACATGGGTAAATCACGTATAAGACAGGTTCAGAGCGCACAGACATAGTATTTGATTCGTTGGTTGCACTGTTTGGTCAATTAGTTGTTATTGAGTGTACTACATGCAGCCATCTTTATGCTAAGCTCTGTGTCTGATATATAGCTATCACCAAACGCTTGACTGCTTGGCGAAAAGTAAGCATAATTCTTGTGCAGTGAGTGGAGAACGGTTAGCAGCAGCCAAGCAAGTACTGGACTAGTGGTAACAATCTCAAACTATAAAATGCTGCACCAAGTATTCCTGTACATTACTGGTTTGGTTGAAACTAATAATATTTTCAATGATC
>CM014270.1:73338964-73361380 GCA_004135705.1 Alloteropsis semialata | reverse complement strand
CCTCACCCTAATCCGCCTCCCCGCGCCGGGGATCCAGCTCCCGCGGGCTCCTCAGTGTAATGGACCCTTGGCCGCCGTCGATCGCCGGCGACGTGAGACAATCACAGAGATCACAGAGAGGATACGACGGGGACGGGCGAGGAACCCTGAACCCCTGAGCAACGCTCGATTCAGTTTAACTGGTTTGTACACATGAGTCTCTCCCCTCCTGAGCTCTCTCTTTTAATCGTTACAGCATCGGCCTTGGGCCCACATGTCATCGACTAACACACACATACCTATCGAACACGGTTTACTTGTTTCCTGCCTTGTCTTCAGAAGAAGCCGTCGCTGTGGAAGCTGCTTCATCGACAGGCGTCACACCTCCCCCCGCTTCAGATATTGCTTGACCCCAAGCAATGGCATCAGGAAATCTTTTCTGGAGAACATAGAGATCTTGCCATGTTGCAGAGGCCGCCGGGATGCCCAACCACTTGATCAGCACCTGTGGAATGGCTCTTCCACCTTTCTTCACCAGGCGCCTGTCAAGAATTGATTCTGGTGCCAAGTCATGAACACTGAGATCAATGAGCTTAGGGAGTTCAGAAAACACAGGAGTATAGTTAGGGGTGAATGGCTTGAGTTGTGACACATGAAAAACTGGATGTATATGACTTTCTTCAAGCAAAGCCAATTTGTAAGCAGCCACACCAATTTTGTCAGTCACTGTATATGGTCCATAGAACTTATAGGCTAACTTATAGGCTAACTTGGGGTATGGCCTGTTCACCACTGAATGTTGAGCATATGGTTGAAGTTTTAGAAGAATTTGTTCCCCAATTTGAAATTGCCTGTCAGTTCTGTTCTTGTCTGCTTAAATTTTCATTCTATTCTGTGCTGTTGCCAAATGTTGCTTAAGTGCTGCCAACTGAGCTTCCCTGTCTTGCAGGAAGTCCATTGCTTCATTGTTCTCTTGTTGTGTCAGTGAAATGCCCATACCCAATTCTGCTTCATACCCATAAAGTGCCTTAAATGGTGAACACCCTAATGAAGTATGAATAGTAGAACTATACCACAATTCAGCCAAGGGCAGCCATGCTTTCCACTGTTTAGGAGATTCATGAACAACACATCTAAGATACATTTCCAAACATTGATTGACACGCTCTGTCTGGCCATCTGTTTGTGGATGGTAGGAAGTACTCTTCAGCAGTTTGGTGCCCATCCGAGAAAACAGACAGGTCCAGAAATTGCTTGTAAAGATTTTATCTCTGTCTGAAACTATAGATTTTGGTAGGCCATAGAGTTTCACCACCTGATCCAGAAACACTCTAGCTACCCTAGGAGCTGTGAATGGATGTTTCAGAGGAATGAAATGACTGTACTTGGTAATTCTATCCACCACTACCAAAATAGCATTGCTGGATTCAGACACAGGCAGTCCCTCGACAAAACCCATAGATAGGTCTTGCCAGGCACCCTAAGGGATAGGTAAGGGCTGTAGCAATCCACCAGGATGTATGTTCTCATGCTTAGCTTGTTGGCAAATTTGACATTGCTTAACAAAGTTTTCTACATCTAGCTTGATACCCTTCCAATGGAATAATTGTTTCACTCTATGATAGGTGGCCTTAGTGCCAGAATGTCCACCAATTGCACTAGAGTGTAAGGCAGCAATTAATCTAGTTTGCAGGGCTGAGTTATTAGCAATCCATACCTTGTTATTGAATTTGATAATTCCTTGAGAGAGAGAATACCCATTTCATCAGGACTCTGAACAGCCAATCTTGTCAGCATTTCTTGGGCCTGAGCATATGTAGCATAAGAATTAATAACTTCTTGAGCCCATAATGGTTTGACTTAAGATATAGCTTGTAATGCATGTAAATGCACCATTCTGGAGAGAGCATCTACTGCACAGTTTTCTTTGCCTTTTCTGTATATCACTTTAAAGTGAAGTCCCATCAGCCTTGTCATTGCTTTTCTCCGCATCTCAGACTGAAGATTTTGCTCACATAGATATGATAAACTTTTGTGATCAGTTCTTATGATGAATTCTTGCCTTTGCAAGTATGGCCTCCACTTCTCCACTGCCATGATCAAGGCTAGGAATTCTTTCTCATAGATTGATAATTCTTGGTGGTTAGGACCTAGAGCTTTGTTCATAAAAGCTACAAGTTGATCCTTTTGCATTAACACAACTCCAATCCCCACATGAGATGCATCAGTTTCCACTATAAATGGTATAGAAAAGTCTGGAACAGCTAGCACGGGAGTGGAACTCATGGCTTGTTTCAACTTGTCAAAGGCTTGCTGAGCCACAGTTGACCAGCAGAACTGCTTCTTCTTGAGGAGTTGGGTTAATGGTTTTGCAATCAGTCCATAATTCTTGACAAACTTTCTATAGTAGCCAGTGAGTCCCAAAAACCAGGGGTTCTGTTACTGAAGTGGGTGTAGCCCATTGTTCCATCACTGCTGTCTTGGCAGGATCTATTGCTACTCCCTGATCTGATATGATATGGCCAAGATACTCTAATGCATGTCTGGCAAATGAGCATTTGCTTCTCTTCAAATATAACTGGTGGCTTTTCAATTTGCTGAACACTTGCTTCAGGTGATCCACATGGGCTTCCAGTGTTGGACTGTATATCAATATATCATCCAGAAATACTAGCACAAATTTTCTCAAGAATGGTCCCAGAATATCATTCATCAAACATTGGAATGTAGCTGGTGCATTGGTGAGACCAAATGGCATCACCTTGAATTGGTAGTGTCCATGGTGGGTTTTGAAAGCAGTTTTGTGTTCATCAGCAGGGTGCATTCTAACTTGATGGTAACCTGATCTCATATCCAACTTTGTGAAGTATTTTGTACCAGCTAGTTCATCTAGGATCTCATCTATGATAGGCATAGGGAACCTATTCTTGATAGTGATGTCATTTAGCTTTCTATAGTCTACACAAAATCTCCAGCTACCATCTTTTTTTTGAACCAATAAAACAGGAGAGGCATAGAGGCTAGTGCTAGGTGTAATATGTCCAGCTAAAAGCAATTCCTTAACCTGTCTTTCTATCTCATCTTTATGTAATGGAGAGTATCTGTAAGGTCTGGAATTTACTGGTATAGCATCAGGTAAAGTAGGGATAGTATGGTCATATACCCTGGGTGGAGGTAGCTCATGAGGTTCTGTGAAGATGTCCTCATATTCTTGTAGTATCCGTTGAACTTGTTCAGGAATATCTTCAGTATCAGTTGGTGGTAGCATATCCACTACTGCCCAAGCCCAGATATCATTTCCTGCTGCCATTTTGACTACTTTGTCAGCTTGTATTTCTTGCAAAGACATTGGTGTTGGAAGAATCCCTTGTAACTTCACTATTTTGCCTTTATCAGTGAATTCCATTGTTTTTGTGTCCCAATTATGCACAATTGGACTAAACTTCTTCAGCCAGTCATAGCCTAAGATACAGTCATATGCCCCTAGATCCAGGACTTTCATATCTATAGCAAAAGAATGCCCTTGGATCCACCACTCCAAGTTTGGAACATACTGGTCAGTAGTCAGAGTGTCTCCATTGACCACCTTCACCATTTGTGGAGCTGTTGGTACAGACTGGATGCCCAATGTTTGTAGAAAAGCTGAGCTGACAAATGTGTGAGAACTACCACTGTCCACTAACATCAACATCACCTTGTTGTGAACCAGTGATCTTAATTTCATACATGCTCCAAGATTTGTGCCAGCAATGGCATTGATAGACAGAGAGCAGAATTCCTCTGCTATAGCATCCTCTACTGCTAACTCATTCAACACTTCTTCAGTTAGCACTGTGTCCAGCTCATTAATCACCAAAGCATTCACCTGAGCTCTTGGTCTTTTAGTGTACTTGGCAGCATGTGTAGGATCATATGGTTCTTTGCAATAGAAACAAAGGTTGTTTGCTCTACAGAAATCCCTCAATTGCCTTTCTCTTGGTAACTGAGATACAAAGGGTTGTTTGGAGTTCTCAGCTTTTTGAGTAGTGTTTGCTGGCAGTCTGTTACTAGCAAATCCTCTCTGTACTCTTCCTTTGCTCCTCTCTTGGATCTGTTGCTGAATCTTGGCTAGCATGATAGCTCTCTCCATGGTATCAGGCACTTGGCCTTGTACTTGGTATCTGATTTCAGGTTTTAAGCCTTTTATGAACTGAGAGATAAAATATGTGTCTCCCATGCCCTGATCATACATTTCAATTTGGTACTGCAGAGATTCAAAGGCAGTCACATAATCCTCTACAGTCCCTTCCTGTTTAAGCTCCAACATCTCATCAATGGCATGCTTGTATTCATAGGTACCAAACTTGAGTTGTACAGCTGTCATAAACTGATCCCAAGTCCCTAAACCATGTTTTTGTTTATGCATGTGCAGCCATTTTTCAGCATTTCCTTCCACATGCAATGAGGCTGCAGTAGCCCACATGTGTTCAGGAGTGTCCATCAAAGTGAAATAATCCTGACATTTCTCCTTCCGTATGCAAGGGTTTGAACCACTGAACTTGGGGGAAGACATCTTAGGTGTAAACCCTATATGAAGTTGTTTTGGTGGGTCAGAGTGAGACTTGTGCTGGTTCAGCCCAGTAGCCTGTTGACCTTTGTTTTGATGAAAGCTAGTCTCCTTTATGAAGTCTGAGAACATTGGACTTGGAGGTTCCTCAACTTCCCTTTGCTTCATACGCAGCTGAGCTACTGCATTTCCAGTCTCTGCCATTTGCTTGGACAGCTTCTCTTGATCTTTAATTATCTGTTCCAGCACTTTGTTTGACATATCCATCTTAGCTTCCATTTTAGCTTGATTTCTGTCAATCCCATTGACCTGAGCAAATATCAAGTCAATACTCTCCATCATCTCATCCCATTTTGTTGCTTCTTGTTTACTATATGTATCCCATCTTTCCTCATCCCTTTTACTCAAGTTCTCCCACCTGTCATCATCTCTCTTCTGCTGTTCCTCCATAGCTGAGAGGAGTATTTGTGTCTGCTTTGAAGGTTTGAGAGTAGCCGTGATGTCAACTCCACAGATCTACTGAAGGAACTGAGGTGGTAAACTACTCCTTCCAATTACCACGCAAATTCACCAATATTCCTCCAGGCAAGTCGGTTTGGAATGAATTCCTCCCCAATCTGCTCACCTGGTAATTCACCGCCGCCTGAGATCCCGATTGATCAAGGAATTTTACGCCCGAACTTGCCGGACAACCCGAATCAAATTGGACCTCCCGCCGTCTTCTCCACTACTAGATTCACTTAGGCTTACGGAATTTTACACCCGAACACTGCCGGGCAACCCTCGCCTCTGTGAACCTTGTAGTCAATTCGTCGAACACTTGAAGCTCGTCTCACCCAAATCGTCGCGGATTTGTGAAAATTCGACTGCTCTTGTGCAAATCCGCCCGCAAATCGAATCGATGTAGCGTAGGACTAACAGGAAATCAAATCCATGGCCGGTGTAACACGACACACAGATCGATCTCAACCAGCCTACCCTGATTTCGATTCAGATCGACGGGGTCACGCGGATGAGCAACAGAAGCGCGCCGAGGATAGACGTCTCTGATACCAGCTGTAATGGACCCTTGGCCGCCGACGATCACCGGCGACGTGAGACAATCACAGAGATCACAGAGAGGATACGACGGGGATGGGCGAGGAACCCTGAACCCCTGAGCAACGCTCGATTCAGTTTAACTGGTTTGTACACGAGTCTCTCCCCTCCTGAGCTCTCTCTTTTAATCGTTACAGCATCGGCCTTGGGCCCACATGTCATCGACTAACACACACATACCTATCGAACACGGTTTACTTGTTTCCCGCCTTGTCTTCAGAAGAAGCCGTCGCTGTGGAAGCTGCTTCATCGACAGGCTTCACACTCAGACCCCAGCGCTGCGTTGGGCTCTCGACCGCGAGGGGGGGTTGTTCATGCTTGAGGGTTGCTAATGGCGGCGCACAGGGCCACGCCGCGGTACGCTCCATCGGCGTCGGCTTCGACGTTGTCAGCGACGCCCGCCTCAAGTTCTGCAAGCAGCGCGGCTCGCCCGACCCCTGGCTCATCGACCTCGACCATGGTAGGGGAGGTTCGGGATATCGTGCTCCCGGGCGGCCTCACCGTTGCCGGTGTCACCAGGTCGATCAAGTGTGACAAGGGGGAACGGATGAGGTTCCGCTCAGATGTCCTGTCGTTCCAGCAGGTAGCTTCTTGTTTTGTCTCTGTATGCTGTATCCGATTCACTTCTTATGTACTACTAGTACCATGTCAATATGATAGAGTACAACTACATTCATAAAAGTTTCAAAGTAACATCCACCTTGTGTTTATAATGTTCAGAATAGCCAGTTAGCCATCTTCCTCAAATTCTGATGCATTTTGCAGATGTCAGAGCAATTCAACCAGGAGCTATCTTTGTCTGGCAAAATTCCTTCTGGCTTGTTCAATACTATGTTTGAGTTTACTTGCAGCTGGCAGAAAGATGCTGCTAATACCAAGTCACTTGCATTTGATGGGTGGCATGTCACACTATACAGTGTTGCACTCTCAAAAGGGCAAATTGTACACCGGGATCATGTTAAACAGGCTGTTCCATCAACCTGGGAACCGGCCGCCTTGGCAAGGTTAGATTTATATCTGAATTTACAGTTCTGACACTCATTACGTAAAAGAATAGGTAATTGAACATAGGCGAAAACTTTGTTTCTTCTTCAGTTCACATTAGGATTTCTCTCCATTTTTCATAGGTCTCGACTTTACCTGTCTCATTTGTTATTGGTCAGCTGGTAAATCTGTGTGCCACACCTCATAACCTGCCATCTAATGCCATTTTTTGTCCATACTAATTTCGTGAATCATATGTAAATAATATATCAGCTTACCATTTTCACCAAAATATTCTATGTCACCAAAGTTTAATTGCTATACTTTTCAGGTTTATTAAAAAATTTGGCACTCATATAGTTGTTGGTCTAAAGATGGGCGGGAAAGATGTAATTTATTTGAAACAACAGCATTCATCAAACTTGCAAGCTGCTGATGTTCAAAAACGACTGAAGGAGATGTCAGACAGGAGATTTCTTGATGCAAATGGGCAATCTGACATGAGTTTCAAGGACATGTATGGGAATAATAAGGTGCTTTCCAATCCTCCTCTTGTCCCCGGATATCTTCCATTCAACATCAATTATTACTGTTAAAATGGTCACTGTGCAGTAATCTTATTTAATATTTTATTATGATGGTTTTGTCGAACTTCCTTCGACATGTTATGATTGCTTCTTACTTCTGCAAGTCCTAAAGGGATGCAGCTTTTGACCAGTGGAATTTGTGTTTATCGCCTTGATTACTAGGCCAACAAACATGAACATAGTAAATTGCCTTCAATTTATTACATTGAATTTGTGGGAAGTTCGTTCCACCAGCTGGTCTATATTGTCAGACTCTCCAGTACATATTTTCTCATTTTTTTCATGGTAATATGATATGCACTGGATCTATGGGCATGTGACCATAACCTCGAATTGTGGCTAGTATAGCTGTTCCAGTTGAAAAATATAGATGGCAAAGAGAAACATACATTAAAAAAATATTTACTTTCTCAGGATATCATTCTTGTAGTTCTCACCTGCTTATTTTCTCCGAATTCTGAATTTCAACATTAGATTTTTACTATTTTCTGGCACGGTTGTATATATTTTATCGTGATGCTGGTTGGACATAATATGTTCTCAGCTTAGATTTTCTTCCACAATTTCTGATTTATGTTGCTGAATGCTTGTGCAGAGCGATACCAGAGAGCAACAGCTGAGATTTGTACAGTCCAGTCCATTGAATTCTTACTCGTCAAATGAGGTACATCGGTGGTTCGATCATGATCGTTTTTTAAGCTGGCTATCTTTGCATGACACACATTTTGTTCACCCTTTCTCAGGATTTGGTGATGATGCCTAAGCGAAGAGGTGGGAGGGATAGAGATTTTATATCTCATAGCGAGTGGCTTAATACTGTTCAAGCAGAGCCTGATGTTATCTCAATGTCCTTTATACCAATCACTTCACTATTGAATGGAGTTCCTGGAAGTGGATTTTTGAACCATGCAATTAATCTGTACCTCCGACGTAAGTATAATTTCACCGCCTTTCGAGCTCCAGTATATCAATGCTGTACCTAATTTAAGTGGACATGAAAACCCTTGTCAGTTATGCATTATGCTAGAAGAAATCTGGATATTAGAGCACAAGGTCATCATTACTGTTTTTTGCCCTAGCTTTAGCTACAATATCTCTGGTTTAACATTTAAAAGAACTGTTTTAATATGCTTTTGATGTAAAGTTTTCAATTGCTATCGATGGTCGAATAGAAAATATATCTGATTATATTGTTCCCAGAAAGAACAAAATTTATTTTTTAAAGGAGTCTGAGAATTTTGAATGCATGCCTGGAGTATGGCAGTAAGACGATGGTTGCTCTTCTACTAAGATGGCATACAAAATAGAAAAATAACCAGCGCAAATTTTTATGGGGGAAGAAATCCTAAATGTGCTATAACACTTAAGATTACAACCTTATGATATAAGCTCCCATTATGTAATTAATATATAAACTTATAAAGAAGCACATAAGCTAGCAAAAGCAGTATTAGGCTGCATGTCCAATTGCAATGGTTTGCACGTCCAATTGCAATGTATCAATAACCAGGTGATATATTGAAATTTGGTGCAGATAAACCCCCAATTGAGGAATTGCATCAGTTTTTGGAGTTCCAACTTCCAAGGCTGTGGGCACCTGTTTATAGTGATCTCGCTCTGGGTCCTCGGAGGAAAAGGCAAAGCAGTACATCTTTACCAGTAAATTTGATCGGTCCAAAGCTTTATGTTTGTACCAACATGGTATGGATAGCTTCTGCTATTGTCATAATTGAAGCAATTTCCTTTTTCTGTTTCATTATCTTTGCCCTCCTTTTTAAAACAATGCAATCTTACCATTTGTTAAGATATTTTCCACTAAGATGAGGGTTTGGATTTTTATTCACCCCTTCTGCCCTTAATCTTTTAAGTGGCATCTCAAACTTGCTGCAGGTTGATGTGGGTAAAAGACCAGTTACAGGACTCCGGTTGTTCCTTGAAGGAAGGAAGAGCAACAAATTAGCTATACACCTCCAGCATCTCTGCTCTCTTCCCCAGATTATTCAGCTTGAAGACGATCCTTACAATCACCAAACTCAGGAATATGACCGCAAATCCTACGAACCAATTGGACCGTGGAAGCGATTCACTCATGTCTGTACAGCACCAGTGGAGTCAGATGATTTGTCCATTGTCACCGGGGCACAATTAGATGTGGTCAACCATGGCTTGAAGAAAATACTGTTCCTTCGTCAAGAACTCGGAGTGGGAGAATTCTCCCAACCTGGCTCAGAAATCAGGCCTTATTTCAACACTCATTAGCACACATTTCTCCTCAGAGGCTCAAAAGCCCCAACCGCGGCCGGCCGATGTGAACATCAACTCGGCAGTGTTCCCTGGTGGCCCACCTGTTCCAGTGCAGACCCCAAAGCTGCTCAAGTTTGTTGATCCAACAGAGATGATGCGTTGACCGCAGGACTCACCAGGCTATTGGGTGGTTTCAGGCGCAAAGCTGAACCTTGAGAAGGGTAAGATATCATTGCGGGTGAAATACTCGCTGTTGACAGCTATGATACCTGATGACGAGTTTCCACTTGATGATGATGAATGCTAGCACCTGGAACAAAAACAAACCTGTGTAGCTAACATTGATGATACAGGTGAAGGATCTAAGATTTCCGTTGCATTTGTGCATTCATTTGAAGTTTGAGCGGTATACACTTGTGGTTTTTAAACATCATAGCATAAATGGGTTCTCTCCTGAGTGGAGTGAGAAAATTTTGTTGTACCATTTCTTTGTAGCGTGGCATATAGTTGTCAGTGTTAGATGATAGATCAAATTAATGTATATATGAGATGAGTTAAGAATTATATTGGTTATTCTTTATGCCCATATGTGTGACGCCCTCCCCGCTTTCTCCACAGAGATGCTATAAGAGGTGGAAAATGTTGCATTAACCAGGAACTGCATCGAAGCAGAGTTGAGCCAGTATTGAACGAGAACCCTTGTAGAATCAGTCAAACAAATGAACAATGTGCAACAATGGACAAGGATTTTTTTTATCACCCTCCCTTCGGACAAAGGAGTCGTATGATACATTTGTCAAATGCACCCTAGTTGTTTCTAATCAGGCATTGGTTTTTAATCAGATTTGCGGTGTAGTCTGCAACCCAAAAGGATCCAGGCTCATTGCAGCAATAGCCATGTGTGTGACCTTCTGTTTCAACCGACAAGGTGACCCCGGGCGCGCGCTTTGATATCTGTTGACCCTCCAAAATAACACAAGATAGTTAGCGTCAAGCATCCCAATTCCCCAACTCCAGTTACCAGAATAACAAATCATCAGTTCACCTCTTCCAAGTGAGATAGTAGACCCCAGTGATCGTCTGCACCAAATAAAAAGGCAATGTTGTCCTCGTTTGCTCTGACAAACGTCCAGTCTGGTTCTTCAGTAAGCTGGAGTGGAACGATAAAGAAATAGTCAATAGCCACTACACCAAACAAAATATGGACGAGCTCTAGTAACTTAAATAGGAATGTTGCTAGAACAGATCATTCGTATGTATGTAGCAACATCAAGTAGTCAAAGTTGTGAGTAACCTTTTGGTACTCTGTCATTGCCATGAATAGAACATTGCGCATGGTATGGTACTGCAGAAGTTCATAACAAAGGAGCAAATGTATCAACATTTTCAGATGGGAAGCATATGAAAGTGATGCAACTCAGATTAACGTAGTTACTAATTACTAGAAGTTTAGAACCCACCTTTAAGAGATGGCAGCATGCAGCATCAACAGCTGTTACAGACCATGAAGGTCCAAGGAACCTTCTCACAATGCCCCTTTTTTTTTTGGCGAACGTGCCTTAACACGTGTTTCATTAAGAGGAAAGCATTTTTACAACGATCTAGCCAACACCATGCAGGGGATGGTATGGCCCTACGCTAAAAGGACTATACGTTTAACAAGTCCGCGACCTCTACATTGTCCACCTCCTCAACAGAAACGCGTTGAAGCGGTGGGAAAACTACCAAATGGTGCCAACCTGCCAGTACCCAGCACCTTCCCTCCATCCAGATCCCGTCGACTAGCTCCGACGCCGTGCGTGAACGTTGATTGAAAATCCTGTCATTGCGTTCTTTCCATAGCATCCATGAGGTGAGGATGACTAGAGAGTCGAAGGCCGACCTTTCTGTCTTGCTTACTCTCTTCCGATTGTCGAGCCACCAATCTGGGAAGCACCGCGTATCGACCGTGGGTGAGAGGTCTTGCCACCCTATCACCGAAAGCACGGTGAACCATATTTCCCGTGCGAAAACACAGGTGACCAGAAGGTGGGAAATTGTTTCGACTCCCTGGCAGCACACAGTGCAGTCGTCAGTGTCCTGCAAACCATGGCGTTTCCTTCTGTCATTGGTCCAACAGCGGTCATGCAGGACCAGCCATACAAAAAACTTGCACTTCCCGGGTGCTTTAGTTTTCCAAGCTTCTTTGGCGCCCAGGGTAGCCTGCTGCCCAAGAAATAGCGCCTGGTATGCTGAGGAGGTAGAAAATTGGCCATCAGGTGACCACTTCTAGATCCAAGCGTCATCAGTTGATGGGTTGAGCTGTATATCCCTTATCTGTGCAGCAATTCTCAAGTACTCAGTTATGACCTGAACCGTAAGCGCGCCAGAAATGTCCTCCACCCAGCGATCAGCAGTGAGCGCTTCCTGCACGGTGTGACGATTGCGTACCCTGGTGCTCACGGCGCGAACCAGACAAGGGGCAAGCTCCTCCATGGATCGTCCCTCCCACCATTTGTCTTTCCAAAAGAGACAGGTGTCTCCTCTCCCAACAGCCACCGTCACCGACGCCTGAAAGAATGCGAGGACCTCAGGTTCAACGGCGTCCGGCAGGAGTGACCACGGCCGATTGGCCGCGTCAACACGACCGAACCACAGCCATCGCAGACGCAACGCGAGGCTGTGTAAATGAAGATCGACCACGCTTAAACCCCCAAGCGCCAACGGCCTGCAAACCCTGGGCCAGGCGAGGAGGCACTGTCCACCTGAGACCACCTCGGTTCCTTTCCACAAGAATGCGCGCCGTCTTCGGTCGATGCGTGCGATCACCCAGGGCGATAGGGCAACCGCGATCGCCGTATGTACAGGAATGGCCGAGAGCTTGACCTTTACTAGGATCGCACGACCCGCCTTGTTTAGCAGCCCGGCCTTCCATGTTGGGAGTCCTTTCACAACCCTGTCGATGAGCGGTTGTAAGTCTCCTTTGCGTAGCTTGAAGACGGAGAGGGGAATGCCCAAATAGGTACACGGGAATGACTGTAGCCTGCCGTGGAAGTATCGTACCAATGTTACTGTGGCTTCAAGATCGCATTGGATTGGAGTGATGAGGCACTTGTCGGGGTTCACATGGAGCCCAGATGCTGCCCCAAAAATGTCGAAGATGGTCTTGATCAGAAGCAGGTCTTGTTGCCGTGCCAAGGTGAAGAGTACCACGTCATCAGCGTACATGAAGATTCTTTCTTTGATACATGAGGGTCCAAGCGTTGCAAGCAACTGATCCACCTCGGCTTTGTGAAACAAGGCGCTGAGAGTGTCCATTACAAGCACGAACAGCATGGGCGATAGTGGATCGCCTTGACGTAGTCCCCGTGCATGGCAAATTCGGTCCCCGGGTCGACCGTTCACCACGATCTTAGTGCTAGTGGATGATAGAATCGTGCAAATCCAATTAATCCACCGACGAGAAAAACCTTGTAATTGAAGGCTGGAGAGACCCGATGAAAGATGCAAATAAACTAACCCCTTTACTAAGGAGTGATGACCTGATCCAAGTTGAGAAGGCCCGTTTCAGCGAAATGATTAGTCAATTTGGGAACAGACTTGAAGTCCAAGTAAAAAATGAGGTACCAATTAACCCCTAGAGGCCTAGACATATAAAATATCATTACTAAATGATTATAATCAGCTTCTCTATCATAAACAGACTCCCTCTGTAGTGCTTATTAAAAGTGAAAACAATCTAGATTGCATAATCCTCTACGGCTCTACTTCATTTCAGATCACTACTATGCAATCATGCCACCTTAACTAGACCATCGCAACTTTGGTAATAGAAGGAACATGCTATCCTACAAAAACTTGATCAGAGCATTTCAGTACCTTGCAATATATCCAATTGCTGATTGCGTTCTAGAATTCGTGTTCATCTTCAAAAATGGATAGAGTCCTACAAACATTTTTATCTGTCCAGGAGAAGTGAAGATAAAGTTAGTGAACAGTAAAGACGGACTGTGGGAGAGGAGTGCCAGTCTGCCAGACATGGGCAAGAATTGACACCTTGTTCTGAAGTCTTTTAAAGACTTCTAGACCTATGTATGCACCAATTGAATGGCCAACCTGCATTTAAACAGACAAATGCAATTCTCTTTTGGGACCAATAAAGAGATGGAATTAAAAATTAAGATGCAGAGGTTCACAGAAAGTGAACCAGAAAGGGCATTCAAGTTAAGAACTGTCACACCCGGATTCTAAGGTAAATCCAGATGCATAAATTACATGTGCGCCAGGATCAAAGTTCACACATGTAATGACTCAGTGAATACAAAAACAGTGCCAAACGTAAAAGGGAGTATTATAATTATTACATGACCGAAAGTATCATAATCTAATCAAATAAACGAGTACTAGCAGCGGAAAAGGACGTCCCTAGAACTCATCAAAATCTCCGGGGGAATCCTCAAATCTCTCCAAGTCTGAGCAGCAGTCCGGGTAGTGTAGTTGCAATAATGAAACAAGCGTGAGCACATGACGTACTCAACAAGAGGAAAATAATATAATAAACATGCAAGGCTGTATAAGTGGTAGGCTGATGGGTTTAAGCAGTTTAGCACTTTTAGTTGGTCAAATTTTATTAGCACCTGATTACTAGCAAATATAAGTGTATACCATCCCACAATTAATATAAAGCATCATCATCATAAAGTAAATACAACAGGTTAATTTCAACTTCCGATAAGATTATCATGTGAGGGTCCAGGCCACTCATGACCGTGAGCACGGCTAATCGATCAGTTTTACACTCTGCAGAGGTTGTACAACTTTACTCATAAGTCGCGTAAAAGTCCCGAAGAACTTTGGACCCAACCATGCGATGCCGACCAAGCACCATACCACACTACCGAGGTGTGATTACATAGGGACACTACGAGGTCTTTACAAAGTTTCCCTAGTATGGGTTGCTCACTAGGTTACATGAAAGCGCAATGCATAACCCTCTCTCAAACTGCGAAGCTACCATAGAGCAGATCAGGTTGAGGGCCGAGCTATACATCAACTACTGTCATCCCCCAGCCCCTTTCAGGTAAAACATACCACACACTAAGGTCCCTAATTATTCAGCCAAGACCAGAGCCATGTGGTTCTTATGGTTGTACTGTTTTCCTGGGTGGTCGCTCCATGTTCCAATTAAACATATGGCCTTGTAATTAAAAACAACATAAGGGAACATAGAGTTAAATAAAGGTAACCATGTTGTTCTTTACCAACCCAGTTGAGCCAATTAAGCATCATCTACCATCAAGATTATTTATGAACCCGGTTTGCAAGGTAAAGGTCAAAGTAAACTAGGCGTCATCCTTAATAGGAACCCATCATATTAATGCAAAGCAATAAATAAATACAATGAATAAATGCATGTTTTATAGGTAAAGACGGGTATGCATCAAGGAAACTTGCCTTCCTCAACACCCAAGTGCTGCTCAGAGTCTTCAAAAGCTTGTTCTTCAAATCCCTCGAACGGCATGTTCTCTACGCATCACACAACGGTACATACAAGCACACAAAGAATAAAAAAATAAGAAAACATTCACCAAACAGTTTCAACAGAACAAACCAGAGGCATAAAACTGATCTTCACTTCAAGACGATCGTGTGGATATAAAGAACGCTAAAAACGGATATAAAACGGTGAAGATACGTACTAAACAAGATCTAAGGGCTTATCTGCGAGAAAACTAGACTTCCAGGGATCTAAAAGCGAGAAACTGGACTAAAACCTAATTACTTTTGAACTGCGAGGGACCTCGGGTGCAAAACAAAGAAAAACAGGGGCTCTTAAGGAAAAGCGGCGCGGCTGCCGGCGGCTGACTGGTACGCTCCGGTTTGACTCCGGGGTCCGGATCGATCTGGACCGCAGATCGCTGGATGGACGGCTGGCGGCGACGGGGAACAGCGCGCGGCGGCACAGGCGACGGCGAGCGGCAGCGCGCGGCGGCGGGAACAGAGCGGGTCGCCGGCGTTGCTCAATCCTGAGCTTCCGGGTACGGTTTGAGACGGGGTTTGCTCCTAGAGAAAGCGGGGAACACGGCGAACTCATCTAGGGGGTTCTGGAGCGCGGATGGGGGACGACGGCGACGTGCGACGCAAAGAGGCGGACGGCGGACTCCGGCGAGCGGCTGTGTGCGACGCAGAGCACGAGAGCGAACAAGAACTACACCGGGGTTTCCTTACCACCTCACCTTCCTTCGGAGCTGCTTCACGTCGACGGAAAGGCGGCGGAGGCACGGATCGACGGCGGCGGCTTGCGCTAGGGTTAGGAGCTCGCGGCGGCGCAGGAACTTGCGATGCTAGGCGAAAAGAGATAGCGGAGGTGGCGGCGCAGGCTATATAGGCCACCTAGGCGCGTGGACCCGAGGCCAGGAGGCGACGTGGGTGCGGGTCGCGGCACAAGTCCGAGTCTGGCTCAGGTGCGGCACGAGGTAGGAGATGACGGGCGGGGCCCGGCGGTCAGCGGCTGGGTGGGAGGCGGAGGCAGGTTTGCTGGGCCGGAAAGTGGGCCGGCAAGCTGGGCCACCGGCCTGCTGCGGCCGCGCAGGCATTGCCGCCAGCCTGCTTCTGCAGGGCTAACTGCTGTGCTGGGCTGGACTGCTACGTCAAGGAAGAAGAGACAAAGGTTGAAGACAGCAACAGAAAAGAACAGAGAAAGACTTGCTACTTCTAAACAAAATCAAACAATGAATTCAAACCAAAAATTTGAATCCGACAACATAAGAAGTGCTCCAGCATGAATGCAACATGAAAATCCTATGATTCATTAATTTAATTTCAGAAAACAATTAAATGCCTATAAAAATTAAATACCACCTTACGATCCTTAAACTCAAGCGAAAATTTCTATTGCTCAGTTGTTAATCAGAGTAGCTGTATATTATGAATCGAGAGCTAAACATGTTCTTCAGATCAAGTGTATGATGCTAAAAGGGATGGAACTATTTAAAGAAATCCAGTATCATTATTATATAATACCTGAATAATCATGGCATTTGGCCTGACCTGAAGGCAGCCTGCACAAACCAACATTTTATATAGTGCAGGTCTGATGTAAAAAAAAAAAAGAAGCTGAGAAAACAGCAATAGAGTTTGAATTGTACCTCTTCTTCAACTGAAGATAGAACTGGGCAAGATCGGTCAGTTGCTTGTGGCCAATGTTCTTCACTTGCCGCCTTCGATGATAGCTAGCAAGATTAGGTCGCAAAGCCAGCAAGTCAGACATTTGGTACGGGAAAGTGCAAGTGACAATTATGCTGGAAGAAGCTTGCTCTTGCCCCAGGGTGGTGCGCAGTGCACATACATACCTGGACCTAATGGGCATTACATTGTACAGGCCGTTCTGGCAGCACGGGTAATGCGTCCTTTCCTTGAGATCGGGTGCCTTGTAGACCAGCTCCTCAACCATCTCCGCTGCCTTGTTCCTGACAAGTTGCCAGTCCATGGAGGTCCTGCAGCAGGAGCAACACCACCTGAGGGTAAGCATGCAGCGCATCTGGAGCAATTGATTTGATTGATCATATTACATGGATTAAGCAAGCATAACCAGAGCTGGTACCTGATTCGATGGTTGCGCAGGAAGAGGGCATCAACAACGAGGGCGGTGAAGCAGGGGTACTTGTTGAGCGCAGGATGCTTGTACATGCTTCTGAACCAGTTGCAGAAAAGGCCTCCCTCCTTGATGTGGCCATCAGCGAATCTGGTGATGGACCAGAGGTGTTCGAGAAACTGGGCGAGGAGTTCAGACTCGTTGCTCGATTCCTTGATGCTTGCGTAAAGGCGGATGGAGTCATACGCCTCCTGCAGTTGGCCGGCCTTGACCTTCTCCACCAGGTCCTCCACGTGTATGCACGTACAATTGAGGTAGAAAACTACCAATGCCACTTGATACGGTGTACAGAATTAAGGTTAAAACGAAATATTCCCAGAAAAAAAATGTATGAAGGTGCTGCTCCCGTGAAAGATGGCGAGATGTCCGGCATTTTCTTCTTTTTTTTATTTTAAATATCTATAAATATTTTTTCTATTTCAAAAATCAAGGGTGGTGATTTGTTCAAACTCTTACCTGCAGCTTAAATCACCTGGTGTGCACAGAAATTTTTTGACAGAAGTATTAACAGAACACAACGTTGTTACCTTTTGGGAGAACAGAGAGAATAAATCGAGAGAGAGAGAGAGAGAAAGCCAGCAGTTCTGGTGGTATATGAGCTAGCCAATATGGGCCGATCTACATTGGCCTCTTGGGCCATACATAACACCCCCCTTCAAACTCAAGGCGGAGGTGGAGGATTAGAAGCATTGAGTTTGAGCAAATGAAGTCGATGTTGCTCTCGAGTTTGTGCTTTGGTGAAGAAATCTGCTACTTGCAACTCTGATGGCACATACTGAAGAGCAATTGTCTGTTGATGACAATGAGACCGAGTAAAAGAGGCATCAACACCAATATGTTTTGTGAGTTCATGCTTGACAGGATCATTAGCAATCTGTATGGCTCCAGTATTATCACAAAGGAGAGGTGTGGGGGTATCACAGGAAATACCAAAATCAGCTAGCAACCATCGAAGCCATACAATCTCTGAAGTGGTAGTGGCAAGTGCTCGAAGTTCTGCCACTGTACTTGATCGAGATACAGCTGATTGTTTCTTGGACTTCCAAACAAGAGGAGAAGAACCAAGAAGGATACAATAACCAGTGACTGAACGTCGGTCTGTGGGATCACTCGCCCAAGTGGAGTCTGAGTAACCATGAAGACGAAGTGGACTATCATGAGCATAGAGCAAACACTGAGATGACGTCCCCCTTAAGTACCGTAGAACACGAAGCAAGTGTCCAAAGTGAACCGATGTAGGAGCACACACAAACTGACTCAAGATATGCATAGCATGAGCAATGTCAGGTCGAGTAACAGTGAGATAGACAAGACTCCCGACAATATGCCTATACCGAGAAGGATCCTCCAAGGGAACACCATCAGTAGGACGAAGCTGCAAATGAAGATCCATAGGGGTTGCAGCTGTTCGAGTATCAGTGATGCCAGAGCGAGCAAGAAGATCTTGTATATAGTTGGACTGAGAAAGATAATAGCCCTTAGCAGAATGCAGAACCTCAATCCCTAAGAAATAACTGAGAGGACCCAAATCAGACATTTGAAATTGCTCCCCAAGTTGCTTCTTCACATGAGAAATGTGTTCTATATCATCTCCCGTGATCAACATATCATCAACATATAGAAGAAGCAAAGTACGACCACGCGGAGAACAATGAATAAATAGGGCTGGATCATGCTCACTTGGTGAAAAACCTGTAGCCCGTATCACAGAAACAAAGCGCTCAAACCAAGCGCGAGGAGCCTGTTTGAGACCATATAATGCACGACGAAGACGACAAACATATCATGAAGGTGCACAAACACCTGGTGGGGGTTGCATATACACTTCCTCATGTAAATCACCATGGAGAAAAGCATTCTTAACATCCATCTGAGAGATAGTCCAGGAACGAGAAGCAGCCACTGCAATTAGAGTGCGAACAGTGGTCATGTGAGCAACGGGAGCAAATGTCTTATCATAATCAAGACCTTGAGTTTGCTGAAATCCTCTGGCGACCAAACGAGCTTTATACCTCTCAATAGAACCATCTGATTTGGTTTTAATTTTGAATACCCATTTGCATGTGATAGGCACAGCATGTGACGGCAGTGGAACAAGATCCCAAGTGCGTGTACGATCAAGAGCAGCAAGCTCCTCAGACATAGCAAGCTGCCACTCTGGAATACTAGCAGCTTCCTGATAAGTGGCTGGCTCATAAAGAACAGCATTCACACGAGGAAAACCATATTTGTCTTCAGGATGAATAGTACTACGATCTTGAAGATTATAACGTGGACCAGCCTGTAACTCATCAGAAACAATATGTGGCTCATCAACATTATTATTAGAAGCATCAACAACGGGCACATCGGGACTGGCCGAGATGGGAGAACTAGAAGGAAGCTCAGTGGAGATTTTGGGACGACGCTCGAAGAAACGTGTGATAGGTGGCTTTGAAAAAGGATGAGGTGGAGGTGGAGGTGGAGGTGGAGGTGGAGGGGGTGGTGTAGGTGTCTCATGGAGAGGAGGTGTGATGGAAATAGGAGGAAGACACATAAAAGATGTGGACTCTGTGGGAGAATATGAAGACTGTGTAGAGGGGTTATAAAAGAAAGGACGATTCTCAACAAAGGTCACATCACGAGAGATACGTATGCGACGAGAAGAAGGATCATAGCAGTGATAACCTTTATGCTCAGGACTATACCCAAGAAAAACACACTCAACCGACTGAGCAGTCAATTTAGTGCGCTCACGAGGTGCAAGCAGAACATAGCAGACACATCCAAAAACTCGAAGATGATCATAGTTGGGAGGCTTACCAAAGAGGACTTCACCAGGACACTTGCCAGACAATTTTGATGATGGTTGCCTATTGATGAGATATACAGATGTGGAGACAGCTTCCCCCCAAAAATGAGAAGGAACAAAGGAAGCAATCAAAAGAGTGCGAGCAGTCTCTATGATATGACGGTGTTTACGCTCAGCAACACCATTCTGAGCATGAGCACCAGGGCATGAGATCTGGGTAAGAGTACCTTCAGAGATCAAAAATTTGCGAAAAGTGTCAGACAAATACTCTCCACCAGAATCAAAACGAAAAATGCGAATAGAGGTAGAAAATTGAGTATGGACCATGCGAGTGAAAGACTGGTAAATGGAGCACAACTGGGATCGATGTTTCATGAAGTATATCCAAGTGTATCGAGAATGATCATCAACAAAGATAACATAATATTTATGACCACCCTTAGTAGCAAAGGGTGCAGGTCCCCATACATCAGAATGAACAAGATCAAAAGGCCTAGCAGAATGTGACACACTAGAGGAATATGGAAGTTGGATCTGTTTTCCAAGTTTACATCCTTTACAATGAAAGCTAGAGTCAACTAATGTATGGCCTAAACAACCGCTATTGATCAATGTAGACAAGCGAGAGCCACATAGATGACCAAGTCGATGATGCCACTTCGCAAAAGATGATGTGGATGACAACGCAGCGGATGACACACAAGCGGTGGAGGCAGCAGAAGAAGGAAGACGCAAGGTGTCCAAAATATAAAGGCTGGGAGAATCTCTACGGCGATGGCCAGTCCCAATCACAGTCCCGGTTTGACGATCCTGAATAAAACATGATGTGTCATCAAATCCAACAAAACAATTATGGTCGGTGACTTGACCAACTGAAAGGAGGTTCATAGATAACTGAGGTCCAAAGGAGACATTTGGTACAGAAAAATTTGAACTAGAAAGAGAACCCTGATGAGTGATATGACAAGATGTACCATCAGCTGTCTGAATAGAGGCATCATCGTTGACCGGCTTGCAAGCAACCAACTGAGACCGATCAGATGTCACATGAAAGGAGGCCCCTGAATCAAGAACCCATGACGACTGAGGAGCACCAATAGGAGAGGCAGCAGCAACAGATACAGAGCCTCTAGTAGTGGAAGTAGTACCCCGACCACGAGCAGGACGAGAAGGATGACGTGCACGGTACTCAGCCAATTTTTCTGGATAGTGAGAAAAACAATTCTCTGAAACATGGGTCTTCTTGCCACAATGCTTACAAGGCTCAAAGGAGGTAACCTTTGGCACATAGGACTGCTGAGAAGCTGCCAACACACTGTTAGGCAGTGACACTGAAGAAGACATTGACTGGAGGCGGGTTTCTTCAGCAAGTAAAGCAGACAATGCTTGTGCCGTGGTCAAATCAGAGTCACCGTGAAGCAGCTGCCTACGAAGAGAGTCAAATTCTTCACGTACTCCCATGACAAAGTGATATGTAAGAAATCTGTCGAGAAACTTGTGGGCTGGACAATCAGCAACGCATTCAGCCACCATAGAAGTCAAAGACCCAGCCAGACGATCAAAAGCAGCATAATAATCATGAATGGACATGTCATTCTGTTCAATTACATGAACTTGCTGCATGAGATTGTGCAAAAGAGCACCACTGTCTTGAACATAGCGCTGCTTAAGAGAAGACCATATAGCCTTGGCTGTTTTGAATTTGGACAGACTCATAATCATGGACTGCTTAATACTATTGACCATAGCAGCCATCACTTTGCCATCATTAATCTGCCATGTGCTGATATCAGCAGCATTACTACCATCAGACTTACGCTCAGGTGGATCATCAGCTAAGTGAAAATAGAGACCATGCCCCCTCAGTGCAGTCTCTACATAAAAGGCCCATTCAGGGTAATTCTGACCATCAAGAGTGATGTTGATTACTATTGCATTGTTATGTGCCATGGTGAAGACTGCTAGCACTTGTGCCAACAACAACAGAAGAGCCGAACAAAGGAGCACAGCAGAGCACCAGTGAAGCAGAAACAGAGCAGACGCAGCAACACACAGCCACAGTACCAGCCGAACAGAGCAGAGGCGGAGCAGTACCAGCGGAGCAGCAGAGGCGGAGCAGAGCAGCAGAGGCGGAGCAGCAGCACAGCCTCCACGACGGGCGGACGGGCAGCAGCTCGGAGCAGCAGCACACCCCCCTCAGCCTCGACGACAGGCGGACGTGCGGACGGACAGCAGCTCCGTGAAGGGCCGGCGGACGGGACGGGCGGACTGACAGGAGCAGCTGCGTCCGCGACGGGCGAACGGACGGGAGCCGGCGGCTCCGCGACGGACGGGCGGACGGCCGCGACGGACGGGCAGCGACGGGCTGCCGGCGGACGGGAGGACCGCGACGGGCGGCCGGAGCGGACGAGCAGCGAGCGGACGGCGCACGCGCGGTGCCCGACGCGCGGCACGCGATGCACGGACTAGCAGCAGGCGGACGGCGGCCGAAAAAAATGGGGATCTCGGGTTGGATGTGGTGGTGACGCTCCTCACCCTAACCCTAACCTGCTCG
>CM014270.1:73317218-73337964 GCA_004135705.1 Alloteropsis semialata | reverse complement strand
GGCCGGCTTCGGGGTTGTAGCGGACTTCGGACGTGGCCCTGCCCATGTGGGACACGGCAATAGCCTGGAAGTCAGTCAGCTCCTCGCCTCCATGTGCCGCCGACTACAAAACACAAAAAAAACAATATGATTAGAAATATTGCAGAATTGAGCATTTCAATTATAAAATGAGATGTCATACCCATCTTTGTTTGTACTCGGGGAGGGTAAGGCTGCCCTGGTGGTGTGCTGGACCTATCATCTGCAAACGGCGCTCCCGGGCAGCCAGGTGTTTCTCCATCCACTCGGGGGAGCACCAGTAGGCCACCCACTTCTCCCAAGCCTCGGGATGCGAGGCACACCACCAGGGAATCACCTACGCAGGATGAAGTAGAAGAAGATTAGATTATACGTGCTTAATCACAGAAGGAATCGTAATTAAAGTTTTTTATTTACCGAGATGTATTGATCGTGGGTCAGGTAAATGGTTCTGGCTGCCTCTTTGGAATACTTTGTGCCTTTGTCCTTCCAGCAGTCAATGACGGCCTGGCTCCGCGCCTCGTAGTACATGTCCTTGACCAGTTTGTGAGCCGCCGTCTTTGCCTGCTCACCCGCCTCCACCTCGTGGCCCGGGGCGCATATGGAAAAATCCAGCATATATATGCGATATAGTGGTGACAAATGTAGAAAGCATGCATATATATATGTGTTGAAATATGTATTGCGGGAAACACTTACCCACAGCTCGGCAAGCACCCGCTGGGCCTTGTTGGGGAAGCTCCTGCCCTCCCGGTCCTCTTGGTCGTCCGTGGTGTCGTAGTAGTGGGCGAACGACTCCGCCGGCTCCTCGACTCCTTGGTGCGTAACTATGCCAGGGAAGTTTGCCCTGCACAGAAGACCCAGGATGCCGTTGACCTTCCGGTTGTGAGCAGCACCCCGCTCTACCACGTCCCAACCCCTGCAAAGTGATTAAGATAGATTGTTAGTTTCTATAGTGATATTCAACATATTAAATAAAAATGGAATGATAACATATAAAGTTTATTACCTCGCACCGGCTGGTCGGATCATCGGACGGTGTGCTGGGGGTATCGGCCGCCTCGGGAGTTGGGAGGGACCGCGCGCCCATAATCGGGCATTAGAAGCGGAACCCCCCCGGACCCCTCCCCCCCATCCCCCCCTCCTCCTCCGACGACTCCACCTCGCCCTCCACCACCGTGGGAGGAATCTCCTCCTCAGACAAAGACGAGGACGAAGGTACAGGGGTCGGTACCCTGCCCTTCTTCCCTCGACCCCTTGCGTCCACCCTTCCCTCGCCCCCTGGCTCCACCGCTCCCAGACCCTGAAGGTGCCTCCTCCTCACGTGACCCCCTCTGGTAAAGGGACTTCACGTTCCTAAGTCCGCCCACCATCTGCATTGAAAAAGACAAAATAAACATAATTAGAAAGATATGCAAAATATAATGAGAAATAGAAGCAAACTGAGCAAAATATATAAAGTAATTAACATGCATGGTATTACAAATAAAAAATAGCTAGGATCATACATGCATTAGAAATAATCATCGTGATCGAGATTTTCTTCTTGGTTCTCATCATCACTATCACGCATTTCGAGATCCTCATGCCCGTGCTCCTCAGGTTCTTCCATCTCATCATCACTCCCAATGCCTAAAAGCTTGTTTTCAAGTAACTGCACGTCCTTCAAGTTAAGAACCACATCTCCATCGTCCACTTGTTCATTCATTTGCTCTACTTCCATTTCGTCCGCTTCGGTTAAGTCTATCACAAAACTCCCTTGTAGCCCATCTTCTTGGAAGAACTCTCCGGCATACGTGTTTGGATCGAAGTTGTAATCTTCATTGTTTGGGACTGGTAGTTTTCCGTGTGGTGATACCTTGTACACAACATCCCAACCCTGAAGACGCTTGTCGGTTGTGCACGGATACGAGAGGTAATAAACCTGTGTGGCCTGTTGAGCCACAATATATACATCTTCTCCGGCATAGACGGATGATGGTTGAATTTCAACTAGCCCAATGTTAGGGGTCCGTCTCACAGCTGAGGGATCAAACCAATGGCATTTGAATATGACAGGATTAAGAGGTTTGCATCCACCAAAATTGAGTTCGTATATTTCTTCAATTATTCCATAATACTCAACCCCATCAAGGCCTGGCGTACAAACTCCAGTATTTGTGGTCCTTCGATTGGGCATCTTCTGCTCATGGCTCTTTGTGCGAAAACGATAACCATTCACATCATAACAGCCAAACGACTTGACCCTATAGGCACAACCATCGGAAACTTGTCTCAACTCGACACTCATAGACGCATGTTTGGGCCTGCATGTTCGAGCCTGATTGTCAGTTATGTTATTGGATGAGCAAGTTGTAATGTGAAACTAATAGGAGGGAAATTAGAATGAACCTTTCGTTTGAACCAAGAAATAAAATTGGCCTCTCTAAGAAGGGTATCTACTTCCTCCGGTCTAGGTTGCCTCGATTGACGCCAGGATTGTTGAACAAATTCCCTGTACCACCGAGAAAAACAAGGGTTGGATGAAGAATATTGGTTATGTAATGGAATAAGTTTGTTGAGAACTTACGGGATGTACGGCTCGACTTCGGAAAGGTTGGTCAACACATATAGCATGATTGTGCGCCACTCTTCGTATTTCAAGGTCTTGGGTGTGCCTTCACTTGCACTTCCGAGTTGCCCTCGAAATATGCTGAGGGTTGTGTCAACTTCACCAGAATTGTAACGAGTTGGTGGATTGTGCACGTTAGGAAGATTGTCAGCGTAGTATTTTGAAGTGAAGTTTGAGACCTCCTCCAGAATGTATGCCTCTGCAATGGACGCTTCAATCTTACATTTATTTTTACATTTTGTTCGAAGAACCTTATGACATCTTTCAACTGGATAGCACCAACGGTTCTGCACAGGCCGCCCCATTCTTGCCTCATACGGGAGGTGCAAAATCATATGCTCCATCGGATTGAAGAAGCCGGGTGGAAAGATCTTCTCCAACTTACAGAGCAACACCGGGGCCAGCCTTTCCATATCTTCCATCACGGTAGGAGATATCTCCTTAGCACAAAGGACGTGGAAGAAATTGCTCAACTCTGCCAGCACTAGCCAGATATGATCATGTACATACTCGCGAATCATCACCGGAAGGAGCCGCTCAAGCCATATGTGGTAGTCATGACTCTTGAGCCCGTTGATTCGCAAAGTAGCTAAGTTCACCCCTCTTCAGATTCGCTGCATACCCATCAGGGAACTTTAACGTTTAGAACCATTTGAGAACTTCCCTCCTTTGATCCCTCATCAGGACGTAATCTGCCCTAGGCTTCTTCCACCGTCCGCCGTCTGTGGGAGGCGGTATGTTCATCTTCGGTCTATCGCATAACAGGCTTTGATCCACTCTAGCCTTCACATTGTCCTTTGTCTTGTCAGCATGGTCCATGACAGTACCAAAAAGAGCCTCGCCAAGATTCTTTTCCGTGTGCATCATATCAATGTTATGCGGTAGAAGAATGTCCTACATATAGGGGAGCCTCCACAATGGCGAAATATGAATCCAGGCATGTAGCTCACCATATCCCGCAAAAGCGTCTTTCTTTTTGTTGAGCTTGAGAGCTTCTAACTCAGCACGAATCTCGAGACCTGTCATTAGATGTGGTGGAGGGTCTTCAACAACGACACCCTTCGTAAAATTCTTCGTGTCTCGTCTGAATGGATGATCAAGAGGGAGAAATTGACGATGTTTGTCGAACGAAGAATATTTGCCACCCTTCATCAACCAAAAGAACCTCAACATTGCCTTGCATACCGGGCATGGGAATTTCCCATGAACACAGGGTCCGCAGAATAACCCATACGCCGGTGTGTCATGCAGGGAGTACATGTACCAAACATGCATTGTGAAGTTTCTCTTCGTAGCTCGGTCGTATGTCAATACACTTCCTTCCAAGCATGTTCCAATTCATCAACCAGAGGCTCCATGTACACACCCATTTTTTTCCCTGGGTATCCAGGAATGATTAACGACAAGAAGATGTTCTGTCGTTGAAAGAGGACGCCGGGGGGGAGATTGAGAGGGATAACAAACATGGGCCAACAAGTGTATGCGGCAGCAGACATCCCATACGGATTGAACCCATCGGTTGCCAGGGCAATACGTACATTGTGAGCCTCCAGAGCTTTCTGACTATGAATCTCATCAAATCTTCTCCATGATTCACCATCGGATGGATGTACCAGCTTATCAGGATTGTATCGACGACCATTTTTGTGCCATGTCATCTGTTTCGCGGATTCCTCGGTCATGTAAAGCCGTTGGATCCTTGGTATGAAAGGAAGGTACCGTAGGATCTTCTCGGGAATCGTGGTCTGCCTCTTAGTGCCATCAACTGATTCTACCTCCACGAACCTGGACGACTTGCACTGTGGACAGTACTTCGCGTTCTCATATTCTTTTCTAAATAAGACGCATCCATTTGGACAAGCATGTATCTGCTCATACGGCATCTTAAGTGCGCGAAGAAGTTTCTGTGACTCATACATGCTCTTGGGCAGAATGTGACCATCCGGAAGCAAGCTGCCAAATACTGTCAACATGGCATCGAAGGCATCTCGACTGTGGCTAAACTGAGACTTTACGGCCATCAAGCGGGCAATGGCATCCAGTTGCGAGACCGTGGTATGCTGGTGAAGGGGTTTCTATGCCGCAGCCAACATCTCATAATAAGCCTTCGCACTGGCCTCCGGCTCTTCCTCCGTAGAACCTTCATCTATCTGTGCTTCATCGAAGCCATTCAACATGTCTCCGACCCCGGCATCATCATCAAATTCCTACCGCTGCCAGGTGGGCCACCTGAGCCAGCCAGGTGGCC
This sequence comes from Alloteropsis semialata, assembly GCA_004135705.1. Classification (NCBI taxonomy): domain Eukaryota; kingdom Viridiplantae; phylum Streptophyta; class Magnoliopsida; order Poales; family Poaceae; genus Alloteropsis; species Alloteropsis semialata. The sequence continues at coordinate 73,333,087 of CM014270.1, read as the reverse complement.
CACCAGGCCTGCCAAGTGGGCCTCTGGGACTTTGCCGAGTGCCAGGTGGCGGACACTCGGCAAACATATTCTTTGCCGAGTGCTACACCACAGGCACTCGGCAAAGTTGTAATGCAAATTTGAAACTCTATGAAATTTCGATTTCTTGTGCAACGAATTTTGAAAAAAAACATGTCAACTCCACTGTACAATGCATATCTCATCATTTTAGAACAAAAGAACCATTATTTTATGTGTTTATTCAACAAAATTGAAGTATACCATTTGAATTTGAATATACGTAACAAAAAAATTATAAAATCTGAAATGGATCCGAAAAATTACCAAAACTTGACACGATACATTTTAGGTAGTATATTGCCATTAGAAAAAGTTTGGAAGTCAAACTCGAATTGTCATGTTACTCTGTGTCCAAATCATGAACGATCTATTAGAACTCAATGAAACTTCTTCGGAGATGTTCCGGTTTACAAGCATCGTATGTGAAAACTTTTGCAAAAGCTTCTAAATTTTTTACCACAGCCTCCACATAAGATATCATGAGCTCTCGACAAATCTCAGGATTTTTGGAGTTCATTACAATTTTTTATAATTAAAAAACTATCCTACCACACGTACATCGTCGTGTTTCGCAAATATCATTTGCCAAATTGACTTATTTCTCATTGATATTGTCTAAATAAGGAGTTAGTAACATGAATATCATTTTTGCAATCACTCTGTTCCAAGATTTCAAACACCTGTAGTTCAAATTTTGAATTAAACAAAAAATTCAATTTAATGAAACAAAATCATTGAATATAGTAACGAGCCGAAAAAAATCATAAATTGCAACATAGAGTACACTGTATCATACTTGAATCAACAAAAAAGGTTTGGAAGCATATACATGAAATATGGAGCCAAGGTTTGCCGAGTGCCAGCTAATACACTCGGCAAACGGGCTCTTTGCCGAGTGCTAGACCTAGGGCACTCGGCACACTCCCGACCGTTAGCCGCCGTCCAGACCGCGTGACGGCGGCGGCCTGACAAGTGGGGCCGGGTCGATGTTTGCCGAGTGCCCTGGGGCTGGCACTAGGCAAACAAGTGGACCGTTAGCCGCCGTGCGGACCGCGCGACGGCGGCGGCCTGGCAGGTGGGGCCAGGTTGCGCTTTGCCGAGTGCCAGGTGGCGGGCACTCGGCAAAGTCGGCTTTGCCGTGTGCTCTGGGGTCGACGCTCGGCAAAGCGTGGGTTTGCCGAGTGTCCATTTTTCGCCGAGTGTATTATTTCCTACACCCGGCATATCCCATTTTTGCCGAGTGCCCGAAATTTCGCACTCGGCGAAGCTTCAGGCACTCGGCAAATGCCGGGTTTCCCGTAGTGCTATGAGGGTTATGACCCGGTACCGATGGCAAGTTTTCCAGTAGTGTTTGCCAAATTAGTTTGTAAACTTGTATGTGCATTTCAACCACATTATCCCCACCCTGGACCGTGGGGAAGAAGATGGTACCCTGTGGCTTCCAAGTCATTTTCACGAATGGTGGCTAATGGACCCAAAGCTCTAGCCATCTCTTGCCTCCCACAAAACAAAGAATGGAATCGCTCCATCCCAACAACCAACCAGGTAGCTTCAGGGGCAAAGCTAGAGATGAGATGATGGTGGCGCTAGTTCATATGCATTTGAAAAATACACAAAATTACATGATTGATAACAGTGAGTGTTGACGCGGAAAATCGGCAGTCGTATCCTCGGCGATCAACACAATAAGACCGGGGAGATCTGCTTCACTCCAGTGCCAGCCTGCACTTCGTTCAGGTTCGCGGCGTGCCAGTCAATTTGACCTGAAATTGACAAAGTAATAAAACAGTTAAATTACTCTTTGATTATGCCGGCTCTATTCCAGACGTCAGGTGCACGTTGGATTTTAGCCAAGACCCAATCAGACTTGTATCGGCCGATGTCAATCGGACCTCAAAATCGGACTTCATAGACGGCCTCAATTGGACCAATATAATCGGACCTCAATCAGACATCGAATCGGACCTCAGAATCGGACCAATCGGGATCGGACCTTGTAACAGATCAACCTTTTAAATAATAATAAATAAAGCATAAAACATGGTCGATATGTAAATAACGGATCAGCTATGTCTTTGAGCAAGATATTAAATAATCAAAGTGTGAGCCGATACATTGTCCACCTTGCCTAGTTGCCGGTTTGATTTATCTTATCGGACCATCTAGCTAGCCGACCGGACCAGGACTGTTTCGACACGGTTTCACAAACGGATGCAGCACACGTACTCCAGCTATGATCGGACCAGATAGCTAAACAATCAAACTTAATTCACCAACCCAACAACTAAACAAGATGCTCGCACAGGTGTTAATCAGATCAAGCAAATAAATAGTAAAAATAGTAACAAGATCGTTCCAATATTCAAAGCTGTCTTTGAATAGTCAAGAGGAATCTAGCTCCGACGTAGTGAATCTAAATTACTCTTAACGATCAAAGATCAATCTTTGATATATTGTGCAAACCTAGCTCCGACGCAGGGAATCTAAATCAAACACAACAATCAAAGAACAACTGATAAAACTATGAAGATGAATCGGACCTAGAACGATATTGTAAGATAAGTATTGCTCAAATCGTACTAAAACCAATGCTCAAAGCTGTTGAAGAATCAGATTAATTCACATGGCGCAGATCTAAATCAATCTAGCAACTCTAAACAACCGCAAAAGCTGCCTTTAAATAACCAAGATGAGTTTAGCTCCGACGCAGGGAATCTAGACTAATCTTGATGATCTAGAGGTAAATCTAGCTCCGACGCAAGGAATCTAGATTGACTTCGAGACTTAAAGTACAACTCGATAAACGATTAACTATTGAATAATCAATAGAGATCTAGCTCCGACGCAGGGAATCTAGATCAATCTTGATAATTCAAAGATAAATCGGTTGAACAGTATAAACGAGAAAGGGCGATGCGCCTCAATTCAAAGCTTAAACTAGTTCGATAAGTTGACAATCTTACTGGTAAGCCGGAGATTAGGAACTGATGCAGCCCGTCCACCAATGAGTTCGTCGGTATCTACTCCTACTCCTAAGGTTTTGGCGTGAAGCCGGGTTGTATTGATTGTGAGAATAATAATTTACAATGGACGAGGGTTTATATTTATACCCTGGTCATGATGAGTCCTGATCGGACTTGACTATCTTACAGATAAAGTAAACTAAATCTAATATAAAATGGGACTCTCAATACGCCTTCTGAAAAGGAAATAGTCCCTACTCATGTTACGCTTCCTTCTTAGCCAATGCGCCTTTCTTCATTCGTCATTAGATCGGACTCCCCTGCTTATCGGACCTCCTTTCTTGCATCGGCTTTCTTCTCTGGCATCATCTGTTTGACCATTCAACGGGTCCACTGCACAGTATCAGCCTTACCACGTTACCATCTGACTCAGCATATCCGGTGCAAAAATCTGGTGTCAACACATGACCCCCAATTTTGGGATAAAATATGTTTTATTCCAAAATTCGTATCTGTCATCATAACTCCTTCACCGATTTTTGTGCCGAGACTTCCCATCCTTGTACTATGCGGCTCCTCGATTTTCGGGCCACGGCCGTTTTCTCTTATAAAAAACCCTCACCGGCGGCCACGCTGTTCACTCCTCCTTCCTCGCCAAGAGTCCGCACTGCTCATCTTCTTCCTCCTCTCTTCCGAGCGACCATTTGCATCTACTCAAGCCCAAATCAAAACCTGCTCAAATGGCTGAATCATCCTCCATGGGTGTCCTCCAATCTTCCGCATCCGCTTCTCTCTCAGCATCGGCTCCAGCAAGTTCATCAGCGGTAGCGCTTTCCACTATGGCAGCAGCCATGACCTCGACAATGGCGGCGGCCACGACCTCAACAATGGCGGCAGCAGCGAGCTCCTCAACCTCCTCTTCATCGACCCTCTTCGCCTTAGGCTCTTCCTCAGCGCCCGCAGGATCATCAGCAGGAGAGGCACGCCATCCAATCCCAGAGGTATTTTACCGAATCCGAACTCATTTTCGTATTTTGAGATTCGACTTTTCAAACTTGTTCTTATTTAGCATTTTTTCTTCTAGGCCATTCGTGCCCAAACCCTAATCCCTGTAGGCGATGTCCAAGGGGCTTATTTTCTTGGTCCAATGGGAGATCCGGACCCCACCGAGTTTATCAATCTGGAAACCCTGCGCATTCCATTCAAGACTTCCGGATTCGACGTCGAAGATTGGAAGAATGCATTCCGCTCTTGGCCGACAGTTCTCCCTGGATGGAAAGATTGGTATCTGAGAGTATCGGCCTCCAAGTCTGCAATCTGGGACAGATCAGACATCGCCCAGTGCATCGGCCTCAGCATCGGACCTATCGCCAAGAACGAAAACCTCCTGATTGCCGCATCACATTTCTGGTCCGATGCAATGAACGCCTTCCTCTTCGGTCATGGTCCGATGACCCCAACACTGCTCGACGTGGTCATGCTCCTTGGCCTCAACGTCACCAGCAACAAACGCCCTCTCAGGCTCAATATCAAACTCACCCACCATTTCAAGACAAAAAACTCTGGTGGTTGGAAAGGATATATGGAGAACAATCATCGGACCGGACCCGTGACTGACCGCGAGCATGCGGCCTTTCTGAACATGTGGTTGGACAGATTCTTCTTCTGCGGCACCACTCTTGGCCCGACGGCCAACTTTCAACACTTGGCCGAGTTGCTGGCAAGTGACCACGTCATCAACCTCGGCCAGTATCTCCTGGGAGCAGTATACAATCTGCTTCATCAAGTTGCCAAGCGCCTGAGAACCGGATCACCTATCACCAACCTTGGTGGGCCATGGTGGTTTGTCCAGATGTGGTTGATGCTACATCTGAGCAAGGCCCTTAAAGTAAATATCTGGAAGCATAAATTTCCAGAGAACAGGCCTGAATCGGAAGAGATCACCTGGCACCGATGTACTTCGCTTGGTGAAGCTGCCATGGGTTTTTCTGCTGAGAAATTATCGGCTAAGGAATCGTCCAAGTACTTTGCACTTCTTTATAGAGGTATTACTGATGACAAGATGCTCTGGTTCTTGTATGACAATGCTGTCGAATATGAATTGCCCTACAAATTCAAATTCGGCATGATTGTTGAGAAAGATACAGAAGCCCTTGCCATCTTCCGGACTTGTATCAACGCTCAATTCCTCCCAATCGGCCTCAGTCTGAGCAAGCCAGGACAATCAACATATGAGTACTACCATCCAAATCTGGTCGCCCATCAGTTTGGTATTGGACAGCTTCCGCCCCATCTAGTTTTGACCGATCGAGTCTACCCAAGAGGAAAAGTTGATACTGGCGTAGAATGGGATCGCCTCTTGGAGCTCGAGCCTCCCCTTGTGTTGGGTTAATAGCCGAAGCCAATGGTCCCAAACAACAGCTGAAATGGGACAACTGAGACAAGCAACAATGAATTACTTATCTACAGTATCCTGGAATCAACAACCTTTACATGGAGGAGAGGGGTCCCCTTTTATAGGGAGACCAAGGATCTTTACATTCCCATTATACCCCTGAGATCAGGCATCATCCTCTAGACTATACAATACAAATAGCCTATGGACACTTTGGTACATTTACTCCTCTCAATGTGAACGCGTAGACTTGTGGTTCCGTGTTTGACTTGCCTTGGACTTGGTCTCCTTGGACTCGGTCCATGTCTGCTTCGCCCGCTTCCAAGGCTCTGTAGCTCCTGGAATTGGCTTCCTCTGAGTCGAGGTGATCCTAAGCCACTTCCCAGCGTCCAGGAAGCCGATGGCTCCTGCAAGAACCTGCAGTTTAGAGTGAACCGAAGCTTGCCGTTAACTTATTCATAGCTTTTGATACTCAATAGTATCAACATTTCACCAAATTGGCTTCTAACTTGACTCCGATAACGTCACATTGGCTTCCTGCAACATGATCACCGAAGCCGATTGGCTTCCGCATATAGCGAGATGTGATTATCGAAGCCGATTGGCTTTCGCATACAGCAAGACTTGACGAGCGAAGCCGATTGGCTTTCACATATAGCAAGATATGCTCACCGAAGCCGATTGGCCTTCGTATGCAGGGAGACATTCCGACCAAAGCCGAATTAGAGATCTGTAGAGCAAGATGAAGCTAAATTGGCTCTATCTCCTTCATTCATTGCTGCCCTTACGCGTGAGATGAAGCAAAACAAGTAGAAGGCGTTTGTCGGCGGGCTAAATCCCCAACAGTAGCCCCTCGAGGACGAGGGCTTTCTTCAACTGGCCAAGCTCCACGAAACTAGAATTGTTTGCCAGCCAGAGAAACGCCTCCTCCTTGTTGGAGAAAGCCCTTTAGTGTTTTGTCGTGTTTGCTCTATTTTTGCTTCGTTTATCTGTCGTGTCATGTCATTTGGCTTCGTTTTTTGGAAACTGGTTGAATTATTTTAACCGTTATTGTAACTTTTGCTTCGGTTTGGCCGATTTTGAAACGGTGGTTCATTTTTTTAGGTTTTAACGGTCAGATTTTACTGGCCTATAAATAGGACCGAAGGGGGGGTCAATTTTGCTTGCTTCGTTTTGCTTGGCTTGAGCTTGACGCTTTCTCTGGCTTTTGGAAGCTCTTGATTTCAAGCTTTGGCTTTCTTCTCTCGACACAAGTAAGTTTTGCTTTTTGTGCTCTACTATTTCCTTCGTTCTTTCCTTTGTCTTTTGGCTCCTTTGTTTGCCTATTGTTTTTTCCTATTTGTTGTAGCGGCTCGTACGAAGCAAACCGCTCGTCTGATTGGCTACGTCTCTGACGAAGACAACTCAGACGGTGTGGATATGGATGCTGCCGAGGCTGCGCAGTTTGCCCAGGAGACTTGTGAGTTTGTCGCTTGCCCTTCCTTCGACAGAAATGCCCCCGGCTTTGATCGATGTGAAAGTGCTTTTTTCGAAGATAGCCGGGTTTCAAGCAACCGAGACTTGATTGAGGAAGGGCTTGCTGTTGGAGTGAATATCCTATCTGCTTTGTGGAAGCCATTTGCTGTTGAGACTAGGCTGTACAGAGGTATTCCTCGTGTTTGCTTTCCCAAGTTTGGGGTAAAAAAGCCAGAGAATATGTCTGACTTCGCCTTCGTTCAGTCCATTGAGTTAATGGCTGAAATTATTTGTGGGAAGTATACTACTAAGGAACATGAGAGTTGCTTGGCTTTGGTGGATGGGGTTCGGCTTAACNTGGATGGAAAGATTGGTATCTGAGAGTATCGGCCTCCAAGTCTGCAATCTGGGACAGATCAGACATCGCCCAGTGCATCGGCCTCAGCATCGGACCTATCGCCAAGAACGAAAACCTCCTGATTGCCGCATCACATTTCTGGTCCGATGCAATGAACGCCTTCCTCTTCGGTCATGGTCCGATGACCCCAACACTGCTCGACGTGGTCATGCTCCTTGGCCTCAACGTCACCAGCAACAAACGCCCTCTCAGGCTCAATATCAAACTCACCCACCATTTCAAGACCAAAAACTCTGGTGGTTGGAAAGGATATATGGAGAACAATCATCGGACCGGACCCGTGACTGACCGCATATGGAGAGTCATCATCGGACTGGACCCGTGACTGACCGCGAGCATGCGGCCTTTCTGAACATGTGGTTGGACAGATTCTTCTTCTGCGGCACCACTCTTGGTCCGACGGCCAACTTTCAACACTTGGCCGAGTCGCTGGCAAGTGACCACGTCATCAACCTCGGCCAGTATCTCCTGGGAGCAGTATACAATCTGCTTCATCAAGTTGCCAAGCGCCTGAGAACCGGATCACCTATCACCAACCTCGGCGGGCCATGGTGGTTTATCCAGATGTGGTTGATGCTACATCTGAGCAAGGCCCTTAAAGTAAATATCCGGAAGCATAAATTTCCAGAGAACAGGCCTGAATCGGAAGAGATCACCTGGCACCGATGTACTTCGCTTGGTGAAGCTGCCATGGGTTTTTCTGCTGAGAAATTATCGGCTAAGGAATCGTCCAAGTACTTTGCACTTCTTTATAGAGGTATTACTGATGACAAGATGCTCTGGTTCTTGTATGACAATGCTGACGAATATGAATTGCCCTACAAATTCAAATTCGGCATGATTGTTGAGAAAGATACAGAAGCCCTTGCCATCTTCCGGACTTGTATCAACGCTCAATTCCTCCCAATCGGCCTCAGTCTGAGCAAGCCAGGACAATCAACATATGAGTACTACCATCCAAATCTGGTCGCCCATCAGTTTGGTATTGGACAGCTTCCGCCCCATCTAGTTTTGATCGATCGAGTCTACCCAAGAGGAAAAGTTGATACTGGCGTAGAATGGGATCGCCTCTTGGAGCTCGAGCCTCCCCTTGTGTTGGGTTAATAGCCGAAGCCAATGGTCCCAAACAACAGCTGAAATGGGACAACTGAGACAAGCAACAATGAATTACTTATCTACAGTATCCTGGAATCAACAACCTTTACATGGAGGAGAGGGGTCCCCTTTTATAGGGAGACCAAGGGTCTTTACATTCCCATTATACCCCTGAGGTCAGGCATCATCCTCTAGACTATACAATACAAATAGCCTATAGACACTTTGGTACATTTACTCCTCTCAATGTGAACGCGTAGACTTGTGGTTCCGTGTTTGACTTGCCTTGGACTTGGTCTCCTTGGACTCGGTCCATGTCTGCTTCGCCCGCTTCCAAGGCTCTGTAGCTCCTGGAATTGGCTTCCTCTGAGTCGAGGTGATCCTAAGCCACTTCCCGGCGTCCAGGAAGCCGATGGCTCCTGCAAGAACCTACAGTTTAGAGTGAACCGAAGCTTGCCGTTAACTTATTCATAGCTTTTGATACTCAATAGTATCAACATTTCACCAAATTGGCTTCTAACTTGACTCCGATAACGTCACATTGGCTTCCTGCAACATGATCGCCGAAGCCGATTGGCTTCCGCATATAGCGAGATGTGATTATCGAAGCCGATTGGCTTTCGCATACAGCAAGACTTGACGAGCGAAGCCGATTGGCTTTCACATATAGCAAGATATGCTCACCGAAGCCGATTGGCCTTCGTATGCAGCGAGACATTCCGACCGAAGCCGAATTAGAGATTAGAGCAAGATGAAGCTAAACTGGCTCTATCTCCTTCGTTCATTGCTGCCCTTACGCGTGAGATGAAGCAAAACAAGTAGAAGGCGTTTGTCGGCGGGCCAAATCCCCAACAGTAGCCCCTCGAGGATGAGGGCTTTCTTCAACAGGCCAAGCTCCACGAAACTAGGATTGCTTGCCAGCCAGAGAAACGCCTCCTCCAGTGTTTTGTCGTGTTTGCTCTATTTTTGCTTCGTTTATCTGTCGTGTCATGTCATTTGGCTTCGTTTTTTGGAAACTGGTTGAATTATTTTAACCGTTATTGTAACTTTTGCTTCGGTTTGGCCGATTTTGAAACGGCGGTTCGTTTTTCGAGGTTTTAACGGTCAGATTTTACTGGCCTATAAATAGGACCGAAGGGGGGGGTCAATTTTGCTTGCTTAGTTTTGCTTGGCTTGAGCTTGACGCTTTCTCTGGCTTATCGAAGCTCTTGTTTTCAAGCTTTGGCTTTCCTCTCTCGACACAAGTAAGTTTTGCTTTTTGTGCTCTACTATTTCCTTTGTTCTTTCCTTTGTATTTTGGCTCCTTTGTTTGCTTATTGTTTTTTCCTATTTGTTGTAGCGGCTCGTACGAAGCAAACCGCTCGTCTGATTGGCTACGTCTCTGACGAAGACAACTCAGACGGTGTGGATATGGATGCAGCCGAGGCTGCGCAGTTTGCCCAGGAGACTTGTGAGTTTGTCGCTTGCCCTTCCTTCGACAGAAATGCCCCCGGCTTTGATCGATGTGAAAGTGCTTTTTTCAAAGCTAGCCGGGTTTCAAGCAGCCGAGACTTGATTGAGGAAGGGCTTGCTGTTGGAGTGAATATCCTATCTGCTTCGTGGAAGCCATTTGCTGTTGAGACTAGGCTGTACAGAGGTATTCCTCGTGTTTGCTTTCCCAAGTTTGGGGTAAAAAAGCCAGAGAATATGTCTGACTTCACCTTCATTCAGTCCATTGAGTTAATGGCTGAAATTATTTGTGGGAAGTATACTACTAAGGAACATGAGAGTTGCTTGGCTTTGGTGGATGGGGTTCGGCTTAACAGGGTGTTCGATGAGATGGGCGTTAGCTATCCTCAGCGCTCGGCCCCATCCAAGCCATTGAAGAAGTTCGTGGATCAGGATCATCCCAGCCTGCAACCAGCCCCGAAGCCGGGTCGTGGCCGTGGAAGGAAAGGTCGTGGTGGGGGCCGTGGAAGCGGTCAGTCGGACGAGGGTGGTGACGAGGCTGGGGGCAGCAAAGCCGGAGCCCCCTCCAAGGTGACTGGTTCAAAAAGGCGTGTTGCTTCCTTGGAGACTTCGAAGCGTACTTCTGCTTTGGAGTCCTCCAAGCGTCAAAAGCTTGGAAAAGCTCTTCCCGTCACTCCGCTTGCCAGCGCACCTCCTCGTCCCATTGCTTCGGCCGCGGAAGCGCCTCCTGCTATCGCCCCTAAGCAAGTTGTTCCTGCAGCTTCCGCTGCAATGGATTTGCCCTCTTCTGGAGGTTTGTCTTGTGCAACTTGTCTTTTATTTTTAGCTTCGGTTTGCATTTAGCTTCGGTTTGCTTATTTGTTTTTGTCATCTTATTGCAGTTAAAACTGCTGTTCAACCTCTTCGTCGCGAGCGTGTACTTGACTGCATCGACGACGAAGATGAAGTGAGCTACAGTCGTCTTTTGAGGGAGGACGAGACAAAGGATTTTACGCTAGGTGACGCCGAAGTGTCGTCTGTCCCCCTCCAGCCATCATCCTTGGATTTATTGGCTGGTGCCGCTGCAAAGTCCCTTCAGATAGAGGGGCTTGCAGAGCCGGCTTCGGCTAATATTGATGAGTTTCCGCGGACGACTGCTGATAATACTGAAGAGCCGACCCAGTTGGCTTCGGCTGACGTTGAAGAACCTGTACCAATGGCTCTTCTTGAGATTGGGCAGGGCCCTGTTGATTCGGCTCCACGCACAACTGAGCCAGTTAAGTTGTTTTCTTCGGCTATCGCCGAGCGATCTGCCCCTGCCAAGGATATTGAACCAGCTCCTGAGAGATCAGCTCCTGAGAGATCAGCTCCTGAGGAGCCAGCTCCTGAATCAAAAGGTAAGTTTCACGAAGCAGTTATACTTGCGTTTTTAGCTGAAATGATGTTTTTTCTTGATATGTTGATTATTTTGCTTCAGAAACAAGTTATGCTGGGTATGGTCCCCTTGCAGATCGGCTTCGACAGAGCGGCTTTCGTCCTCCCAACGATATTCCTGTTATCGTTCCAAATGGTTGGTAATTCTTAACTGCTCGCCCGAAGCTGTTTGCTTTTAGCTTTTTGCCTAAACATTGGTTTTGCTCTTTCAGAGCTTGAGACTCGTGTGAGATCCTTGGATTTGGATACGCTTTCCATTTCAAGCCTTAGTGGTGGCATTCAGGTTTGTTCCTTTTCCTTCATTTTTGATTTTGTTGTCCGTCTTTTTGATACTTATGCTTTTCTTGTTTTAGTCTATAATGTCCATGCAGGAGCTTTTCACTCGCCTCCCGCTTCGTCTCAACGATGTTGAGAGCGAGCGGGCTGAACTCAATGCTTTGAGGAAGGAGCGCGAGGGCTTTCTTCAACTTAAAAGATCTTTGGACAGTGAGAAAGAGCAGCTTCGGGTTGAGCGTGAGTCTGCCTCGTCAGAAGTTGCTTCGCTTAAACGCCAGATTGCTTCGCTGGAAACTACGCGTGAACTTAACACTCAGACAATTGAGGGGCTTCGGGGCAAGGTAATCGATGCTGCCACTTTGGAGCATGACCTGAAGAATCAAGTTAAATCTCTCGAAGCTGATAAAGAGAAAGCGACGTCGGATGCTGAAAAGTATAAAAGGGAGCTTCTGGTTGCTGTTGACTTAAAGGACTCCCTTGTTTCCGAAACCAGTCAGCTTAAGGCTCAAGTGGAGCAGCTTAGGACGGACAAGGAGAGTTTAGATTCTGAGTTGCTCAGTCGCAGCTTGGACATTTATGCTGAATACGAAGCTGCTCTGAAACAATACGGAGCCGAGCCGCTGCCCTTCCCCTCTGATGACTATAGCGTTGGGAAGCTTTTTGACTGGCTTGATGATGAGTTCAAGTCTTTGCCAAACATCTTGTCCAGAGTTGGTGATTACGCTGCCCGGACATGCATCACTAACGCCTTTAAGATGCTGGCAGATGACGGATGCTCTCATTTCAAGGGCTTTTTAAGGAGGGATTTTCAGTTTCCTTCGGCTCTGAATCCTGATAAGAAAGAGCTTTTCAACGAGGCTGTTCTGGCGACTCGTGGCCTCTTTCTGAGGAAATTTTGGTCTCAGACAAGGAGGGAGTGTGCTCGGCGCACTGCATATGATCGTCTGGTTAAGGTTGGCTTCTTTATCATTTTGGCTATTTGTTTTGGCTTCAGACAAGTCCTGTTAACTTTGCTTTCGGTATTGATTGTTCTATTTAATTTTAGTACAAGGAGGAGCTCGCTCTCGAGCAGCGACAGAAAGCTGAAGCCGAAGCTGCTGTTGCCGCCGCCGCTGCCGGGGCCTCTACTTCAAGAGTTGGTGCCGAAGCTGGTCGTGATGGTGCTGAAGCCGAAGCCTCTGATGTTGATCCGAAGGTTTAGCTTCGATAGAGCTGATGACTCTTATTCTTTTGTTGAGGGATATTTAAACTTTGTAAATTTGTATATACTCAGATCCCTGATGAGGGAGGTGTTCTTGAGCCCATGCCAATCACTATACGCGATGGCCCCTTGTGTGTGTCTGGCTTCGCATGGGAACAATATCGGAAGTTATGTCCAAGTCAAAGAATTGACGATTTCTGGGAGTTTTGCCATGAGTTCTTTAGTCATTGTGAATTCGATGTGTTTGAGTTTTTTAACTCCTTTATCGTTCGATGTTCTCCTCGTGTTGAACTCGCTCGTGCAAGAAATGCCGAAGCTGCTCGTCTGCTTCCAATTAAGGTGGAGCCAGAAGATTTAGATAATGATAGGGATTTTGCTTATGTATACAATGCTCCTAGATTTAGGAGATCTGGCCAGCTTTTTGACGGCTATGTTTTTGAGATGTTCTGAGTCATCCCTCTGTGACACATTGTAATTCGCTGGGTCATTGTTTTGATTCGAAAGACTTGAATGAATATAAGCTCGATTTGGCTTCGTTGCGAAAGAAACGCCTCCTCCCCCCAAAGCGGGGTTTTATTCGTTCGTGTTTCGATCTTTTGGTTCGGAGCCGTCCTGACTTCTTGAGCTTTGTGCGGAGATATGCTTTGCGTGGTTTGCCGAAGCCCCTATTATTTAAATGCTGATAGCCGAAGATGATTTTAATTTAAAATGTATATTTTAGCCAAAACCCCTTTTGATCTGTTTGGAGTAAGCGCTTTTGGACCGAAGCCCCTTTCGCTATGTTTTAGAGAGGGCTTTTTCTTAGATCTGGATTGGCCTTACTCTCGGTAGGGCTAATTCAGTTCTATCTGAGTTATCGAATATCAGCGACTTGGTCGAAGCCAATCGCTTTCGATGTGTTGTAACAAATTGCCGAAGCCCCTAAAGGCTTTTTTAGGGCGTCGCTAGATGAAGCTGCTGAAGCCTTTAGATTACTGCTTAGCCGAAGCTGTTTTCGTTTTATAACAATTGTTTGGGTCAGAGCCCCTTTTACTCTGTTTTTAGAGTAAGCGTTTATGGACCGAAGCCCCTTTTACTCCTCTTTGGAGTAAGCTTTTGCTTAGATCTGAATTGGCCTTACTTTTGGTATGGTCAATTCAGTTCTTTGTGAATTGTCGAACATAAGCGACTTGGTCGAAGCCAATCGCTTTCGATGCTGCTTTTTTGGGGAATACCTCGTTCATATATGATTTGACGAGTTACAGTAAGCACCGCCTCGTTAAAAACCTCACCCTTTGGTCAGGGTCCCCTTGTGAGGAAAAGAGTACGGGCTTTTGGAAACAAAGTAAAAATGCTATTCTACTCAATGACTTCATTTATAAGATACGAAGCCATTTTACATCTTTTTATAGGTAGTATTTGCATAAGCTATCTGCATTCCATGAATGCGGCAGCTCATTGCCTTCGTCATCGCCTAAGCGAAATGAGCCAGGCCTGTTGCTTTTGATGACTAAGAATGGGCCTTCCCATTTCTGTTGCAGTTTTCCAGCGGGCATGCTTGGATTTTTCCTTAGGACCCAGTCCCCTGCCTTGATATCTTTTCTGATTACCTTTTTGTCTCGCCACTTTCTTGTCTCAGCTTGATACTTGCAAATGTTTTTTGCTGCCTGGAGCCTGTATATCTCAACGAGATCCTTGTCAACGGCTTCGCTCTCTTTGGGAGCTTCTTGTTGGGTGCGAAGCCCTTTGTGCAGTATTTCCTCTGGGCATACTGCTTCTTCACCATAAAGCAGTTTGAATGGAGTAAACTGTGTTGCCCTTGATGTGGTGGTGTTATGAGCCCAGATCACCTTCGGCATCTCTTCTACCCACTTGCCTTTTTTCTTACAATTTGCGAGGCACTTTCGGATGGCTGTAAAGATTAAGCCATTGGCTCTTTCAACTGCTCCATTTGTTTGCGGATGATATACCGAAGCGAATTTAGCTTTTGTTCCAATTGACATGCAGTATTGCCTGAATTCGTCACAATCAAACTGCTTCCCATTGTCCACTGTTATTTCCCTTGGTACTCCGAATCGGCACACAATTTGCTGCCAGAAGAATTTGATAACTGTTTTTGCTGTGATGTTGGCCAAAGGTCTGGCTTCGATCCACTTGGTGAAATATTCGACTGCTACTATGGCGTATTTGAGATTTCCTTGAGCCGTTTGGAGCGGGCCAACTAGATCAATGCCCCATCTTTGCAAAGGCCATGTTGGAGTTATCAGCTGTGATTGCTCCGAAGGAGATTTTCTGTTCGCTGCATACTTTTGACACTGATCACATGTCTTGACCGTGTTTGTTGCATCCATGATGATTGCAGGCCAGTAGAATCCTTGCCTCATTGCCTTGCCCACTAAAGCTCTTGCCCCAAAGTGTGCCCCGCATAAGCCGCTGTGTATCTCTTGGATCAGTTCTTTTCCTTCGTTGTGAGAAATGCAACGAAGCCAAGGAGCTACAACTCCTTTCTTGTACAGGACATCATCTATCATCTGATAGCATCTTGCTCTTTGTTGCATAGCTTTTAGGTCATCTTCATCAATTGGCTCATAGTATCCCCGAAGGAAAGCTATTATTGGGGATCGCCAATCCTCGGAGCTTATTGCATTGATCAGCTTCGGTGGGTCATCTGAATCCTTTATTGATGGTGATGTTAATGTTTGGAAGAACACATCAGGTGGAAGCTTGTCCCCCTTTGCAGCTGCCTTAGCCAGAGCATCTGCCTCGTCATTTTTTGCTCTTGGATACTCCACAGTGAAACCTTTGAATTTTTTCTCCATTGAGCGTACAGTGGTCAAATATTTGATGAGTTCTGGTTGCTTCGCTATGCTCTCTTTTTCGATGTGATCTGCCACCACCTTAGAATCTGTTTTGACAGTAAATCTCTGAGCTCCTAAAGCCCTGGCTTTTCTGAGCCCAAGTAACACAGCTTCGTATTCAGCAACGTTGTTTGTGCTTCTGTCGCTGCATTTGCAAAACTCTAAATTTGCTGCATATCTCATTTTCACGCCCGAAGGCGATTGTACAATTGCCGCGATGCCAGCTCCTTTGTCCCCCCAAGCACCGTCACAATGTATCAACCAATTTTCCTCTCTAACAGCATTTTGTGGCGAAGGCGATGTCCAC
>CM014270.1:73177110-73317076 GCA_004135705.1 Alloteropsis semialata | reverse complement strand
GGAAGCCATTATCACTGCATAGATCATCTTTTCAATCTCTGTATAAAACAGTTTTGATGCATTCAAAGCTTCGGATACATAGTAGACTGGCTGCAGAATGCTTCTGCCATCTACCAGCTTTTCTGTGATGAGCGCTGCACTAACTGCTGACTGTGATGCTGCAATGTACAGTAGGAGTGGTGTTTTTGGGTCTGGTACTGTTAGCTTCGTGAGTTGCATCAAATATTCCCTTAGCTCGTGGAATGCTTTAGACTGCTCTGGCCCCCATTGGAACTTAGCTGCATTTCTGAGTGTTGTAAAGAATGGTAAGCTTCGCTCTGCTGCTTTTGCAATGAATCTGTTGAGTGCGGCAATTCTGCCCGACAGCTTCTGCACGTCTCTCATGCACTTTGGCTCTTCCATGTCAAGGATTGCATTTATCTTGTCTGGATTGGCTTCTATCTCGTGAGCCGAAACTAGACAAGCAAGTATTTTGCCTTTTGTCACTCCAAATACACACTTTTCTGGATTTAGCTTGAGACCGGCTTGTCTCATGCGAGCGAAGGCGGTTGCTAGATCTGATACATGATCTTGTCGTTTGGCACTTTTTACCAAGATGTCATCGACATATGCCAATATAGTTTTGAACAATTCGTCCTTGAACACTGTGCTTGACATTCGGCAGAAACTGCTTCTTGCATTCCGAAGCCCTTCAGGCATCCTGACGAAGCAAAAAGTGCCAACTGGTGTGATAAAGCTGGTTTTCTCCTCATCCTCCTTTTTCATCCAGATTTGGTGATAGCCAGAAAAGCAATCTAAGAGGGACATCATTTCACTTGCTGCCGCTTGATCAACAATCTTGTCAATTCTTGGTAGTGGGAAATCATCTTTTGGGCAAGCTTTATTGAGGTCTGTGAAATCAATACACATTCGCCATTTTCCATTCTTCTTCTGAACTGGTACAGTGTTTGCTAGCCATGTTGGATATTTGACTTCGCGTATGACATTGGCGTCCAGCAGTCTTTGCACTTCGGCTTTTACTGCATCAGCTTTCTCTTCTGACATCTTTCTCAACTTTTGCTTTTTTGGCTTCATATCAGGACTGATTGCCAGCTTATGCTCAACTATGCTTCTGTCAACACCTGGTAAATCTTTGCTTGACCACGCAAACACATCTTTGTTATTTCTGAGGAATTCGATAAGCCTATCTTCTTCGTCCGGCTCTAAATCTGAGCCAATGATCACTTCTCTGTCAAAGACATCGGGCTGCAACTGCACTTGCTTCGTCTCTGCAGCTTTCTGCATCTTTCTGCTATCTTTCTCAATATTTGGCTTTTCTTCTGGGTAATATGGATCTTTCTCTTCAAGCAAATGCACATTTTGCTGACCTGGAGCTCTGGCTTTTTCGATGTTTCTGGCTTCCCTCTGGTCACCATATACAGTTATAACTCCTTTGAGAGCTGGCATTTTCATGCATAGGAATGACTACCTTATGATGATGTCAAAAGCATTTATGACTCCTCTTCCGAAGATGACATTGTAGTCAAAGACCATGTCCACCACATCAAAGGTGATGTATTCTGTTCTTGCATTGGATGTGTCACCGAAGGATACTTGCAGTGAAATTTTCCCGAGTGTTTGGGTTCGCTTCCCCCCGAAGCCGACCAACGGAGTGTCTGATGGCTCCAGGTTATCTGGGTTGATATTGGTCATATTTCTGAGTGTTTTTGCTAGGATGATGTCAGCAGAGCTTCCTGTGTCCACAAGCACCTTTCCAATCGTCCAGCCAGCAATATTGGCTTCGATCGACATAGCATCGTTGTGTGGGTAGTTGTGGAGCTTGAGATCTTCCTCAGTGAAAGTGATGGGCATATGAGACCATTCCGACTTCTTGTACGGGCCATCAACAGAGATGTTATTTACTTGGCGAAAATAGCTTTTCCTTTGCTTTTTGTTCTCAAAAGCAAGCGATGATCCTCCAGAGATGGGCATGATGTGTCCATAGCTTGGGAGTGGACTTGGAGCTTCTTTCTGATTGGCTTTTTGCTGTGAGAGTGGTGGTGGTGGTGGCAGCTCCTCAACCTTTATGTTTTGCGAAGCTGCTTGCTGGGAGGTTTGATGGTATAGGTGAGGATATATGGCTTGTGGGTAATAGTGCTGAAAGATTTGTGGCGAGGGTTGCCATCGCTGTTGATGGATGCACAGTGTTTGAGTTTAGCGAAGGATATACTGGGCAGTATGGTTGGATGGCTTGGGAAGGGTTTTGGGTATTTGGTTGCGAAGCCGATATTGGCTTCGTTTGGGTTGCTTGAATCTTCTCTGCTCTTAGCTTTTCTATTGTTTTCTTGATATCTCTGCACTGTTCTGTGCCATGGGTATGATTTTTGCCGTGGTATTGGCAAAACAGCTCAGGTCCCGCTGGACCTCTTCCTCTTCCTCGGCCTCTGCCGGCTTTTCCACCCCTCTGAGTGGGCTCATTTCTCTAGTTGTGATATTGGCTTTCTGGGTATGATGGTTTGGTTTCGTAGGAGGGAGGTTGATTGTCCACCTTCATGATTGTTTGGTGGGAGTAGTTTTGGTAGTTGTGGCTGTGGTGATGGGTTTTGGCTTGTGACTCATATTGGTTTCTCATGATGGCTTCTCTTGCCAATCTCATTCGGTTGTCATTGTCAGAGCGACAGTATTTTTTGAACTCCTCATATAGGTCTGCCAGAGTAGCTGGTGTCTCTCTTGCGATATGCTGTGCAAACAATCCTGGGCGAAGCCCTTGTATTGCTGCGAATTTTGCTGCTTCATCAGGGATATGTGGGGCTTGAGCACGTAGAGTGACAAATCTACGGAAGTAGTCCTCTAGTGGCTCCTTCGGCTGCTGGTGTAGCGTGAGTTCGGCATATGAGAGTGATTGGTCTCCCATAATGCCAAAATTTTTGATAAGCTCCCTCTTCAGATCATACCAGCTGTTGATTGATAGGCCAGGCAGCTTCGTGTACCAGTTCATTGCTGTGCCATCGCAGACAATGATGAAGGATTTTGCTAGAACAACATCATCTCCCCCTGCCGAAGCTATTGCAGCTTCATAGCTCATTAGGAATTGCTTTGGGTCGGTGAGGCCGTTGTATCTTGGTAGAGAAATGGGTTTATAGGAGGGTGGCCATCTTGCCAGTTGGAGGCTTTCTGAAAGTGGGCACATATGATCGATGGGATGAGTATGGAGTGTTTGGAAACCAGTTTGGGATGAAGAGTTGTGGTTTGGTGGGTTGATGGTGTTTGGCTCATTAAGCTCTGCTTGGAGCTCAGCGACTTGCTTTTTGGCTTTCTCGAGTTCTTGGCGCAGCTTTTTGGCTCTGGAGCTTGTGTTGTTCAGCCTCCTCTGCTTCGCTTGCCTCAGCTCCTCGAGCTGCTTCTTGACTTGCAACAATTGATGCTGCTGCTCCTCTTCCTCCTCTTGCATTTGTTGCTCTAGTTCGAGCTGTGCAGCATCCAGCTCTCTCTGCTGCTCAAGGCGTCGGAGACGAAGCCTTTCTTCGATTCGTTGCATTCTCTCCTGGGTGGTCAGTGCTTCTTCATCGGTCTCTTGATCGTCGAGAACGGCTTCGGTTATTGGTGGTTGGTTTGTTGGTGGATTTGTGGGTCGGGGGGCAGCTTCGATGCTGAGGGTTGCATTTGACACGGTGGGGGTTGGTTTGGTTGGCTTTTTTGGTGGCATGGTGGTTATCGTGGGTTTTGTTCGTGCACCGCACAAACGGTGGGCGCCAGTTGTTGGGTTAATAGCCGAAGCCAATGGTCCCAAACAACAGCTGAAACGGGACAACTGAGACAAGCAACAATGAATTACTTATCTACAGTATCCTGGAATCAACAACCTTTACATGGAGGAGAGGGGTCCCCTTTTATAGGGAGACCAAGGGTCTTTACATTCCCATTATACCCCTGAGATCAGGCATCATCCTCTAGACTATACAATACAAATAGCCTATGGACACTTTGGTACATTTACTCCTCTCAATGTGAACGCGTAGACTTGTGGTTCCGTGTTTGACTTGCCTTGGACTTGGTCTCCTTGGACTCGGTCCATGTCTGCTTCGCCCGCTTCCAAGGCTCTGTAGCTCCTGGAATTGGCTTCCTCTGAGTCGAGGTGATCCTAAGCCACTTCCCAGCGTCCAGGAAGCCGATGGCTCCTGCAAGAACCTGCAGTTTAGAGTGAACCGAAGCTTGCCGTTAACTTATTCATAGCTTTTGATACTCAATAGTATCAACATTTCACCAAATTGGCTTCTAACTTGACTCCGATAACGTCACATTGGCTTCCTGCAACATGATCACCGAAGCCGATTGGCTTCCGCATATAGCGAGATGTGATTATCGAAGCCGATTGGCTTTCGCATACAGCAAGACTTGACGAGTGAAGCCGATTGGCTTTCACATATAGCAAGATATGCTCACCGAAGCCGATTGGCCTTCGTATGCAGCGAGACATTCCGACCGAAGCCGAATTAGAGATCTGTAGAGCAAGATGAAGCTAAATTGGCTCTATCTCCTTCGTTCATTGCTGCCCTTACGCGTGAGATGAAGCAAAACAAGTAGAAGGCGTTTGTCGGCGGGCCAAATCCCCAACACCTTGATCAAACCAATCTTGACACCTAGGCAATCGGCCTCATAGCTCATCGGACCTTCAACACGTGGTGGGCCGAATGGCGCCAGCATCTATTCTGCATCGCCGGCAAGACTTATGTCCGGAAGCTGCACCCTACTTTCAAGGGTAGACCAGAGGTAATATCCGCAAACTTGCCCCTTTTCTTTACATCATTTCAATTGGTTAAATTTCTTCCCCTTTGTTAGGACGTTGATCGCTCTCCTCCGACGGTGACTCAATCTGGGAAGCAAGTCGTCTACAGCAACGTCTCGCCAGATCCGTGGATCAGCTGTGATTCCCCAACTATCGGCAACCTCCAGTCGGTTCTTAGTGACAGTAGGAAAAGGAAGAAGCCGACGTCCTCCAAAATTGTCAAGCGCCCAAAGACCACTCTGGTAAGCTTTTTAAAATTCATCAAATTCAATTACTCTCTTCATCGAAACTAATTTTCTTGCAAAATCAGACCATCGGACAGTCATCTGCAACTCAGCCCAGTCCGACCACGTCTCCAAACCTATTGGCTGACGAAGCCCCAGAATTGGACCCACAAAAATCATCAAGCCCCATTCAGATGCAATCGAGCCCAGTCCAAGAACACTCGGGTCATTCGTCTTCATCTGAGAGAACTATAACTGGGTCGCCTCGTCAACCAAGCCCGCCACTTCAAGCAGAACAAACACAAATAGGTCAGGGCCTTCAAGAAGATCAACCAGTAACTCCTCCACAGGTCTGATCACCTGATTCTACAGAAGCAACGGTAATCATTGACCGATTTCTTCAATAATTGATAGCCAACTCATTCTTATTCTTTCTTTTCTAGCAAATCGTTCAGAATGTCTTGACGGATCTTGAGATTGCTCAAGTAAACATTCAGGGCGGCAATATCAACCCCTCAATCGGACCAGAACAGGAATTGGCCTGGAAACAAGTAAGCATTCCAGCCTGACATAATCATATCGGCTTCTTTTGATATTGTATCTGATCATTTTCTCACTTCGCAGGCTCAAGACACTCCTCAACCCAGTCAGACCATATCAGTCGATTTTGATCGGCTGCAAACTGAAGAAGAGGAAATCAGTTCTGGGCAAGGCTTGCTATCCGATGAGGTGAAGGTGAAGCTACTCGACATATCTGCACTCCTTCACCAAAATATCGTCGATCTCGTCAAGGATGCAGAGCCGATTCGTCAGATCGTCAAGACTCTGCGAGGTCAGCTTCCATCGGATTTGGAGGAGGCATTGATATCGGCGGCCTATATAGAAGGTCACTCCTTCACAGTTATACAAGCCAACCGCCGGATCGCGAATCGGACCTCCCAGCAAGATCTGATCAAAGCTAGAGATGAAAGACTCGCCCAAGCTGAAGAATCAACAAAACTGATCGAAGAATTATCAGCGCGTCCTACCTCCATTCAATTAGAGCTTGAGAATCTTCGAGCCAGAGAACAACAACTGGAGCAGGAACTCATCCAAGTCCGATCAAGCATCCAGGCCAAAGCAAAAGAACATGATGACCTCCCAACTCTGAAGGCAAAGGCCGAAGAAGATTACAAGACTCATATCAAGGCCGCCAAAGAAATCCACAAGTCGATCAAGCCTATAGAAGGGAACGCTGAAGCTGATGCCAAGATCATCGCCGATGTCGATAAGATCCGTCGAACTGCCCTTGACTTGATAGTTAGCTATCTGCAACCTTGAACATTGAAACTTGTTTGTCCCGCTTATCAAGCGGTTTTATACATTATTAGCCTGCTCCGCCATCGAGCGGCTTGATGATACACTTTTCTTTTGTTGTATATAGCCCTTAANAGCAATGGTTCTACAAACCAACAGCAACAGAAATCGAAGTTCAGCTTGAACAAAAGGTCAGTTGCAACATGCCATGGTCTGTTTATAATGATCTAGATTTTCTATTAATCAGTGACAAATGAAAAGCTTGTGATTTGCTTGCCTCAGCTCCTCGAGCTGCTTCTTGACTTGCAACAATTGATGCTGCTGCTCCTCTTCCTCCTCTTGCATTTGTTGCTCTAGTTCGAGCTGTGCAGCATCCAGCTCTCTCTGCTGCTCAAGGCGTCGGAGACGAAGCCTTTCTTCGATTCGTTGCATTCTCTCCTGGGTGGTCAGTGCTTCTTCATCGGTCACTTGATCGTCGAGAACGGCTTCGGTTATTGGTGGTGGGTTTGTTGGTGGATTTGTGGGTCGGGGGGCAGCTTCGATGCTGAGGGTTGCATTTGACACGGTGGGGGTTGGTTTGGTTGGCTTGGTTGGCTTTTTTGGTGGCATGGTGGTTATCGTGGGTTTTGTTCGTGCACCGCACAAACGGTGGGCGCCAGTTGTTGGGTTAATAGCCGAAGCCAATGGTCCCAAACAACAGCTGAAACGGGACAACTGAGACAAGCAACAATGAATTACTTATCTACAGTATCCTGGAATCAACAACCTTTACATGGAGGAGAGGGGTCCCCTTTTATAGGGAGACCAAGGGTCTTTACATTCCCATTATACCCCTGAGATCAGGCATCATCCTCTAGACTATACAATACAAATAGCCAATGGACACTTTGGTACATTTACTCCTCTCAATGTGAACGCGTAGACTTGTGGTTCCGTGTTTGACTTGCCTTGGACTTGGTCTCCTTGGACTCGGTCCATGTCTGCTTCGCCCGCTTCCAAGGCTCTGTAGCTCCTGGAATTGGCTTCCTCTGAGTCGAGGTGATCCTAAGCCACTTCCCAGCGTCCAGGAAGCCGATGGCTCCTGCAAGAACCTGCAGTTTAGAGTGAACCGAAGCTTGCCGTTAACTTATTCATAGCTTTTGATACTCAATAGTATCAACATTTCACCAAATTGGCTTCTAACTTGACTCCGATAACGTCACATTGGCTTCCTGCAACATGATCACCGAAGCCGATTGGCTTCCGCATATAGCGAGATGTGATTATCGAAGCCGATTGGCTTTCGCATACAACAAGACTTGACGAGCGAAGTCGATTGGCTTTCACATATAGCAAGATATGCTCACCGAAGCCGATTGGCCTTCGTATGCAGTGAGACATTCCGACCGAAGCCGAATTAGAGATCTGTAGAGCAAGATGAAGCTAAATTGGCTCTATCTCCTTCGTTCATTGCTGCCCTTACGCGTGAGATGAAGCAAAACAAGAAGAAGGCGTTTGTCGGCGGGCCAAATCCCCAACACCTTGATCAAACCAATCTTGACACCTAGGCAATCGGCCTCATAGCTCATCGGACCTTCAACACGTGGTGGGCCGAATGGCGCCAGCATCTATTCTGCATCGCCTGCAAGACTTATGTCCGGAAGCTGCACCCTACTTTCATGGGTAGACCAGAGGTAATATCCACAAACTTGCCCCTTTTCTTTACATCATTTCAATTGGTTAAATTTCTTCCCCTTTGTTAGGACGTTGATCGCTCTCCTCCGACGGTGACTCAATCTGGGAAGCAAGTCGTCTACAGCAACGTCTCGCCAGATCCGTGGATCGGCTGTGATTCCCCAACTATCGGCAACCTCCTGTCGGTTCTTAGTGACAGTAGGAAAAGGAAGAAGCCGACGTCCTCCAAAACTATCAAGCGCCCGAAGACCACTCTGGTAAGCTTTTTAAAATTCATCAAATTCAATTACTCTCTTCATCGAAACTAATTTTCTTGCAAAATCAGACCATCGGACAGTAATCTGCAACTCAGCCCAGTCCGACCAAGTCTCCAAACCTATTGGCCGACGAAGCCCCAGAATTGGACCCACAAAAATCATCAAGCCCCATTCAGATGCAATCGAGCCCAGTCCAAGAACACTCGGGTCATTCGTCTTCATCTGAGAGAACTATAACTAGGTCGCCTCGTCAACCAAGCCCGCCACTTCAAGCAGAACAAACACAAATAGGTCAGGGCCTTCAAGAAGATCAACCAGTAACTCCTCCACAGGTCCGATCACCTGATTCTACAGAAGCAACGGTAATCATTGACCGATTTCTTCAATAATTGATAGCCAACTCATTCTTATTCTTTCTTTTCTAGCAAATCGTTCAGAATGTCTTGACGGATCTTGAGATTGCTCAAGTAAACATTCAGGGCGGCAATATCAACCCCTCAATCGGACCAGAACAGGAATTGGCCTGGAAACAAGTAAGCATTCCAGCCTGACATAATCATATCAGCTTCTTTTGATATTGTATCTGATCATTTTCTCACTTCGCAGGCTCAAGACACTCCTCAACCCAGTCAGACCATATCAGTCGATTTTGATCGGCTGCAAACTGAAGAAGAGGAAATCAGTTCTGGGCAAGGCTTGCTATCCGATGAGGTGAAGGTGAAGCTACTCGACATATCTGCACTCCTTCACCAAAATATCGTCGATCTCGTCAAGGATGCAGAGCCGATTCGTCAGATCGTCAAGACTCTGCGAGGTCAGCTTCCATCGGATTTGGAGGAGGCATTGATATCGGCGGCCTATATAGAAGGTCACTCCTTCACAGTTATACAAGCCAACCGCCGGATCGCGAATCGGACCTCCCAGCAAGATCTGATCAAAGCTAGAGATGAAAGACTCACCCAAGCTGAAGAATCAACAAAACTAATCGAAGAATTTTCGGCGCGTCCTGCCTCCATTCAATTAGAGCTTGAGAATCTTCGAGCCAGAGAACAACAACTGGAGCAGGAACTCATCCAAGTCCGATCAAGCATCCAGGCCAAAGCAAAAGAACATGATGACCTCCCAACTCTGAAGGCAAAGGCCGAAGAAGATTACAAGACTCATATCAAGGCCGCCAAAGAAATCCACAAGTCGATCAAGCCTATAGAAGGGAACGCTGAAGCTGATGCCAAGATCATCGTCGATGTCGATAAGATCCGTCAAACTGCCCTTGACTTGATAGTTAGCTATCTGCAGCCTTGAACATTGAAACTTGTTTGTCCCGCTTATCAAGTGGTTTTATACATTATTAGCCTGCTCCGCCATCGAGCGGCTTGATGATACACTTTTTTTTTGTTGTATATAGCCCTTAAGGCGATGCATGTCGCATCGGCTTTCATTTTTTGTTTTTTAAGATGATTTTCCATCGGCTTTCAAGCCTGACGCGCAGCATCGGCTTTCACGAATTTACCCAAATGCTTAGGGTAGCATTTCTTCTAATTCATCGGCCGACGTAAATCCGAACCCTAATTTACCGAATTCACT
Organism: Alloteropsis semialata; assembly: GCA_004135705.1. NCBI lineage: Eukaryota > Viridiplantae > Streptophyta > Magnoliopsida > Poales > Poaceae > Alloteropsis > Alloteropsis semialata. The sequence goes on along the minus strand of CM014270.1, from coordinate 73,307,276 downwards.
TCGGTCTTCAAAATTTTCTATACAATCGGCCATTTAAAACAAAGTCTCAGAGCCGACTGCTTGGATCGGCTGTAATCCTTGATCGGACACCTTGAGAAAATCTCCATCCCATGTCTTCCCTGACAGGCATTCAATCCCTTCAAATTCCCAAATTGTTGACTCAGCTGTCACAATGCTAACCGAATTATCAGCTGGGACAATTTCCACATTGTTGCCTTGCCACTGAAACAAGCATTGGTGCATCGTGGATGGGATGCAGCAGTTGGCATGAATCCAATCTCGCCCGAGAAGCATGCTGTAGGAACCTTGCCCATCAATCACAAAGAAAGTTGTTGGCAATGTCTTGCTGCCGATGGTCAATTCTACGTGAATTGCCCCCCGAGGCTCTGAAATGTTGCCGCCGAAATCCTTGAGCGTCATGTTGGTCTTAATCAGATCATCAATTCCCTTGCCCAGCTTGCGGAATGTAGAGTAGGGCATGAGATTGACGGCAGCTCCTCCATCAACCAGCATCTTGGTCATCGGCTTCCCATCAACATATCCCTTGATGTACAGAGGCTTCAGGTGCCGATAGCCATTCGCATTTGGCTTCTCAAAGATCGCCTTTTCTGAATCAAGGACCAAGCATGCAGCGGCTTCTTCTAATTCATAATTAGCCTCATCATCATCCTGTTCATTCTCTTTTTGGTCCTAGAAATCTCTGATGGACACCATTGTCCAGGCTTCATTTGAGGTTCTCTAACCCGTTCCTGAACTGGAGCCTTTTCTTCTATTTTTTCAGGGCCACGAGCATCATCCTGGCCTTCATTATTTTTACGGCCATGAGTATCAACCCGGCCTTCATCTCCTTGATGATGATCATCAATCCTGACGCCGATCCGTTCATGAACTGATCGTCGACTCCTCTTAAAAGCCCTGTATTCTTCATACTGGAAGCTGCATTCAGGACAACCTGCTTTGGACGGCAATCTGAGCTTCTCGTTCCAGCAGAACACGAAGAAAGGACATCTCCAGTGACCATCATCTTGATCGTACTGCTCATAAGTTTGACGCCTGTCCCTATGCCAATCGGACCCATAGCCATACTGACGACGATCATCGGACCTGTCATCAAACCAGCATCGGCCATCGGACTTGTTATCAAACCAGCGTCGACCATCGGACCTGTCATCACGTCGGCGCCGATCATCGAACCCCTCATCAAACCGCCTTGCCTGATATTCGCGCCTCTGACGCCGTCGTTCCTCACGCTCTTCCCACGCTCGGGCTGCTGCCAGCTGCCTTTTGTACTTATTAATCAGCATCTGGGAAGTCACACGTGGCCGATATCCACCAGGAGCATTAGATTCACGCCCAAACGCCTGATGATTTCTTCGCAGCTTTTCAACAGTGACCTGAACTGCAGGATCAACGGCACCAGAACTCTTGGCGTGGTTCGATGTGAGCACCTTGAACTTCCCCTTTTCATCAGCATCAACCATATTAACAGAAAAGGAGAAATCAACAAAGTTATTAGGAAAGGGATGACCGTCGATCTTCATGGCTTTCTTGTTATCTTCGAACTTGATCTTGCCAGATTCAATAGCCAATTGGATCTCCCTCCTGAACACCTTGCATTCATTCGTTTCATGAGAAGTTGAGTTATGCCATTTGCAGTACTTGTGCTTCTTTAACTCCTCGGCCGACGGGATAGAGTGATTTGGAGATAGCTGAATAAGCTTTTCACTGAGCAGCATGTCAAAAATCTTGTCGGCCTTTGTTACATCAAATCCAAATTTCTCAGGACTCTATTTGACCCATGGGCACGATACTGGCTTTTTGGATTTGGTCCATTCAGCTATGTTGATATCAGCCTCTTCTTCAGTATCAGAAAGATAAGACACTGGCTTAGAAAACTTTGTGCGCCTCGCCTCCTGGTATCGGACCTCATGGGCTGACACCTTTTGCACCAATTGTCCCAATGTTTCAAACTCCTGAGAAGAAAACCTATCCTTAATCGGCGCGAGCATACCCTGGAATGCAAGCTCAGCCAATTGTGTGTCAGATAGCTTTAAACTGTAGCATCGATTCCTGATTTCACGGAACCGTTGAACATACTCCTTAATGGACTCATCGTTCCTCTGCCTGATAGCAATCAAATCAGAAATCTTCATTTCATTGAGGCCAGAAAAGAAGTACTTATGGAACTGCTTCTCCATATCGGACCAGCCTGTGACCGATCCTGCTGGCAACGACGTAAACCAAGTAAACGCCGGCCCTGATAGTGACAGAGGGAAGAATCTGAGCCTGAGTCCCTCCTCAGAAGCAGCCTCACCACATTGAGCCAAGAATCGGCTCACATGCTCGATGGTAGTCGTATCATCTTGTCCAGAGAATTTTGAAAAATCTGGCACTCTGTAGCGCGGAGGAAGTGACACTGCATCAAAGTAGGATGGGTACGGGTGCCGATACAACCTCGCTTCATCTTTAGGCTTCAAACCGAACTGATTCTGGATCACCTCGGCTATTTTCTGTGACCAATCGGACTGGTGACCTCCGAGTGGCATTCCATCAGCTTGATGCGTATCCATCATGTAATCATTGTAATCACCAACCATACGCTGATGTGCAGGAATCTCTGAACGTATCTTTGCAGCTGCAGGTTGCTTCTCCTCTTCATTCAGAGTCCTAGCATATTTCTCACCATGCGGGCCGACAATCGATCCATCGGCCATCAACAGAAAACCGTTGGCCAGCTGAATAGGTGGTGGAATCGTCGGATTTTGCGGAGCAACGGTCATGGCATTATCTTCAGTACTTTTGCCTTTTCCTGATCCTGATGCCCCTGGAGAATCTGACATAAAGACTGGGCCCTTCAAGCAAATAGAATCATCCACCGCTTTCTTGATGAGATTATCCAAAGAATCTACCAAAGTGCCCGACTGGTTAATCAATGCATGGTGAACAGCTTGATGGATCATCTCTGTCATGTTGACAAGGTAATCCCGAGCATCAGTTGTCTTCTTGATCAACTCTAGGTCCGGAAGAGCACCTTTGAGCACAGGGCCTGAACGATTACGCCCAAATTGATCAAGACAGAGCTTCTCAAACGCATGAATCTGGGCCTGAACTGCATCTAACTGGGCTTTGATAGATCGGCCTTCGTGACTGGGATGGTTGGATCGGAGATCCTGTTATTGTCAGCCTTAGCTTTCTCAGCGGCCAACTTCTCAGCTGCCAGCTTCTCAGCCGCCAGCTTCTCAGCAGTGAGCTTAGCAGCAGCAGCGTCCTTTTCAGCATCAGACGACATCTTGAAAATTGTCTTACGTGTCCCACCGGGCGTGCCAAAAATGTGTTGACGCGGAAAATCGGCAGTCGTATCCTCAGCGATCAACACAATAAGACCGGGGAGATCTGCTTCACTCCAGTGCCAGCCTGCACTTCGTTCAGGTTCGCGGCGTGCCAGTCAATTTGACCTGAAATTGACAAGGGGATAAAACAGTTAAATTACTCTTTGATTGTGCCGGCTCTATTCCAGACGTCAGGTGCACGTTGGATTTTAGCCAAGACCCAATCAGACTTGTATCGGCCGATGTCAATCGGACCTCAAAATCGGACTTCATAGACGGCCTCAATCGGACCAATATAATCGGACCTCAATCAGACATCGAATCGGACCTCAGAATCGGACCAATCGGGATCGGACCTTGTAACAGATCAACCTTTTAAATAATAATAAATAAAGCATAAAACATGGTCGATATGTAAATAACGGATCAGCTATGTCTTTGAGCAAGATATTAAATAATCAAAGTGTGAGCCGATACATTGTCCACCTTGCCTAGTTGCCGGTTTGATTTATCTTATCGGACCATCTAGCTAGCCGACCGGACCAGGACTGTTTCGACACGGTTTCACAAACGGATGAAGCGCACGTACTCCAGCTATGATCGGACCAGATAGCTAAACAATCAAACTTAATTCACCAACCCAACAACTAAACAAGATGCTCGCACAGGTGTTAATCAGATCAAGCAAATAAACAGTAAAAATAAAAACAAGATCGTTCCAATAGTAACAAGAGGAATCTAGCTCCGACGTAGGGAATCTAAATTACTCTTAACGATCAAAGATCAATCTTTGATATATTGTGCAAACCTAGCTCCGACGCAGGGAATCTAAATCAAACACAACAATCAAAGAACAACCTGATAAAACTATGAAGATGAATCTGTCACACCCGGTTTTAAGGACAAAACCGAATGATATTCATATGTGTGCCAGGATCAAGTTTTCACACATATGAGACTTCATCAGTGATAAACAATAGCAGTATCACGTAAAATAATACAAAAGACTTACAAACTATCAGAGTTACAGCTTATCCTGAAAACGAAGGCTCCAACACTTCACAGGCAATCGACTGGGTGTTGCGTACGCCTAGCACCATCTTCAACAACTTCACATCAGCTTCTGAGCAGCAGTAAGCAAGGATGAGTACACTTATGGTTGGTACTCAGCAAGGCCACAAGAAATAACCAGAACAACGATTTAATTCTATCTTCAAATATATTAATCATGTGAGGGTCCAGGCCGCTCTTAACCGTGAGCACGGCTGTTATAACAGTTTTTAATACTCTGCAGAGTTTGTACACTTTCCCACAAGAAGCGTAGACCCAACCACGCTGTGCTGATCAGGCACGTATCACACTTCCTTTGGTGTGACTGCATAGGGACGCTACGAGGCCTTTACAAAGAATCCCTCTATGTATGTGTTGGTCCCTGTCCAGACGGTTTCCAGAAGGCGCACCTTCTTTCCCCGCACAACCTACACAAACCTTTCCAGCCCATCATACACCCCCAACACAACATAGAGTTCATCTAATTAATTAGCCAAGACCAGAGCCATATAGTACTCGTGGTTGCACTGTTTTCCTGGGTGGTTCTCCATGTTCCAATTAACATCATCATGATATATTATAAGCACAGATAGAAGGATGGTTAGGGACACTTGCCTTTCTCCAACGCAAAGTTACTCTCACTGCTTGTTTGCTCTTGCTCACTTGGAAAACTTGATCTTGCACGAACAGCGATCCTTCTAGCGGCTCGAAGCAAACATCGGGCACAAACATACAAAGCAAAACAAACAAGTACAACTAAGAACAAAACACCAATCATAGAGAAGCTTTAAAAGAGCGCACTAAAGGATGGGCTTGAAGAACATGATTCGGTGATATGATTACGTGGCTCAAGAAACGCTAAAATAGAGAAACGATGCCACTTCAGATTTACACCTGAAGATAATAGATTAGGAACACGAGGAATGTTATCATGCAACTTGCAGATTAATACATTGTTACTTTAATAACTAGAACATATGCTAAAATCTAATGGCATAGAATTAATAATTGTTATACCATTGAAATAGCATAAGATCAATTATTAAATAATACAACTAATCTGTAGTGGTCAACATATTATTCCAAGTATAGGCCACTAAGAAGTAACAGATGATCAAAGGCTAAAGGAAAAAGATGGAAGCATTAACATATGATCTTTACAAGCTTATACATTATTTAATAATACAAACTTAAGTTGTATTGCAATGAAATTGAAATGAACCAGTAATTAAGATCCTGGGTTTCATTGCAGCAACATAAATTTAATTATTAAATAGACGCTAATTTGCAAAGAATTAATTGTTAACTGTCAGAACTTTACTAGGTTAGATCAGAAAGGATATACATAGGCTAGCGTGACAATTGAATCAAAAGAAAGCAATTTGATTAGATTAATGACTATGCTTAATTAACAAGGATAGACTGACAGAAAGGGTTTGCATTAAAAGGTGTAACGATTTCTTCCTCAGTGCAACCTTGGTTGCTACGGATGTAGGAACAAAAAAAAGGATTATTATTGATCATGACGAAAGCATGATGCCATCCTCACGTCATCACCTGCATGGCTGATGGATTAAGGCACATAAAGGACATCTTGGTTTGCTTAACATGAAGAGGCCAAGCTACACAACGTGCCAAGCTCGGCAGGTTTACATGGCTGGACACATGCTGGTTGGCTTGCGGTGAGATTGTGAGAAGGGCTACTACGGCAGCTAGGAGTACTCGGGTACAACGAATCAGCGATGCATTATATCAGGCCGGAGCATCAGAGAGAGAGGTGGGAAGGCTCGCATGTGCTCACCAACTGCATGCGGAGGACGAACGCTGTGCGGCAGCTGACGACGGCACAGCTAACAGCGGTTCCTTGTCGGCGTCCGCGTGCGGACTACTTGGTCACGGAGGTCGTGAGGAGGGCGGCGCTTCATAGAAGATGTGCGGTTCTGCAGACGAGGATGCACAGAGAATTACGGCGCCGGCATGGTGAGGCTCCTGACCGATGGTGATATGCATGAGTGAGATGCAAAACAAACAAAGCAAGAAAAGAGGAAGGCCGGCGATGGTGATCTCACCTAGGAGAATCTGCGATGGGAAGTGGGAACAGCAACGAGTGGAGGCCAACACGAAGACGACGACGATGACTGATGTTGTTCGACCTTCGCGGGGACGTATGTTCCGGCATCAGGTGGACGACGGTCAGGCCGACAAGGCGGCTGTCTTTTCGGACGAGGTTTGTCCGGCAGCAGATCGGCGGCGGCGGTCAAAGGGATGGAGGGGAAAGGAGAGATAAGTGAGATATTTATAGGAAGGGATTAGGGTTAGATCATGGGCTTTTAGATGGGTTTAGGTTTTGGGCCAGATTATTATCAGTCCACAAAATAAATTGATAACAATTTATTTCGTAAACCGCGGTACAAATGAATTAGACTAATTATCCAGAATGAATTAATTAAGTAATAATCAATTCAAAATCTGAATAACGACATCATAATTCAAAACAAATTAGACTATTTCCTGAACTAGATTAATTAAATGAATAATCAATCCGATCAAACAGAAAATAGCATCATAATTCGAATAGGGTCTTCTGAATTCTCCGGGTTGATTTGGGCGCCGAAAATTTCGATATGGACTTCGATTTGGGATCAGAGAGAGATGGCGGCAGGAGGTAGAAGAGAGTGCCGACAGGTGGGCCAGAAGAGAGAGAGAAAAGGTTAAAGGGATTTGCATTTTATTTGAGGAATTTGAGTAGGAATTTAAATAGAATTTTGGACAGGAACTTTGAATTTGGAGTTTGATTTGGGGAATTTGATTTGGAATTTAATTAGAATTTGGTTTGGAATTTTGAATAGAACTTTGAATAGCAATTGGAATAGGGATTTTGAAATTTTGGAATTTGGGATGTTACAGAATCGGACCTAGAACGATATTGTAAGATAAGTATTGCTCAAATCGGACTAAAACCAATGCTCAAAGCTGTTGAAGAATCAGATTAATTCATATGGCGCAGATCTAAATCAATCTAGCAACTCCAAACAACCGCAAAAGCTGCCTTTAAATAACCAAGATGAGTTTGGCTCCGACGCAGGGAATCTAGACTAATCTTGATGATCCAGAGGTAAATCTAGCTCCGACGCAGGGAATCTAGATTGACTTCGAGACTTAAAGTACAACTCGATAAACGATTAACTATTGAATAATCAATAGAGATCTAGCTCCGACGCAGGGAATCTAGATCAATCTTGATAATTCAAAGATAAATCGGTTGAACAGTATAAACGAGAAAAGGCGATGCGCCTCAATTCAAAGATTAAACTAGTTCGATAAGTTGACAATCTTACTGGTAAGCCGGAGATCAGGAACTGATGCAGCCCGTCCACCAATGAGTTCGTCGGTATCTACTCCTACTCCTAAGGTTTTGGCGTGAAGCCGGGTTGTATTGATTGTGAGAATAATAATTTACAATGGACGAGGGTTTATATTTATACCCTGGTCATGATGAGTCCTGATCGGACTTGACTATCTTACAGATAAAGTAAACTAAATCTAATATAAAATGGGACTCTCAATACGCCTTCTGAAAAGGAAATAGTGCCTACTCATGTTACGCTTCCTTCTTAGCCAATGCGCCTTTCTTCATTTGTCATTAGATCGGACTCCCCTGCTTATCGGATCTCCTTTCTTGTATCGGCTTTCTTCTCTGGCATCATCTGTTTGACCATTCAACGGGTCCACTGCACAGTATCAGCCTTACCACATTACCATCTGACTCAGCATATCCGGTGCGAAAATCTGATGTCAACAGTGAGTTAGTATGTCTTTTGCCACACCATGGTCCGTATGCACCATTCTAGGATAACCTAACTTCTCCCCTTGGTACCTGGAAATCATTATGCTCAGTGGCACGTGGTTTTCTAGGTTCAGGATGATTTCTCCAGGTCACCGCACACAAACTCATAGTGAGGCCAGATTTTCCGATGCTTCTCAATCCAAAGGACTTGTATGGAATAGGAAAAAGAATGAAACCTGAAGTGTTTTGTTTTGTTGGCACTCTGTATATTTTTTTCATATCGAGTGGAGTTCAGTCAGTGAATGCTTTACTCTTATGGCAAACTGCTCAGTGGGGTGAGAATGGAAGCATTGGAGGTTGTGCGTATATATGGTCCACTATTTCTATGGTATATGTGTCACTTCATGGCCATGTATGTAATAAGCTGCGGCATGTAGAGTTTAATCACTTCTGACCACATGTTAGTATATGTCTTTCGCCACACCATGGTTAACAAAGTATGCACCACCCTAGGATAACCTAACTTCTCACCTCAGTGTATGGAATCATTATGTTCCTATCACTAGTGATGAAGCCATTCCACTCTTCTAGCCAACCCATCTCTGCAACCAAACTGCACCCTGACTTGACAAACTGCACGCTACTATTAACAAATCACATTATGCTCAGTGTGGCACGTGAATTTCTAGATTCAGGATGATTTTTCCAGGTCCATTCTTGCAAACCCCAAGTGAGGCCGGATTTTCCGATGCTTCTCAATCCAAAAGACTTGTATTTGTATAGAATAGACACTGTATATGTTCGTATCGGTGGAGATCTGTCAGCGAATGCTTTACTCTGATGGCAAACTGCTCAGTGGGGTGATAACAGAAGCATCGGTGGTTGTGCGTATATATATATGGTCCACTATTTCTATGGTATATATGTTACTGTGTGGCCATGTATGTAAGCTGCAGCATATAGAGTTTAATCACTTCTGACCACATGTTGTCACCCTCTTAACTAAAATAGATCAGTTTTCAACCTTTGCTCGAACTTGGAGTGGTGAAATGTCTTGGTGGTGCTAACGTGATGATGTGATCAAATATGAAGTAGTATTTGCATTTTTAAAAATTGGTACTTTCCTGTATATAAATTTTTTGCACTATGAAATGTCTATTAGGGTGTCAATTTTTGTCCTACTGCAATTGTTCTTCACTAAATACGAGCTCGTTTAATCAGTTGGCACATATAGGCTACAGGGCCATAACGTTTTTAGTACACATTGAAATAGTGCACCAAAATTAAATTAGAACAAATATAGAAATTAAAAAAAATGAATTAGATGCTTGGCACGCCCTACATTTCGACCTGCCAACATCTATATGTAAGCTCCATCTGCTAAAATCACATCTTTACTCTGTGATTTGCTTGACTGCACGTGCCTTTTTCAGTCTATTTCAGACACGTTCTGCAGTTAATTTGAGAAGAAAGAGTTACAAAAGGTTCTTAGTGTTAACAAATGCTGCAATCAGAACTCAAAAGTTTTACGACTTCCTATGTGCTAGCTAGAAATACTAAGGTGATAGTAGTGCTCTAATTCAACTGCACATGCTGGGTGCCACACCTGTCATATGATTTGCGAACAAAAGACCAAAATATGAACTTCCTAACCATCTTGATTCAGTGATGTTGCAATCGTGGTGGGTAGATACCTATGGACAATTTCATATCATAAAATTGTGGTTCTTAGTGTTAAGTGGCAAATCCCTACATTATTGATCCGAATCCAAGGTAAACTTGATGAATAAAAATCAAATGCATGACCTAGAGACTGTGTGTAGCTATAGCTACTCTGCCTAATCTTCCACGATGCTTCTGTACCACATCTTGCAGATGATTTGTCCCATGAAGCGAGAAGATCCAACGTAACCACTGGACAATACTCTGAAGATTAATAGAATTTGCTTCATTGAGATCCGACAGAAAAATGGGAAGCTCACATACGGAGAAACCGACTGCACAAGAAATGTGAATAGTGTGGGATTTCCCTAATGCACCCCAATCCAGTAGGTCTGTTCAGACTGTTCTCATGAGTGACACGTATCTGAAACATGGTTTTTGACCATGAACATGTCTGTGGATTTTGGGTGTTCGACGTGATTTTGACGTAGCAGGGTTTGATTTGTATGTGCATGCAAGCAAAACTCATGCACGTAACTTATCCATGTTTAGCAAGCTAATATATGGCAGCTGTGATGGGGTATGGCGCCCATGCATGGCATGCAAAGAATATGCCTACGTTTCATCTATGGTGCACGCACGTATGCAAACCGGCCGGCGTACGTAGTCAAAATTCGCTCGGGTACGTATTGGAATGGGTCTGTCACGTAGCCAACGTTACCCAAAATATTCCAGAAATTCATGGGCAGGAGGAGATACACACATACACGAAACTCCCCCTGCGTTGCGGACTTGGTTTGGAAAGGCTCTGCAACATGGAAGCGTGGGAGAGCGGATAGGTGCCGAGTAATTATCTTGAACAGAGATTAACCTGCTGTTTGTTCGGAAGGCTCAACGAACGGCGGGATACTCGCGAACGGAACGGCGGCGCCGCAGGAGTCTTGAGGGCACGCGAGACCCTGGCTGGCTGCCTATATAAAGCCCTCACCTCTCCACGTCTCGGGCAGAGAGAACAGGCACAAGTGCGCAGGGAGAAGGGAGAGGGAAGAGCTCGGTACTTCGTCGACTCAGGTCCTCGCTCCGTTCGCCGGCGCTGCGCTGTCCGTCTACATCGAGCCGGCGCTGCGCTGTCCATCTACATCGAGCCGGCGACGTCGTCTGCGAGCTGTTCGCCTACGTCAAGCTATCGCCAACGTCGAGCTAGCAGCCGCCATCACATCCATCTACGTCGAGCCTGCGGCACCCATCTACTCCGATCGCAGCGAAGAAACCATGGCGCCTCTGTACGTCTTCGACGGCCGCCGCGCAGGTTGATGACCGCCTCCTCTATTTTTATTTTACAGATCAGCATACTGCATATGCACTGCACAGACGCGTAGGTCGAGGAGCCGACGCCGCCACGGCGTCGCCCTGTCTCGAGGTTGCAGGATGCCGAGACGACGATGGTGCCGCGAGGCTGCTGGACAGCGCTGAACAGGTGGTGCCGCACTATCACAGGCAAAGGGGTGCATGCACGTACATGCTACCCATGCACAGGGACTACAGAGGGGATGCATGCCTGTGTCACTCTCGTACGTGAAGATCATGCACATATCACTCGTGCATAAAGTTTGCCGACTACGGCGATCTTCCGCAGGTGGCGTCCCCGGCGGACAGATCTCTGTAGATGGCCCTTCTCCGGCCGTCTGCTCGAAGGACATCGTGACCCTCTTCTAGGCTATCACGCCGTCGCCTCGGCTCTGCTTCCGCGGCCATGCATCAGTTTCATCTACTACTACATCTACTACGTCATCCGCGACCGACGAGGCCGGATGACACGGGCGGACAGGTTGATGCACCAGCTTGTTCTACATCGGCTCATGGACACCGACGAGGCCATGGACGACGCCGACGCCCACATCTACTCCACCACCACCATCATGCATGGAGAACAGGAAGCGAAGACCGAAGATGACGACCGAGCACTTAATCGGAGGTATTCTGCGAGTCCAACTCGCGGATGTAATTAACCAGGAGCTCTCCGAGGCCCTGGGAATCAGAAGACCACGTCGCCCAAGTCAGATCTCAGATCTGCCCAACGGTAGGCAACGGCGCGCGCACTTGTAAAAGGGAACATGTGTTTGTATTTTTTTTGCATAATATGAATGAATTGTGTTCCCTTTATCTGTTGTTATTTATTTTGTGTATTTCATATACACTGGCACGCCCCCGCACTTTATTTTCCCACGCAGAGGAAACCTTAGAGATTTTTTCTCTCTAAACAAATTGGCACGCCCGGTGGGACCGGGTTCTCCTCCCATCTCTGCTGCTCGGTTATTATTGTCTTCGTCTTCGTTTTTGTCTCTTCCAACTACACAGCATGCTGCATGAAGGGCCTTGACGTGGAATTGTCCTCACGAGAGATCTCCTCCTTGCAGGACGATCTGCGGCCATCAAGAGTCTGGCGACGTCAACGATCCAGTTCGGCTCTCTCTCTGAACTGATAGGAGGCTCGAATGACGCCGCCAAGCCTGTCGTCGTCGGTGCTTCACCCATCGCCGCCACCAAGCCAGGCGCTTTGCTGGTGGCCCCCGGCCAGCCATCGCCTTCCGTGCAGGTCAGGAGCTCTCCTACTGCCCACATCGAGGAGCCACGCCTGTACCACTTCGGGACGGTTCCACCGATGGTCGTCTTTGAGCATCGCTCGAAGACCTACATGCATATGACACAGGACCCGGCGGAGTTCCAGAAAATGGAGTCCAAGAAAGCTTAGAAGCGAGCTTCCGTCAAGGCCAGGAAGGAGCGTCGCAGCTTGATGTTGGAAGCAAGGACTCTTTTAAAGAAGTCCGTGGTGGCCGACATCAAGGGAGACATCCAGGTTGCGCAGCAATTGCGCGCCAAGGCGACCAACAGGCGTGCGAGAACTGCTACCTTTCTTGCCCCTACGCCAACACCCGGCCAAGAAGCTGCAGCCCCAGCGGTGGGGCGCTCAGAGGTGGAGCTCTTGGAGGCTTTAGAGGCTGTGTCCAGCAATTTGCGACGACACATGTCCTTCGCCCGCCACTCGTCGAGCCCACATCCACTTCGCAATTACAGGAGGAAGTACCGCAAGGTGCAACGGCTGCACCAGCAGGTTAGCTCTCGTATTGCCAGGAGCACCGTTCCAGATGAGGACTGGTCCCTCGACACTGGAGTCCTCCTCGACAGAGTGTTCACTTACCCCAGCACGTTGGAGCCGCCATACGACGTGTTCCCCGACGACTGGGCGTACGAGCCAGCTAAGGTCAAGAACCTGGTGCGGCGCGCAATCATGCGGGAGTACTGGAAGAAGAGGCGTTCAAGCAAGCAGGCACGCCTCCCAGGACCGACAACTTTCGTCGACAACAGCATCCCCATCCAACCGACTGGATGGGTACCCTGCCTCCACACGACGGCGACCGGGGACGAACCTACGACTACCAACACCAACAGGTTCGCAGCTTTGCAATCTACAGGAACAGTGACCCAGGACGAAGGCATGCGGCGAGAGCTACGTCGGCTTCAAGACCAGGTGGCTCATCTGGGGAGAAGGCTTCAAGAACAAGAGGCCCCGGAGTCTTCCTCAGCAGCTCGGGCTCGCGGAAGGACAGATCGCCCCATCCTCGGCCATCGTCCTCAACATCGTCCTCAACACGAGCGCCAGACTTTGGCTCCACGGCGTACGTCTTCACCAACCCATGCCGCACGTCGAAGGCAGTCTGCACTGCCTCCTCGATGGAACCAGTGGTCGAGGCGTGAAGACCATCGTCCGCACCTTCGCCCGACTGGGCAATGGCGAACCCGGGACTCCCCGCGAGGACGGAGGCATTCGCAGGAACCCTCTTCCCCAAGGAGAGATGGTCGTGACCAGGGAAGGCGTGAAGATGAGGCGCCAACCACGGCTGCGCAACCGGCCGCGCCGACCCGCCAAGTCCCTCCATGGGTGCAACACGCGCCCACGGCTGCGCAACCAGCCGCGCCGACCCGCCAAGTCCCTCCACGGGTGCAACACGCGCCCACGGCTGCGCAACCAGCCGCGCCGGCTCACCAAGTCCCTCCACGGGTGCAACATGCACCCACGGAGAATCAGCGTAAACGGGAGCGACGCCGGCGGAACTGCTACGCCCTGTATCGCGAGCTTGAGGAGATGTGTCACACCCGATTTTAAGGACAAAATCGAATGCATCGCATATGTGTGCCAGGATCCGTTCATCACACATATGTTGACGTCATCAGTGAATATATCAAAAGACAATGTTCAAAAGCGTACAAAAGAGAGTACATAACTTTATTACACTCATCGTAAATAGACACGAAGGTCTTAAACGTTCATCGACATCCTAAATGATAAAACAGCTCCTTGACTTCATCCACAGGCACTTGAGTGGTTGACGCGCCTAGAACTCATCAAAGTCGCTGAAGTACTCCACATCATTGTTATCTTCTGAACAGCAGTTGTTTAGCAAGGGTGAGTACACTTATGGTTAGTACTCAACAAGTGGGGGAAAATGCAAGGCCATCAAAGGGGGGTTCAGGCTCATGCGGTTAGCACTTTTAGTTGATCAAGTTTTATTAGCAAGCACCTAGTTACTAGATGTAAGTTTATACCATCCCAAAATTAAGCTGGATAACCCAAAATTATTCCACCAAGAGACCAAGAACCACAAGTTAAGATCAAGTTAAAGTTCAATTATCATGTGAGGGTCCAAGCCGCCCTTAACCGTGGGCATGGCTGATATATCAGTTTTACACTCTGCAGAGGTTGTACACTTTACCCACAGCTCGTGTTCCCCTTGTCGCCCGGGTTTGCAAGGCCCTTAAACACTTCCTTTGGTGAGTGGCGAGGGTTCACTACGAAGCCTTTACAAAGACCCAAAGTTAAACTAGCAGCCCGCTAGAGTTTCGGCAGCGGTGAGGTCCACAGCCCTCCCAAGAGAGGACGTACCTTAGCAAAGACTACTCCTACAAAAGGACCGAGCTATGACCCCTCACCGGCCCCCTCTTTGCCCTTACGGTAAGACCACTAGCCAACCCCAAGTCTAATTAATTAGCTAAGTCAGAGCCATGTGAAACTGTGGTTGCACTGTTTTCTTGGGTGGTTCTCCATGTTCCAATTAATCATGATGATCTTGTAATTAAGCAAGAATATAACAACATAATTAAATCATGATTAACATTGCATAAAAGGTAACAGAACCATCCCAAGTTTAAGCAAGCTAAGCATTTCTACCCATGATGTAACCAGGTGATTCAAGGTTCAAGGTAAAAAGATCTAGTCATGTCCTAATAGGATAACCCGTCAAAATTAATGCATAACAGTAAAGTAAAAGTGAATTTCATGAATGTAATTGGGACAAAAAAGAATGTTCATGTAGAGGGAGGCCACTTGCCTTCCTCAACAAACTGCTGTTGGTCCTCTTCAAACAGCTGCTGCTCCTGATCTTCCTCGAACGGCACGTTCTCTACACGATCACACAAGATATACAACAAAATAAATAAAAACAGTACACCAAACAGTACTAAAAGTACAGAACAAGCACCTTAAACTAAAGAGCATGCAAAGACGATCGCGTGGACGCGAAAATCGCCCAAAACGGATTTAAAACGACGAAACTACGCTAGTTACAAGGTTGCAGGGACCTATATGCAATTAAAACTAAAGTCTGCGTACTGTTTTGATAAAAACCGAGGGCACAAACATAAATAAACATAGATCTCAGGGGCTAGCAAGCGATTTGACCATGAAAAGGACGGCGGGTTGGATTATACAAAAGAACAGGGGCCTAAACAGAAGTTATAAGGGCATGAATATAAATACTTTCTACTACATAAGGACTGCGGGTTGAATATTGGAAAGCTCAGGGACTCTTTAGCAAAAGTGACGCCGACCGGCGGGTTTGACTCCGGTTGACCGTTATTCCGGGATTGATCTGGACAGTTGATTCAAGATCAGACGGCGCGAAATAAAAGGAGGCGCCGGTGACCTCGGAACGCGACGGCGCCGCCGCGTCCGCGGCGTGGACTCGCCGGAGTGGCGGCCGTAGGGCGCTCCGGTGCACTAGGACGTGAACAAATGACACGGGAAGCATCAGGAGGCCATGGCGAGCTCACCAGAGGGGTTGAGGTCGTCGATTGGGGACCGGAGATGGGTTGGCGACGAGGAGGAGCGGCGGCGAGCTCGGTCGGACGGCGAAGGGGCTGTTCCGGTGTCGGCTTCAGCTCCTGGGCGGCGGGGAACGACACCGGGGCTGCCTGAGAGCAAGAAGATGGCACCGAAGAGGTCAAGAGGGAGCTCGCACCAGCGAATTGAGGCGGCGGCGGCGGCTTACCTCGTCGGCGTGAAAACGAGCTCCGGTGGAGAAAATGCGTGCGATTTCAGAGGGTTTTTGGTGTGGGTGTTGCGTGCGCGCGAGGTGGAAGCTTCAACGGGTTTTATAGAGGTGCGAGAGGGATTGGAGAGGGCTCGGCCGAGGAGAATTGAAGAGGGGGCGGAGCTCTCGGCCATTGATGTCATTGAGGCCGATTCGACCATTGCAGGAAGGGAATGAAGGAGGGGAGAGCGAGGCGAGGGCGGCTCGGTGATGGCGCAGTGAATACGCTTGACGCGGAGTGAAGAGAGGGGAGGGCATCCAGGGACGTGGGCGCGGCGATTGCGGGAGCGGCGGCTCGGGCATCCGCGGCGTCTGGAGGAAGAAGACGCGCCGACAGGTGGGGCCATGCGGTCAGCGAGAGAGAGAGGGGGCGTGCGGGCGCGAGTGGAAAGGCCGGATGGGCCTAGCTGGGCCGCGGAGATGGGCCTGCGTTGGCTCGGTGGTGGAAAGGAGAAGAGAAAGGGAGAAGTGGCCGGGCCAAATGGAGAAAGAGTAAAAGGGAGGGAAAGAAATAATTCAAACATTGTTTGAATTTGAATAAGGAGAGAATTTGAGATGTTTGAACTGGATTTGAATTTGGATAGGAGTTTGAGATCACTCAAGCAAACAAAAACAAAAGCAAAGCATGAAATGCAACAAACACTTATTGAACTAAAGTTAATTATTTAATGTTAAAGTAATTAAGGCCACAAATTAAATAAAGGAAAATAAATTCATTAAACCTAAGATCAACCTAAACAAAGTTGCTATAATTTGTTACGTGATGGAATTTGGGTGTTACAAGATGGTACTAAGGAACACCCAAGTCCGCGTCAGGCCCGACGGAGAACTCCATGAAGAGAATAGCCGGATATCCTTCCGCATCTCCCCCGAGTTGGCCCGTGATGAAAGGTACATGTATCTGCTTGGCAGGTTAACCCCAAAGCCGCGACGGACTCAAGCTGGTGCCGCTGGCGGCACCAACGCAAATGAAGCACCACCGACTGGGGGCAACCCCCCCAACCATTCTCAAGCGCGACGAGAAGCTCGAGCAAGCTACATCGAGCGACATCTCTTCGTCGAGCGATCACTCGCCCACACCCATGGAGGGAGTTGAACAGGTACCCCTACCAACCGGCGACAAGACGCTTCCCCAAGCTCAAGACGATCCCAGGGCTGCCGTCCAAGCTTCTGCTACTACGGCTACTCCTCAGGGGGTGGAGCGGGATGCCAACAGCCCGCCCGAGCAAGAAGACTAGAAGAACGTTGCCATGTGCACTGCACTGGCAGCGCGTTCTGGAGGAGAATCAGAGGCAGGTTGGGTCCCTCCCCAGGTGACCCACGAGTTCAGCTATCCCTTGGATGAGGAGATTATGCCGAACCCGAAGGCGAGCTTCAAGAAAGCTTTCCTACCCCAGCTAACCCAGGACGCCAGGGCCTCGGCTCCTTGCCTTCCTATCACGACAGGGAGGGGTGCTTTGTCGGACGGCGACCAGGCACTAGCGTCGGACACATCTCCGCGACGCTACGTCGATATCAGGACTCGCCTTCCGCGAGGCCCCGAAGACTTGCAACACATGGCGGATCGAGCTGGAGCAAGTACCCGGCTTAAGTCCATGGCATCTCAACAGGTGAAAGGGACTGTCCTTGCAGGTGGAACAGAAGGGGAAGGCGACCCTCGGGATGGTGCAACTGCAAGTGACACCGACTCCTCATGCTCGCTAGAGAGGCATGACCACTCGCCGTGCTACAACGACCTTGCTCCTTCCATGCCCTCAGAGGGAGAGGATCGCCCGGATGCGGACAATTCTGCACCCGCTCACATGGCGGTCGATGAGGTCCCTCAAACCAGCCACGGGATGGCGGGATTTCCACAGGTGACTACCCTGGAAGAGCAAGTACAGGAACAAGGGCGGATGATGCACCTTCTGTCCGAGAAGTTCGACCGCCTGGTTGAACTGGTCACGTCTTCGGCTCAACACGCTCCGCTCGCCGGCGAGTACCGAGCTCAGGAAGACCCACAGATGGAGGAGTTGTTCGGTGCAGCGAGCAATCGCCAACGGCCGCTGAACTTTGGCTCCACCTCGGCCAATGCGGCGCCATTACCGGCGATGCTGAAGGACTACCACGACATGGTCGAGGACCTGGTGAACAAGAAGCTGAGGCGGATGACACATGAGCCAACCCCTCGGCAAGCAGAAAGCGAGCTGGAGAAGCCCTATGAAGCCTGGCACGATCTCGTACCCTTCCCGTCAGGGTGGCATCCGCCTAAGTTCCGTCAGTTCGACGGGACAGGTGATGCGCGGGAGCACCTGGCATACTTCGAAGCGGCGTGCGGCGACACCGCCAACAGTTCATCCCTGCTCCTTCGCTAGTTCTCTGGATCCCTTACAGGTGCGGCCTTCCACTGGTATAGCCGTTTGCCGGTTGGTTCCATCAGCGGTTGGGGCGCCATGAAGGACGCCTTCAGGAAGCACTTCGTCGCCATGAAGAAAGACTTCTCCGTGGTCGAGCTATCCCACGTGAAGCAACAGCGTGATGAGGCCATTGACGACTACGTGGTCCGCTTCCGCAACAGCTTCGTGCGTCTCGCTAGGGAGATGCATATTGAAGATGCGATCGGAATGTGCATCAATGGGATGATGCAACATTGGTCGCTCGAGGTGTCTAGGCGAGAGCCGAAGACCTTCAGTGATTTGAGCTCAGCGGTGGCTGCCACAAAAATCGAGTTCGAGAAGTCACCCCAGATCATGGAGCTCTACAAGAACGCCAGTGCTTTTGACCCAAGCAGGCACTTTGCTTCAGCAGCGAAGCCAGGCAACAATGGAGGTAAAGGAAAAGCACAAGCAGAGGCGAACGCGACGAGAGTCTTCTCCAACGCGCCCCAAGCACAGGTGCCTGTCTTAGGCGCCAGAAGCGAACAAGCTGGGGGCAGGGCACGCCCCAACATACAAGAGCTCCTTAAGAAGCAGTACATCTTCAAGCGGGAGCTCGTGAAAGGAATGTTTGAGCAGCTCATGGAGCACCAAGCGCTCAACTTGCCTGAACCGCGGAGACCCGACCAGGTAAATATGACTAACAACTCTCTGTACTGTCCATATCATAGGTATGTTGGCCATGTTATCGAAGACTGCGTCGCCTTCAAGGAGTGGCTTCAGAGGGCCATTAACGAGAAGAGAATAAATCTAGACGCGGATGCGGTCAACCCCGACTACCATGCGGTCAACGTGGTGACCGTGAGGACGCCCTCTTCCCTAGGGCGAGGAGGAGATGAACAGGGAGAGTCATGGGTGCCGCTTGCTCAGGTGGAACACAAACTGGCGGCCATGATACCCTCGATGACCGGTACTCCTCCACCAGAGGAGCATGCTGCCGAACAGGAGGCAGCATGGACTGTGGTGCGCCGTCGGCCACGCCCAGATGGCTGTCCGCCTCGACACCCTCGCGTGCCCACGCGACTGTATGCTGCTCCAGGAAGGCAGCCGGACCCAAGTCGGCGGCGCCTGCCTCCTCGCTTCGTCCCCAAGTCGGAAGGAGACGCGCCTTTCCCTCGACGGGGCTATATCCTGCCCACGTTGGAGGAGTTCATGCCCAAGGACTGGGGGCAGCAGCCATCTTCGAGAAACGAAGAACAGCGGGAAGAAGCAGGTGCTGCCTCGCCCTCTAACATTGTAACGTGCAATGTTCTTCTTGCGTACAGGGACTCCACAAGCTCAGCCTCGGACTCAGAAGAGGTGCTCACTGCTAAGGAACAAGAAGTGTTCCGCACCGAAGACAAGCCGACAGAAGCACAGGTGGAAGCCAACATGAACCTGCGAGGGGGGAAGGTGCTGCCGGAGCTCTCGAAGCCGAAGGCCCCAAAAGTAGGTAAAACCGCTGAAGCCAGCCCACCAGATGATGTGCCGGAAGCTTCCAACAAGAAGGATGACAAGCTCCGGGAGATCGACTACAACGTCATCGCGCACCTCAAGAGAATTCCCGCACTGCTGAGTGTCTACGATGCTCTCATGCTTGTGCCGGAGCTCCGGGAGGTGCTTGTAAAGGCGCTCCTTGAGCCAGAGCTCTACGAAGTGGCTATGGCTAAGTATCGGCTTTTCGCGAACCCACTGTTCGTGAATGAGATTACTTTTGATGAACAGGATAATATCGTGGAAGACGGTGATCATAACCGCCCCCTTTACATCGAGGGAAATATAGGAGTCGCGCACCTTCGCCGAGTCCTCATCGACCCAGGGTCCGCCGTGAATATCTTGCCCGTTCGCAGCTTAACTCGAGCCGGCTTCACGTTGAGCGACCTGGACCCCACGGACGTGGTCATCTGCGGCTTCGACAACACCGGAAAGTCCACCTTAGGGGCTATCACGGTCAAGATCCAGATGTCCACATACAGCTTCAAGGTACGCTTCTTTGTCATTGAAGCAGATACCTCGTACTCAGCTCTTCTAGGAAGGCCTTGGATCCACAAGTACCGTGTGGTGCCCTCGACGCTGCACCAATGCCTGAAGTTCCTCGACGGCAATGGCGCTCAACAACGCATCACCGGCAACCTATCCCCGTACACCGTCCAGGAGTCCTATCACGCGGACGCCAAGTACTACTTCCCCGTCGAAGAGAGCAGCCACCAGCTAGGTCGAGCTGCACCTGCGGCGGACATCATCTTGAAGCCCGGTGCAACACCGACCCCTGAAGTAAGGAGTCTGTACATGCCGTGCTCCCTCTCTCTGAAGAGGGCCACTCCGCCAAGCTCTAAAGACAGCAAGCAGGGGCATGCATCTTTCGCTGCCCCTCGTCATTCTACATCGTCCTCATCGAGAGGATCTGTGATTTCGATTGCCTTCCCCCAGGCTACAGGCGGCGCGACCCCGTCGACAACCACGCCTTTACTATTGAAGGCGAGGTACACCGCATCATCTTCGTCATCCTCAGCTGCACCAAGGTCTACAGCAAGACCTTTGCTGACTGGCCTAACCCTGGGAAGTTCTACAGGTGCTCAACGCGGCGGCAACTTGCTCTGTAACAGCAGCGACGCGCCACCAGTCACCACCTTGCAGGTGCGCCAGGAAGCCGTGCTAGCGCCGGGGGCAGTCGTGACTCCTACCGATGCCGTGCCTGCGCCTGAGGGGGTCGTGAAGAAGAGGATTGCGGAGATAGAAGAAGTCGCTAAAGGGGCTCCATGTGTGCAGCCCCCGTCCATGTATGTATCAGTGACTACTCCGTTGGAAGTTTGGGCCATCCCAGATCCTTCTTGCTCTACACCCCAAACCATCTTCTACAAGTTGCCACAGGTGCAACAGTGTGATTCTATTATTGAATTGCCTAACCTTGACCTTGATGCAGAAGAGGAGGTGCTGACGACGATGAAGGCCGAGCCTCGAATGGCTCGCTTATTGGAGAAAGCTGGGATTACCCTTCGGTGAAACAACAGGATGCCGCCCCCGCCGCCCATATGTGAGGTGTGGTGGGGGCAAGCTGAAAGCTTTGTCAGGAGAAGGCGCAAAGCTCAACCAAAGTTTGGGTTGGGCTACCGCGACGCTGGCGTGTCTGATGATGAAGACGGCCTCGCCAGCAATAATCAAGTTAACTGCTTCACGATAGCAGCTGTCATCACAGAAGATGACGCTGATGTTCACCACGGCCGACGTCGCTACCATCCCTCCATGGAGATTGGAGCCGCTAATGTAGATGAAGAGACAGGTGCTATGCTAGCGCCCCAAGAGCTAGAAGACAGCGGACAGCCAACTGTAGATGAGCTAGTTGAGATCAACCTCGGAACAGAGGATGATCCATGGCCCATCTTTGTCAGCGCCACGCTCACGGAGGAGGAGCGAGAAGATTACCGAAACTTCTTGACGAAGTATCGGGACTGCTTCGCCTGGAGCTACAAAGAGATGCCGGGGTTGGACCCCTGTGTCGCCACACACAAGTTGGCGATTGATCCACAGTGTCGTCCCGTCAAGCAGGCACCACGACGCCTACGGCCGGAGTTTGAAGATCAGGTCATCGCCGAGGTCGACAAGCTCATCACGGCTGGATTCATCAAGGAAATACAATACCCCCGGTGGCTGGCCAGCATCGTGCCGGTCGAGAAGAAGAACGGACAGGTTCGGGTCTGCGTTGACTTTCGCGACCTAAACCGAGCCTGTCCCAAAGACGACTTCCCCTTGCCGATTACAGAGATGGTCGTCGACGCAACCACTGGGTTCGGGGCCCTGTCCTTCATGGATGGGTCATCTGGTTACAACCAGATCAAGATGGACCCTGTCGACGCCCTCGACACCGCTTTCAGGACACCCAGGGGAAACTTCTACTATACAGTGATGCCGTTCGGGTTGAAGAACGCCGGCGCCACCTACCAGCGCGCCATGACGTACATCCTCGATGACTTGATCCATCAATCAGTGGAGTGCTAGGTCGACGACATGGTGGTGAAGACCAAAGATCGCAGGAACCACCAAGACGACTTGCGCGTGGTGTTCGAGCGGCTTCGACGACACCAGCTCAAGATGAACCCCCTCAAGTGCGCCTTCGCCATCCAGTCGGGTGTCTTCCTCGGCTTCGTCGTTCGGCACAGGGGAATAGAGATCGAGCCAAAGAAGATCAAGGCGATCATGAACATGCCGCCCCCGACGGAGCTGAAAGAGCTGAAGTCGCTGCAGGGGAAGCTGGCGTACATTCGGCGCTTCATCTCCAACCTCTCCGGACGCATCCAACCCTTCTCCAAGCTCATGAAGAAGGGGGCACCGTTCTTGTGGGATGAAGAGTGCCAAAGCGGACTCGACAGTATTAAAAGGTATTTACTTAACCCTCCAGTTTTGGCAGCCCCCGTGAAAGGGCGCCCCTTGATCCTCTACATCGCAACGCAGCCATCTTCCATAGGTGCCTTGCTCGCTCAACACAACGACGAAGGACAGGAGGTGGCGTGCTACTATCTAAGTCGCACCATGGTGGGTGCCGAACATAATTACTCTCCTATAGAGAAATTATGTTTGGCACTAATCTTCGCGTTGAAGAAGTTGAGGCACTACATGCTGGCACATCAGGTCAACCTCGTCGCAAAGGCGGACCCAATAAGGTATGTGCTGAGTCAGCCTGCGCTCACCGGGCGACTCGGAAAGTGGGCATTACTTATGATGGAGTTCGACATAACCTTTGTCCCGCAGAAGGCGATAAAAGGCCAAGCTCTGGCTGAATTCCTAGCGGCGCATCCCGTACCTGATGATTCGCCACTCGTCGCCGACTTGCCGGACGAGGAGGTCTTCTTCACCAGTTGTGACGTCCCGTGGGAGCTCTACTTTGACGGCGCCTCACGTATGGATGCCGACCCCGATGGTACGCCTAAGCGGAGAGCAGGTGCAGGGCTGGTGTTCAAGACTCCGCAGGGAGGAGTGATGTACCACTCCTTCTCCCTCCTGAAGGAAGAGTGCTCCAATAATGAAGCGGAGTACGAGGCACTTATTTTCGGGCTACTGCTAGCTCTCTCCATGGAGGTAAGTTATCTGCGAGTCCATGGCGACTCTCAGCTTATTGTTCGACAGGTCAACGAAGTCTACGAAGTCCGCAAGCCGGAGCTGATGCCGTACTACCAAGCAGCCCGGAGGCTCATGGAGAAGTTCCAGCGCGTCGAGGTCGTCCACGTGCCGCGGAGCAGGAACGCACCAGCTGACGCCTTGGCGAAACTTGCTGCAGCGCTTGTCCTCCCTGAGGGCAAACCTATGCAGGTTGCCGTTGAAGAAAGATGGCTCCTCCCAGCAGTCCTGGAGCTCATCCCAGAAGAATATGAGGTCGACGCAGTCACGACGAACGCGGTTGAAAAGGAGGACGACTGGCTCGAACCCTTCCTCGACTACTTCAAGCACGGCAGCCTTCCTGATGACCCAGTCAAGAGGCGCCAACTACAACGTCGACTCCCCTCCTATGTCTATAAAGCAGGTGTCCTTTACAGGCGATCCTATGGACAGGAGGTCCTCCTCCGGTGCGTCAACCGACGAGAAGCCGACGAGGTCCTGAAGGAGGTGCATCACGGAGTCTGCGGCGGACACCAGAGCGGGGCCAAAATGTATCACAGTATCCGTTTAGCTGGATACTATTGGCCTGGCATCATGGCAGACTGCATCAAGGTGGCGAGAACCTGCCACGGTTGCCAGGTTCATGGAGACTTCAAGCACCAACCACCGGCGGTTCTCCATCCAACCGTCCCCTCGTGGCCATTCGACGCCTGGGGGCTCGATGTCATCGGAATGATCGACCCTCCATCGTCATCCGGCCATCGTTTCATCCTCGCTGCCACGGACTACTTCTCCAAATGGGCAGAAGCTGTACCCCTGCGCGAGGTGAGAAGCGACAACGTCATCAACTTTCTGGAGCGGCACATCATATACCGCTTCGGAATCCCGCGCCGTATCACCTCCGACAACGCTAAGGCCTTCCGGTCTGGTAGAATGCACAGGTTCGTGGAGAAGTACAAGATCAAGTGGAGTTATTCCACTGGTTACTACCCCCAAGCGAACGGTGCGATCGAGGCGTTCAACAAGACGCTCGGCAAGATACTCAAGAAGACGGTGCACAGGTACCGAAGAGACTGGCATGAACGTCTCTATGAAGCTCTATGGACGTATCGCGTCACGGTTCGTACCCCAACTCAGGCGACCCCGTACTCCCTTGTTTACGGGTGCGAAGCTGTCTTGCCGCTGGAAGTACAGCTGCCATCGTTACGAGTGGCCATCCATGATGAGCTCACTCAAGATGAGCAGATTCTCCTTCGATTTCAGGAACTCGATGCCCTCGAAGAGGAGCGTCTGAATGCAGCGCAAAACTTAGAGTTGTACCGCCAGAACATGACCAGGGCCTACGACAAGCTCGTCAAGCAGCGTGTCTTCAGGAGAGGCGAGCTTGTGCTTGTGCTCCGACGCCCCATCGTCGTCACGCACAAGACGAAGGGCAAATTCGAACCCAAGTGGGAGGGGCCGTACGTCATCGAGCAGGTCTACGACGGAGGCGCCTATCAGCTGGTCGACCATCAAGGAGTTCGACCGATGCCACCCATCAACGGCAGGTTCCTGAAAAAGTACTTTGCCTAGTTTTTCTTTGCCTTACGGTGGTCAGCGCTCGCTAGTTGGCCACCCTTTTCGTTTCTTTCTTTTGTTTGGTTTCCTTTCCCTCTCGCTTTCTTCCGTTTCTTTTCTCTTTCGTTTTCCTTTTCTCTTTGTTTTCTTGAAAACGGACCTCTGTGTCCCACAAAAAAAATGGCTTTCCCTCACCAGATGTTCAGCTGCAGTACGGGACGGGATTATCTCAAGACTGTCTGGATGGGACCCTGAATCCCTGGGCGAAGCTCACAGCCGACGCCCCTCCATGCACTGTACACGGCGCATGTCAAACGTGCTCTAACAGCGACAGTGGGAAGAAAGCCTGTGTTTCTCCTAGGCAGCGAGGCAACCATGCCCCTCGCGCTTACTGGCTTGAGACGACATCTTTCAGGGAAGACTATAGGAAAAGAGCAAGAAAAGGGCTACCTGGTGCAACACAAGTTACATTCAGTGTGCAGCCACTTGCCATCCCCGGAAGATGACAACAAGGGACCAAAAAAAAAAAAGTTGATGCCTGTGAGGATTTACCTAGAAACACATAGGTGAATGACTACCCTCCGAATTCCTCGAATATCAGTCAAAATTCGAGTCTGAAAAAAAAAGGGGAAAAGCTCAATTGGTCAAAAAAGACCACGTCAAATTCCATGCAATTGGAAGGAGGAGGGCAGTTGTTCACCATCCTCAGCAAAAATAATGGCAGATTCCGCAGCCGTTATCCCATAACCATTTAAACCAAGTGCAGCCACACCTAGTCTTCATGCCAGGCAGCGCAGGCAAGCTGTGGTGTTGCTCAGCGCTAAGGAGTCTCAGGCGATAATTTCCAGCTCCGCTTGTTAGAGTCGTGGAAGCATGTAGTCCACACTCACACACCTTAAGGAGGCAAAGTTGTTGATTCGCTATCGCTATGGTCATTCGGCGGTACCGACAGCTCTTATAGCTAACACTCGATGGGAAAGCCAACATTTTCTCGATTAAAACCAAACAAAGTGTTTTTTGCTTTTTGGCCTGCGTTTTGTTTTCTGGATATGGCGCTTCTATCCTGACTAATGTGCACAAGCGAAAGATTTTGTTATTGTCAAGGTGTGGCAGGTTTTTCGCTTCGCTTCCATGGGAGCAGTGCGGCGCGCCAACGCGGGACGGCGCCAAGCTGTGAAACCCTTCGATCTGGTCGGCTGGCACTACCATGTAGTCGCGGCTGGGTCGATAAATTCCTTGCAAGTGGTATGGTTTCTTCGCCACAAGCTGGGACAACGCAAGGTATTTTGTTGGCTGATACCGTAGCTGCTACACGGTCCCAACAAAGTCCCTGTACTCCATCCAACTCCAGCACGAGTGTTCGCCGGGCGCATCAAGATGAGATCTGCCCAGGTTTCATCTCTCTTTTTATTTACTTACGTGCTTGATTTGGCTTTTGTCTCCCTCTCCGTTTCTTTTCCCTTCCTTCCCCTTCTCCGTGCTAACGTGAGCAGGAGTACTCCGGGTCGGCGCGCTCGGGAAAGTCCGCTGAGTTTCTTCGCAAGCCGGCGTGATAGTCAGCGCTGAGGTCCTCTCGGCAGCTAGTGAACGAGTAGAGAGTAACACTGTACCCGTGCCCCGGAGCGGTATGGAAAGCCACGCGACACATTGGTCGCCTCTGCGGCAGCCTCTCGACAGCACGGCTGCGAAGCGCGTCGTCGCGACGATCTGTCGGCATCGTGCTGTGATGTGCAACCATGATGAAAGTTGCGCTGTACACTCAGCATAGGCACGAAAGTGTCTTGTAAAAAATGTGACATGAATATATACGTGTGTATAAAGAGATCGATGCATCTGTGAAAAGGAGCAGACATAGCCTGCCCATGCATTTTCGTCCAATAGGAGAGTGCGCAATGCTATTCTGATTGCTTGCAGGTTCACAAAAAAAAAATTCCCGCTCCATGCTCTGATTAAGAGGGCTCCCATATGGTGCGTTGGCTGACCGTGCCTGTGTATAAAATGTTGTCTCAAGCACCCAAGCCATGATTGCTTGTGCTATGGAGAAAGAGAACAGAATGAATCAATTTAGAAAGTTAGCGTATGGGCCTTATGCTGCTGTGCAACTTCTATAGCGGCCGTAGCATCCATACGTCAACTGATGATGAGATAACGTATTAAAGACAGCAAAGTTGCTGTGACACAACGTGTAATGACTGTGACCTGGAAGCTTTGGGCTACGGCGGCGGCGTCGAGAGTCGCGTCAAAATCGAAGCTCAAACATTCGCGCAGGCGCAGGTCAAGTGACAACTGGGACGCTCGAGAATTTCTGTGAGACTCGGCACAGTGCCATGCATGCATAGAGTCATGGTTTTAAGAGTATCTACTGGGGCAGCTAACACGTACTACGTGCTAAAAGCGCTTTGGTTGCAGCCTTAGCCAGATGTGGGCGCATAGTTTTGGGTTATGAACACCATGACTTAAAACATGCAAGAATTTGGCGCAGAGAAAGAGATAGTCTCCTAATTTCTTCTTCTCTCGTGCATTACATTAGCCTGATCAACAACGGCGGCCTCGCAGAACGGGCTTTGATGCTACCAAGCATTGGCGATCAGGATCTCCTGCTCGACGGAGCAAGTACAGGAGACGCTGATTGATCTTGCGACAATCGCCTAGCGAGCTCGGCAAGATCGTGTCCGCGACCGTCCTGAAATGACGATCATCTGGCCGTTGGGCACGGCAGTCCCTGCGTGCTTTGAGGTGATGGTTTTGCGCATAGCCGTGACAACGTGTGCATAAACAAAATGTGTACGTACGAACATTCAGAAGCAAGTGTGGAATGGCGGAGCACGTATTAAAAGGAAGCAGATACAAATTATTCCTAACACACCAATCTAGAGGGAGCTACATGGTGCCCCTTATTAAAAAAAATAAAATAAAAAGAAGTTCCATAAATTTTAAGCCCTAGTCTTTCTAACAAGCTAAACTGAAATCCTTGTGCAAAAGGATTGACACACTACGGAGCCATCACAGTACGGCCCGACTCCATCATGCCTGTAGGCTTGGCTTATTTGTCTTTCTGAGGACTTATCCCTGAAAGGTCCTTGACCCGATATGAGAGAATGAGGGCTATGTCTGGCGCAGTGTAAGGGGATGCACTCTTTTCTGCAGCCTCGTCCACCTGAGCTGCCATTTCATCCCGGCGTTTTTGCAAATGCCCAAGGAAGTCACGCTGCGATTTGATGGCAGCGTCGCAGATGGCAAGGTGGTCAGGAAACGTCCCTTCTTTCTCTAAGAGTTCAGAAGCTCGCTTCCTCGCAGTTCTCGCCAACTCCTCATGATCTATAGCTTGTCTCGTCAGCTGCTGTGCCTCTGAGGCAATGCATAGACGGCAAGAGTTTATACTCTCGCGACCTTCTTGCGCCTGCTCCAGTTCAGAGCGCGCTTCCGATAAGGCACCTTCCAGCTCTTCGAGATAATAGCACACTCCTTTTCTCACATCGAGCGTCGCATCTCCGATAGGTGCATCGAGCCTGAACTCTAAACGGGTTGCGAGCCCCCTCAAACGGCTTTGAAGCTCGATTAAGCTCTTGGGGAATGCGATTCCTTCGTGGCGCCTTCGTTGCCAATCATCTGTGTATATTTTGATATAGCGCACCACCATGTCGTAATCAAAGGGGACTTCCTTCAGCAAGTCTTGAATGTGTTGCAGGTCGCGGTAGACGCCGCGAGCGTGAAGGAGCTCGGCTGCTGTCGATGTTGGTAGATCAAGAGCGACCCCATTTGGTGGGGGAGTGAGATCAGCCAGACGTGGACGCTCCCTGAGGGAAACGAGGTTTCCGACCCGCGCTTCTGCTCTATCAGCGAGTCGCTGCGCTTGCTCCAGAAGTGCAGGCATGTTTGCTTCCTTATGTTTCTCCAGCTCAGAGAGAGAAGGTGGCCAGGTTTTGAGACTTTGTTCAGCTGAAAAAAAAGAGCAAACCTGGCACTGGTCAGGCATGATAACTTAAAAAAAAAGGGGGAAAGAGGGTTATTCGACTTGCTCACCCTCACGTTCTCCGGCTTTCGTGTTTGCCTGCACAGTTTTTGCTTGTGCGGTAGCTTTGCCCTTCCGCAGAGACGCGCGGCCCTTCGCTCCTGACGAGATTGCAGCGGCACTTGAAGAAGCTGGAGTCGGAGCGTTTGGTGTAGCCTTCGGAGCTGGTAAGGCCAAGACTACGCTGGCTGCGGTGTCACTATGAGTGATCGATGCCCCAGCGATTTCATCCCTCGTGGCTCCAACAGCCTGATTCAGCAGGGAGTCACTTGATGAGATGTCATCCGTGCCGTCTTCAATCCACTTCGAGGAAATTAGGAAGAAGCATCATTATCAAGCTACAGAGAAAAAAGATAAGCGGTATGCGTACCTTGTCACCAATATGACTCGGGATGGGGATGCCCTTCAAGTCTGATAGCCCGCTTAGCTCTTCTACCGGAACGCTCTGATCCTAGACGAAGATGGTGGAAAAGACATAAGAAGATGCATGTCATTCATGTGCTCTTACATAAAATCAGTGATCATGCAAATCAGACACGGATTACCATCTGGACAGCCAATAAGGTGCTGGAGAAACCCTGCAAAGATTTGTTGCCAGGGTCAGGGGCGCGACCACTGTCTTGGCTGCGGGTTTGCCTCTTTTGAGTTCCCTCGGCGGGCTGACTTGCAGGTGATTTTCTCTTTGGCTTCTGCTTGGAGGGACCACTGTTTTCTTTCTCGCGTTCGGTCCTCGAGCCGTCGTTCTCCTTCTCGCGTTTAGCCCCCGCATTGTCGCCATCAGGACGTGATGTGGCGTCGCGGATTTCACGACCGTCGCGCAGATCCTCCTGGCGGTCCCATCTACTTGGTCCTCTGGATCGAGGCTTCCTGGAAGGCTGACTGGGCACGTCGTCTTGCGCCATGTAGAGGAAGAACTAATCTGCTGCTGCGAAAGAGAAGAAAATATTGCCAATTAGTCCGGCGGGCAAACAGGAAGCGCGATGTCTCGATTGCGCTGTAAAAAAGAAAAGAAAGGAAGGCGAACCTCGCAATGGAGGGTCACGAGCAGAAGCTATGAAGAAAAGACGTGGGAGCTTGATAGTAGATCAACCCCTGGGGGTCTCGCATATATAAGAGAACCCAACAGGCTTAGTCGGTTAAAATATGCCATATTTGTTTCTTTCACCAAGTTGATTTCGGATCGACTTCGTATCCAATCTCAACTTGGTGGGGGGCATTTGTTCGACGTGATTTTGACGTAGCAGGGTGTGATTTGTATGTGCATGCAAGCAAAACTCATGCACGTAACTTATCCATGTTTAGCAAGCTAATTTATGGCAGCTGTGACGGGGTATGGCGCCCATGCATGGCATGCAAAGAATAAGCCTACGTTTCATCTATGGTGCACGCACGTATGCAAACCGGCCGGCGTACGTAGTCAAAATTCTCTCGGGTACGTATTGGAATGGGTCTGTCACGTAGCCGACGTTACCCAAAATATTCCAGAAATTCATGGGCAGGAGGAGATACACGCATACACGAAACTCCCCCTGCGTTGCGGACTTGGTTTGGAAAGGCTTTGCAACATGGAAGCGTGGGAGAGCGGATAGGTGCCGAGTAATTATCTTGAACAGAGTTTAACCTGCTGTTTGTTCGGAAGGCTCAACGAACGGCGGGATACTCGCGAACGGAACGGCGGCGCCGCAGGAGTCTTGAGGGCACGCGAGACCCTGGCCGGCTGCCTATATAAAGCCCTCACCTCCCCACGTCTCGGAAAAAAAGAGAACAGGCACAAGTGCGCAGGGAGAAGGGAGAGGGAAGAGCTCGGTACTTCATCGACTCAGGTCCTCGCTCCGTTCGCCGGCGCTGCGCTGTCCATCTACATCGAGCCGGCGACGTCGTCTGCGCTGTCCATCTACATCGAGCCGGCGACGTCGTCTGCGAGCTGTTCGCCTGCGTCAAGCTATCGCCTACGTCGAGCTAGCAGCCGCCATCACATCCATCTACGTCGAGCCTGCGGCACCCATCTACTCCGATCGCAGCGAAGAAACCATGGCGCCTCTGTACGTCTTCGACGGCCGCCGCGCAGGTTGATGACCGCCTCCTCTATTTTTATTTTACAGATCAGCATACTGCATATGCACTGCACAGACACGTAGGTCGAGGAGCCGACGCCGCCACGGCGTCGCCCTGTCTCGAGGTTGCAGGATGCCGAGACGACGATGGTGCCGCGAGGCTGCTGGACAGCGCTGAACAGGTGGTGCCGCACTATCACAGGCAAAGGGGTGCATGCACGTACATGCTACCCATGCACAGGGACTACAGAGGGGATGCATGCCTGTGTCACTCTCGTACGTGAAGATCATGCACATATCACTCGTGCATAAAGTTTGCCGACTATGGCGATCTTCCGCAGGTGGCGTCCCCGGCGGACAGATCTCTGTAGATGGCCCTTCTCCGGCCGTCTGCTCGAAGGACATCGCGACCCTCTTCTAGGCTATCACGCCGTCGCCTCGGCTCCGCTTCCGCGGCCATGCATCAGTTTCATCTACTACTACATCTACTACGTCATCCGCGACCGACGAGGCCGGATGACACGGGCGGACAGGTTGATGCACCAGCTTGTTCTACATCGGCTCATGGACACCGACGAGGCCATGGACGACGCCGACGCCCACATCTACTCCACCACCACCATCATGCATGGAGAACAGGAAGCGAAGACCGAAGATGACGACCGAGCACTTAATCGGAGGTATTCTGCGAGTCCAACTCGCGGATGTAATTAACCAGGAGCTTTCCGAGGCCCTGGGAATCAGAAGACCACGTCGCCCAAGTCGG
The DNA here is from genome assembly GCA_004135705.1 of Alloteropsis semialata. Taxonomy (NCBI): domain Eukaryota; kingdom Viridiplantae; phylum Streptophyta; class Magnoliopsida; order Poales; family Poaceae; genus Alloteropsis; species Alloteropsis semialata. The sequence continues at coordinate 73,275,207 of CM014270.1, read as the reverse complement.
ATCTCAGACCTGCCCAACGGCAGGCAATGGCGCGCGCACTTGTAAAAGGGGACATGTGTTTGTATTTTTTGCATAATATGAATGAATTGTGTTCCCTTTATCTGTTGTTATTTATTTTGTGTATTTCATATACACTGGCACGCCCCCGCACTTTATTTTCCCACGCAGAGGAAACCTTGTGATTTTTCTCTCTAAACACCAACACAGTTCAGGGGTGGTGGCAGGAGTGAGGGTGTGAGAAGGGGAAGGAGGACAATAGTGAATCAGCTGTGAACTTGCAAACAGGAGAAGCAGGCAAGAAGCGGAGTAGTTGAAGCAATCCACACACCCCCAAAAGCCAAGACCATCTAGATCTCCGCCGCACTCCACCCCACACACATGGACGAGACCCACGCACATGGTCCCACACCTTCACTTCTCACGAATGCGAGAGCACAACCAAGAAGCAGAACCGCAAAAGCTGAACAGGGATGGAGAGCACAACCAAGAAGCAGAACCACAAAAGCCCACTCCAAGAACAGAACACGGGAACAAGGCTGAACAGGAAAGAAGCCCACCCCTGCACAGCAAATCCTTGGGGGGAGATGGCTCCCATGGCACATTAACTAGGCAGCCCAACTACTAAGTACAACGCCCAAACAAAGGACTTAGTCCTAATGAAAAACAGATGGCATCGCACCACAGGCTAAAATCTACTTGATGCTTTAACTCCTGATCATTTTCAGAATTAGAATAAATGCCATTGCACAACAAGCCTATGGTGCACCATATAAGATGCAAATACCAAATCTCAAAATAATTCATGAAATGTGCAGTCAATGTCAACCACAGTTCACAGGTTAGCAAGAAGGTAAAGGATTATTTATCTACTTCTGATGGGGTAGTGCTGCTCTGAGTTGGCTGGAAACAACTTGCTCTTCACTTCCTCTGAATTATAAAATAAATTTCGATCATTGTTCATACCTCAGTTTAGCAACAGAAGGACCAATGCCCTCCTGTACTTCCATAGGAAATGAAAGTGGAAACCAATGGGCCATATTCAGATATCTTCCTGACATAGAAAAAGGATGGCAGCATGTAGAAAATAACACTTGATATCAGATGGTAGCTTAGTAATTACTTGAAAAAGGTGATGGATGGTGCTGAAGTTTTCACCGATTCCCGATGTCAGAACAAGCACTTGGGTCTAAAAACAAATCACCACAGAAAGTTGATCTAAGCGCGAGAATAAAAACAAAGAGAACTTAAAGCCCCGCTAAAACTTGGCTTCTGTAGTCCATATTACTGATGCTACAACATGTATGTGGAATTGAAAGACAACCAGCAAATTAGGCAATATAGAAAATGCATTTATTGACACTTGATACATACCCTCGAAAGAGGGTTCCATTGATATAACATAACAAGCATTCAAACGGTCTAAAAATGTTGATAGCATCATGAAGGGGGCACAAGAGATCAGGCAGTTTTCCCCAATGCAAACGATCATAACTAAAGGAAATTCATGAAGAACTTCCTGCATTATAAAGATTTACCACAGGAATTTCATAAGGAAATTCCCTCAGCCTAGACAAGGCCTAACATGCACCTAACAAACATCTTATTCATGAAGGCAAGCTTCCAACGCATTGCTTCTTAAGGGTCCTCTAAGACAAAACCAGGCATATGGTGTCCAGTAGTTGGTTGTGTCATGCTTGAGCTCCTCTGGGTAAGGGATTTCTTCCATAACATCAGATCCCAAATGGAACACAGATATCCAATACTTTTGGTTGTAATGTTTATCTGCGTAGTAAACACAATTCCTCTTGATCGAAGGAAACTCCTTTGCAGAGAGGGAAAAAGTGTCCCCTCGACCCACAAACAACGAGTAGTCACCAAGGTCCATCACCCTCTCGTGGAGCTCCACTTGCCGGTCCGGCATCCACTCTGGCTTGTAAACTTCAGCCGGCGATGGATGGCTTCCCAAACGCAACACCACAAGCAACAGCTCGCCGTTGCAGGCTACCAGGTGGACTCCACGCATGGGATGAAGCCTGTCACACTTGCAGAGCTTATTCACTACGGAGCGAATATTGTACATCCGAGTACACTTGGGAGAAGGATCAGTTCCGTTGAGATCACAGATAATAATGGTTTTCTCTACATCGATGTAGTATGCTTTTCCTTCCAGGAATGCGATGGATTCAATTTCGAATGTACCTCGCTCATACATCATGGTCCAGTCGGCATCTCCAGGGCGCCAGAGGAGCGTCTTCTGTCCCATCCGACCCTTCAGCTGCGTAGCAATCGCAAACCAGTTCGACGATATGAGCGGATCATCGGAGACAAAGATCCGGGTGAGAGGGCTCGGACATGGGAGAGAGATCTTCATATTGGAGAGAGGTTCCCACAGCACGAGCCGCGTTGGGGATCGGTCGTTGTCGACCAAGGCGAGCCAACCCCGGGACGTGCCGCAGCAGTAAGGGAAGCCGGCCGGAGGAGCACCGACTTCCATCCTCTGCGCACCGTGACGAGGGAGGCGGAGTGAGTAGTCGCCGATTGGTATCAATCCGCTCTGCAGAGCGCGGCCAGCAACGACCCATGGGCGGCAGGCGGCTGGGAGAGAGGTGGAAGCTCGCCAGTGGGGGCAGACCTGGTGGATGTGAAGGAGATCGGCGTCGGAGGACAGCCGACCGGAGACCTCCTTGAGGAGATCCGCGGGGAGGGAGGACCAGCCGGCGGCAGCCATAAGGATGAGCACGAGGAGGATAAGGGTTATTTGTATAGGAGAGAACATGTATAGGTTGTGTGGGCTTCGACTTTTCTTTAGCGCTGGGCCTGTTTACTTTGTAATGATGGGCCGGTTGACGGGCCTAAATCTCTACCTAATCTCTTCTCTCCATTCCAACCTAAAAATTGAGAACTTGGCGCGTCTCGCTACAACCTTTCCGTCCGCCAGAACGGGGGGCCTCCTGTAAGCATAACCATTCCTCTTGAAACTCCAATTTGATTGGAAAGGGGCTCCTTCTACTTTTGGGGGGGCTTAATTTTTCCCCTCCACTCCAGCAATAGCTCCTACTTGAAGTACCTACTTTTTACTATGACAGGTGGGACCCACTCGTAAGTGACTAAACTCTTTTCTTTCAACTTCTTCTTCCCCACCGGCCTCCCTCACCAACTCCCCAGCTAGCTCCATATCCCCGATCTTTTCCTGAGCGGCGACAGGGGAGCTTGGACGGCGGCCGGCCCGTGCGGCGGCGCGGAGGAGCCGAGGACGCGGGGCCCCTACGACGGCGTGGAGGAGCTCAGCGCGCGCGTGCCCCGGTCCCGCGCCGTGGCCCTGCCACCCCAGCTCGCGACGGCCCACGGCGGAGTTCCCCCATGGCCGCGGAGGCGGCGCCCGCGCGAGCTTCGAGTGTGGCGGTGGAGTTCCGGGTGGAGCTCGATGGCCGGCGCCGCGGCCCTCCTCCCGTACTGGATCCGGCGGATCGAGCGGCCCTCCTCCCGCACTGGATCCGGCGGATCGAGCGGCCCTCCTCCCGCGCTGGATCCGGCGGCCCTACTCCTACTTGATTGATGCTTAGGCCAGGCATTGACTAATCATTTCACAGGAATCTCGCTTGACTTTATTGTCCGATAACCTAGGGAATGAACAGCTCAAGACATTATCGTATCACTTGCCCCGTGATGCGCATACTGTGCAATTATATTATTTCCCTCACTCGGAAAGTTAGAAGAAGAATCAAAGATCGGATCCTTGCTTTTTTGCAGGCACCGTTCAATGGTCTTCAGGAAAAGGAAAAGCTTCTCCTTCATACAAACCACTCACTACTCCATCAGGTAGTAAAAAAAAGGGATGAAGGGTTATCAAGTATGACTTTATGAAGTTAGTGGAGGCCTTTAATAGAAATGAGTTGAATATAGAACGGCTGAACTATGTCATCTTAACCTTAATCCCAAAAGAAGCTAATGCAACAGAGATGAAGAAATTCAGGCCTATTGCCCTGATTAATTGCAGTTTCAAGATATTCAGTAAAGCTCTAAATAATAGACTCATTAAAGTGTGTGATAGGTTGATTTCAAATAACCAAACTGCCTTCATAAAAGGTAGATATATTCTGGAAAGCGTAGTAGCTGCCCATGAAATTATTCATGAGGTTGCTAGAAAAAAGGAAGCTGGTATTATTTTGAAATTAGACTAGTGATAGGTTGATTTCAAATAACCAAACTGCCTTCATAAAAGGTAGATATATTCTGGAAAGCGTGGTAGCTGCCCACGAAATTATTCATGAGGTTGCTAGAAAAAAGGAAGCTGGTATTATTTTGAAATTAGACTATGAAAAGGCGTATGATAGAGTGAATTGGAGTTTTTTGGAAGAAGTGTTAATTTCTAGGGGTTTTAGCCAACAGTGGGTGGACTGGATTACCAGGCTCACTAGAGGTGGTTCTGTATGTGTAAGAATGAATGATGAAAATGGTAGCTATTTTGCTGTAGGCAAAGGTCTAAGACAGGGGGACCCTTTGTCCCCCCTGCTCTTTAATCTGGTAGTTGATGTTTTTACCAAGATGCTCCACAAGGCAGCTTCTCAACAGCTGATCCAAGGTCTTTTACCAAATACATTTGATGGAGGAATTATGAGTTTACAATACGCTGATGACACTTTACTTTTCCTTAAGCATGATTTAGAACAGGCTAGACATTTTAAATGGCTGCTTGTTTGTTTTGAGAATCTTTCTGACATGAGGATTAATTATGAAAAAAGTAATCTGATTACATTAGGTGTAACAGAAGAGGATAATAATATGCTTGCTAGAATTTTCTGTTGTAACATCGGTTCTTTACCTATCACATATTTGGGTGTGCCTTTACATTGCAATAAACTTAGAAGGGAGGATATTCATCCTATTATTGATAAACTGATCAAAAGAATTGCTGGCTGGAAAGGAAGGTTGCTTTCCAGTGCTGGAAAGCTTACCTTATTAAAATCCTGTCTAGCAAGTATCCCCATATACCTATTGTCTGTGATTAAATTTCCGAAGTGGGCTATTGAGAATATTAATTCCCAAATGGCTAACTTTCTCTGGCATGATGCAGATGGTAAACATAAATATCACCTCTCCAACTGGCAAAGTATTGCTCAAAGGAAAGAGTTTGGTGGCTGGGGGATCCCTGATTTAGGTAACTTAAACCTCTGTTTGCTTGCTTCTTGGATAAATAGGTATCACTTGAGTGATAGCCCTATCTGGAAACAAATAGTAGATGATAAGTATATTAATACTAACCCAAATATTTTTACATGCAATGAATCTGGTGTATCCCCTTTTTGGAAAGGAGTTCTTTGGGCTGGTAAAGCTGCAAGGATTGGGGTTAAATGGAAAGTTGGGAATGGCAAAACTGTAAGATTTTGGGAAGACTGCTGGTTTGGCAATTGTAGCTTAGCCATCCAATTCTGGGAGTTATATATTATAGCTAATCAAAGAAATGTGGCAATAGCCGAAGTGTGGGATGGGAATGAGTTGCAAATCTCCTTCAGGAGAAATGTCTCACAGCAATTAATGAATAAATGGCTGGAGCTTGTTAGTATTGTAGAGTCTTTGTCTCTCTCACAAGAAGGAGATATCATCCTTTGGACTTTTGATGGTACTAACAAATTCTCAGTACAATCTATGTACAAAATGATTAGTTTTAGAGGAGTACAACCTATCTTCACCCCATCGGTGTGGAAAATTAATGTCCCACCGAGGATCCAGATTTTCCTTTGGTTGATAGTTAATAATAAGACTTTGACTAGGACTAATCTTGCAAAAAGAAAGCATGTTGACTGCTTATCATGCTTATTTTGTTCTGAACAGGAAACTGTTACACATCTCTTCTTTGATTGTTGTGTAGCAAAGGCCTTATGGCATTACATAACTGAGATTTATTCTATAGATATTGGGGCTGACTTTGAATCGGTGGCTAGATGGTGGGTTATTGATAGAAAGAAAAGTGCTCTGAATATTTGTACATCCGCATTAATGTGGATTATTTGGAAAACACGTAATGAAATCTGCTTTCAGGGCAAGGAATGGCGCAACCTAAAGATCTTAGTGTCAAGAATCCTGGAAACTCTGAAGAATTGGAGGACAATATGTGTCGCTGGTCGTTTGGAGGACCTGGAAAGGACTATCTCTGCTCTGGCAACCAAGCTCACTCACCCTCTACAACTGGCTGCCAGCTCCTCGACACCATCAGGTTTGGGGGCATCCAATGGCGTCCAGGACTGCAACGTTGTGATGCTGGGGACTGTCCATAGACAGGATACAGCTGGGATCTTGCCGATTCTTCCTGCGAGTACTGATATGCTAGTTGAGAATATTCAGATTAGTGAGAGTGAGCCTATGGTGTTCCATTTAGATGATGAACTTTTCTGTGATCAGCGGGCGCGCTGCTAATACGGCACTGAATTGTATCGAACTTGAACTTTGTTCCTTGGAATAAAGTGGGGAAACCTGTTCTCTAAAAAAAAAAGGGATGAAGGGGGATATATGCATGAGATTAATTTAATTGATCGGATCTCGCACGAGGATATGGATATCATAACAACACACAGTCGCGACGACTCCATTTTGGCCTATAGCTTGCCGTCCATGCTCGCTTCGACTAGGACGAATCGAGCCCGAGCCAGAGAACGAAGCTGCCGCCGCCACAAGGATCCCGATCGCGCACGTCAAAGCGCGAGCCCCCGGAAAACGATTTCTCAACGGTGGCGGCCGGCCGTCGCCGTCCGGCCTGCCGGCCTCGGGGGGCAGCCACAGCCAGCCTCAGCTTCGGCTCCCTCTCTCGCGGAATAATCCTCACATGGCGCGGGGCATATCCCTATCCCACATCCTCGTCCAAGCTAGACGATGGAGATGCTACCCCGATGCTGCGCGTACGCGTCTTCGTTCACGGCGGCACTGCACATGCCTACGGATATATCTCCAACTCTTTTGTGCTAGTGCCACACGGTCTAGCCAATTGTTTAGAACAATGCCTGCCGTGTTTATTTGGAATCTGTCACTCGGGTGACAAAGGCTAAAAAAACACCCAGTTGCGACAAATACAAACAAGCAAGCGTTTTTCTTAGATCTGTCACCCAGGTGTCAAAAACCAAAAAAACACCCAGTTGGCTCAAAACAAAACCACCAAGTAATAAACAGATAAAAAACACTCAAATTTGATACCACGGGATTAAAATCTAAAATAGAGAAAAAACAGAAAACAACAGAACAAAAATATGAAGAAATTCAAATAAAAACAAATTCAGATTTAATTCTATGAATGCCAGATATACAAATTTATTTTGAGTCCCAGTGGAAGTCCTCAGAAAAAATCAAATAGACAAGACTCAGAAACAAGACAAAAAAATAATTGCAATTCAAATATTGCATAAACAAAACTTAAGATTTACATTGTAGTAAGAAGGGTAATTTTAACAATGAAATGCTGTAATTGTACCAGAACCAAGAAAGGCTTAGCTGAAATGATCTCAACATCATTACCATGGAGATTTAACAGAATTGACACAACAATAGCACATTGACAGAAACAAATGCAACAGATTGTTTCCTATGAATGCCAAACATTCACATTTTGTTGGTTGACCATGCAAGTCTGAGAAATTTGGAAAGAACTGAAGCAAACAACCACAAAACAAAATGATAAATTATACAGATTTGATTCTATGAATGCCAGAGATACAAATTTTTTGAGTGGCAGTGGAAGTCCTTAGAAATAATCAAATTGACATGACTCAGAAACAAGACCAAAAAAATTAAATGCAATTCAAATGAACAAAAAACAGCAGAAATGACATATTACATAATTAAAACATAAGATTTACATTGTTCTAAGAAGAGTAAATTTAACAATGAAATAGTGTATTGTACAAAAACCAACCATGGCTCAACAAATAAGGTTACCCAGATTTTTTTACTATGGTTAACAACAAATAAGCAAATAATTTATTTTGATTGCTATGGTTACCAAATGAACAAATAAATTCTATTGTACCCTAAACCTGCAAATAAATGCGGAATACTTAATGGCGTAAGACTAAAAAGATTATTCAAATATTTTACTAAGGTTACCAAATCAATAGATCGATTTCATTGTTACACAAACCTGCAGACATATGCAGATTTGGTTAATTGCAGACTAAACTAGATGTAGTTTTATTTGAAAAAGAACCAGATTATTTACTATGGATATCAAATCAGCAAATTAATTTTATTGTTCCATAAACCTGCAAACAAATGCATATTTGCCTAATGGCAGATTTTAAATTTAATAACCAGATAGGCAAATTCAAAATCAAGCAACTAACTAGATTTATTTATATGGTTACCAAATAAATAGATTATTATTATTTGTAAGGAAACCTACAAACAAAAATAGACTATGCAAATGGCAGATTAATCAACTACGCAGATTTATTTATATGGTTACCAAATATACATATTATTTTTTTTGTGACGGAAACCTACAAACAGAAGCAGACTAGGCAAATGGCAAATTTCTCAACTAACCATATTATTTTATATAGTTACCAAATATACAGATTTTTTATGGTGACGGAAACCTACAAACAGAAGCAGACTATGCAAATGGCAGATTTCAAATGGACAGCACAAAGAAACCTTATTTTAAATTTACATTTCAAAATAATATAATTTACATTAAAAATAGTGGAGTAATAATAGTGCCGAAGTCATGTATATTTCATAGTATACTAAAGTAACTCCACGAAGGAACCTTATTAAAAGTGACACAGATCAAAAGAGATGAGTGCAATATATACCAGATTCAGTGTCACAAGCAATCGGGCAAATTCATTTTACAAATATGACAGAACAATTGAGTTATAAACAAGTTCAAATTTAGTTAAAATGTGACTACTGGCCACATTACTACTGCTTAGTCTAAACTATACCAGATTTAGTGCCTGCCTCATATACTCTTGTAAACCTTGACCTCCATGTTGACCAAATCTGCATCAGCTTGGGAGCATCAATGCACAAGAAATTCGTCAAAATAAGCATTCTGGCCAATAACAAAATCGGACAAGTCATACCTTGAACAATGGATCTGACCCAATATTTTCAACAGAAACATATAGTAGGGTGTTGGTGGGCCATTTAGTCAAGTCAAGGTACTTTTCCAAAGTCTGAGATGGAAAAACATGCCCATTAGCAAATTTGTCCTTTAGGTTCAACATTGTCATATTGCCAAAATGTAGTAACAGAAGTAGATTAGCCAAAACACATAAAAGATTCCACTATGTGCAGATTTCAAACAAATGGGGCAGATTCATTTCTATGGTTAATAGATTAATCGATTTGAGTGATGTTAACCCGCAATCATATGCAGTTGGACTATAAGCAATTCCACTACGAACATGCCACAAATGCAGATTTAACAAATAAAAAGAACACAAATGCAGATTTAAATGAAGGAAAGACATGAAGAGCAAACATAGAACAACCTAACCATGTATGCCTGATTAGTGGGAGAACTTATGTAGTGCTATTTACACTAAGCGTAAGAAACTACTCATGTAGTGCTGCTACTAACAACCAGTTGTAAGACATTGAAATTTTTTATCGGCACTATGGAACAGCCCAATTACATGACATATACATACAAGTTACAGCTCATTAGTTAGTGTAATAACTACACTATAATGATGTAAGTTATAATTAAAAAATATACTTGCAGGTGGGTACATACTTTTACACAACAACGCTAGCATTAGGGGGGAAAAGGGACTCACAAATCAGATGAGTGTCAAGAAGAGTGATGGTTGGAGCATACACAGAAGGAGAACTGCAAGAAAAGTTGACTGGAGCACAAAGGAAAAAAAAATAACAACATTTGGTTAGGAACAAAAACTAAGAAGTACCATTTGCTGAGGGAAAAAGAACAGCAGAAGCTACATATGAGAGGAATCACCCATGAAAACTGAAATAAAATAGTAATCACAGACAAATTCAAGATCAGATACATATATCAAAAACTTACATCAGTGTTATCCCCATTTTCAGAACCAGATAAATTGCACTCGGTATCAACACTTGGCAACTGAGTACATTGCACATCATCAAAATCAGCATCATCATAATCATCACTTGATATAGCAACAGCAGGGTGACGACATTTAGGAGCCATCTAGCTAAATAAAAATTAACAAAATTGCACTATTCAGAAGACTGAAATAGTATAACAATAAAAACAAATATTACTCAATCTGAAGCACAGACAAAAAGGAAATCAAGAAATACTAAGAAAACATTTGTACACATTCAGTAGCTGCACAGGCAAAGAACTCAAGAAATGATTAACTGAAGCCAAATAACACAATACAACAATAGTGAGTACTGACAAGAGCAAAAGCTACTGCCACAATAATAATCTATTGCTACACTACAACCAGAAATGTAATACAACCCCTTTCAAAAAAAAAAGAAATGTAATACAACCAACAATTGTCAAATACTAAGACAAACAGATACTATTTTATAGTGACACTAAACATAAAAGAATAGACTAACATTACTAACAACTATATTAACAGACAAACCAAAATGGACTAAATAATAACACTTTGCAACGATTCAGTTGTAGAAATAACAACTAAATCTAGTCCTAACAAAAGATACTAGAGGAGACATACATCCAAACAAATCCAATGCTCAGAAACATGTCCAACCCTAGAGAATAAGCAGACGAGAGAAATGATTCATTCTATCAAATCAGGGCAAAATCCATATCACGCTTTCACAAGAAACAAAGATAAATCAGCGAAGATACTTGATTCATATGAGCGCAATCAATCCAACCCTATCCGTTCAGTACACATCAGAAATTATTGACACCTCCTAAACGCAGTAAAATCCATTGAAACAATGGTCCAAACACTAACCAAACTCAGATCTGATGAGCGCGGAAACTATACAGATTACAGGACAACATATCGCTTTGATCTGATTACGGAATCAAAAATCCAAGCACGAATCAACGGAAAATCAAAAGCACAGCATCAGACATGGAAGATTAGAGCACATACAATTCAAAACTTACCGCGTCGCCGAGCGAGTCGCCGAGGGGAGTCGAGAGCTCGAAGAGGACGAAGAAGAGGGGGAAATGAAGTGATCACAGAACCAAAATCCAAGCACGAATCAACGGAGAATCTAAAGGAGAGCATCATAAATGGAAGATTAGAGCACAAAACAATCAAATAGCCGGAGGAAAATCAAAATCGCCAGGATAGATTCAAACCCTAGCTCGTCGCCGCGGCAGTCGTCAAGGGGAGAGGAGAGGGCGAAAAGGACGACGAAGAGGACGGAATGAAAAGTCACACGGTCGAGAATTCACTCCCCAGCGAAAAATCAGGCGTGCTTCTCGAAATCCAAACAGTGAGTCGTGGGGCCCACGTAGACAGAGAAACAACCAAACCTGGCGTGGCAACCCAGGGATCCAACGCACACAAAAACCAGGCCAGGGGATCCAACGGCCAACAAACCGGGTGACGGAGAGCCAAAAAACACCCGGGTGACGTTTAGATTAATCGAAAAATAAACCTCACTTGGAACTTGGAAGCCTGCACTGCCGTGTCCTCTGTCCGGGCCATGGATCTTCTCTCCGTGCAGATTAGGATTTCTTGGTCGATGTCACGTTGAACAACACAAGAGATCTCCTTCCAGCTTTTCTGCTCTATCCCGATCGACCACCCATCGTCCAAGCGCATGTGATGCCAATGATGGTGGTACGGTGCGGAGAACGGAGGAAAGAAGGATGGATATTCTTTGCTTCATGGGTCCAATTATTCGACCATCCGTCACATGTGCCTTGCCTCATCGCTCCAGCTTCTTCGTTCTAGATAACGGGATACGTATCCCCTGGAGACTCCAATGTGGCTTGTTTGTGTCGTGGGGAGAATTCAGAGATTTCAGTGCGGCGGCATGGATATGCTAGGTTGGATTATGTGCAGACACAACAAGTGAGCTGATGAGGTAGGAAGCCTAACTTGTCATATCGAAACGTCTGTGCGCGGTCGACCCTAGCGTAGTGGCAGATGGAGCAGTGTATTTGATATCAATTGGATCATGTGATGCCCAAGGATAAGTATCATGGTTATCTTAGGACTCCTATAGTCAATGCATGTGTGTCCGTTATGAAGTCGAATCAATCGCACTGCATCTAGAGGTCGACATTCGGACGGCGCCAGGCATCAGATAACGCGATAAGATCGTCAGATCAAAGAAAGATTTCTGATACATGTATCATCACAACACGAAACGACACACAAAAACAGGGGACGCCAATGCGCCACACCTCTAGAGAAGAGAACAGCGGTTTACCGCAGAGTCCAAGGTAATTTGCAAGCACCAAGCAGACACAGCCACTGAACTGGGAACACGTAGATGAGCAATTGGTGACAATCAGGAGTTCTATCATGAACGTTATTTTGACGGGGAAGGAAAATTCTATGGACGTTGTGCTAGTCGGAGTGCGTTACGAGAATGGTTTTCAGAGCCCGTGCCATTTGCTTCTGAAGCAACACGAGCAATACCCGAGAGAGAGTTGGAAAGTCCGTTCCAATCAGCAAGACGTGTTTGACGCCCAGATCCAACCTTTTTACCTAAACCCCCGGCGGTCACCCCGTCCCCGAAACCGAAAGGAACTCGCCTAACTCTCGGCACAGTAAAAAGCACGAGGTGCCATGGCAGCCGCTCGACGTGATGATGTGACCATCGAGGCTTCTTTCAGTGCGGAATTCTCTGAACCTGGTCAGAGCACGGCAGACGCCGCACCCTGATCACTCCTACTACCGTACTACGTGATCGGCGATCGGCCATCCAATCCTTGAGACCGAATAGACCAGCGCCCCCACGGCCTGGACCATCGGCTATAGGCTAGGCCGGGGTTGGCCGCCGGGAAGCGTCTCCATGCGCGGCATCCGGCATGGGAACCAGCCACCGCTTTGCAGTGGCCGGCCCGAGGCCAAATCTGAGACGGCAACACAGCACCCAAAGATTTTATCTGATGAGGGGTTTGGTAGCGCGCATCGAATTGACGGGAGATCGATTGGGTACGTGCGTGGGCAGTGAAGAGGATAGGAAAGCTCGTCGTGCGTTGGCGTGTGCTTATCTTAGTTAGCCCGGACGGTCAGACCACACCTTTGTTGACTTTAGGTTTCTAGGGCACATTCTTGAGAGGCTGCGCTCCGAGCAACGGAAGATTCGTATAAAGCTCTAGCAATTACCGGGTCAAAACAGTCTTGTCAGGCTAAGTACAGGGCAAGGTGAGGCTGTTGAAAACCTACTACAGCTTTGGTTGGATGCTGAGAAATTTCCAGCGGACAGACTCGCAACTCACAAGGTGCCATTTTCTCTTATCTGAACCAAATGTTCCAGGCTGCCTGATCTATCCGATAAACTGACTGAGAAAGAAGCAGTCTCCTGTTCAGCTGGGTCAGGTGCCGGCTGTACAAGTACGGTTAGTGACAGTTTGTGGCGGTTGATGCAGGCATCTGAATGATTGAGCTTAACTGCTTAAGGGCTGTTTAGATCACCACAAAACTTTTGAAACTTTGAAACTTCACTATTCATCAAAGAGAATCTTATATGCATAGAGTATTAAACGTGTGTTAATGACAAAACCCATTCCATAACCCCTCGGTAACTTTGCGAGACGAATCTAATGAGCCTAATTAGGCCATGATTAGACAATATCGTGCTACAGTAAATAATCTCTAATGATAGATTAATTAGGCTTAATAGATTCATCTCGCGATTTTCCGTCCATCTGTGTATTTAGTTTTATAATTAGATCATGTTTAGTCATCCTAATCTTCGATTTAGAATTGGAAACTTTCTTTCGTAAACTTTTTTTCCAAACTAAAGCCCTAAAGCCCCTTGCCGGCGAGGTGAAATGAAATGATGGATCACCAGCTGCGCTGTGGCCTTTAACTGGCATCACGTCTCGCGTGACGCGTGTACCACATCAACGCCAATAAGGGGCTGTTTGTATTCCTAGCACTAGCACTAGCACTAAAGGGAATTTTAAATGTATAGAGTGCTAAATAAAGTCTATTTGCAACAACCTCTTTACAGATGGGTGTAACTTTTCGAGACGAATCTAATGACCCTAATTAATCCATGATTAGCTACAGTGACGCTATAGTAACTATCCTCTGTTCATACGGTCAAAGGCCTCATTAGATTCGTCTCGCGAATTAGCGCAAGGGCTGTGGAGCTGATTTTGTAAACTGCTTTTATTTAATACCCCTAATTAGTGGTCAAAGTTATAAACGGTAACTAGCACTAGCATTAGCAGCGGCCAAGCACTGCTTTCTGAGAAGGAAAGAAAGAGGACTGCAATCATGGCAGCTACAGAAACCCTACCCAGCTGCCGAAACCTTTCCTAATCCTAGGAAACGTCTGCTTCAGGCGTGCAGGACGCCACAGATGGAAAAATGTCCTTGTAATGCGAGCTGCAAGTCGGCGATAATAATAAAAGCCGAGCAGGGGCCTCCCGTCGCCTCACCAAGATCTCTGACGATCTTCGTTCTCACAGCTAGCAATGAGCCGGACACGGCAGGCTCACTCGGTGACTCCTGTTGCCGTCAAGCGCCGCAGCTGGATGGGGCGGATAAGGAGCTCAGATCAGGCTGTGCTATCCGGGCATCCGGCGTGCATCCATGCAGCAGAGGTGTTGCAAAGCGTGGCTGAATGGGACTGCCAGTGCCAGGAAGAGAGCAAGCGAAGCAACAGGGCAGGCAAGCAGAGTGAAAGAATCATTTTTTTCCATTTCTGATTTCATCGTCATCGTCAACTACATATACAAGGTGGTCGAGACATTCTTGCATACTTATCATACGGGCATATACAGGCACGAACGAAGAGGGGGTAAAAGAATTATAAAAAAAGGAACAAAAAAAACCTGTTGATCCTGTAGCTGCAGCTAAATCCTAAAACAAACGTCTGAATCGTCGTCTTCATCATCACTTGGTTATTCTCCTCGATGGGTACTGCTACTGTGCAAATAAATCCATCCTGTTTCTCACAGAGAACCTTCGAACGAGACCCTGAGCTGCACCGCCGGCCTGGGCCGCTGCGACGGCGCGTTGGCAAGGCCCTCCAACATCTTGATCACGTCCACCGTGTCGTCCAGGTAGTACTTGGCCATGCTCGGCTTCTTGCCCACCGTGCATGCGAACACCTCGCTGGTGGCCGGGAGCTTCACGCTGGCGTTGGACGGGCACACGATGCTCTCAAACATGTCCTCGTCCGACCGGTCGTCGCCGATGCACAGCACGAAGTCCGGCGGCTTACCCGTTTTGACCATGGACGACAGGAGGCTCTCCACAACCACGCCTTTGCTGATGCCCTGCATGACACCAAAGATATTTTTGCGCCTGTTATCGCGCTCCTCTAGCAAAGACCAATCCAGAAATTTCCAAGTGGTTGCGGACAATGAGACAAATGGATGGTTAAGCAGCGTGACAGGTTGCTTTCGGAGGGACACAATTAAAAAGACCACAAGGCCCTGCTCTCGCGGATTTCCCAGTCCACAAGGGCGTGGTCCATGCTGATTCATAATCCTATTTGTGGAGAAGATGCAGTGTGTCCCAGGCATGTAGTGGATGAGGACTGGATTGGATTAGATCAATCCTTATCCGATGCCTTTAGTTTGAAAGCTACGTCTGGTTGATCGACATGTTTCATACACGTCCTCAAATTGAATTAAACAACCAACGAATAATACTGCAAGCATGGAAAAAACATGCACGCGTTTGGCTTACCTGGGGGTTAACTTCGACGATGTGTTGGCCTCTCTTCACCACCACGGGTTCGTTGGCGAGCACGTTTTCGAGATGGTCGAGCAGTTCCTTTGCCTGGCAGGAACCGAAGTCCGGATCCGCCTCGTGGTGGTGCCAGACTATGGCACTCTCCTTGTGCTCGATGGAGGAGCCATCTGTCGCCTCCGTGTACAGTTGCATCACTGGCTCGGCCGTCTTCTTCCAATCGAAGTCGGCAGCCAACACTGAGGTCTCCCATGGCGCGTCCCTGCTCCACCTGCAGTAACCAGAGTCGATGAGCCATCACGTATTGCCAACACACTTGGAATGCTCCTTGTAACCATAAGGAAATTAGTTGAAGGAACATAAATAGTAATGCTCCTAGGATTGTTCTGGAACAAAGTTGGTAACTGTGATTTGAGACTAGCCTAGGCAACGCTAGCTCAGCATCTAGACATGTTGTTGGTTAGTAAAATGTTTTCCTTAACTGTACAGCTGCTGGTTGTGCCATTGCTTAATTAGCAACCATCCTAGAGACCGAATCTGAAACAGTAAGTACCCAAATCCAAGCAAAGCAAACGTCGTACCAACTAGCAGATCTTCAACAGTGAACAGTGTAAGGAGATCTTTACCTGGTGAAGTAACCGTGCTCGGCGGCGATGCCCAGCTTCTCGCAGGGGGCAAACCACCTGCTGAGTTCGTCCTTCCCCCGGCCGCTCACGATAAACACTCTGTTCTTGGGGTCCTCACAGAGGCGATTCAAGACAGAGATGACCTCACTGCTCGGCGTCCTGTCGATCGAATTCTCGGGCATCACGGTGCCGTCGTAGTCCAGGAGAATCAGCCGATTCTCTGTCCTCCTGTACGACGGCACAATGTGCTCAACAGAGAGCCGCCGGAAGTTTGGGCCAAGCGCCACCACCTTGAAGCTCATGCCGAAGCCGATCCCCCAATGCCGCCGCGAGAAATGGTCCTTGCAGGCGCGCTGCAGGTCCTGGTCAAACGACTTGGCCCAGTAGGCGACGTCGTGGGTGCTGACGTACTTGTAGTGCTTCTCGTGCCGCAGCCGCTGCTCGGCCTCGGGCATCCGCAGCGCGGCGTTCATGGCCTCCGCGACGGACTCCACGCTCCACGGGTTCACGCGGATGGCGCCGCTGAGCGACGGGGAGCACCCGACGAACTCGGAGAGCACGATGACGCTCCGCTTGGGGGCGTCGTCCCCCAGCGCGTTGCTCTCCTGACGGCAAACCGTGTAGATGTACGGTATCCGGTTGAGGCCGTCGCGCACGGCGCTCACCACGCAGCACTCGGCGGCCGCGTAGTAGGCCGCCTTCTCCTGCGCCGTCACCGGGCCGTCGATGAGCACGATCGGCGTGTACCCGGGGGTGCCGAACCGCGCATTGACCCGGGCGCTGATGGCCCTGGCCTCGTCCTGAACGCCCTGCACGTCGCGTCCCTCGCTGCGCGCCGGGTTGGCGATCTGCACGAGCACGGCGCGGCCGCGGAGCTCCGGGTGCTCCACGAGCAGCTGCTCCATCGCCAGGAACTTGAGCCCGATTCCCTTGAACAGATCGACGTCGTCGACGCCGATCATGAGGCGCCGACCCTTGTACGCGTCGGTCACCCGCCGTACCACATCCCCCGTCTCCGGCGCCGAGACCACCGATCTGAGCTGCCCCATGTCGATCCCGACGGGCAGTATCTTGACCGTGACGGTGCGGCCGTAGTACTCGATGCCGATGTAGCCGCGCTTTGACTGGTAATCCAGACCGAGGAGCCGCGAGCACGCGGACAGGAAGTGGCGCGCGTAGTCGAAGGTGTGGAAGCCGACGAGGTCGGCGTTGAGGAGGGCGCGGACGAGGTCATCCCGCACGGGGATTGTGCGGAAGATCTCCGATGAGGGGAAGGGAGAGTGGAGGAAGAATCCGACCTTGGCGCGCGGGAATCGCTTGCGGAGGAAGGTGGGGAGCGCCAGGAGGTGGTAATCGTGGATCCAGACGAGGTCCTCGTCGGGTGAGAGCACCTCGGTGAGGCGGTCGGCGAAGGCCCTGTTCGCGGAGAGGAAGGAGTGGTAGAGCGTCCGCTGGAACGGGAGGCCGCCGAGCGACGACGGCGTGAGGGGGAGGAGGTAATGGAGGAGCGGCCAGAGGTAGTGCTTGCAGAATCCGTGGTAGAAGCGGTGGTGGAGGTCGCTGGGCAGGTACACCGGCAGGCAGGAGAAATTCGCCAGCAGGTAGTTGGACAGGTCATCGGAGGCCGCCTCCGCCGCGGCCGCCGGGAGGGTGCCGATGTGGAGGACGGGCGCGTTGGCGGGCAGCCCCGAGCGGAGCTGGTAGGCGACGGTGCCGGCGTCGACGGTGAAGGAGTAGCCGAAGGGCGACGCCGGGTCGGGCGCGGCGCGGAGCGGCAGGCGGTGGGAGACGATCACGCGGCGCGGCGGGGCGGGCGGCGACGGCGAGGTGGGCGAGGCCGGGGACGCGACGGACATGACGCGCGGGAGGCGGAGCGGCGTGGGCGACGGCAGGGACACCTCGTCGGCCGATGCGAGGTCGAGGAGGTTGTGGCAGGAGAGCGAAGGCATCGCCAACCTGTCGTCCCCCCCTCTTCCTATCTGTGGGTGTTGCAGAGGTGCAGGAGGCGGCGATGGCGCATGAAGAGGGGAGAAGCGCCGCGACGCGACGAGGAGGCGAGAGGGTGCTGCGGTGGAGGGGGGAGTTGGGAGATGGATGGATGGATCGATCGCTTTTGCCGAAGCTTCTGGGGATAAGAACGAGCCGGGCGCGGTGGGTCTAACCGGGGAAGGAGGAGGAGAGGTGGTATAAATATGGCAAGCTGGATATGCGTGTGCCCTGTCCTCTGTCGTGTGAAGCGGAGGAGGAGGAGGGGAGCGGGGCGGACCGGGAGTAGGCGGTGTGATGGCATGGGGCCTTATCCACATCGCGAGGTCGCATACCCGCGCGCCGAGACTGAAATGACGGGACTGCCCCCCGCGACGTGGGATGGTTGGATGGGGAGTGGATAGGTGAGTGTCACGGTCGCCTAACGGTTGGGTTTATCTATCCGTCTCCCTCCGCGCCGGATCCGCTCCGCGAGTCGTCGTCGCCGCTTGTGCTTTGCTTCGTTTACGGGCGGGGTACGTCGCGGCTACGTAGCCGCGCGCGGCGAACCACCTACTACTGGTAGTAGATGGATAGGAATATGGGATTGGTACTACCGGACACCGGTGCCTCGCCCCGGTGGATGATTGGCGACGGAACGGAGGTTGAAGAAGGCCGTTGCTTTGTTTATGCTCGCAAGTCTCTTGCCGTGAATGGTTGGAGAGAAATTGATTTATCCGATTAGGTGCTTCAACAAATCATAGATACCTTTGGGTCTGATAAGGCCATGCCTATTGGCTTCCAGACCAACGGGTCTAACTTTATAGATAAACAAATTTAGGTGGCCATCAAGGCGAAATTTACATTCTTGGTTACTCTTTACTCCGATGGAGAGATTTTGTCTCGCCAAATCTGAGTTCAGTGGAGGCTACATCAATGTTGGCATGACAGTGTCACGTAATTCCTCTCTGTTGAATTGTTGATCACTTTGGCTTTGTTCAAGTAAGATCTTTCTAATTTTGACCAAGATTACATTAGGATTTACTACCTCCTCTCGCGAATGATTGTTCTTTCCATTTTCGATTTAACTATTGTATGTAAAACATGACAAATGTTTTTTTTGTTGTAAAGTAATTTAAAAATTCACAATACCGAATAAATATAATATCAATACATAGTGGATTTAATTAAACTCATTGGTATTGATGTCGATACTTTTTATATTAAAAAGTCAATTTCTGACCACCCATCTATCTCTCAAGTATGATTTTGGCGATCGAAACCTTTTACCATCTAACTATAACATTAGTCAAATATGGTAAACAACCTCATTTCAAAGGTGATTTGCATATGTGTGCAATTTTAAAATAATAAAATCTACATTATAATCCTTAAAAAGCATAGCTAATTTATTTTAAATAATAAAACAGAAACAAAGTACTAAATTTCTCTAAAAAATATAATACAAAGTCCATGCTCTGCTTAGAGTTATTAGATTTTTGTGTGTTCTTTTTGCTAGTGTTTATCGCCGGTAGTCGTCATTATATATTCCATTTGTTGCTTTGTGCCATATAAGATTAGGAGATAAAAAAAAAAGAGATTCATGGTACTAGTACACGTAAAATGTCTAAGATGGCACCAACGGACCAACCTTAGATGCCAAAGTTCGACCATGCGTAGATCCTATTAAAGTGTTGCATGGCTAGCCGGGTAGCTCTTTACTTTTATTTTGATTGTGTGGCTAGGTAATAGGTTTCAGATAAGGCACAAGCCATAACGTCACGCGATGAACTAATCGTGCGATCAACATAAAGTAAAATTCTAAACAAAAAAATAATGGCCATGATTATGAGTAATAGAACCCTAGCAACATGCTAACTCAAAATTGAGCACCGATATGTAGATTATAGTCTAGAAAAAATGGTATAGTTTCCTTTTTATGATTTAAAATGGTTTAACTATGGAATTTTAGAGATGAAACCAAAATTTATTATCCTTAGAAAATACAAATATATGAAAAACTATCTCTTGAAACCAGATAGGGCCATCATTTTTCATAGTCTGATGGTAGAAAGAAATACCCGGTTTTCATTTCAGGTGGAAGAATTGTAGCGATGGTTTGACACTCAAAATAGACCTTTTGGTTTCTATATATTTTATTAGAGTTTGCTATATTTGACTTGCAATAGAACTAAAGTGACTAATAACATTTGTATGGCGCGAATTAGTAGTATGTGGACATATCAATTTGGTAGAGGCTATGGTCCTCATTTCGGGGTCGAGAACGGTCCATTGGCATCATAATAAGGTTGTTGCCCTGGATAGGAATAGGAGATGCACAAGTGCTCTGATGGCTGACATGTAGGTACAATTGTGAGATTCAAGATTTTTGCTCTGTCAATGTGCATAAACGGGAGGAGATGAGGTCTCTTTGGGCAGACCTCTGCTCTCAACTCCATGTTATTTAGATATGTAGGCTAAAGTAGAGTGAGATACATATTTATATTTGGCTTAGAATAGAAACAAATTGTTGCTACCAAATATCTCGGTGAAAGATCAATGAATAAAATGCCCTATATGTAAATTTTAATAAAATAATTAACACAACAGCCGGCGATCAAGGTGTAAATTGATGACAAATTTGTTTGGTCTTGAGTTAAAGATAGATATTCATGGTATTTGTGAACAATGGTAGATATTAGCATACCGTTGACCAAATTGGTGGGGGCTCAACAGGTCAAGATCCTATATATATCGTGTGCTTATTTTCATTATTCTATTACAGATGTAGATCGGCACAAACATCCTTGGACAATTGGTTTTTGAAAAGAACATACATGGACCATGATGAGCGGCCAAGAGGCTCCTTGCATTGGCATTTCTAGAGTCTACGATGTGGTACTGTCTCCGTATCTAAATATTTATCATTATTGATTTCTTATCATAACTTTGATAATTCGTTTTATTCAAAATATTGCATGCATGTCGTTTATTTTTTAATCAGTTTTATCGTTGTTGCTTATTCTTTCATATATTTGCACAAATTATTTGAATAAGATGAAAAGTCAAACTTTTTAGAAAAATCAACACTACAAATATTTGGATACGATGGGGACAAAGACCCTGTTTGTTTCATCTTTTGGCTGATTTTAAAGGTCCGATTTTGAGAGATACAAAAATTAGATGACTCCAAAAATCCAGAATCCATGAGTCATGTTTTTTTTTGATCTCTCAAAATCGGACCAACAAAATTAGCCAACAGCCGAAACGAAGTTCGGAAGTTACCATAACCCTGGCCCTGGGCCACAGTTCGAAAGTTACCCTGATTTGTCTCACAAATCCATGCTTTATTTAGGGGCGACAGACGGCGCCGAGGTGTCGGCGCGCGCGTCCGAGGAACAAGCCGTGTGAACAGTAAACTCGGCGTGTCGTCACCGCGTCAAGCGCCACTCCCTCCACTGTACAGAGCACAGCTGTAAATGGCTGTGTGCAGTGCAGGACGGCCCTCGTCCATCGCTTGCTGAGCAGTGCCGCGCTGCACGTTCAGTCGTTCACAGTTCACACGCGCTACGCTCCCCGTCTCCGGGGACCCTCGCCGGGGCACCGTCAACTGCCGGTCAGCCGCGACAGGATCGGCTCTCGCGCGTGCCGTGGCTGCCAGGCTGGGCACAGGCCACGCAGTTAAAGGCACGGGTGAAGCCTGAACCCCAATCCGATGCGGCCACGTCACGTGGTATCTCCCGTGGACTCCTGCCCGGCACCACGCCGCTCCGCGGGCAGCTGGGCGTTGGCTGTGCGCCACGTGGGAGGCGCGCCTTTGCCAGGCCGAGCTGCCTGCCGACCTCCGGCCCCGTTTGGTTTTCTGCTAGAAATTGTTCACAACTTTTGATCACTAATTAAAGGTATTAAATAAAGGTATTTTATAAAACTAACTTCAGAACTCCTGCACTAGGAACACTGAAGAATCTAATGAGGTCTTTGACCGTATGATTAGAGGATGGTTACTGCAGCATCACTGTAGCCAATCATCGATTAATTAGGCTCATTAGATTCGTCTTGAAAAGTTACGCTCATCTGTGAAGAGGTTTTGTAAATAGACTTCATCTAATACTCTATATAAGAAAGATTCCTTCCACACACGATGCTAGACTAGGAAACCAAACGGAGACAGAGAATGAGGCTGTCTCGCGTTCACCCGCCTTGGAATGAGTCGCACGCTTGGACGTGTACGCATGCCTATCCCAATGTCCCAGGCTTTTCTTTTTTAAAAAAAATTGTGTATAAAAGAAAGCCCCAGACTTTTCTCGGAG
The DNA here is from genome assembly GCA_004135705.1 of Alloteropsis semialata. Classification (NCBI taxonomy): domain Eukaryota; kingdom Viridiplantae; phylum Streptophyta; class Magnoliopsida; order Poales; family Poaceae; genus Alloteropsis; species Alloteropsis semialata. The sequence continues at coordinate 73,252,497 of CM014270.1, read as the reverse complement.
AAGAGATGTGCGTCCCGGGCATACACAAAAATCTCCGAGTAGCTATGGCAGCCAGCGTTATCTGCTAATCCACGCGTCAGCTGGAGCACTACTATTCCAACAAGGCAGGTAGCAGATGATTCGTTTTCTTTAATCATTACAGGCGACGCACGCAGCAAGCCGAATAAGGCCTTGTTTAGTCGCGCAATTTGAGTTGCAACTTTACTGTAGCAAAACTAAATCGAAGATTAGAAGGACTAAACACGATCTAATTATAAAACTAATTACACGGATGGACGGGAAATCACGAGACGAATTTATTAAGCCTAATTAATCCATCATTAGAGATTGTTTACTGTAGCACGACGTTGTCTAATCATAGCCAAATTAGGCTCATTATATTCGTCACGCAAAGTTAGGGGGGTTATGGAATGGGTTTTGTCATTAACTCACGTTTAATACTCCATGCATGTAAGATTCCCTTTGATGAATAGTGAAGTTGGATGAACAGTGAAGTTTGTTGTAGGAACTAAACAAGGCCTAAATAAGATCTGGCAGACTGCCAGCAATGGTCAGTACTGAGCACAAGTATTTGGAAATTTTGGATCTTTGGGTTCGTGGCAAATTGGCAATGGAGCAATGGGGGCAAGGCAATGGCAGCTACCCCGATTTGGGTCCTGTTTGGATGTGATTTTGGATTTTGCAAAGCTAGATTTTATGATGGATTTTCGAAATCGGGATTCTAGACAAAATTTGGATGGGGATGTTTGGATCCTAAATTCTAGCAGTTGATTCTATAGATGTTGGGTGCACATTCCCTTTTATGCCCTTGTAGTAGCTTTTTCACTTCAGTGAACATGGGCAAAATGGTAATTTCGCCATCCAATAGCTACAAGAATCTACCTTGCACCAGATTGTAGGATTTTAAGAATCCTAAAATCTAGCTTCTAGAATCCTCACAAAAATCCTTCCTGTTTGGAAACAGTCCAGATTTTAGAATCTGGATTCTCAAAATCCAACGGGCAGCTCATGGCAGCTGCTGCAGAGGTGAGTGTGGGTCTCGTTATGGCAATCACGGGCGAGACGATACGTTTTTCAATTTGGCCCTTATAAGAAACTATTTCTGCAATTGGACCCCCGGCGAAACTTTATCCAAAAATGGACCCTTTTCTCGGCGTACATACCCTCCACGCCGAGATCCGTGGCTCGGCGTGAGGCAGCGACACGCCGAGCTAGCCACGTCAGCGCCCCGTCGGACACTAGGGCCCGCACCTCGGCGCTGGATCCGTTAACGCCGAGTCACAGAGCTCGGCGTGAGGCCGAACCACGCCGAGATCTAGGCATATAGGGATCTAGGCATATAGGCACAGACAGGGGCGAAGCTACGTTGAGTTGTCGGGGTCAGCCGTCCCCGACGACCCAACGCTAATTTCGTATTGATTAAGTCGCTACTCAAGTACAAGTAGGCAGATATCGCTCCGTGCACTGAACAGATCGATTCCTCTCCTTCCTTCCCCTGATTTCCCTTCGTCGTGCTCAAGTACAAGTAGGCAGCAGTCCAATCAAATCAAATCAAATCCTTGGACGGAGGGAGTATTGTTTTTATCAATCATTAGTGCTATGTATAGTTTATATCATCACATGCTACAAGGTAGTATTATGGCGACATGCTCGAACAACGATATGGGCGTGGTGACTTTGTCAAATCTCAATATATATTTGCCTAGTTTCTTGAAGGTGTTATTATAAGGACAAAGTTTGCACCCGTGTATTTATAAAAATGAATGTGGCCCCGTTTGGTTTTTCAGTGCTAGAAACTGTTCACAACTTTGACCACTAATTAAAGGTATTAAATAAAGGTATTTTACAAAACTAACTCCAGAACCCCTGCACTAGGAACCCTGAAAAATCTAATGAGGCCTTTGACCGTATGATTAGAGGATGATTAGAGGATGGTTACTGTAGCACCACTGTAGCCAATTATCAATTAATTAGGCTCATTAGATTTGTCTCAAAAAGTTACGCTCATCCGTGAAGAGGTTTTGCAAATAGACTTCATTTAGTACTCCATGCAAGAAAGATTCTCTCCGTGCTAGACGCTAGACTAACAAACCAAACACAGCCATGTATACCCGCTGGCCGATCTTTCTCTGCATCATCATCATCATCATCTTCCGGACGTAGCCAGCGATCGAGCACTCTAGCCTGGGTATAAAAACTGCGTAGCCAGCGAGACCCGTGCGTGTCAGTGTCAGTGTGTGCGCCACATCTCATAAAGGCCATGCCAGTAGCTAGCTAGCTAGCTCGGGCATTTGTCCATCTCATAAAAACAATACTCCCTCCGTCCAAGGATTTGATTTGATTTGATTGGACTGCTGCCTACTTGTACTTGAGCACGACGAAGGGAAATCAGGGAAAGGAAGGAGAGGAATCGATCTGTTCAGGGCCTGTTTAATTGGGGAGAAAGGGTGAAAAGTGGTGAAAAGTTTACGCATTGGGTCGCGTGCATAGAGAGAAGAAATAAACTGACACGGTTCTCAAGGTGGAAAGAGAATGGAAAGTTTGGTGAATTAAACAGGGCCTCAGTGCACGGAGCGATGTCTGGGCTGATGCCTTTTCACGTTTGCAAAGTTTCCCAGATTTGATTTGATTGGACTGCTGTCTACTTGTACTTGAGTAGCGACTTAATCAATCGAGGGCTGGCCGCGCCAGGGTCGTGTTTATTTTCCACCGGGGTCTTGAACGGTAAAAAATCACAAGGTATACGAAATTAGCGTTGGGTCGTCGGGGTCGGCTGACCCCGACAACTCAACGTAGCTTCGCCCCTTGTCTGTGCCTATATGCCTAGATCTCGGCGTGGTTCGGTCTCACGCCGAGCTCCGTGACTCGGCGTTAACGGATCCAGCGCCGAGGTGCGGGCCCTAGTGTCCGACGGGGCGCTGACGTGGCTGGCTCGGCGTGTCGCTGCCTCACGCCGAGCCACGGATCTCGGCGTGGAGGGTCTGTACGCCGAGAAAAGGGTCCATTTTTGATAAAGTTTCGCCGGGGGTCCAATTACAGAAATAGTTTCTTATAAGGACCAAATTGAAAAAATAGCTGGGGCGAGACTCGCCTGGTGGGTTGCACGCGGCGCATGGTATAGCAGGAGCCATAATTGCCGAGGCGCCACGTCCATGCCCTCCAAACGATCTTTGCTGCATAGCAACAAGAGCCATTTGGGGCAACCGTCGTTTTTCAAGTGGTTGGGCCGGCGACGTGTGCCCGCAGAGAAGGCAGAGCAACTCCAACCGGTCGAGAAAACTAATCCTCTGTCTTTTTATTTCTGATTAAAGCCTTGGGGTATAATGGAGGTGGATTGGAGAGGATTAAATCTCTAACAAGTCAAAATACCGTTCAAACCTCCTCAATACCCCTCAAATCCCTATGTTTAAAAATAAACAAACAAGGCCTAAAAAGATTGAGATGAAAAAAACCCTCTCCAACATATCCCCTTTTTATTCCTCTTTCCCTTTATTTTTTTCTCAATCCTCTTTAACTCCCCTCCTCTCCTCTTTTTAAAGGGGATTTGCCCCTCTCCCCTTTCCTTTCCTTTTTTTTTCTATTCTTCTCAGCCACATGATTTTTAGCCTGCACGAATCTTGGAGCACAATTGTCTGATGAGATAGAAAGGAGAAAGGAAAAAAGATCTGTTGTAGCCACTCTCTCTAATATCTTGAATCAGTGAAAAGAAATTTTCTTATAGCTAGAAAAAGGAGAAAGAGGATAAGGGAACTGGAGATGCTCTCGCGGACCTCCACGTAGGTGTTACTGCGATCATACTCCCCGCAGGAAATGCTGTACACGTGGAGCAGCAAGCGGCGCACCACGGCTACACGTAGGTTTGTTACCAGGGTCAAACAGTACCGGGTGTGGGCCCCCGCGCAACTGCCACCCGACGTACCGCCCCTACCTCGTACTCCTATGCACGACACGTCACGGTCGCAGCAGGTTGACGTGAGCTATGCTAACGCCCGGATGCCGCCGTCCCGGGTCGAGAGCGGGGCCGACGCGCGACCGCGACACGCCACGTGGTCGCCTGTGGTGGGTCCATCGCTCCCCCGCGGCTCCATACGCCGATGGAGTCAACGAAAACGCATGTACAGTATTTAGTTTTACACCGGAAAAAACACATGGATTTGGATACTACGTATATATATTTGTACAATTCTACAGGATCAGATTGGTATTGACTATTCCACAGCGAAGGGAAATACACAAACGAGAAGGTCTCCGTAGAAGGCCCGTTAATTTCTGACAAATTTAGGTCCTCTCAGAGTTTCTCGTGGCTTCAGCTCTTTGCTACAGTACATATGGAGCTAGAGCTGACGAAGCCAAAAAAAATAGTGGTTTCACTTGGCTCTGTGAGAGAAAAAAAAAGAAAGAAAAACAGCTACATTGAACAATGCATTGTCAGAAAAAGCTGAAACTCTTTGGAGCTCTGCCGAATGGAGAGCCAATAGGCAAGGCCCGCGATCCCTTTCAACACAGTATGGAATTCCTACATTGTGTTTCGAATGACTACTGAGAACATAGTCACCGATCGCCCAACAATCGCGCGGTCGAGATCGTTCATTCGTTTCGGACGGGCAAGCCATGGGAACGGAGGCGCCTCAGCGTCACAGCATCCCGTCGCAGCAGGACATTAACAAACGAGAAAAGTAAAGAAAAGAGAGAGAAAAATACTATAAAAAAAATCGGGCATTTAGATCACGGACCGTATCCGCCGGCCGATCCTATCCAATTGTTTAGCCGGAGGAGGAGAGTACGAGGCCCACAGGGTGGGGCCGCGGGACCCTTCTAAGGGCACGGGAAAAAAAAAAGGCGGATGGCGCAGCACGCGCTGGGTGTCCCCACGTTATCTAATCCCCGAGGGGCCCGCATACCGTGCCGCCCCCGGCTGCTCATGCACTGGCGCGGTGGGCCCGTGGGCCCCCATGACTCATTCCAACAGGAGTATCAGCAGTCGGGTGGACGTGGAGGTCCCCAAGCCGTACGGACCGCCTCATTCCATACTGCAACTTGCCGCTGATCCCTATCCTAAACAGCGAGGATCCTCCAACAGCTGTGAGGACGGGGTCATCTTCCACACTGTACTGTCACGTACTCTACCATTTCGACGGTTCGACCTGATGCGTGTGCTACTGGCTCCAATCCAGCTCGTCGTCGTCGTTATTATCTCTGTTGTAGTAAGTTGTAACTACTACTGCAAGGTGAACTGCCCCATGAGGCCATGACCATGAGAGAGATAGGTAGAGAGGTTGACACGGTCTGGCTGGCATAGGAAACAAGAAAGGAACGAACGCTGTCATTGATCGGAAGGTAAAGCACGCGATCGACCTGCAAAAGGGTTATCCTAGGACGAACCTCGGATAACATTATCAAAGCGCTCGCATGCACGGAGCGACCAGCTTTTGGCGATATACTACTGGGAGTCGGGAGAGGGTAGGAGTACGACCTGGCAGCCGCTGTGGTCTCGCCGTCTCGGTGATCGAGTTAGGTACGAGAGGAAAAAATCTAGTAAAATCTTTGGTTGCAGCTCAACAGTAATGTCACCGTGGGCCCGCCCGGGGATTTGCCGGGAACGTGGCTGGATGTGCCTCGCTCGTATGTTTTTAAAACCGGCAAAGCTTGACAACAGTGGTGTACTCTAGCTAGTAGTAGATCTTAGCTAGATGGTCTACTCCCCGCCGCCATTTAAGTACTCTTGGTAGACACGACGGTCGATCGGATAGGATTAGCGGCGCAAGTAATCTCCGGATAAGGCTACTTACTCGCCACTAAGCATGTGACTGCGTTATTACTATACGCTATCAGGGGAAGCGCTCGCACTATTTTACTCCACGACGGTGCCCGTAGCATTCCGGGAGCGACGACCGTAAAACTGAAGTAGTCAAGGCGTTTCGATCAGCCTTTGCGTCCATTTTTTACAGCCTTCCTTCATTTGATGAAGAAATGTAGTATAGCACGTAGGGCCCATTTAATTCTAGTGAAAGTTGAAAAGTGGTGAAAACTTTTTGCATTGAAAAGCGTGTTCTGTGAGAGGGGGCACGGTTGTCAGTATGAAAACTTTTTAGTGACTTTGAAAAATTGCTGGAATTGAACAGGCCCGTAGATTGTTAAGTAAACGCTCATGAGTCAAGGCTCTTGCACCCCCTGGCAGCCTCTTCCGAGCTCTCTCTGTTTCTTCGGAACGTATGTGGTCAATGGCGCCAAAATGTCAGAGGTGGTGGTGCGCGCGTTTACCGTTCTGCGCCACAGGTCACCGCCGGCTCCGCCGATCCGGTGACCGTCGCGTCACCTCGTGCGCCGTCGCCTCCGAGCTCTTATCGACGACATCTCTCCATCTCGCCGTCGACTTGGACTCCCTCGCGGTGCGTGGTTTCCACGGGTCTGACCAAAACACTGCACCGCCTCCACCGCACGAGAAATCAACTCCGGCGCGCGTCGCCGTGAGCCCATGCCGGGAAACCGCCGTGCCGCCGCCATCGTGGAGCCGTGCGCGTCACGCAGGGGAAACCGCCTTGGCCAGGGCCAGGCAGCGAGAAGAGAAGTCAGCGGCCAGGAGCCACGAGGCGCTGGCTCAACTCGACACGCGCGAGCGAGTCTTCCAGGCTCGTGAGCTTGATACGCGGAGACTGCCCTATGGGGTCGCGGCGTCCCGTGGCTCGATCCGAAAGGCGGGGCTGTGGGAACGGCCCTGCTGAACGGCGAACCGCTGGTCACCATGTGTAAAGCGGCGCGAACAGCCTCGGGCGCCGACGGAAATCTTGTGCCCTTTTGGCCTTTGCATTCTTGCTTCAAATCAAAAAAGCCGCACTAGTGCGCATGCATGATTCGATGTGGCCAGCTCGGGTTACTTCTTTCGTGTCTTCGACTATAACTCTGCAACAAACCAGATGTCGCGAGTGAGCGATCGAACCGGTTCCTCCAAAAGGATAGCACTTGAGGCCCGGAAACAGGCGGACTTTTGGCTACAGCACTCCGAATGTGAAAGGGCCAGGTGTCAACGAACTCGCCAGAGTCTCACTGTGCGCGGAAAAGCGCAGGCGCTGCACCTCACTGCACGTCTGCATGCACACCCACGAGGGCATCACCCATCATCTACCCCGGGAAAGAAAGCAACGGCTCGACGGGGCCCGTGCGCCGGTGCGCGCATGCACCGCCATGTGTGCGCCGCTCCGCGGTGACAGCACGCGGCGCCACTGCTCCGAGCAGCAGCAGCCCACTCAAGATTCTTGCCTTGGACTCCATCCCGTGCCATGTCGCGCCCTGGCCAGGCAGCGGGCACGCCCATCTTGACCCCGATCGCGCGCGCTCAGAACATGCTCCGTTCACGGCGGCGCTTCTTTTCCTCGCCGAAATGGTTGACAAACCTCGGCTAGCTCCACCTCGGTCGGGGCCCGCGGCGGCAGGCACCCCCGTCGTGGCCCAGGAGCCGATCGATCGAGAGCTCCGCGTGGCGACACGCGTAGCGCGCCGTGGAACTGCCGGGCGGGAGAGGCAACCCCAGCCCGCCGGCAAGCGCGGGGCCGGGGGCGCGCCGAGCAAGTGGTCAACCCCTCGTGCCGGGCCATGTTCCACGGCGCGCCGCGGCGGGACAGCCGTCTGGGTCTCGATTTCCTTCCGGCCTCCGACGCGACGGAAACAAAAAATCGGCGAAATCACCCGTGCCCCGCGGCAAATTTGCCGTGCTCTTTCGTTAACCCTCGCGCACTCCTGTCAGTTTGGGTGGGACTAGGAGGTCGGGCGCGGCGTCCGACCAGACGCCACTCATATGCCGCTGCGTGCTGAAACTGAACAGAATATTGTGCCAAGTTCGTCAGTGTTGCGTCGTGCTGGTGGTCAAATGCGGGGTCGCATCCAATGCTGGGGATAAGGTTTGTCGGGCAGGCCGGTCGGAACCACAAATACAGGGGAGATTTGAGATTACTACTGTAGGCTCTATACTCGGGTGAGGATGAGGATAACGAGGAGCAGCAGTTGGGCCGACACTAGTGGACATGCGTGGCTTTTGCTTTCTTGCAGATTTCCGGATCACGGCGAGATCTTTGCCGTGATTGTATGGGTTAGACTTGGACGTCCTGCCGGTAAACTAAATTACGGCTGCTAGTTCGAGCTCACGATTAAAGTTGGACGCCATTTATATATGTCTCTAGCTAGCTAGATCTTCTTCTCGAGTGGTAGCGATTGCATATCGATATCCTCGCAGTGGATCGGATCGGATCGGCGACGGTACAAGTTGGGAGGACCATGCTATGCTACCACCATGGCAGCACTGCACGGCAGCGATCTTTATTTACGTGAGGAGGAATTGAAGCGAAGTTTGGCGGCAGTTAGGCAGGTCATGTTCCGGGCGTTTTGCAACCATTTTTGGTCCGCGGAAGAAAATGCTTAGCGCCAACCAAACACGTATCCCATATATCCCGCGAGATCACTTTAGATATTGCAAAGTTGGGGGAGCCCGCGCGTGATCTTATCTGCTCATCCTCACACCCTGTGCCGATATGATGCCAGGACTGCATGCTGCTACTATAACATATCCGCAAGGGCCGTACGCCGTGGCAACTTGCCAACGCCCAGTCTGAAAAGAATCGGCAGCGAGGAGTGGCAGTCGTTGGTACCTCCATATATAGTGTCCATCATGAGTTTCCTAATGTAAATTTAAGGGCCCTAGTTTATTGTCATGCTAATTTCCATTCCTTCGATCTGGAGATTAATCGTATGCACGCACATGCGTCTTCAGTTCGTCACTACACGAGCTGAGACTAAGGACTGCACGCGGGCATTTTTCTGCCGGCTGCTGCTGGAAATTCACATGGCCACGAGCCCACGACACGAGCTGCAACCGTGCTTGACCAGCGACCCGCGTGCCTCACTGATCGCCCTCACCGGTGACCGTGATTAGTTTGCCTGCTACCCAAATCGATCGACTAGTTGGTACAAGCTGATTAAACTAAACCTGCTATGAAATGATTTGGTACTCAGGACGGGAGACAGGACCCGGAGCTACCGTGTGTGTTCCCGGCACGACAGGGCTACCACCAGCTGCCGCCGCCGCTCCGCCGGAATCGTGGAACGAGATGGTATTCTGCCAGTAACTTCTGCATCCATGCCGCGACGTGCACCTGTGCCGCACGCAACAGCTCATTTGCTTCGTGTCCAGGATAAGGACCGGAGACAGGAAGCGACAGAGAGCGAGACAAGAGAAGAAGCCGCATGCGACATTTGCTTCGTGTCCAGAACTCCAGGGTCGTGGCTCGTGCTGCGTCGTTTACAATTTCCTGGGAGCGTCGCGATCCTGATGGAGATTCTACGTATTACCATACGGATTGAAAGAAAATGAAAGGTGTACACCGTGTGCTCTCCTGCATACTAAAATAGGGATTAAAAAAAAGAACGAAAGAAGCATTGTTTCGGTTGCCGAAGCAAGCCGATCGAACTGGTCGTGCAGCCGTGGACCGGGCGTGGAGACGTGCCACGGGCGCCATTCGCCGGATGACACGGCCATCTCGATCAATCAGACTTGTCTAGCTTTCTCCCGAGATGAGATGAGATGACCTTGCTTTGCATTTGCTGCCATCGCCATTCGCCGGTTGACATGGGACGCCGCTGGTCATTATGTGTGATTGATGCAAGTGGTTAGACGCCTGATTACTGAATTGCATATACACGCCGTCACCCGCGCCGCGCGACGGGACGTCATCCTGTGCGACGTCGTACCTGACAAAAAAACGCGAGGAAGAGGAAGAAGCAAGCGCGGCCTCCGTTCTGGGTCGGATGTGGATAAGCGCGGCAGGCAGGCTGGGCTGGCTGGCAGACAAGTCGCCGGGAGCAGGGAACGTCCATGCAGATTCTACGCGACCTTTGGAAAGGCCTGTCCGAAGAAGCGATCAATGGAAACAAACGGAGTGGCAGGGCACCTCGAGTTTTCGGCGGGAGGAGAGGAAGCGAGTACAAAGCAAGGGCTGGGCCAACGACCACCGCCTGATGGACGTATAGCCAATGGCGCCGGGTCCGTCCGTAGACGTTAGGTGCCGGGGAGGTACATCGCCGCGTGCTTGCTACTGTTGCTTGTTTGGTGCCCCTATCCGCATTCTAGAAGGGAAGAGCTGGTTGGTCGACGGGATTAGGGCCGTTGTTAATTGCTATCGATCATCTCATGATTTAAGGAAGGATAGGACAGGAGGCCGGTGCCGTACTGACTATAGTTTGCTTTTATAAACGACGGCAACAGTAGGGGGTGCTATGCTGTGATGATGGCATCCTCTTCGTCCTCATGGTCAAGTGACGGTGACGCTGAGAGCCAGCACCAGCACATTGTTTCCCTGCGTGTGTGGGGGAGGCACGGAAGAGGTCCGGCTTAACATCAGGAGTTTGGCAGCTGCAAGCCATCACTACCACACTACCCGAATGGTGGGCCAGGTCCTACCACACTACCCGAATGGGCCGACGTGTGGCCCAATTCAGCGTGGTTCTTAAAACTGGGCCAAGACCACAAGGCAGCAGCTGACGGCAGAGAACCTTGTTGCCGAATGGCGGCCTTAACAAAAGGAAAGATAATTACTCTTAAACACGCATGGACAAAAGAGAAAGGTAAACAAGTACTGTACTTGAATAAGCAATGACATACAGCCACCCAACCACCTGGATACAGCCGCCCATTCACTTGCTTGCAAACCCTCATACGCATCTTGTCCATCAGACAAATATTCAATAACAGATGACAATAAACACAGCCACAATCCCCTTTTCTTTACGACTTCCTGAACGAAGCTCAGTCCAACTCTCTACTCCTGTACCAAGAAACTACACTAACAGTCCTAGACCATGTAACAAAACCAACCAGACGTGCAAGGAAACGAACCAACAAACCACTGAACTACACGGAAACCTGCAGCTTCCCACACTACCTTACACAAAGTAAAAGAGGAATCAAACCATAGGAATCAGCGTCTATTTCCTAAACTGAAGGAGCTGACTTTCATCGGCGTAGCGACTACAAGGGGAGCCTCGGGAGAGTCACTAGTCGCGAACTTCTCATGCATGAAGCGGCTGTCAACAATCGATTCATCCTTGAGGACAACCTTGTAGCAGTAGCAGCTTTTGAGGCCCTGCTGATCACGGTAGCATTCATGCTTGCTGTCCTTGACCTGCTGAAAGTTCCATATCACACTGAATTTGCCGACTGTTGCAACTAGATGCTTTTCCTGCTTACCATTCTCTGTTACCTGAGGAAATCAATGGGATACAGAGGAATGCACGTCAGAATGTGCTGAAAAAACTGAGGAATCAAGAACTTGATTTCGAACAAGCCAATTTACAAGCAAATGATCACTATAAAGGAAATAGCAACCACTAGGAATAGCCCAGTACCGTCTCTGGTAATGCACTTGGTCGTGGTGTTATACCTGACAGTTAGCCCATTACTATGCAATAAACTGGAACAGCAAATTACCATTACAGGCAACGAGTAATAACAAAGGTGGTCTACAAACAAGCTTATTTTTTGCCTTCTCAATTGTTGAAGGCTGTACTCCAGGTTATGTGAACAACTATAATATGAGTGCAAAATGGTACTAGATAAGGAACATATTTATATGACCCCTACTTCAAACTGATACTTCTTACTATATGATTTAGAACAAGAAATCATCCAGTTTAAATTGATATGGATTACAAAATAATCAGTTCATACTAGCATTTAGCACTTTGAGATAAACATGAATCAGATCTAACAAGCATAGAACACTCAACAGTGTGTGGACAAGTTCTTTCCCCCTGTAATCTGGTATTTGGTACAGAGTTATGTCTTGTGACATTAATGTGGTCAGATTCCATCACAGTCAAAGCAAGCTTGCTATAAACAACAGCCATTATGGATACAAAACATTCGCATATATTAGTTAGTTCAATAATTAACAGTTAATATGACCAGGACCAGAGAAATCTAGATAATTTGCTTAGCATGCACATCTGGATAAGCTTTCTATTTAATTTAACTAGATTAGCAATAGGAACAACCTATTGCTGCGTGCTCAAAATAGGACTTACCCATGAGAACTGTCCTCCATGGAATTTGTTGTCAGTCCCAGCCAAAATTGAATCTAGTGGTGTGAGCTTCAACAGCCTCGGTGCAGCAATCCTATTGCCCATCCGCCCGCTAAACCCGGTCTTTTCTTTCCCATCCTTGTCCTTAAAGATGGTGCAGATCAAAATTAAGTATCTGTCAGTTGTGCCCAATATCCATTTCCCATCGTAAGTAACATCCACATGTGTAATTGGGGATCCAAGCCCTGGGAAGGCTGTCTTTGCCATTCGCATTGAGCTCTTAGAATAGAGCCTGATCTTGCCATCCACTGAACCGACCACCATTGAACCATCCCCGGTACTTGCAAAGCATAGAAAGTTGGTGCCCCGCGAGAACTGATGACCCTGTGACCAGTTGAGCACCGGCGACTCAGATGAGCTGCCAATTGTCTGCACCCTCCCTTTGGCATCACGCATATCCCACCTGCACAACCTGTTATCATCCAGGCCCAAGAATGTTGACCCGGAAGGGTCCAGCTGCGCACCCTTACTGTCATTGGCAATGTCTCGCATTGTAATGTCTGTTCCATCCTTCTCAAACCGCCATTGGGCCACAACTTTACCAGTCTCAATGTCAACATGGTGAACGCCATTAGAATGCAGAGCCTCTCCAGGGCTCATCAAAAGCATGTTACTCTCGCCGCGCATCAGCAGGGCCTTCTTTGGCGTCGAGTAGGCGATCGAACTACCGCCGCGGCCACCTGAGATCCTCACCGACGCGCCCTTTCCGTGCAGGCCATGCCGAAAGTTCTTGACAACCTGTATCCCGGCCCCGCCAACCAAGAAGCTGTTGTCAAGAGCCCCAAGCGCGAGGCTCTGGATGCTGTCGCCGTCGCCGGCGTTCTCCTCGAACTCCTCAAGCAGGTCCCTCGCTGGTGCGGCCACAGGAGGGGTGAGGCTTTCCTCGGCGTCGGCCCAAACGGCGTCATCGGCCTCGTCGGGGCGCGCCCACGCGGCGAAGTCGGCGCCGAACACCTCCTTCCGGCCCTCGTCCGTGGCCTCGACCCCGTAGGTACTCTCGAAGAGGCACCGCTCGTACTCCACCCTGAACCGGCGGAATTCGGCGTCGGTGGGCAGCCGCAGAGCCCATACGGAGCCGCCCGCGGCGAAGTCCGCTCGGCGCTGAGCAGGGTTTGTCTTCAGCTGGAGCGCCGAGTCCACGGGGGCGGAGACCCGTGACCCTGGCCCGACCTCCAGGAACCACCTGGGGGAGGAGGCGTTGTCGCCCGCCTTGTCGACGAAGGCGTAGGTCGCGCGGCGCTCGGCGGTCACCCAGCGCGCGGAGGCCGAGGCACCCCCGACGTGGAGGTAGAGCTTGGCGGTGGTCGGGCGCTGGTACTTGAGATCGAGCGACCTGAGCTTGGCGTCGATGGCCTCAAGCGACGCAGGGGTGGCGGTGCGGAGGAGGTCGTCGTCGCGCTGGCCGGCGCTCGCGGCGGGGTCGGAGATGGGGGATCGGGCGTCGTAGTCCTCCTCGAACTCCTCCTCTTCGTCGGAGGAGGTGAGGTCGATGTCCTCGCGGCTGTGGGAGCCGCCCATGGCGGTCGCGGTGGAGGGGAATTCGGCCCGCGGGGGTTGCGAGGAGCGACGCCGGGTGCGGTGTCGGATAGATAGGGGATCGTGACGGTCTGACGGAGGTGGGGAATTGGGGAAAGTGAGGTCGGAGCGGCGGGGAGCGTGTATAAGTACGCGGCGGGAGCGGGGACGTGGAGGGCAGCAGGGTATGGTCGGTGCGTGCGCCGGACGCGACGCGCCCCCACGCGCCGGGGACGGCGAGGAGATTGCTTCGCCAACGGGGCGAACCGGCGAAGGGAATAGCAATTTTTTTTTTTTGGAGACCAGTGCGAAGGGAATAGCAAGGGTGAGAATAGGGCCGCGCCGGGCCGGTTGTTGCTTCACTTGGGCCTGCTATGGAACATGGGCCTATGTATAGTACGGCCCACGCGAATATAAGGCGAGAAAGTCTTGCTAGCAATCCTTACCTGAGGGGCATGGGTCCAGCAAAGATATATGGATATAAATTCTCGCCTACAAGTTACAAGTGAGGGTACATACACAAATTCTCGCCAGAGGTAGGGTATAAACATGAAAACTCGTCCGTGGGCATCCCGCAAAATGAAGTTAATAAAATTTTCCCTTGACAAAGGTCTAACAAAATAGGATACAACCCAAGTCCAAAAAAACTCAAAACACTTGCATTTTATTTAGTTTGTACATGGTTAGACAATAACTGATACTTATGTTGTAATTTTTATTTGACTTGTGTGAAGGAGACTTCTATGTTTGTGTTGATTTTTTATTTGCGGGCACGGACAAAGGATTTTGCCCGCAAGCACACTTGGGGAGGGGGCGCAAATTTTGGCATGACGGGCATGCTCACAGGCAGCCAAATGGCTTACCCGCTACTTATGCGACCGTTGCCATCCTTGACAAGTGGCACACGGTCATGAAGCATATTTTACTACCTACGGCTCCATAGTAAAATCGCAACACATATGCACAATGTGAAGAGTAAATTGCCCACAGTACAATAACTTGGTCGGTGGATGCAGACTGGTACAACAACTTGTAAAGCACTCTATTTAGTGCAAGAACTTGGCAAGTGGGTGCAGCTTAGTCCAACAACTTATAAAATGCTCAACTTAGTGCAGCAACTTGGTATAATTGTGCATCAACAGTCCAGACATTACAATAATAACATATTTGGTCACGTTGGGTAGCAAAGAGGTGCATATTTGGGCCGGAACAAATAATTGAGAATTGGATGACCATTGATATTTATGTTGCAAGAGTGATATACTAGTCCAAAACAAGAACCTTTATTTCAAAATTTAAAAGAGAAATATATTCACGTTGGAAATAAGAGCATATAAAATTAATTTCTTCTAATTATAACATCAAGCCTAATTACTTTATACCCTTCCATACATAACTTAATTTTTTCTTTAGTTTGGACTATAATTTATATTATAATGCTAACAGAAATTTTGTATGTTGATAAAGATACATACCTTAGTTAATTCATTAAGTCTATGTCTATATCATGTATCAATGATTAGTTATAAGTAGAATATTGCATCAGAATTTATTTATTTATTTCACATTATTTAGGCCTTTTCCTTAATCTTCAAAACAAAATTAATTATGTAATGGTAAGATGGAAAAAAGAAAGTGTGGAACAAATACAGAACCATCGAAGGAAAGCAGAGGTGAGCGTTGGGCCGGGCGTATGTACCACAAAGCCCACGCAAATATACGGCTCGCCGGAAAGCCCAATATATGGCGTCCTACGGCCACCCGTCCGTGTCGATTTCCCTTCGCCTCCACACAGAACCAGAAGCTTCGCTTCACTCTGCAGTCTGCACCTCCGCCGCCGCCGCATCTGCAGCCGCCGCGGGAGGGAACTTGCCCGTGCCGATTCCACGCGCCTGCTCTCGTCTTATCTCCGCGCAGGTAACCCCGTATCTCTCTGATCTTGTATCTCGTCTGACTCCGATCTGTTAGTCACCCCATATTTTGGAACCCTAGAAGGCCAGAAGCGCATCTGTTGGTGTGGTTGTGGAGCCAGGCATGCGATTTCGTGGTCCGGTTACAGTTCGTTTGTTTGCGGTGATCCGATTCGCGTGCCTCTTCTGTTTCCGATTACAGTTTGTTTGGTTGCAGTTGCAGTGATCCGATTCGCGTGCCTCTTCTGCTAACATGAGATTGCTTTAGTTCTGCTTTTCCGTAGTGCCACTGTGCCACTAGAACTACCTCGTGTTAGGGATCTAGCTTTGCCTGCAAGGATAGGAAATTGTATTGTCTTTTGATTACTTTTGTTGGAAATTTTATGATGTTTCAAATTTATCTGCTGCAGCAAAGCATCGGTTTGTATGCATCTTTGTTGAACACAATAAGACCTTTTGTTGAATTATTAGAAGGGTGTCTTCTATTCATACCGGTTATTGTTGCATGTGGCATCTGTGATGTTCAGTGGGGGACGTTTCTTGATTTCAGATATTCATGTGTCTCCCTTATTATCTTTTGGACATGAAAATCATATGTGAATGTGTTCTTTCTGTTATTTGTTTGAGAACATAAATTTTAATTAGCTTTATTTCTTCCTCTCTTGACTCTATTCAGGAATTTGTTCGCAATGGCCCGTGTGTATGTTGGCAACTTGGATGCCCGGGTGACTTCTGGGGAGCTTGAAGATGAGTTTCGTGTATTTGGAGTTCTGCGAAGGTTACTTGTTGTCCAACTTAATTTTCTGTCTTGTATACTGTTGCAGTAATAGCTTTATGATTTTTAGTGGTTTATGGATTCACTAACATATTGGGGAGGACGATAGTGCAGGGCCAACTCGATATCACTTCTCCCATAATGTTGATCATTTTTCGTGTAATTCTGTTCATCTTGATAGTTCCAAATCTCTTTTCCAGTTCATTAGACTTGTTTCATACAATGTGGTATTTGACATTCCAAAAGATTCGACTGCCTGAGCAAATGATTACAGTGATGTAGAACTTCCAAGTTCCAAATTTGTCCAGCTATATGATCCGCCCATAGAAGCTTTTCATATTTTGGAGGTGCTTTGTAATGGTTATATTCCTTGTTCATTACCTTCATTTTTTTTTGTGAAAAGTGTTTCTAATCTTTAGATGGAGATATGCATCGATCTTCATGTGGTTCCTAGTGAGTTGATCAGTTATACCTGTTAATCCTTCATGATTTCTTGCTTTACAGGCTTATTAAGTTTGGAGTTTTCTTCTTGGGCAATTCACTAACTGTTGTCTCTAATGCAGTGTCTGGGTTGCGCGTAAACCACCTGGCTTTGCATTTATTGATTTTGATGACAGGAGGGATGCGGAAGATGCAATTCGTGATCTAGATGGTATGTGGCAGTGTGTTTTGGTTGAGCTTGTTTGAAGCTTTTTCTGGACATTCTCTGATGTTATGCAAAATGCAAAATTTCCTGAAATTGTTTAAAAAATGTTTAATCAGCTTTACATTTATTGCTTGCTTCCGGTTTTAGTTTTGTTTGGGTGAATGAAGTAGCATTCTGATCCTTCTGTATTTGCCTTTTGTTACTTGTTATTTAGTTCTTATTTATAGCTGTCATTAACTAAAATTTGATGCATGGTTTCTAAATAGGTAAGAATGGATGGAGAGTTGAACTATCTCGGAATTCCAGCGGTCGTGGTGGTCGTGATCGGTATGGTGGATCCGAGTCAAAGTGCTACGAGTGTGGTGAGACTGGGCATTTTGCGCGTGAATGTCGTCTTCGTATTGGCTCTGGAGGTCTAGGCAGTGGACGACGTCGCAGCAGGAGCAGGAGCCGCAGCCGCAGCCCCAGATACCGCAGGAGTCCAAGCTATAGTAGAAGGTAACCAGGTTTTTGTCTTCTGTTTAGCTCATCAGATTTGGTTGTGTAAATTAACTCTCAACTTTATTGTTCAACCTTTGTTGCTTATATATCATTTTACTGTCTTTAATGCCTAGTAGATTCATGATGTGCTTGGCACACCTGCTATTTTCTTCTGCTTTGCCAAATTGATTTCGCCATTAATAAGGCTTCTCTAATTAGCACAAAGCTCAGACTTGGTTCATTACTCTTCTTACAGAAGCTATAGCCCCCGTTATCGCTCTCCAAGGCGTCGTAGTCCTTCTCCAGCTCGAGGACGCAGCTACAGCAGGTCGCCGTAGTGCAACTTCGACCAATATGTATCTCCTTATGCTAATGGGTAATGCAAACCAGCGAACTCTTAAAATTCTATGTCGCTGGACAGTTTTATAGAGCTCAGTATATCTTACGTTGTTACATGCTGTTTTGCAGAGGTAATGATGCCAATACTGGTGCCCTGAAGCCTGTGCCTGAATCTTGTTGTGTGAGAAATTGCTCCTGGTGGCTGCCAGGAACAAATTCAGAACTGTCGTCAACTGCATGACTTCAGTTCAGGTTTAAAACCTTTTCTAGTTGTGATTGTCTTGATTATGTCATTATAAGATATTAAGATTAGGATGTATTATGCAACTAAGACAATACCTTTCTTCTGTGTGTTAAAAGGCGTGTTCTGCTTAAACGACTCGGCCATCTACGGCTCTCAGTTGTAGTCTTCATGGTTTTGTTCCTCCATTCTTGGCACGCCCTTGCCTGCAAATGAATGCCAACATTCCATTACTCCCTGCCTTCGATGTCTCATCAAGTCATCAATTCATCATGACTGAAATTCTTCACCGAAGATGCTACTTCGTCACAAATTAGTAACACCCTTTTCCTCCAAATAGTTGATAAGGTTTGAGTGTACTTAAGCACTAACAAATGCAGCTTGCGAAATTAATAGGCCCATTGATTTTCTTCATAGAACAGGAACTTCGCAGCGGCTAATGCTGCTGTGTGAAAATCATTCTACAGTTGTGCATGCTGGGGATTGGGGTGAATGAAGTGTGGCCTTCCGCTGCACGCATTTGTGGAACTTGGCCCGGCTGACTTCAGCAAAGAGGCACATTATTTGAGTTAACTTGTTGGTTTTTACTCATTGTGTTTATTGTTTTTCACTTTCTGTTCCCTGTGTTCTGCCTTCACTGCATCACCGTGATTGGGTAACCTTCTTGGATACTCATGGTTGCACCTTTGTGGTAAGTTGCACGTTGTACCTCGAGCTGTATTTTTTTCCTAATCAATTGATGCAAGACAGTTTGATAGGGCTGGCTTCAACTGTAGTATAATTATTTTTCTGTAGAAGGTAATTGTAATTGTATGCGAGTACTTTCACAAATAAACATAGATTTAAGGTGTGATCTTGAGCGAGGACCTGTCCAATGTGCCCTATAATGTTTTGATGAATTATTCATTACGCCCTATAATATTTTGATGAATCCTTCGTTGTGAGCTTTGATGAATTGGATTCTTCATGTGGCATTCTGCATCTGTTGTACTAATCGTACCTTTGAGCCCTCATGTCGCATCTTAAGCTCACTTTTCCTTGTGAACTACAAATTTTGGTATTGAAATGATGGATGGTTTGTGTTGCTTTTGGTTTGTTGTTTCTGGCTGTTAAACTTTGGCCAAGTCCATGGTAATGGTATGTCAGAAGCACATTGCAAATCTGGCGCGCCCTCTGGCTTTTCGTCGTATAATCTGGCTAGATCCTCGTTCACTACCTGGTTGGAGTTTTGTTGCTTTGGTGTTTTGTTAGGCAATCGTGTTTTGTGGCTCCGTTTTTGAATTCGATAGACAGTTAGCTCGCCCTAGTTTTTTTCTGGTTTCGTGTATGCTTTTGCATACACCGAATGTATGTGTAACTAGTGCCTAGCTCTGTCTTGCACAGTATGTGCTTGTGCTTCCATGGACTGTTTGGCGAGGGATTTTATTCCGCGCTCCACGCTGGTATTACTGAGCTAATGAAGCGCTTCATCATTGTAGCTGTTTTTCTGTTATTAGCTGACGTCGTTGTCTCGTTAAGAGTCGTGCTGCGCTTGGTCTATGTGACACGTCAGAGGTACACGGCCTCTCCAATGAGAGGTCCTAAGCTGGTCCTGTAGGTTTCTCTCTCCTATAGAATCAGGTTTTATACACTGTGAGGCTGGTTTCATATAGAACCAGGTTTTATGGAGGAAAGAGGGAGAGAGAGAGAGTGAAGGATTGTGGGTTTTATATATAGATTCAACTCCTGGTTTCATATATTGAAGCTAAAACAATACGTGACATCAAATTATTTCGAGACTCGTTTATAGAACCGGGGGTGGTTCTATATATTGGAGATGCCTTTACATCAGAGCTGCACCTGCTTGAACGCGCACCTGCCAAATAAAATCAGGAGGTCGCCGTCCGAACATAAAAGAGGTTATGTTAACGCGCGAGAGGATTAGTTCGACTTTTTTTTGTTACTAGCAAAAATGTACGTGCGACACGCACATACCTATCACATTGAAAAAAATTGAAAGCATTGTAAAAAAGAAAAAAATGGATCATGCAAAAGATAAAAAAAAAATCGAATCATACAATCCTGCCAGGAGCCCAGGACATATTGATCACTTAAAAAGAAAAAAAATAACTACTAATCGAAGGTCTCGGCTCAAGACACACCAAAAGCACAAGCAACCACTACGGGAAATCCCATCTTTGCCGAGTGCAATTTTTCGGACAAAAAATACTCGGCAAAAAAAAAACACTCGGCAAAGAAAATCTTTGCCGAGTGTCAACAAAATACACTCGGCAAATATTTTCTTTGCCGAGTGCCAAGAAAATAAACTTTGCCGAGTGCATTTTTAGTACTCGGCAAACCATTTGCCGAGTGCCCGACAAAGGACACTCGACAAAGGGCTGTTCGCCGTTACTTCGTGTGCCGAGTGCGCTTCGCCGGAGGCGGCCCACAACAAAGCCTTTGCCGTGGGCCAAAGGGCCGGCAAAGGAGGTGTCTCCCGTAGTGAACCTCACGGACCTCACCCGTGCAAATTCTCTTGCACAATGCTTGAGTCGGGAATAATTACAAGCACCACCACCAATTAATAAATGACCTCATTCTAATCCAAACATCATAGGATTTGCCATATTGGTTACTACATTACCTAGTGGATCACAGTGCTCTCTATTGTTGAGATGATAAGGCCAAGTGCAGACCAGCGGCCGGTTTGTGATGAGTGCTGGATTGGTGGTTTTTGTCTGTTCCACCTCCGCGATAAACTATCAGATTAGGAGATACTTTAATCTCCAAAGACCAACGTACTACTTGCTATCCATGCGTATGAAGGCTCCTTTAATCTTTCCTGCCACAATCATGCACAAGCAAAAACAATGGGAGTATGGGACTCCTCCCATCAGGATCCTTTAATGCTTCACGCGCGTAACCCAGCTAGCAGACGCGAAACATGATGCGTTTGGAGACTTATCTTTGTGCGTGCAGCAGGTCCATTGCATGGCCAAGGCCCAATCGTGTCCATGTTGGACACGACTTGCTGGTGAGATTGTCCACCCTAAAACGGGTACACGGGAGACCGAGCAGACACGGAAGCGGGTACGCAAGGGGCTGGGTGAGTAAAAATCGAGGAGATCGGCAGAAACACTCTCCAATCGTCGTTTTTTAAGTCCGTTCGTATACGACGTGTACCCGCAGGGTAGAAACAGCTACGGTGAAAAAAGTTAATGATTTTTGGCAGAATCATTTTCTAACTATCGATTTCTATAGGTCTCGGTCCTTTTCCACCTCCCTCGGACATGACAGGCGGGTCCAACGTGAGGGGTAAGGCGGGCCCAAATTGGGTGAAAAACGTTTTCAATTGTTTTCGTTCTTTATAGTATAGATTAATAACAAAAAACAGGGCCATCATCAGTCACCGGCAAAGATGTGCAGTTTGTTTGCTAGATCCTCCTCTCACTCGACGGCAGACATGGCCTCTACGCTCCTGTCCTGAGGGAGGTGCGCCTCTCAAATCTCTCGAGTTAGTCTCTGGCGGCTGCCGTGGATGGCAGGACGAGTTGGCGTGTGGTCTCGGTTCCATGGCAACCAGTAGCAAGTAGTTTCCCCGTGGCGTCCCCGCGTTCCTCGTGGCCGGCGCGCCGCGGACGCGGCAATTTGCTGGTTTGCTCGCTCCCCATTGGCCGCCCAGCGCGCAGCAACTGTGACACGAGAGACGTCAAGGCCCCAAGGCCCTATACCACACGTAGTACTCGACGCTCAAAGCCCCAAGCTATTGTGTTGTACTAGCGCGGCTAGAGCACTGTGAGAAGTCAATCAAAGCTTTTTGGCTAGTCTGGAAAATATCCAATTTCCTGTGCGACGCCACTTTCGCTGTGCATCCCGCGTGCTTTTGTTTTCAGTTCAACGGATAATCACGCGCTTTTATGGCGCCAAACCATCATCAAGACTAAGACAAGCAGTACGTACTGGTACTGCTCGCGACATAAAGAAGCGACCTGATTTGGGAGGCAGCGTAGAGGAAAGCGACGACATTTTCGGCTCCACGGCCGGAGAAAGGGCAGAGGGCAACTGGTGGTGACGTCGCTCACGGTTCGGACCAAAGTGAGCGGCTACAGTTCGCCTTTTTTTTAATCAACTTCAGTTGGGTTTGATGGAGGTTCCAATTGGCTGCACGTTTCTTACTGGGGAGGACTGCATTTTCTAGAGAGTGTACTTAGGGATGACTAGTGAGTTACCGCTAACCCAGTAGCTTTCTGGACCTGCTTGTACTATTTCTATGATCTGTGTGTCCCGAATTTTCGGATTATCAATGTACCGCAGCCATATCCAACTGGGTGGAAATGTCAGCTGCATTTGGTACGCGCGAGCAATCTACGGCAGGGAGACGCCCGGTTGGTTGGGACTAGGGAGTGGAAGGCACGACGTCACCTCTACTTCTCCATCTAACGGTTTCAACCTCCTTGCAAGTTGGGACAGTACGACAGATGCCATCACTGGGTCAAGTAAGCAAGGCTGAAAGACGTCCTGGATCCCGTATTCCCGTGTCGCTTGACTAGCGAGTAGCAACACGAGATGGTTTTCAAGCCTTGGAGCTAAAACCCGTCCTAATTGAGAGAGGACAACTTTAAATTGACTGCTGTAGATATTTTTCAATTGAAACGAAACGAGCGTTTGTATAGAAAAAAAAGTCAAGGAATCTTGGAAGCCCTCGAAGTCAAACCCGTTTTAGATGCCATGCCCCCGGTTTGTTATCAACTTTCTCGGCTTCCCTAGGCGTCCACTCCATTTCCTCTTTTCAATTCTCGGCGCCACTAACCCCAAGTTTTAACCCAAAGCCCGTCAATTAGCGGCGACTAATAAAGTAATTAAGCCAGAGGTGAAGCATCCGCACCCCCCCGGGAGTTTCTGCTCCCAGCCCACGCCCGCCCCGCCTCCCTCTCCTTCCTCGACCTCCTCGCCGCCGGCTCTTCTCAACTCCGCAGACTCGCTTCGCTGTCCTCCCCGCCCGGCTGCCTTCCGCTCACCCCAGATTCTCCTGGCCGGTCTCCGGCACCTCGCCGGCGCCGGGTCGTCGCTCTCACCGCGGGCGCCTGCCACCACCAGACGACTCCCTCTTCGCTTGGCCGCGGCGCCGAGCGCAACCGGAGCGCTCCTTGAGAGTTGACTCTCTCCACCGAAGCACGCCGGTTCGAATTCCCCTTCCTAGTTCCCGTCCTCATCCTCCTCTACCGCTGTCTCCGTCGCCGGCTCGCCGCTCCTGTGCTTGTACAGAAAGTGCAGATCCATTCGGGCTCGGATGCAGCTGGATGGATCGTTCCGAGGGTTAGTTCTGTTCTAGCCTTCAGTTTATTTGCCACGAGCAATCAAACCCAAGCCCTCGCTTCTGGGATGGACTGCGATTTGTTTGCTGCGTGGTGGAGCAGCAGCACCAAATTATTCTCCAGAATTTTTCGGGGATCAGGTGATCCCCCGGGGCCGTTGCCAGCGAGGCCAGCAATACCGCTCCACCAGAAGCAGGCGGGGCTCGCTGCTAGCAAGCTCGGCGTGAGGACCTCGAAGAAGTACAGGGCTTTCGTAGCGGGCGGTGCGCAGTGGCACAGCAAGATTTTTGATCCGTCAAGCGACTTCATCTTGACATGGAACCGCGTCTTCCTCATCTCCTGCTTCGCCGCGCTATTTATAGACCCTCTCTACTTCTATGTGCCCCAAATCACCTATGGTAGCTCAGTCTCTTGTGTTGGGACAGACAGCCATTTAGCCGTCATTGTCACTTTCCTCCGATCAGTTGCCGATTTGCTATACGTCTTGCACATCATAATCAAGTTCAGAACTGCGTATATCAATCCGAGCGCGGCTCTGAGGGTGTTTGGAAGAGGAGATCTTGTCACAAATCCCAAGGAAATTGCATGGAAGTATCTGAGATCTGACTTTGCAGTTGATTTGGTGGCTGCATTGCCTTTGCCACAGGTAATTCGGTACTCTTCTTTCTTATTGTTAACTTGAGTTTACTGGTGCTAGTGATTCTTGGTGTTAGGCTGTCTGTAGTTAGTATTTGTTATGATTGCTATTATTTATCGACTGCAATGTCGATACAAATATGGCATGGAACGATTGAAGTTCATTGTAATGTTGCATTTCAAAATGTCATGTGAATAAATGCTGTATATAGATATAGTATGTACAGGTCACTTTTTAATTACGAATACTTTGCTTGTTCAACCATTCTATCTGCAAGCTGGCCCATTGTTTGAAAAGAAGGCATTCCGTTAAAGATTTTGCTTTTGTTAAATGGATGGCACTTAAGTTTGACCATGGCAATTGGCAATATTTACCCCAATAAGATTCTAAATGTCACTTGCAGATATTGTAGAGATAATTTCTTCGCCTTCATATGACATACTTCGCATTTTTTTATAAAATTTACAAGTGCATTTATTCTTTCTTTTCTGAAACAAGTAATACATCAGTTCCAATTGGGATTAATAACTAGTGTCGTTGTAGCATCATTGCCAAACACACATACTGCTTCATGTCTTTGTTTATTCCTATACATATGTCAAACCTTAACTCCATGTTAGTTTGTCAGTTACGATCTTAAAAGCTACTGCAGTAGACTTTTAAATATGGAACTTCTTTAAAAATGCGCACAATATCATGTTTGTCCTAGTTCCTTTTTATTCAGCTATATGTACCTTAGAACCAGGAATACCGAAGAGGAAAAAAAAACACTTGCAAATTTATGATATTCAGGCCTAAAATCAATAGGTGTATTCCAATGCTGAGCATAACAATAACATTCTGGCATTAGGATTTAACGTATACCTCACTACCTTTTGCTTACTTATCTTCACTTTCTGTGCAGATCATTGTCTGGTTTGTGATACCTGCTATAAAGTATTCCACTGCTGAGCATAACAATAACATTCTGGTGCTCATAGTTCTTGCTCAGTATCTCCCAAGATTGTATCTTATATTCCCCTTAAATAATGAAATTGTCAAAGCTACCGGAGTTGTCGCAAAGACTGCTTGGGAAGGGGCTGCGTACAACCTGGTGCTTTATCTGATAGCTAGTCATGTATGATATGCATATGCAGAAGTGGATTCTTTCATCCCTCTCTATCTTGTATTAGCAAATTTCACATTAGATGTGATGCAAATGTTTCATCCCTTGCTCCTCTTCTCCCAGGTTCTTGGTGCACTATGGTATTTGCTATCTGTCGATCGCCAGACAGCCTGCTGGAAGAAGAGTTGCAGGAACGAAAAGGGTTGTGATATTAAGTTTTTAGATTGTGACGCGACACTTGATCAATCTTGGGCAAATACAACTTCTATCTTCAGTAATTGTAATGCTAGCGATACCAACATCAGTTTTGATTTTGGCATGTTCCAGCCTGCATTGTCGAATCAAGCACCTGCTGAACGTTTTGTGATGAAGTATTTCTATTCCCTCTGGTGGGGTTTGCAGAATTTAAGGTATTAACTGAAACCACATTTCTGTATCTAATTCTCAAATTGGAATGCCAAATGGAAATTTGTTTTAGTTTTCCTTTGCATATACCAGTTATTGTTGAATGCCACTGTATGGGTTAGCGACCTTGGCTAGCAAAACATATTATCATTTGTTTAATAAATTGTTGGGATTTGACTCTTGTATTTGCAATTGCAGGTTTGCTGTTTAATTGCTTTGAAAGTTAGAACCATTCTTTTAGTGTGGTCATGGCATTTACCAGTTCTAAGCTATTAGCCTAATATATGGCTTTGCTAACGTGATTTGTATTTCTTTGATTTTTCAAACAGTTGTTATGGCCAGACTCTTTCTGTGAGTACCTATCTTGGTGAGACTTTGTATTGTATATTCTTGGCAGTACTTGGTCTTGTCTTGTTTGCGCATTTGATTGGAAATGTGCAGGTACTTTTTATCCACCTGACTGCACTCTTTATACTGTAGAAATTATTTACAAGTGAACATCAATTGTCATTTTAAATGACATATTAGTTTGAACACTTCTTTGGAACGTTCTTTCTTACAATGTGACATTATTTTGAAGACCTACCTGCAATCTATCACTGTGAGGGTTGAGGAATGGAGATTAAAGCAAAGAGATACCGAGGAGTGGATGAGACATCGCCAACTTCCTCATGAACTGCGGGAAAGGGTGAGGCGGTTTATCCAGTACAAGTGGCTTGCAACTCGGGGTGTGAATGAAGAGTCAATACTGCAGGCTCTACCTGCTGATCTTCGACGTGACATTAAGCGCCACCTTTGCTTGGGTCTCGTTCGACGGGTAAATTCTTTTAGAGCTAATTAAATGTTTGAAACTACTATGTTTGTCATATGGACGACAGATAATTCCATAACTTCCAACTTCTATAGTAGCAGTATGCATCACATTGCCACTTTGCCAGTGTCACAACTCACAACAGCAATATCAGGCAATTTGCTTCTTGTCTAATAGATACAGTAGCTATTTGGTCCTAGGCAGACTGGGGGTAGTGGCTTCTAATAAGAGCTGTGAAAATTTATCTTTGGGTAAATCATCTTGGTAAAACGGATGTTATGACCCCGCTTCCAGTGTTAAAAAATAAATGTGCTCCTAGATGGCTATTACTATGAATCTTTCTGCTAAGTAGAAAACTTAGTAGTCTTAAGTTCGAAAAACTACTATACCACCCTAATGGCCTAATATTGTTGAGAATCCAGAATCTTGACTAATATATTTTAGCAGTCCCTATGGACTTTTCTTCCCAAAAGTGTAAGCCCTTGTTAATTTGTACTAAAGGTTGCCTTATGCTTGATTGTGTGCTAATCTCTCTTCATATTGCAATGTTTCAGGTTCCATTTTTCTCCCAGATGGATGATCAACTTCTTGATGCCATCTGTGAGCGTCTTGTATCATCACTGTGCACAAAGGGCACATATATCGTCCGTGAAGGTGATCCAGTGACTGAGATGCTATTTATCATTCGTGGGAAGCTGGAAAGCTCCACAACGAATGGCGGCCGCACAGGCTTCTTCAATTCAATTACTCTTAAACCTGGTGATTTCTGTGGCGAGGAACTTCTTGGATGGGCTCTAGTCCCTAAGCCTACTACCAACTTGCCTTCATCCACTCGGACCGTGAAGGCACTCATAGAAGTCGAGGCCTTTGCCCTCCAGGCCGAGGATCTCAAGTTTGTTGCCAGTCAGTTCAGGCGGCTGCACAGCAAGAAGTTGCAACACACTTTCCGGTACTACTCGCACCACTGGCGAACTTGGGCCTCATGCTTCATCCAAGTTGCTTGGCGGCGGTACAAGAGGAGGAAGATGGCAAAGGACTTGAGTATGAGGGAGTCGTTCAATTCCGTTAGGCTAGATGAAGTGGATTACGAAGATGATTCTCCACCCAAGAATAGTCTCGCGCTCAAATTCATAGCTAGGACTAGGAAATTGCCTCAGAACACGAAAGAATTGCCTAAGCTAAGGAAGCCAGACGAACCGGATTTCTCAGCAGAACCTGATGAGTAAGGTTATATGCTGCGTACAGTGGTTGTTTCTGCAACTGTTGATTCTGCTACCAGTTTCTCAAGCTATTTGCTGCACGATAAGGGCCTACAAGAGAGCTGGATACCATGAATCAGATTGTTGGGGGTCGTGGGAAACCATTTGCTGATGTGAGGAAGGTAGCTTGAATCTTGAAATGTGATGACGTTCCTGACTGAGATAGGTTGAGCGGTTGTAAGTTAATTAACTAGTAGATGGTAGTTGTTGTCATGTTGTAAATTCAGATGTCTTGTGCCTATATGATTTTTGAAACCAAAGAAAAAAGTACACCGTTACGTAGAGTGATGGCTTACGAATATGTAACATTGAAGCCTGTGCTGTGATTGCGTTGTAGCTCTGGAGTCTGTAAATTGTGAGGATGGCTGTCTTTCAGAAAAATGTTGCGCAGGTTGTTGCTCTGTCAGGTACTCCTGTGTATCTCTGGTGGAATTAAACACCGCGCATTTCAGCCTCCAAGGCTGTAAGATGCTATTGATTTTCTTTTGAGAATGACATGAGATGGTATTACTTTGATGTGTTATGCTACATTTCCATTCCATGTTTCATGTTTGTGTATACAGGGTGTCTGTTTGGGACTTTGGGTGCGCAGAGGCGTCAGAGCCGAGATGCTGCTGACCTGGGCACCCCCGGCAATCAGGCCGCCAGGCCGGCATGGGCGAGGCCACAACCACATCGGGAAGGCAAGTGGCAAGGGCGTCGACTATCGACTGAAGGCTGAAGGGGCCGGGGTTGCGGGATTGGATGGAATGCAGACCGGAAGGCGGAACCACGGGGCGCCGGGGCCAGCCCGACCGTAGCTGGCCAAACTGCGGGCGTCGGGACGCGGCGCCAGGCTGAACCTGAACAGCTGCGCGGGGACCCGGCAAGCGCTGACGACACGCGGCTCAGGCGGACCTACACCTACTACTCTCATGCTGAAAATGAGAGGAAGGCAGGCAGAGTGGACCAAAGGAGGACCAGCTCGTGCAGCCGTGCTGCATCTGCATGGCTCGCCATTGGTTTGTTTCGGTGCAAGGTGACAACGGCTAGTTCTGGGAGAGCTCACTCGCCTTTCTTCTTCCTCTACCCGGTAACCCCTTCCTCTCTCTCTCTCAACAAAAAAAAAATGAAAAAAAACATCTCCTGCGCTTTAACAATCTCGCTGCATTAAAACACATGTAGGCCTTGTTTAATTCCAGCAAGTTTCTGCAATTCAACCAAAAGTAACGCATTGAAAAACGTGCCCTCCTCAGGGGCGAATCTACGGGGGGGGCTAGGGGGGCTCCAGCCCCCCCTATGGCCAGGATCTCCATTGGAGAAGAGGAGAAGAAAGGGGAAAAAGAGGGAGGAAGAAGAAGAAAGAGAGGGGAAGGAGAGAAGGAAGAAGATGAGAGCCCCCCTAAACTGTGATCCTAGATTCGCCACTGGCCCTCCTCTCTGCAACACGCTTTCCAATGCACTTTTTCTATAGGAAATTCAACCAACTTTCACGAACTAATCAAGGCCGTAGTAGAGCGCACAGGTCGCAATGAGTAATATAGAACCTAGCTAGCTGCTCGATCGCCGCCTTGAGCTGACAACTCAAGAAAAGAAGAGAGACCAACGACAAACACACCTACATGATGTGCAACCATGTTACCCATGCCGATTTCTAACAAAATTTTACATGCATGTTCTGAGAGGATCGGAGGTCCGGCCGGGATAGCTGTTGCATGCCGATTTGCACGATACAGTACGCACATGGCAGGCCGACACATTTTCCATACCCGTCTCCCCAATACGCCACACGCACTTGTCACGTAGCCCAAAAGTTGCCCCTGTCCGTCCGTTCCATCGTCCGTCCTGGACCGCCTGCTTCGCTTCCATTGGGTCCTACAGTTGAGAGATAAATTTAAAAACGGTTCGCGCAAAAAAGGCGTGAGCCATCGCCAGGCCAGATGAAGCTAGCCTTCTCTCGTATGGGCGCTCTCGCCTGCAACCTAAGTACCTAACGTCGTTGGCTCCTCTGTGACCAGAGATACACAACTCACAACTGTGCTGTGCTCCAGTACGTGCAGATCTGGCCAGTGATCATGTACGTATGTAGTAGCTGGGCCAAGACACGGAGGATGATCAAGCTCCTGTTCTGATATCCAGCCACATGAGCTATCGTGTCGATCGACCGGTCGCGTCAGTGATAGCTTGGATTTGATCTCATCCGGACACCTGCATGTATATCCATGTCGAGTCATGTATTTTGTCAGTGACAGTTTCAGACAAGAACAATAGTGACAATTGCAAGCTTAGGATTAAAAAAGAATGCAACTATGTGTTATGTACCAGTTTAAATGATGCACGTTTGATCAAGTTTCTAGCGACATATATTCATATTTATAATTATGGCTCTAAATAAATTTATTATAAAAATATTTTTTTAAAAAAATAATCTAATAGATATTGATATTTTTTATCTATAATTACTCAAATTTGAGATACTAAAACACAATATTGTACTTAGAATTGTATTTTTTTTGGGGAGAGGGCGTGCGGAGGGAGCAGTTGATTACGTGCTTGCTACTGTATCCAATGCACATCCACAGCAGTTGGGTAAGCCGTCTGTTTTGATTCGGTGCACAGTAGATTCTATGCACCAGTGCCATGCTACTCCCCGTAGGCTAGGGAAGTAGGAACCCTGTGACCCATGAATGATTTTCGAGCATGCGTCATGCATGATGAAACTCTCTTTGGCAGTTTATCAATTCATCCATTTTCTGCATCCCGTCTACACCAAAAATATTGGATTCTGCCATTCGGAGGAACCTCAAGCAAAAACACCAAAAATGAAAAGTACCGCATGCCCCGAGCCCTTAGCCAGGTCAGCAATCCCAACCTCGCCATACCGCTACACCTACACGCTACACGCACGCCCGCACGCCCGCACGGGGGAGAGCTCAGTTCCACCACCCGCGCCGGTCACGGGCCCGCACGTCAGCCTCCCGTCCGTGTCCGGTGCAGGGTTTTTTTTACCGACCGGTGGCCCGTTACCGCCGGCCGGCGGTAGCGGTTAACCGGTCGGTTACCGCCGGTTACCGCTCAAAACCGGTCAAATTCAAAATCCAAACCAAAAACGCTAGTTCAAACGGTTTCCACCGGTTAGCCGACGGTTTGAGCGGTTAGCCGGCCGGTTTGAGCGGTTAGCCGGCCGGTTGCGAAAACATTGAAGAATTTGACCTATTTTCGAATTTTAATTAAAAATTGGAAAATAAAAGAAAAATTCTAAAAAATTCCTAAAAATATTTTAAGGTGCGTAGAATTTAATGGTGTCAAATTTTTTCAAATATTAGTGCATTTAGTATTTTTTGCGGGCATTAGAAGTTTAACGTGCTGATTTAGTAGGCTGTTTGAACTTCTAATGCCAGAAAAAAAAAATACTAAATGAACTAATATTTGAAAAATTTTGACATCATTACATTCTACGCACCTTGAAGTATTTTTAGGAATTTTTTTTGATTTTTCATTTTTTTTGAATTCAAATTTCAAATTTTAAATTTGGCCGGTTTGTAACCGGCCGGTACCGCTACCGGTCCGGACCGGTTACACCGGTTACCGCGGGAACCGGACCGGTAGCGGTCGGGAAGAAAAACCCTGGTCCGGTGGAGCCAACTGGGCCGCTCCGAGCAGCTGGCGTCGTCGCCACGCGCGTGCGCGGTGCACGCGGCCTCCTCGCTCCCTTATTTCAGCGCCCGCCCCCCTCTCCCCCGCCGCCGCACCGCGCCTTCCAAACCGGAAATCATTCCCACTCGATTATATTCCTCCAAACCCGGGCATTGCTTGACACGGGTGAGGCGGGCGAGATGGCGGCGGCGGACTGGAAGGAGGACGAGCATTCGGTGATGGAGGATGGGGACATCGAGGACTGCCTGCTCGGCGGAGGTCACGGCGGCAGCGAGGACGACGAGGCGGAGGCGGGCTCGTTGAACTCCCAGCGGTGGCCGCGGAGCTTCCGGTGCGTGCGCGGTCCATTCTCTCCTCTCGTCTCATCTCTATCCTGGAGTACGTCAAAACTAGTGGAAGTGCTCGCGGTTCTAGAACCAACGATTATACGTACGATTTCGTTCCTGGATATGAATGAACGGGGTGATCTTGTTCGAAAATGATTATTAGACGATCTTGTTCATCGGCGAGATGTCGGTTTTTTTTTCAGGGAAGCGACTGACACCTTGACGATTGCTGCGCCTCCGGGCTTTGGTCACCTGGACGGTGGCGATGGCAGTGGCCTGGACTCTGACCTGAAGCTGCCTCTTTTGTCGGACAAGACGGAGGGGAAGCAAGATTCAGTCAAGAACTTGCTAGCACAACCAGTGCTATCTGATGGGAAACTCTCGGATGGTTTGCAACAAGATGCAACGGCCCCAGTCACTCAGGGTCAGGGATGCAGCCTAACACAGACTGTGTTCAATGGTACAGTGCTGCCTTTGCAGTAGACTACTGTAACTGAAAATGGCACTTATTTTCCTAGGACTTTGGACATGTCTTATGTTCTTGTTTGTTGTTGGCAGGGGTTAACGTGCTTGCTGGTATTGGCATTTTCTCGGCTCCGTACACGATTAATGAGGCGGGATGGGCCAGCCTCGTGGTTCTGGCTTTTTTCGCTATTGTTTGCTGCTACACTGGGGTTCTTCTCAAGTATTGTTTTGAGAGCAAAGATGGCGTTAAAACCTTCCCAGATATTGGAGAGGCTGCCTTTGGGAGGATCGGTCGTCTTCTCATCTCAGTAAGTCCCGTTTTATATATTACAAATTGATTTGGAGAAAATTTATCTGATATGTAAGAATCTCCCAACACCAAGACATCAACAAAACTTTACTTTTTTAACACCAACCAAAAGTGAAAACAACAATAGTCAACATATGTTTTGTAAGCTTGTGCAATAGATCACTGGTTAATGCATTTCCTCAACCACTGTCTCACCTTGTAACAGAATCGTTCAAATATCTTGTTTCTACCGAGTCCCTAACCATTTCATGCTTGTGTTTATGTCTGTGCAGATTGTTCTGTATACAGAGCTATATGTAAGTAACTCATTTTTGCATGTTTGTGTTGTGCAAAATTTGACATCCTGAGCAAATCACGCTACTACTTTATTGTTTTCACACTGGCTAGAATCACATATATATTTTATTGCAGTCCTTTTGTGTGGAGTTCGTTAATTTGGAAGGTGATAATCTAGCATCAATATTCACAAACACCACTTTCGATTGGCATGGCATTCATGCTGATGGGAGGCACTTCTTTGGAGTGCTATTTGCTCTCGTTGTCTTGCCCAGTGTATGGTTGCGTGATCTTCGAGTGATATCTTACATTTCAGGTTCCATTGCTCTCATACTACTTCATTTTTTTCTCACTTTTATCATCAATAATTTTAAAAGCATATTGATTAACATGCCCTGATTGTTTGTCCAGCCGGTGGTGTGTTTGCAACTCTTCTGGTTTTCCTATCTGTTGGTTTAGTTGGTGCTACTGGCAGCGTAGGATTCCATATGACGGGGAAAGCAGTGGAGTGGGATGGTATACCCTTTGCTATTGGGATTTATGGCTTTTGCTATGCTGGGCACTCGGTATTTCCAAATATATACCAATCAATGTCTGATCGCACACAATTCAATAAGGCACTGTACATATGGTAGGTAACTCTCACTACTACAAAAAAAAAAACGTTTGTAGGGGCGGCGCCGAAATCCGCCCCTGCTTTTGGCTGCTAAAAATGGCCATTTGCAGGGGCGGGTTAGTAGCCCGCCCCAACAAACGTATTTCCAGGGGCGGACCATGCCATTACCCGCCCCTGGAAACCATCTTCAGGGGCGGACCATGCCATCACCCGCCCCTGAAGATGGTGTTTTCAGGGGCGGGTCATGCCATCACCCGCCCCTGAAGTTCTTTTTGCCGATCAGTAATAAATCGGAAAAAATAGCAAAAAAAATTTATTTTAATGTGGGAAGGACTCCAACCATCAATTTTCGCGTAAAATTCGCGCGCTCCGCGGCTGGTGGGATTCGAACTCACGACCTCTGCCTCGCGCGTAGCCTCCTCTACCACTGCACCACACTCTCACCTGTGACTAGATGTTGTTTTGGTTCCTACCATATTATACGAAACCGAGTGTAAATTGCTTGTTTAAGGCCCTAAACGATTTCAAATTAAAAAATTGTCAACTACAAAATTTCATAACTTTTTGAAATCTACAAGTTTTATTTTGGTAGTTTCTCCATCCGAGGTCGTTTACAGAATTTGAATTTCAAATTTGAGAACATTAAAATTTAGTTTTCGTTGACAAGATGATTTCAAATGAAAAAGTTGTCAACTACAAAGTTTCATATCTCATTGTGATCTATAACTTTTATTTTGACTGTTTTTCCATCCGAGGTCGTTTGAAAAATCTCAAATTTCAATTGAAGAATTACAAACATGCATTTCTAGGGGCGGACCATGCCATGACCCGCCCCTAGAAATGCATTTCTAGGGGCGGGTCATGGCATGGTCCGCCCCTAGAAAGGGCAGCATTTGTAGGGGCGGACCATGCCATGACCCGCCCCTAGAAATGCATCTATAGGGGCGGCCCTTAGCTACAGTAGCGCGCGCGCATTTGTAGGGGCGCGTCGCCTCAAAGTCCGCCCCTAAAAAAAAACCCACGGCTCTTACAAATGTTTTTTTTAGTAGTGTTTGTATCAAGTACGAAGTTCATTCTGATATGAGTTACTTTAGTTGATCCTCAATAATGAAATTCTGAATGTTCTGAATAATATATGCTGTTGTTCAGTTTCGCAATTTGCACGGCCATATATGGTGCCATTGCTGTTATTGGCTATCTCATGTTTGGAGACAAGACTCTATCGCAAATAACTTTGAATCTTCCAAAAGATTCGTTTGCTTCAAAAGTTGCACTGTGGACCACGGTAAATATTGTTTGTTTGCAATGTTCAGTTCCTAAGATTCCTTTTGTTTTCCTTCATATATTTTTTTGCGATGTGTTTTCCTTCATATATAACCATTATTGCACCTTGTTTTTTTGTTTCCAGGTGATTATTCCTTTCACAAAGTATCCTTATACATTTTATTCATCAAACTTCAGATACTTGAAGCTTCTAGGATCACATTGTGTTTGTCAATGTGCCCAACTCCTATTTAGGATTATATTGTTTCACCTTAAATGCATGTAGATATTCTTTGGTGATAAACCCATTGGCTCGGAGCATAGAAGAGTTGCGTCCAGCAGGGTTTCTTACTGATAGAATCTTCTCTGTTACCCTGAGGACTGCCCTTGTTGCATCAACTGTATGCATTGCTTTTCTCCTGCCATTTTTTGGTACGTAAGCGCCCCATTCTGGTATATCAACCTTGTTAGCTTATCAAAAGTAAGCCATCCTAGATGTTCTGAAAGCTTCCAGAAAATATGCTTGCTTTAATTTTTAAGAAACACAATTCAACCTTAAGTGTCACTCATGTTAATCAGGTTTGATCAGAAGCTATAGATATAGATTTGAGAAATGATTATATTGCTCTTAAGGGAGACCAACCAACCAACAACCAAGCCTTTCAGCCCCAGGCAAGTTGCGGTTAAGGGAGAACGTATACAAAAATATAATTTGACTGTTATTAGGTAGTTGAGATATTGTGCAACCGTTTTTTATGGTTTATTAATGCATAACATGTGATTCTGAGTTGTTGCAAATTCCAGGTCTTGTGATGGCTCTCATTGGATCTCTTCTTAGTATACTTGTGGTATGTTGTTTCTCCTGACTCAACTGCTTGTATCATCACAGAAGAATAATTTTGGTTGTATTTTTCTTCTACGTAGAACCTTAATGATCACACTAGTGTAATAAAACAAATGCACTAAAACAAAACTGTCAAGACAATGATGGTTGTAGTGAAAGAAAGCTAGATCCTGCAACCTAATTGTAGAGAACGCTGCATACAATATCTGAATACCAAGGTGCTAACTAATGGACAAAGCCTCATTTCAGCATCATACTACTACGTGACAACAGTGATCTTATCATAGCGTGGAATTTCACCATCATACAGATGAACAGATTGACAGACGTGTTCTCTTTGTCTCTAAAACTGATTGCCTATCATTTTCAGGCGCTCATCATGCCTGCCCTGTGCTTCCTGAAGATCGCTCGGAATAAAGCAACACGTTCTCAGGTAAACATCTTGGTTCCCTTTCAGCCATGCGTCGTAACAGGGCAATGACTGATACGGCATGGTTGTTTCTCGCTCGGCTGCAACTGTTGAAGGTCATCGCAAGCGTCGTCACTGTGGTGCTGGGCGCCGTCTGTGCTGTTCTGGGAACCTACAGCTCCATCGTGAAGATTGCTGAAAACTACTGAGAAGCATCCAAAGATGGAGGCACAGGACGCCATCGTGCCCTGTAGCCCCAATGTACGTAGCGCGCCGTGCACAGCGCAAACTGTACTCGGTCTGTCCGAGACCAGTCCCGCATGTACAGGGTACCATCGTGCCCTGTATAGGCCTGTAATAAGAGGGAACTGGTGTGCAAGTGTCTTTAAGATTTCGTTGTTTCCCTTCCTCCAGTCCACACGTTCCCTGAAGGGAGCCTGTTCGGTTGGCTGGTGGCTGGTGCTGATTTGTTGTGAGAGAAAAGTACTGCTGGCTGGCTGGTGGCTGGTGCTGATTTGTTGTGAGACTGAAGTACTGCTGGCTGGTGGCTGATAAGCCAAGCGAACAGGATGCCCGGTGTTTAAATCCGGTGAAAAACTTTGCGAAATTTACTGTAGCAATTTTAAATCAAAGATTAGGAGGACTAAACATGATCTAATTATAAAACTAATTACATGGATGGATGAAAAATCATGAGACGAATCTATTAAGCCGTCATTATAGATTGTTTACTGTAGCACGACATTGTCTAATCATGACCTAATTAGGCATAATAGATTCGTCTCGCAATTTCACTGGGGGTTATGGAATGAGTTTTGTCAGTTATCCATATTTAATACTCCTAATTAGTATCCAAACGTTCGAATTACTGTAACGATGAAAAAGTTGGCGAAACTAAATAGGCCCATAATCGAGAAGTGCTGCCCTATGAAAAAAAAAGAAAATTGAGGAAGTGCAGGCTCGGCCCATGGTGCTGGGTCGCCTTGTTGGAGAAAGCCTGTGGGCCGACCCCGCGTCTCAGGCTCGGCCTGCTGGACATTGCCTCCTGGGCTTCACGCCCTCTATGTGAACCGGAGATCCTATCTGGCTTCTGGTAGCCAGATATTTATTTGGCTTCCACCTGCTTCAAGATTCGTGCGATAAAACTGTCTGTTGGATCATTATCTTTTTCCTCCATCACCCATTCACTCGCACGCTCCTTCTGCTCGCGCCGCCGCCGCTCTCGTTGGAGCTCGCGCACAAGAGGGGTGGCACGTGGGAGGGGCGGCCGGCGATGAGGTCGTCGCCGGCTGGGGTGGTGGTGGAGGCGGTGGCACTTAGGATTAGGGTTTGGGGCTACCTGGTGCAGAGGTTCCAATGCCCTCTGGTCATAGAAAGAAGGGTGCGGGGAGCGGAGGATTGGCGGCGCGGAAGCGCCGCCGGCCGAGCAGGGATGGACCCCCGGTGGGCAGTGCCGGCGGCGGGGGCGACGAGGGCCAGGCGTTAGGGAGGACAGGAGATCGGCGATGGCTGGTGGGCGGGCGGCGCGGTGGCGCAGCCAGAGGCGGAGCTCCTCATACAGCAAGGTGGGGCAGCTGCCCCAGCTACCCCGCAGCGTAATGAAGACCCCCTTCCTCTCCCTAGTGCGATCTGGTGGCTGGAATTGAAGCTTGCCGCGGCATCTGGACGGCATGTCTTGTGGGCGATTGGGGAAGAAGATGAACAGATATGGGCCGGGGTGGATCGATCTATAATAATAGCCCATTAGACATTGGTGTGGCCCGAGGAAATGGCCCAGATTTCCAACAACCAAGGCAGTAGACAACAGCTATTACTCAAATAACAATAAGACAACAGGCGCAAACGGTCAGTTCTGTCTTCTGTGTGCGTCCCTGCGGCCGTGCATGATGATCCACAGAAGCATAGGCTCGCAACATTCAGAAATGGAAGAAGGCTTTACTGAAGCACATGTCAACTTCTTGCGTCCTAACAAACTACTGGCACTCTAGTACATGCTTATGGGATTATTCACGTGTTTCCATAATATTGTGGCGCATCGATGATTTCATCGCGTGAGCTTGTTTACCTTATATGACGGTTAAACTGAAACGCAAAATCATCTTATTTATATTTCCCTAACCAAGGCCGCAATAGCAAGCTAATCTAGCTTTTTTGGCAATAATGGCTGCCATGGCCAGTGCATGAGCAAGCTAAAAAAGGTGGCTTAAGCATTGGTGAATAGCATGCGCACCATTCGATGTTGAGTTAAAACCTGCCCCAGCTAAAATTTTTGGCGAGCTCCGCCACTGGGCGCAGCGGAGGTGGCGGAGCCGAAGGTGGAAGAGCCGACGCGAGAAAGAGGATAAATAGACCTTGGCAGGCCTAATCCATCTCGTCTTGCCGGCTTCCACGAGCTGCCATCTCGTCTTGCCGGCTTGCACGAGCTGGATAGGAGCCCCATATGTCAACTGCAGCAAGTCGAACACAGTTCCGTCGAGTAAACTGCAAGGCACTGGGGCCAGCCGGCCAGCTGGAAGCTGCTTGGTCAAAAAAAAAAAAACTAGTAGCTACTGCTTGCTTCCGCTCGGGCGTTAACGACGTGGAGGATAACGATTCCGCTCGCCCGATCACTTGTCAGCATTTCCTTGCTTCAATGGCAAGATTCCAAGTTCCAACACCACGTCTTGGACGCCCGTCGCCTGCACTCCACGCTTGCATTGCACTCACGGACTCACCGATCCTCTACTCCCGGTCGTATCAGTCATCGCCACCGATTCGAACATGTCACTGGATAAGCATCGTGCGTGTCACTGTGTCAGACTAAGCAAATGCGCCCACCGCTGAATCACATCTGGCGCTACACGAACCCACTGGCTGGCGGCTAGTGAGGAATCTGACGACGCGTAACATGGCAGAGAGATCGCATCCATGGCGGTGATCTGATCTCGATCGCCCAACGCCGCATCTCGCCGTTCTGAAGAAAGCAACAAACAAAGACGCAGCGCAGCTCGCCGGTACGGACAGCTGTGCGTGCGTGCCCAGACCCAAGTTGCTCGTTGCAGCAGAGGAGCTCTGCCCGACAGCACAGCGCCACACTTTCCCGATTGGGCCGGTTGGAGTTTTGCTCGACGCCTTACTAGCAAGCACGTGTAATCTCCAGCCCGATCGCCGGGATAAGCTAGAAAACCCGAGCGATCGAGCCCGATTCGCCTGCATGGGGAAGACTAGCTCCCTGTCTTGATGGGACCCGCTGCACATGACCGACCGTGCATCCGCGAGACCGCGACGCCTACGTCCTCGGCGTGGAGATATCTTTTATTTCGTCAGACATGTGTGGCATGTCGGTCGGTACATATGGATCGATCGATCAATCGCGCGCCATATTCCTTTTGCTCGAGACATTCGTCAAAATCCGGTGTATGATTGCAATTTTATAAGTCCAGCTCGAGGAGATATTTTGAAGAGAATCGACTGACTTCCTGTGCAGAAGATTTTGCACACCTTTTTGGCTGTTTCAACAAGGTGAACTCAAAGGATCAGAACAGTACATAACTTGTGTACCTGCAGACGGGCCGAAACCAGTCGTGGTGAAGAATTTGAGGCCCAGCACGGCCTCGGCCCCGGCGATGCTCGAGACATCGTGATTCGGTCCATCAGTGTCCGGATCCTACAGATCGGTCGGAACTCGGACGTGTGTGCTCCGGCAGTGGCCGGCACATCTCCTCCCGAACTTGCCAAGTTTACCGCCATGACACAGGGCAGTCCGGAACCGCCGCGAGCCCGCGAGCCCACCACTCATCTCGTGACGTCTGGCGGCGCCACGTGGACCCGCGGCCCACGCGCCAGTGACTCGGCACAGGCCTCGGGCTCGGGGTATGGGAGGGCCCCCGTCGCAGCTCGCAAACAAAAAGCCCACCGCCTCCCGAGCTCCGGGCAACCCGCGCCTCTCTGTGGCCGCCGCCTTGTCGCGACGCGCGAGCGCGATCCCATCCCAATTCCCATCCGCGCCGCACGGCTCCAATCCTATCGCGGCCATTAAAAGCCCCTGTCGTCGCAGCTTCTCCGCTCGTCTGGAAACGTCCTCTCGCCTCTTCGCCTCCGCTACGCTTCCAACCCATCCCCCCTCACGCTTCAATTCCAGCTGTGAGCAGCTGTAGTGCGAACAGCTCGTGAGAGAGGCGGGCGGAGGTCGAGATGGCGACGGGGGCGGCGGCGAAGCCCCGGAAGGAGCAGCACAAGGAGGAGGAGGAGGATGAGTTGGTGCTGGAGGACGGCGGCATCGAGGAGAGCCCGCGCCGCAGCTTCGAGGACGGCGACGACTACGAGGAGGGCGGCCATGACGATGACGACGACGACGATGATGACGAGGACGACGAGCGGGACGGGGTCGGTTCGCCGCGCTCCTTCCAGTCCCGCCAGTGGCCGCAGAGTTACAGGTGCGTGCGCACTTGTCATCCATCCCCTGCTCGATCGCCGCTTACGGGCCCGATTTTCCTTTCTTTTTAGAAAAATAAATTACGAAGTATATTGTAATTAAGCATGCTGTTTACTAGTTGGAGTAGCAGTAGCACTGTGCTTAGTGGTGATGGGGATGGACTAATGGTGGGGTTGCTTCGTTGATTCCCCTGTTTTTAGTAAAGTTCTATGCTGATTAGTGGGCTTGGCTGAATTGTCAATTCCGTGATCGGGACGGATGTGTGGAACGATTGACGTGTCTGGTTGTGATATTTTCGCTCGTGTTTTTTTCCCCATTATTTCACGCTTAATCGGAATGGCCTAGAATCCACTCATGGGGTGTGCTCTGAAAATAACCGTAACCGTTCCAAAGGCGTGGTTGCGCTGAAAGCTGGCACCGATAAGTGACGGCGACAGGTTCATGTACCGCCAGTTGATACAATGGGGATGAAGAAGACATATTTGGGTTGGCTTCTTCTATCTTCTGTAGAGGATGCATATGAAGCTTAGAGTTCTTTGCCAAACATATTGCTCCTACTAGGATTCTAGTACTATCTAGTAGTAATCATACTCCCAAATTCAAAGGTGGCTGAACTTTGGAGGAGTTCTAGAAGCTAGTTACCAAAGGATGATGTGCTAGATAACCTCTGTAGTCAGTACCTAGGTAGTACCCATAGTGTGATAACTTACTACTAAAAAAATACAGTATTGTGATAACAATATTCTTTGTTTTTCAGGGAAACAACTGATACCTACACAATTGCTGCATCCCCGAGCTTCGGTTACTTGGGCCCTTCAACAAGCAAATACTCCCTCCTCGATCTTGGTCGTAGTGATCTGGGCTCTGACCTCAAGTTGCCTTTAGTATCGGACAAGGTCGATGGAAAGCAAGATTCTGTCAAGAACCTGCTGAAAACACTCAGTTCGATAAGGGATGAGAGAGTCTCATTCCAATTGCAACACACTGGCGAAGTCTACATTAGTCAAGGGTGCAATGTGACACAAACAGTCTTCAATGGTACAGTCATTTGAATACAAAGGTGCTCAAAGTACTTAGTTATTATTAAACACGTTTGATATTTATTTTTGTCATTTGCAGGAATTAACGTACTTGCTGGTGTTGGCCTTCTTTCCACTCCGTTTACAATTCATGAAGCTGGATGGACAGGCCTTGCAGTTCTAGTATGTTTTGCGACTGTTTGCTGTTATACTGGAATTCTTCTGAAACATTGTTTTGAGAGCAAAGATGGTATTTCAAGTTATCCAGACATCGGGGAGGCTGCATTTGGAAGAATTGGCCGCCTGTTCATATCTGTAAGTTCTGGTTATCTTTAGATGAAAGGAGTAGGACTATCTTTCATGAGTATGTAGAAGTACTGCACCAACCAAAGTCACATGTCATCTTTATTAAAAAAAAGTCACATGTCATAATACCTACAACAACTATTGATCTTTTTTTTTTTCTTCTTCTCATCGACAGACTCTCTTTGCATGGGCTTACCATTATATTGATTGTCAATGATCTGAGATCCACCTTAATAACTTTTGTATCTGAATGTTTGCAGTTTAGCAAAACATCTACCTACTAAAACTCGTTGAGTCTTTTTTTTTGTGACATGTTGCCACCTTTTCTTCATGGTGCATATCACATTGAACCATTTGTACCTAAAGGCTAGGAAATTTCACATCCTCCTTATGTTTTATTTTCATGCATGAGATGTTTTCTAAACCTTTTTATTTCGAAGGAGGAGAAATTAATTGATGATTATTTTTCGTGCAGATTATTCTGTATACCGAACTGTATGTAAGTATATCATTTCCCGTAGTTTGTTCACTTGTTGTCTAGTTGTTTGTGTTTTCAACAAATCACAGGACTAAATTTTCGCGCTGTCATGTTATTTATTGGCTGCAGTCATATTGTGTGGAATTCATTATTCTGGAGGGTGATAACCTCACATCACTTTTTCCTAAAGCTAGTTTTGATTGGCTTGGGATTCATGCTGATGGGAAGCATTTATTCGGAGTGTTAACAGCTGTTTTAGTCTTGCCAACAGTATGGCTACGAGATCTCCGAGTGCTCTCGTACCTTTCAGGTCTCACTGATCATAGTTTGCTTTACTTTTGCACAGTATTGTTAGTAATATTGAAAAGATTATCAAGTGGCTCCGCACGGTTTTAACTAATTATTATATATGCAGCCGGTGGTGTGATTGCAACTCTTCTGGTATTTGTGTCTGTTGGTCTAGTCGGTGCTACTGATGGTATAGGATTCCATTCAACTGGGAAGGTGGTAAACTGGAGTGGCATGCCCTTTGCCATTGGTGTTTATGGATTTTGCTACTCTGGGCATTCAGTATTTCCAAATATCTACCAATCGATGTCTGACCGCTCTAAGTTCCCTAAGGCGCTGTTCATATGGTATGTTCGAATTGATTTCTGAGTTGGTTTTGAATAATGATTGTTCTCAAGGTTGTGATGGTGTTCTGCAGTTTTGCAATTTGCACAGCAATATATGGCTCTTTCGCTGTCATTGGCTTTCTCATGTTTGGGGAAAACACTTTATCACAAATCACATTAAATCTTCCGAAGAATTCGATTGCCGCAAAAGTTGCATTATGGACCACGGTAACAACTGACCCAACTTTACTTTCTCAAATTCCAAAAATATTTCTTTATATTACTCAGTATTTTTGTTTGTATGTTTTCAGGTCATCAACCCTTTCACCAAGTATCCTTATCAAAAGCTCAAAATTTCAGTTTTTTATGATAACATTTTGAATACAATTGTTAACTCTTTGTGGAGTTGCTTCATCCTTAATTACAACCAGATATGCCTTGTTGTTAAACCCAATTGCTCGAGGTTTAGAAGAGTTGCTCCCTGAAGGTTTTATGAATGAGACATCATGCGCTATTATACTGAGAACTGGCCTTGTTGCGTCAACTGTATGCATTGCCTTTCTTCTGCCATTCTTTGGTAAGCAATGCATGCACCCGTTTTCTGAATTGTGCATAGTTCATCTCTCTCCGCTTCTGTTTATCCTGAAAGTTTTCAGTATATTGTACCATGCTAATGTATACAAACTTTTTACAACTACAGTACAGACCAGGTTTTGATTGATTCTGCATATCTTAATCTTTAGTCAACTTTAGCAACTCCAAGCGCTGTACTTCAAGAGGCATCTCACCTAGCTATCTGACTGGATTGGACCCTGTGTTTCTGAAATGTGTTGCCTATTTCAGGTCTTGTGATGGCTCTCATTGGATCTCTTCTTAGTATACTTGTGGTAAGTCATTCTTCTTCTTTTTTCATCTGACTGACTGTAACTGTACTGAGCTGTAATGCGAGACAGAAGTGGCGAACTTGTTGATATAAATGCTGTATGCTGGAACCATAAGACCAATATCGGCACTTGCTCTTCATACCTAAAAATCATTTCCTAACTACATAAACAT
This sequence comes from Alloteropsis semialata, assembly GCA_004135705.1. Classification (NCBI taxonomy): domain Eukaryota; kingdom Viridiplantae; phylum Streptophyta; class Magnoliopsida; order Poales; family Poaceae; genus Alloteropsis; species Alloteropsis semialata. Next base: position 73,208,922 of record CM014270.1, on the reverse strand, counting down.
CATACTTCAGTTTTCTCCCGGATATAATCTTCATTGCTTGATGATTACAGCTAACGTACACATAGCAAGTAATCAAACAAAAAATCTGATATACCACTCATTGCTCTTTTCTTCTTCGCCTAAGAAGTAGCAATAAGCATAGATGATAGATTAACATGTACTTTTCACGATTACAGGCAGTCATAATGCCAGCGTTGTGCTTCCTGAAGATCGTACAGAATAAAGCGACTCGTTCGCAGGTAAATGACCGTCGAATATACCTGTTGGAAATTTTCTTTATGGTGGCAATGTGCAAGCTTGATGGCTGATAACACTATGGTTATTAATTCTCATTCTCCAATTTCAGGTAATTGCAAGCATTGGCATAATAATATTGGGCGTCATCAGTGCTGCCCTTGGGACGTACTCTTCCGTGAAAAGTATTGCAGAAAGCTACTAAGCTCTACTACTACCACCTCTACAGTCTTCAGCAGCGGCAAACCAATATATACTTGCAGGCTATTACCCGACTCCGCTTATGGGACTCGAAATGGTCAGACATGTTGCGTACGATCAAAATTTTTGATAGAATTTCTGGGACTTACGTAGACTATTATTCGGACCACAATATGTATTCTACATAAACAGTTATTTGCAATAATGTAACCATTTGCCTTTTTAGCTGCTCCCTATCATTTGGTTCTGTCAATTGTTGTTGTTAGATCCTGTGTGTTGTTAAGGCCTCCAGTTGATCAATCAGCTCTCAAGATTCCATTTCTCTCCAGCCCTTCTGTTCCTCGTAGCTTTGCTGTTTCCCATGAAGGCTACACCATACATGCACACATGTGGCGTCTGAATTCTGAGAGGCCAAGCCAAGCTGGTTGGGATTAGCAGGTGGGCTGGGCCTTATGATGATCCTGCCTCTAGGCCCTAGAAGGCATGGTCTTACTATTTGCTGGATAATACATAGGATGGTGGACTGGTGGTAGCGCGGGAAGGGACGCATAATGGGCCCAGCTAAGACCTAAACAGGATAGCACACATTTTGCATATATATCTCATCTCCTACGTCGCAGCCTCGTCTTTACAATGTGGTGTTGGAGAATCTTTTTTGTTATCATTCGCTGCATGCAAGCACTTGAATGATTAAAAAGGCACCTCATGCTTTTAAGTGCAATATGGAAAAGTGGTACTAGCACTAAAGTCTAAAGAGGCTGTAGCACAAACTTGAAACATTGCCAATATTCGTACGCATCGCAGCAGGAATGAGCGAATGTGTTGGCATTGGAAAAGCATCAGCGAATTGTTAAGCTCGACAATTCCCGCACGCACAAAAGAAGCGGAGTGGAGATGGAGGGGTTTGCTTTGCGGAACTTTTCACACAAAGCCGGAGTTTGCCCCTTTATGGGGCTCCAACTTTCCATTGGCACCTCACATTTGTTTTTAAGGAATCCAAGGTGACCAGAATGCCCCTCCCTCTCTCTCTCCCTAGCGCGGCAGAGTAATGCAAACAGAAAGAAGAGTTCGTGTGCGTGTTGCTGCCTTTATGCAAAGACGGGCATCTTTGCAGAGTGCATCCCACTTCGCATTCCGGTAGAGCTAGCCACCTAGCCCATCTCAAAAGACAGGAGCTCTTTTCCTCGTGACTTTTAGTAGTGCAATCCTTCTGCCCTCAAAAGTGGCTAATCCTTTCTCTTCCTTTCATTGGTGTCTCAAACTCCCTGGCCTTTTCTCCTTTTTCGCCCAGAAAGGGCATGGCCATGCCATCTTTTTGCCACACCCTTCACCATCCATGCTGTGGGACCAGGGGAGCATGATGGTCTTTAATTTGTCAAGACCTCCCTCCCTCCCTCCCCAGGTGCCTTGCCTTCACACACCTCCTCCTTCCTTCACATTTCATCTTTAGAGAGAGATGAGGCTCTCAATGGGCAATCAATTATAAAGCTTGCCAGCTTTACTGGTGGCCATGCAATTTTCAATCCAGCTGCCTGAGCTGGAGTGTTTCACTCATGCCATACCATGCATCTATCCATCCGATCCATGGTTAAACCATAACCCTGCATGCATCACTACACACTTAGAATATAAGTATATATAAAAAGGGAGAAAGCTAGTAGCACTGGGTGTGGGTGATTAAAGGCTTGATAGAGCTAATCATGGTGGTTAAAAGGTGCGAGCTTTATTTAGGTGTTGTGGGTGGGTGCGTGGACTATGATGGCCCGGATGCGATTTACATACGCTTTTACTTTGCACCAACTTTGTTTCTTCAAGCTAAGGATTGACACACGGGCAGGCAGCAGGCAGGTCATTATTCCTCATCATGCTCTACTTTGAGTTGCGCAGAGATGCACGGTAACTTAAGCAACCCGAAAGCAAGATGGCTATCTTTCTCGGTCTCTCTCTCTCTCTCTCTCTCTCTCTCTCTCTCTCTCTCTCTCTCTCTCTCTCTCTCACACACACACACACACACACACACACACACACATCGCCTGAATGAAGGAAGATGTGTGTGAGAAGGGGACGGCGAAATAAAGCGGCAACTTTGCTTGCATCTCATGGCATGAATGAATCGGCATGATTTCACCACCAAAGTGCCGTCCACTGAAAGACTGATCTGAGGAGGGAGGAAAAAGGCCACTTCTTAAAAAGACATGAACCGAGGAAAAAAAAGGTGGTAGTGAAATTATGCGTGTATAAACCACGCTACTAGGCCGCTTTATATTATTGGCGCTTACAGGAATCATGCACGCTCGATTGGTTCACCTTTTTCACCTTTCCTCAATAATTACGCACGCACAGAGACAACAACGCCGTAGCTTGTGAAAAAGGAAAAGGCAGGAGGGGGAAATTTTGAATTATGTGACAGGATAGCTCACATCATTCTTACCTGAAAGACGCAGTATTGTCGAGTACTGCAAAATGAAGCTGATCCATTGGACTTGGGCTGAGGCCTACTGGCGACTTGAACTAGATCTCCATGTCCAACCTTAGCCCAAATCCACACCCAGCGGCCCATTCTTCCGGAGAGAGACCCCATGTGCATGCATAAAGCTTTACGTATGCTAGTTTTTTTTTTAAAAAAAATGTATGAACTGATCTTGTTTAGTTCGCGAAAGTTGCAAAAAAGTTTCTGTCAAAAGTTGCATTGGAAAACATGTCGTGAAAAAAGGGGCACATTTTCCAATGTGAAACTTTTGTGAAACTTTGCGAACTAAACAACGCCTTAATTAGTTTCCCAAAGGGCAGATATTGACAAACATCTTTCAACTGTTCCCAACAAGTGAACAAACACACTACACATCTGAATATCTGATGCTAAGCAAACTACAGCAGTAACACTTGCATTGGGTCGCCGTATGTGGATCTTTTGCCGAAAAGGAGACGGGGAAAGGAGCTAGAAAAAGGGCAATAAGTGCATGCCATGAGCTTACTACCACTGCACTGCTGCGTGTATCGATCGGCACATGCGGCATGCCTTTCTCAGCTGTGTGTAGTAGTAAGTATATGTGGGGAAGAGGAGGAGACCGAGGGGCCATCGCACTCATTATATTATGGTGCCATTCCGCGCGGGTGTGAGATCGAGCATACATGCATATGTGTGATTCGGCGCAGAGCAGACGGACAAAGAGATAGCGGCTGGATCTCCCGGGCCGGGGCACTGGGGCAGGCACAGGCGGTGGGGATCGTACGCCGTCGTGGACTCGATCGTGGGGGAGGGTGCAAAGGCAAAGCGATCGAGAGCAAAGCTACCTGGCCTTTGCGCGGTAACGTTGTGAGGCGAGCAAGATCGAGCCGAGCCGCAACTAACCGCGCACCTGCTCCTCCGGGAGCACGCCCGGCCGGGCACGGTCCCTTTTTCCACGATGGGGGGCACTAAGACGACGACGACGGCGACGAGTCGACGACTACAAGTGGGTGGTGCACGCTAGCTGGCCCGCCGGGACGCTCCCCTTTTGCGGCCTGTTGCGTTGCGGCTTGGCCGGGTAGCGGCCGCCCTTATGCCGATCTCGCCGTGCCCGGCAGCGACGAGCCAGCGAGATCGATCGATCGCCGCCGTTGCCTGGTACGGATGAAGGTGAACACGAGATCGGTGCGTGCGTGCATGCATGACAGCGAAACAATATACATGTATCCGGGCGGGGCCGCGGAGTTGTACCCATATGCGTGCGTGGTCGTTGGTCACTGTCCTCATCTCTATGGATCGAGCACACGTACGTCGATCGATCATCTGCCGCCCGGCCATCGTCCATCGGAGCATGCATGCATATATCTCAGTGATTTTATTTGAATTACACGGCTAGGACATACGGTGTACTCCAAAGTTTTTGCCCGTGGGCAACCTATGTAGCATCCATATTTCTCGACTCTGAATCATGGAGACATCCCCACTCTAACCACGACTACTCTTTTTTTTTCAAAAGATCAATACAGATGCAGACACTTACACGCACGCACATTCATCCCTATGAATACACGCATGCAAACCGTACCCTTATGAGCACCTCCGAGAGACTAGGCCGATTGTTCCGACCTTGATATTGATGAAGTCACTTTTACACCGCCGCCACCACGAATATATTTACCCTTAGCTCTGTGTCTCCACTCTCCACTCACCTCATGACTATGTCTATAGATGATAAGTGTGGTGTTGAGTCATTTGAGAAGGTATTGCCCTCGTTGATTAGTTATGACAGATACATGGGGGCAAAAGTGATCGGTGTATCGGTGAAACTATCAGATTGAAAATTAAATAATAATGTAAACTTTCAGGTTTCATGCTCTGATTTAAAATCTGAATCTAGTTGAAATTTGCCCCCTCTATCCTGAAATATAAGATATTTTGGTTTGTCCTAAGTCAAATTACTAGAAATATCAAATTTATAAAGAAGAGTATTACCATCTAACACAAAAAAGAAGTAGTTTATGAGATTTAAATCATAAGTATTGTTGCCTTTTTCTATAAACTAGATTAAACTTAGACTGATTTGATTTCGGACAAGCCAAAGCGCTTTATATTTTAGGACGGATGGAGTATTGGTAAATTTACAATATTTCTAGTTCAAACTTGAACCATTAAAGTTCCCAAACAAATTTCTTTCAAAGTTTGATTTGTGCCAGCTCTATTACGACCAGCTACGAATGAGTATTTCTCTAGTAGTGTATTTTTGTTGAAACCTGACAGTTCAAATGTAACCTTTAAAATTGCTACATGTTTCTATCAATGTTGGTTTTTCTTCAAATTGAAAGCAAATATACCTTTCAATTCAAACTTCTTTTCTCAAACCGAAAGACTCGTAAAATGGCATGCCAATCCACGATGGGCAACATATGGATACACATAAATCAATAGAGTAAGAAAATTCTCCATTTTGGCCTAGCATAGCAATCACAACATTTTTTAGAAAAAATATATATTAGTAAATTTTAAAAACCACATAATGAGAAATGCATGCCATAATGATGAAACATTTTCGTCTATATACCACCATTTAATTAAAGTGAACGTTTTATCTATACTAGCTAGTAGCATGTGTCACTGAAATGTACTAGGACTAAGCATCACATGTCATCATTGACTTTGACTATACCATAGGGCCCTCAGGCCTCAAGTGACAACATGGATGACAATCCCAGGTAAAATAACTGTGAACATCCCTTGCACAACATCCGAATTTTCAATTTTGGAAGGGCCCAATCTGAATAGTGAATAGTTCTCCTGCCTGCTTGATGCGTCGGGCCCACTCTGGCAGAAGCAGATACACATGCTTGCACGTTAAATAATCTCCATGCTGTCCCCGCCTCTTTTTCAGCTGCACGCACGCTTCGCCTGCTCACCACTTACCACCACCACTCCAACACTTGGAGCTCAATCACATCCCCAACCAAACTAACCCACAACAACACCACGTAACACCTCCCGCTCCCGCGCCGCCCGTCGCTAAACCTATAACACCACCGCAACCGCGCGACCGCAACCACCCGCCGGTGACTGACCGCAGCGGCAGACGGCTACCACAGGCATGAGAGCCTACGCGGCGCCCCCCGCCGCCGTCGCCACGCTGCCGTCGGCCGCGCCGCCGTTGACCCCCGACGCCGCGGCCGTGCTGTCCCGCGCCGCGGCGGACGCGTCCAGGCGCCGGCACGCGCACACCACGCCGCTCCACGCGGCGGCCGCGCTGCTCTCCGGCCCGGCGCCGCTGCTCCGGGAGGCCTGCGTGGCGGGCCTCGCGTCCCCGCACCCGCTCCGGTGCCGCGCGCTCGACCTCTGCTTCTCCGTCGCCCTCGACCGCCTCCCAACCTCCACGGAGCTCCAGCACCACGACGGCGGCGGCGGCGCCTTCCACGCCGCCGCGCCGCCGCTCTCCAACGCGCTCGCCGCCGCGCTCAAGCGCGCATACGCGCACCACCGGCGCATCGGCAGCGGCGGCGTCGAGGCCGACGACCACCGCGTCGGCGTGCCGCACCTCGTGCTCGCCATCCTCGACGACCCGTCCGTGGCGCGCGTCATGCGCGAGGCCTCCTTCTCCAGCACGGCCGTCAAGGCGGCCATGCTCAGGTCGCTCTCCGACCCGGCGGCTCCCGACTCCGGCGTGTACGTCAACACTCGGGTGATGCAACGGCAGGCTTCCCACCGGGAGGAGGAGGTGGCGAAAGTAGTGGAGGTGCTCAAGAGGGGCAAGAAGCGCAACCCGGTGCTCGTCGGCGACACGGTGGACGTGGACGCCGTGGTGCAAGAGGTGGTCACGCTGATACAGAGGCAGCGGCTCGGCAACGCGCGGGTCATCTCCTTCCCCAAAGAGTTCGGCGACTTGGTCGATATGGACAGGGCGGAACTGATCGCCAAAATCAAGGAGCTCGGCGAGGTGGTGAGGTCGGCGTCGAGCAGCGCCGGCGTCGTGGTCAACCTCGGCAACCTGCAGTGGCTCGTCGAGGAAAGGTGCGCGGCTCATCAGGGCGAGCAAGACAAGAGGAGGGACGTGGTGCTCGACACCGCACGAGCCGCTGTGGCCGAGATGGCGCGCGTTCTGAATCAGCCCGGCGATGGCGAGCACCGCGTCTGGGTGATCGGCACGGCGACGTGCGCCACGTATCTGAAATTCCAGGTGTATCACCCGGCGCTGGAGAGCGAGTGGGACCTCCAGGCCGTGCCCATCACGCCGAGGCCTCCGCCGCCGCCGCCGCTCGGGATCTCGCCGAGGTTCGCTTCTGTCGCGATCACCGCATCTATCTGTCCCATCTCTCCATGAATCTGACACAACAGCTGATCATTCAATCCAATGTTTGTTTGTTTCCTGATGTGACAGTGTCGGAATTAATAGGGGCATTCTAAGCAGCTCGGTCGAGGTGCTGTCAACGGCGATGACGGCGGCAATGCCACGGGCGCCGAGCCTTTGCAGCGCCTGCGTGGAGGGCTACGAGCGCGAGCGCGCAGAGATGGCCTCGTCGGAGCTTGCTCTCCGTCCCGCCGAGCAGCCGATGTCGCAGTGGCTGCAGATCGGGACGCCGAGCAGCGCACGCCCGGTCGACCGCGCGCAGGTCCGTAGTTTTCTGTCAGTCCCACGTCGTGTGTCCACGTACGCGTCTCAACTCCTATACCTATGTCGTGGTCAGCGCTCTGACACGTGGAATCTATCGCTTTTCAGGAGAAGGCACGGGAGGCTGACGAGCTCCGACGCCGGTGGCGCGACCGGTGCGCGCAGCTGCACTCGCATGGCCGGCCACCGCTGGTCACTTGCTCGGAGTGGAACGGGGCTAGTATTCTTGGCAACATGCAGTCGCCGGCGGCGGTACGGCCACCGGTGCAGCCTAGAGGTACGGTGGACACGGATCTTGCTCTTGGCCTGGCGGCGGCGAGGCCAGCGTGTGAGACGGACGACAAGCTGCTCGTGAGACGGCTCACGGAGGCGGTGAGATGGCAGCCCAAGGCCGCCGCGGCTGTTGCCAGTACGATCGCCAAGGCCAAGTCCGGCGACGGCAGGCGGCGCGGCGCGGGGGCCAAGGCTGACGCGTGGGTCGTCTTTGCCGGGCCTGACATGGTCGGGAAGAGGAACATGGCCGAGGCGCTCTCCAAGTCCGTCTTCGGTACGGGCGCCGTCACCGTGCGTCTCGGCTGCCCGCCGGCCGGCGACGACGGCGGCGAGTCCATCGTGTCGTGCCGCGGGCGGACGGCGCTGGATCGCGTGGCCGAGTCGATACGGGCGAACCCGTTCCGCGTCGTCGTGCTCGATGGCGTCGACCACGCCGACAGCGTCGTGCACGGGTCGATCGTACGCGCGATCGAGTCCGGCCGCCTCGCGGACTCGCACGGCCGCGACGTCGCTCTCGGCAGCAACATCTTCGTGGTGATGTCGCATTGGTTGCCCTCGCCGGATCTCTTGATCAGGACCTCTCAAGAAGCTATACCCCTTCCAGACTTGTCATGGAACCTGGAGCACGGGACCGGGAAGCGCAGGCCGGAGCAAGAGCTTGACGGAGATCGGCGCACAAGGGCACGTAAACACTCCGCGCGGGAGCCGCTACCCCTGGACTTGAATTTGTCCATGTCCGATGATCATGTCGACGCCATAGATGACAGCTCCGGCGAGGGATCACGGAATTCGTCCAGTGACCTCACCGTGGAGCACGATCAGGACTACGGCCACCCCGCTCCCGCCTGGTGCTCTGCGCCATCAAATGTGTCCGAGCTCATCAAAGCCGTGGACGGAGTGGTCGTGTTCAAGCCGGTCAACCTGGAGCCTCTGAAGCGGAGCTTCTCCGACTTGGTACCGGCAAAGCTCGGAGACATCACGGGCGGCGGGTGGCCACCCGTGCACGTCGATGAGGGCTTGCTGGACAGGTTAGCAGCCGGTGCGGTACGGACGACGGTTACCACGCCCCGGGAGGCATGGGCAGGCGAGGTGCTGTGCCCTAGCCTACGGCAGTTCAAGCGAAGCTTGAGCACCAACGACGTGGACGGAGCGACAACGGTGGAGGGCAGCGGCCGAAGAAAGGGCGGCGAGGTGTTCCCTATGCCGGTGACCGTCGACGGCAGCTGAAGCGCAATCCCCAACATTGACGACGTCTTTCTTCTTCTTTCGCTTGTCATCAAAATATGATCAAGCGCCATCGGTGTACATTGGTACATTCATGTAAATTTTCAGCAATCAGTTTTTTTGTGTCGTTGGAGACGGGACTAAAAACTAGCTAAGCTAGCTAGTAGCTCTTTTTCCTCATTTTGCTTTAATCCACTCAGATCATGGATTCACTTGGCATCCGTCTACGGTTCACGTCTGTTGAACAATGGTCGTGTTTATCGATATAGGATTGTACCTGCTGTGTGCATATAGCTCAACATGAACCCAATGCAAGTAACCCAAGTATACCCCATGCTGCATCCAACACCGGCCCATTACCATTCTCGATCAACTACAGCGCATGATTAACTGACAGTCATCATTATTAAATCATACTCGATTCCTTTGTTACACTTACACGGCATGCATGAATGGGCTGAACACTTTGGGTGTAGTACATGCATGATGGCACTATTAATGCTAATACCTCTGGCTCTACCCCCAATCCCCCATGCAGTGCTGTCTCCACTGCACATTCTGTTCCTAGTACCAAGCGTTACCAACAATACGCAGCTCCTTGTATCGTACGCGCTCAGGCCAGGAAGTCTCGGTCAAAAAAGAGCAGGCTAGCTCCGCGTCCGCGACCCCGCGCCCCGAGAGACCGCGCCGGCAACGACCCGGAAGAAGGCATGCGGTTGCAGCTGCAGTAATGCCAAAGCCGCCACCGCACGCCGCAGCGCACGCGGGTCGCCGGCCGGCCGGCCGGACTGCAGGACACGGCCAGCCGAGCCGATCAGCCTCGCCGGTCGCCGCCGCTTTATCCATCGATCCATCCGCCAAGCAACCAAAAGGCAGATAGCTAGTGCCTAGTGGGATGACGCGAGGGTTGATGAAAAGCAAAAGTTACCGCAGGCGCACGCCGCCGTAACTAATTCCATGGCTAACCCTACGCGGGTGTACGTACGCATGGATCCGATTGGCTGGGACCGAGTGGCCGTGGCCTCCAAAGATCCACCCCACCTCCTCCGGTCCGGCGAACTCCATCACTGTACGGACCATGGCATTGCGATTTGGATATTTTACTATGCATGATCTACCGTCTTTTCATGGGAGATTTCTGCTGCGTTTGTGTTTTTTACTTGATCTCGGCTTTGGAGCTAGGCAGCGATACTGCATGGATCGGCCTAGTTGAATAATGTGCTAGTAATAATCGCATCGTTTAGTACTAATAAATCTTGCTGGTTTCCTCGGATATCTCGGGGATAAACACTTGAAATATGTGATTATCATCGCATAATGATGAACCATTACAGCTGCTAACACTGACGAGCAAAATACGCATCAGAATTCTATATTTTTCTTCTTCATGCATGATGCTTTTTTTGAAGTTTCAGTGTTGTCCCGGACCGTCAGCATTGCATTTTAGGACCACGGCAGCTCTGAGAAAGCAAGATGACGAACGCAAATTAATTACTAGTACTGCATATGGACACTAGTGTATGTAACTGCATGGACAGTAGCAGTTTTATTCTGGACCTACTTTTCTAATATTTGCAATTAGCATTCATGGAGTTTTATTTGTAACGGCTGATTAACCCTGTAATCCCAAGAAGGAAAAAAAGGGGGATTTACTGAACCTTGCCAATAATGTAGTACCGCCCCTATTGGCTACTCTTTTTGGCGGCCGCAAGTTGTTTTCTCTATGCACTTTTGCTTTTAGAGTGAGAAAGAGAGCGGATCCAAGATCCTGCTGCTGAGCTGAGGCCATTTGAATAGTCTAGCTGCTTGTACATACACACAGGCACCAATGTTATATCCCCTAGAAATGCGCAAATACTACGCTATCTATCCCATCATGCATGCAGCATTCAGCAGGGCGTAGGTAGTACGTACATCGTGTGTTGAAATGGAAGGGAATAGAGAGGGAATGATGATTTGTCGCCGCGCTGAATTCCTCCCTTTTTGCAGGGAGTAGTAAACAGAGTAGTTAAGCGGCGGTAGCTGACAGAGACAAAACGGCTGCATGTTTAGGGATAAGGGCCAGAGGACAAACGAGCACTGTAAGTTTCGTTATAACCACTCTCTGAATGTACAGCCTCTGAAAGGACTCGCATTAAAATACAAAAGTTCTCAGATGGCCATGTGGTGTATGCCAACAACAACACTACTGCACACATATAGATACTCCCTGAAAATTTTGGAGTAGACGAAAAATACAGTCTGCGAAATCCTGTTTGGAATTGGAGCAGAGTGAACAAGCTGATGAATTGTAGCTATATATGTAGTTCTAGATAACCGAAGCAATAGAAAGATGGTAACAAAAGGCAGCAGCAGTAATTTATGACTAATAATGCAGTAAATAATAAAGCCCGGAACCGGAAGCTTATCTTCCCTTTTTGCAGTAGGTGAATGAAGCTTGGTTGCGACAAGCAGATGGAGGAGAGGGCAGCTAGGTCGACAAAGGCCAGAGATGGTAGCAACAAAGCGGATCGAGAGCTAGACGCCAAGGACAAAACTGCTGCATGTTTAGGGATAAGGGCCAGAGGACAAATGAGGTGCACGTTAAGCACGTAACTACCTTACCTTTGCCCACACCAACACCAGTGGCAGTGGTGAGGGACTGCACGCTGGCTGCAGATAAAGCGCTAAACTATCCCGCAGCTTTAGCAGAGCTACAACTCGTTGGAATCGACGACGACGAGGGAGAAAGAAGCTGCTGCCGCTGCTGCTGAATCCATTCTTTGCGTGGCGCGTGTGAAAGTCCGCGCCCACGCCAGCTTTCTGAATTTACCACTCCACGGTCCTCCCCGCTTTCAGTGCCTGCCTGCCATGCCGTCGCCGGTAAACAAACACAACAGCTAGCTCCGCCTGCAAGCCCCATGCCATGCCGCCCGTAGACGGTGGAGGCAGCGGCGCCAGAGATGTGCCTACGGCAACAGTGCCAACAAGGAAGGAACTGATGCATAGCAGCTCGGAAATGCACAACCACATGCACCTGCGACCGCACGCCTTATCGTGGTCGTTGGATGTGGTCATGTGGCCCCGACGCGCAAACGCAGCGGTGGTCCTGTGGCCCAACATCAACGAGGGCAGTTTCGGAACGATACCGCACACGTCGAAACGTATTCTCTCCCCTCAATTATTGGTCTTTCTTGTTCTTGCCTCTACCTGGTTGGCTTCCCTCCGACTCCATGAGCTCCGCGGCCGTCGTCATAGCCGGGGCGAGCTGCAACGCGGGAACCTCTCACCTGGTTGGCTTCCCTCCTACTCCACGAGCTCCGTGGCCGTCGCCATTGGCGCCATAGCCGGGGCGAGCTGCAACGCGGGAAGGTCAGGGCCAGGGCGAGTGGGGGCGGGCCGGGGTGAGCTGCCGCGAGGAGAGGCCTGAAACTGGTGCGAGCCGTGGCGGCTGCAGCGGGGCAAGCCGCCGAGCGGCAGCGCGTGGAGGCCGAGGCAGGGGCGAGCGGCCGCCGGCGCAACTTCTGTTTTCTGAATTGGGACCGATTTGTACTTGGGAGGGGATTGCTCAGTTGCAGAGATACAGATGTTGACTCGGAAATGCATTTGTACTTGGGAGGTGGTTGCTGAGATGCTTGGGATAACACCAATTTTAGGCTTGGCACCATCAATGATTATGTCGGCCATACATACATGGTTCAGTGTCCATTTGATTTTTTTTAGGACAACAACGATTCATGAAATCGTTCCTTCTTATATATCAGCTGTGCTTATATGTATTCTAGGCTCAAGCACAATCTCTAACTCCAAACATCTGATATATAGTTTTAGATATCAATTCTTTTGCTTATCTATTGCTGGAGACCAACAAACACTCATTTCTAGCAGGACTTGTCATATAATTTTGTCACTTCAAAATATTGCCATAATTTAGTTGCCTCTTTATTTGGGCAGTACATTAGCTTCCCATTTGTGATTTAAGCTTGTATAAGATTGTGTATTCCAATTTAGCAGTTGATTCAATTTGTTAACTTCTTGGTACGGATTCAGTTCTGCTTGCCTCTGTATGTTGCATGGGCTACTAATTTCTCCAATTAACTTCGTGTCTATAGCAGTGTTAATTTTGGCAATCTTTATTTTGCTGCTTCAAATATTTTACACTTTTATAAGCTGGTGTGCTAAATGAAATATCAAATATTTGTAGAAACAAAAACTATCAGTTGGGAGAAAAATTCTGATATAACATTGAACATTGAACTAGCAGATTTAATTTCACCGCTTCCCATACTGGTTTTTTCAGTTAGTAATCATTCTATCGTAGTGTTTAGTAACTTATCAATTCCTTGTTTTACAGTTCTTCAATGCTGCCTTCACCAACATGCTCCCGGTGCGCAACATGTCTGTTTTTCTGATCAATGAAGGTGATGGTGCTCCAATTGCTGCTAGGTACTCAAAGTTCCAGGGTCGGCGCAATGCTTCCATCTGTCGTGGTTGGCGTATGTTTGTGAGGTCCTGCAACATTGTTGAGGGAGGTTGCTATATTTTCACGATTGAGGACAGGGTTGGGACCTTCTTCACCAGGATCTTCCGCGTTTGGGGCGCCTGATCTTCATGTGCTGCTGCATTTCCTTTTGGTGGTTACTTTGGTTCATATATTACTCTTATGCGAACAAAGTAACTGCGTGCTGATGCCTGCCTGTCATCCTTCATTTGGCCTAGTTCAGTGGACAATGTCATATATATTTATGTAATTCTCTGCTTGTTCCAGACAGTACCAAAGTCTAATGTCTGTCATGAACCCTGAACTTGTTGTGTGTGTTGTCAATGTGGAATATTTGTAATATTGGTACCTTAATCAGGATGTGTTTGGCACTTTATTAATTGTTGTATCGAGTATCAGGGGACTGTAATGGTTCCTTTTTACCATTCCCATTATTTTGGATCAGTTATATATTGTTTCATTTACCATTGGGGCACTGCACTAAGGCTACTGGAGTGTTTGGTCCATTGGATAGGTATGGCTCTTGCAAGGTACCAAATGGAATTCAGATTGCCTTCCTCAAGGAAAATTATCTGACTGCTATCAAACAAGTTCAGGGTTTATCCAGATGAATGATCACCAGGGAAAAGTTGGCTACTGCATTTTTCAGATTGAAAGGTTTCAGCTACCGCATTGCTTGCCTGTATGCGCTAAGAGCATTTCAGTCACTGCATTAAGACTTTTCCTTGCTCAGCCAACTTCTCAGGTGTTATATATGAATGATATATCAGAGTCAAAGATCTGCCCTTTTGCAGAACTTTTGCATGCTTGGCTCCTCGCGTCTGATGCATTGATCTATCTTTTTGCAACAAAGGGTTCATCATTTTTATTCCTTACTGTGGTATTTTCTGTGAATCATCATCTACTTCCAGGATTACGGTGGTGAATATCTGAATTGTGTTGTTCCTCGAACATGATGGTTTTCCTCTATATCATACTTTTCATGTTCAGTTAATCTAATGCTGAGCAGGGTCACCACCCGTACAAACAGAAATGCAGGGCAGGAGCGGCCATCCTACACTGCGGCAACCAGAGAAGAAATGGCACCATCCTTTGTTTCCACTATACTTCTAAATGGTACATATAAAAATAGCACTGTCATCAGAACAACCCTGATTTTGCACCCCAGTTTCTTGCCGTATCTTTCCAATAAAAGTGCTACCACATCAATTAAGTACGCAAAGGCAAGGCACTACTAGTCTACTAGAGATACGAATTCCACACATGCATTATTCCTGAACTACTAGGCAATACTGAAGTTCCTACTAGTCAAAGTGCTACCACATCAATTAAGTACAAAGGCAAGGCACTACTAGTTTACTAGACATATGAACAGGTAAGCCTGCAGCAGGGTATGGAGGGGGGACAACGAAAATTGCAAGCAGACACATATTCTTGGAGATTAACCTTGTTCTGATTGTAATGTGGTTGTTAAAATTATCTGTATGACAACTCAGATAATTTTAGTGTGGATCTCTACTTGATGCTTTTCCTGATATCAGCTATGGCTGATACGGTTAAAACAGTTCCACCTTGCAAAAATTGTCGGTTGATGTGCCACAATGCCTACATTTTTTAGATGGCAGTGACTGCTTTATTATTCCAAGTACATCTATGTGATGCCCATCTTTTCTATATACACACATGCCACATTCCTATGCCTTATCATGTACGTACAATATGCATTTCTCCCTGCCATGCTCTCTCCCCCACTACAGTTCATATCCTTTTCACTGCCTCTATGCTTGGTGCATGGATAAAAATTCCATTTATGATATGATGGCAATCACGGCACAGTATGATGTGGAATAATAAACGAGCACAAAGGAGTAAAGGACCAATAAGAATATTTCTCAAGTCATGAACTGCTAGCCACTTGAAATTACAGACATACTGGTTCATGTTTTGCATGCTCACTTAGGCACATATAAACTTACAATTCAAATGTACCACTAATCTAGTATGGAAAATTGACAATGTAGTAAGTTGCTTGCAAAATACCACCCATTCACTATCAATTAGTTTCCTTCAACTTGCCAAGCCCTTGTGCTACTACTCTTCGATCTTGCCCATTTTTGCAACATTGCTTTTTGTTGGGCAAGATCTCTTGTCGTGCCCTGTGGACCTGCAACTAGTGCAATGTGGTGTTATTTTAGTTGCTCCACTATCTTTCTTTGTACTCTTCTTGCCACTCTTCCCGTTCTTGGTACTCTTCCCTTTCTTGGTACTCTTCTTTATTTTGTCGTCGAGCGAAAGGTATCGGTTCGTCTTTGGCCTACCTATCACAATTGGCCTCGGGGGAGCATTGATCTTCATTATATCATCATCACTCATGTATATGCTTGAACCTGATGCACCATAAGTGTTTCCAGAGATAGCTTCACCATCAGAAGAAGTTGAACAATCAACACAAAGTGTTCCTTTTGTCATGGACATGTCACTATTAGCTTCAGTGCGCCGCAACTCCATCAACTTGTCGACCTCATTCTCTGCCATCTGAAGATACTTCATCACAATATCATAAGTTTCAAAGTCATGGTTACCTTTCCTGGCCACTTCTAGTGCCTTGCCATGTAGACGAGTTTGCTGCATCAGTTTATAATACTCTTGGGTTGATCCAGAACACTTGACTCTCAAGTTGATTGGTATCATGTCACGAGCATTCCGTGTCCACCTCTGCATGATATGTGCTGGTGGTATTTGTTGAACCCCAATATGAATAAATACCTACACCAAAAACATGATTCTGTTAGGGACATGCGATGTTTTAAACATAGCTGCAGCTATGTACCTCTCTACTGTGTCAATCAATTGTTTTTTTACCCAGGATTTGGATATGTCTGCTCTGCTTGGTAGGGTGGCAAAAACATATCCATATACATGATCTATGCAACTGAATTCAACAAGGTTGAATGTATGAACTTACCCTCAGAATGTGGCAGCATAGAATACCAAAGTGTTCATATAATCCACATTCGCCAGAATATCTCTCACCATGGTTTATACATTTTACATGAAACTCTGGCCTTTTATAACACTGCACATATTCTGCGTTTGTGTGTTTCACTGTAAATATTGTGTAGTCATTGTTTTGTAGAACAATGTAGCTTTTCGATTTGTCCATTTCCTCACAAAATAAATCATACACCTTACTGGTGTATATTTCCATAGCATGTCTCTCAACAGGCCACACCCTCTTATTTACACGTCGCTCCTGTAAAATAAATTATTGTCACTCTTGTAACAAAAATGATACACTGCTAGGAAAAAAGCTTCCATACAGAATTACCTGTTTTGTTTCATGTTCTGCCCTCTCTTCTTCAGTATATCGAGTATACAACAACTTATTCAAGTTCTCAACAAATCTATTCATCGATGAATTCCTTGGCACAACGGTTTTCAACATGTGATTTGCACTCTCACTCCTTTGTGTGCTGGTCATCCGTGCACAGAACTTCCCTTTATTGTAAGCCTTTGCCCATTTCTTCCTCTTATCATAAGCTTTCACCATAAAGTGATGGTCCTTCAGACCATATTTTGCTAGCAAGTCACTCCAAGCCTTTTCAAACTCATCAACAGTATACATTTCACCGATAACCTTGTGAAACTCATCACGAAACGGTGCATTCTTCCTATATAATGTGCCCAACTCTATTCTTGCATCCTTAAATACATGCCATTTGCACCAAAGATGTCTCGTTCCTCGCATGATGGCCTTTACAGCAATTTCCATAGCCTTGCATTGATCTGAAAGTGCAAAGATCAGCTAGAGAAATCAACTATTACATATGTTGGTGTTATAGTTCAAAAATTGTATGGTTAGAATCTAACCTGTTAGTATTGTTTCTGGTTGCACGCCACCCATTAATGTGAGGAACTCTTGGAACACCCACTTGAAGCTCTTAACTGTTTCATCACGCATCAAAACTCCTCCAAAAATGGTGCTTTGGAAGTGGTTGTTCACGCCAACAAATAGACCAAATGGCATTTTGTATAGATTTGTGGTATATGTGGTGTCAAATGTCACCACATCCCCAAAACAACTATAATTGCTTCGACTCCTCCCAGTTGCCCAAATTAATGTTTTAATCTGGTTCTTGTCATCAAGCTCAACACTAAATTGGAAGCTTGGGTCTTCAGCACGCATTTTTCTAAATAATGCAAGAGTCTTTCTAATATCATCATCCCTCTGTTCACGTGCAATTTGTGAACAAATAGTACGCAATGACCTCCGAGTGAAAGGTATGCTATCCATGCTACCAAACAAGCTGCCCATTATACAATGCACCTTACTTAATGTAATATTGTTCTCACGTAGGTACTTCACCATGTCCCTTGTGCCCTGGTCTATCTTCCCATGAGAGCTCCATTCTTTTTTCTGTGCATCTGTTGGTGACAGCTCATGGTTGTGTTCCTTCACAACGGTTGAAATGAACCAGCCATTGTCATCAGTGCGATGTAGGCGAATCATTGCCCTGCAGTTACAGCCTTTAGTCTTGCTCTTTATTCTTTTGTCAAACCCCTGCACAAAATTAAAACATGTCAGTTCAAAAGTTCTAGCATATTTTAGTCCACCATATGGCTCATTCTTCTAATGCAAAGAGAGATACTTAAACATGAGATCAGTAACAAACTGTCTTTGACATACAACCTCCCTCATTGTTTGGTAACCATCAGCATTCCGATCAATGCTCCCTTTCTTAGTACCAAACCCAACTTCCCAGGAATAGAGATTGTAGAACTCAATAGCCTCCGCTTCTGAATCAAATGTGACGCCAACAGATGGTTCAAATATGTGTCCTTCTTTTGATTCGCAGTACTTCCTCAGGAATAGAGATTGTAGAACTCAATAGCCTCCGCTTCTGAATCAAATGTGACGCCAACAGATGGTTCAAATATGTGTCCTTCTTTTGATTCGCAGTACTTCCTCATTGCCCTCTCGATTGCACCCATGCCTGTGGGCTTCCTATGATCCTCTCGCGTAGCTCCGTCTTTGATCCTTCTCCTAAAATAAACATCAAACAAATACCAGTTAACTACAACTTACAAGTTGTTTATCCCACTACATGTAAATGTAAGAAATACTTTTTGATTCAACTAAGTACCAACCTTCTCTTCCACCCATCTTGGTTTTCTCGCACTCCTTGGGCATTCTTATTCAGAGGCACTATTGTTCCTTGCAAGCTTTCATTCCCATTGTTAGCATCGTTTCCCTGCTCGATATTTCTGGGATCTCTTATTTTCACCAATTGACCGGTTGAATAAAATCTATCCCAATCAATTTGCTGCAGGTCCTTTTCATTAGGTATAGTGATTATGCTGTCTCCCACAGTGTAAACCTCCTCTGTATCTTGCTCATCCTTTTCTTCTTTAGAGCCATCACTTTCAACAGAAGATTCACCGTTCTCTGTGTGATCTTCAACGCTCTGCATGTATCCATCATCACTGCTGCTAGCGGAAATTTCATTGTCGGAGGAGCTATCTGAATCATCTGGCTCAATTTTAGCACATTCACTAGTTTCTTCTCTGGCACATGCTCTTTGCAACAACTCTAGTTCCTGCACATCAGTAACACAAACACTCCCAGAACTAACACCATGAAGTAAGCGCTGAAAGGACCATGGAAAATCCATCCCTGCACAATACATAAATCGTACCTTTGTTAGAGAAAGCAATCCACTAAATGGGTTGTGCAGTTTATTTATGGCCTTAACAAACTTAATTATCATAGTGACCCTTTATATAAATTCAATAAGGATTTATAATGTGCTATAGCTCTAGCCTCTAATTGCTAGTCTGCACTGCTAATAAGTACGGTAATAGATGGCAGTAGTAGTCGAAGCCTAATCAGGGAACAATCCTAATGTTTTTTTTTCATTCCACTATTTCAATCAAGAATTATTACTAATTCACAATGACTATACAGCGCATAATGTAAACACCATCAGTCATCAGACGTACCTCTTGATTCCTCGAGTCCTGCCAGCCCTGCAATGTTCAGACCAATATTCAGGGATCCCAATCCAAGACCAATGGGTTCAGTACATTCCAAATCTGAGATCGATTCCTGGTATGGGTCACAACCTAATTTGAAACCCAACTCTTTGAATAAATATGCGGATTGAATGAGTAAGTTGCTCGATTGTTACCTTTCCTTGGAGAAATGCGTCTGCTGTTGACCCAAGAGTGTCTGTGTGCTGCTCGAGCATGAAAACTGAAGATCAGTGGATGGCCCTCTCGTGAGCCCACAATGGAACTGGTGTTGACGACGCTCGCGCCGCCGGCGCCGGCAGCGCTCCCGCCGTCGTCGCCACTCCCACGCCTTCTTCAGGCCTTCCGCTCAACTCCATTGGTCCGATGGTCTCTGTTGTTTTCTCCTCTCACACACGCTTTTGACCATTCTGGCTGTCTACATTTCCTCTTCTACCCTTCCTTGCCTCAGAAGCCTCCTTGCTTGCCTCAGAAGCCTCCGAGCCATTCTCATTGTCAGCTAGAACAGTCAGCAGTACTTTTCTCTCACAGAAAATCAGCATCAGTCATCAGCCACCAACCAGCCAGCAGTACTTTTCTCTCACAGAAAATCAGCACCAGCCGAACCAGCACAGCCAGCCGAACGGGGTGACTAGCGCGGTACTAATCTTGGAGCAAGAATGTGTTCCGACAGTCCAGATAGCCCCTGTGGCCGCAGGGGCTTGCGGAAACAGCCTGTTCGCTTGGCTTATCAGCCACCAGCCAGCAGTACTTCAGTCTCACAACAAATCAGCACCAGCCACCAGCCAGCCAACAGTACTTTTCTCTCACAACAAATCAGCACCAGCCAACCGAACAGGCTGAAAATCCGCGCCCCAGCCCATAGCAGCTAGCCAGCTACCGCCCTACCGCTGCAGCAGTGCTTACTGTTCAGGGCTTCTCCATAGCTACTGGTTGCTAGCTATTTGGTGCCACCTCATACTATGGGACCTACTTGTCAGTTTTTTATATTCTATACTTTTTCTCTTTTTCTTTCCTAGGTCCCACCTTCTCTCTCCTTTGCATCTCTGCGTGTCTCAAAAGTCAAAACCCGCTCTTTCTATGGTCGAGATGAGCGACGAAAGAATCGCTAGCTACTTTGTTTTTTCGCCTTCTCTCACATCCACGTCGGCAGCCATCCGACGTAAGCTAGCTACGTAGCTGGTCACTGGGGCTGCTCTCAGGTTTGTGTTTTGCAAACTGCCAAAGTGCCAAGCTTGGGCCGGCGTGCAGCTTCGTCACTGACCAGTGGCCACTCCCACCCACACAGCTCCTTCGACATGTGCCATAGATGGTGCACATAGCCACATACCAATCTTTTTTATTAAATGTTTTTAGGGTATTTTGTTATCCAAATGCTGGACTGGACTCGAAACTCTATCTAGTCCTGGAGTCCATATCTGATTGACTCGTCGTTGTTTTTTTAAAGCCTCTGCCGCTGATTTTCCGGGGGCTTGTGGAAGCCAGAAACACTAGTTAGATTGAAAGCCTAACATAGAAGAAGCGCGGCCCATGAAGGAAACAGCAGCCGCGACGAGTGCGCTGCGCGCGTCGGTTCCGTTCCGAACGGAAAAACGGATTTTTTCCGTCCCGCGCGGGAAGTGGCGCGAATGGAAAGATGACGCGCCAGAATTTTTCCGTGCCGCGGGATTTCACGCGAAAAAAACAAACAGTTTCGTATAATTTTTACGGACATCGTGGTTTTAAGGGGAACATGAAAGGGTGGGAACTTTAAACTTCAAATTTCAAGTAACAATTCCATGAGTATCACAGTACAAACTATGACTGTCACAGTACAAACTATAGATACGAAAAACAAAAATTTTCAAATACAAATTTTTGAGACATTTTAGTGCTCAACCGCAACCCAGTCTTCAAATTTGTTATCAACATTGACCTGTCAAATTCAGAAATGTTGACATAAGTAATACCAAATGTAAAAATAAAGAAGCAGAAGTATTGCGAGATAAAAATGTTGACATATTGAGAAAGGCGCTTACATGCAACACAATACTTGGTCTATATCAAAAGTTCGATAAACTTTGAAGAAAACTTATTATATTTATAATACAATAGTTGAAATAGCAATTTCTGCCGCAATGAAAGCAGGTCAGCCTGAAAACAGAGGAAAAAAAAAGGAAAATGACAATAATTAAAAAAGAAAAATGAAATAAAATCATAATATTAGATTGAATATGGCATACATTGGTAATGTTCTGCACATCCTTCCCATCATAAGTCTGCATGAACCTTATTGCAAAAATTCCAGAATCATACCTGAGCCATTAAAAAAAGCATAATGTTGGATTACATGTAAACGAATGTTGAATTAGGTTTTCATAATTGTTGACAAATGAAGTTGCAAAGGCAACAATTTCCATATCATGCAAATAAAATGTTCTGTCAGAAATGTGTAATTGTTGGATGACAACAAATAAAAAGTTGGTACAAAAAACACAAAATGTTAACACTCAAATATTTTTTGTTTAATCCCAGATCCTAATGTGAAGAAAATGACAATGTTAAAAACCAAATATTGGAAATGTTAAAACAACAATATTTTACAGTTGCATATAAAAAACAAACTGCATCTGAAGTCATATTAAAAAAATTGAAAACTAGATGCAATTGAAGAACCTGAATTTCTGTTTTGGAACAGCCATATAAATGACAGGGAGGTCTCTGATGTTGAAACGAACACAACGAGGATAGGCCAATAAGAACAAGCACTTAAAGTTGTAGATGACAGTGTTAATTTTCTGCTCATAATCACCAGTTCCACAGTCTGAATTGAGGATATGAAACTTGTTATCAGAAAAGTTGGCAACAATGACAAACCACTGATGATTGTGGACACAAGGCATGAACACCTACAATAAAGGGAAGTATTTTGACAATGAATTGAGGATTATAAAAAAATTAGTAGATTATGTGAAAGGAATATCTGAATAAAACTTACAAAATCAACATTGTCAAGCTTCACACCAAGAGAATTTGAACTTAACATCATTATGGAAAAGAGCAACAGTTATGAGCATCTCCTGAATATCCAATTGCAAACTTAGATAAAAAAGAGAAAGAGATCAAACAAACAAGTATAGCTACAAAGAGTATTTACCATAATGTTCTTGTTGAAGAAAAAGTAAACAAATTCACCAGGATTACGCTGTCTCAGTTTCAATCTATCTTCTTGTTCTGAATTGAACATTTTGTAGAAGCAGAACATAGCATATTCATTGAACCAGCACCCAGTCCTCATGGATAAAGCCAATGTCCTCTTGTCAATCCACACATCATCAACTTGAAAAATGTGCTTACTGAAATGTGCAGAGATGATAACAAACCATATCAATTAGAGCAGTTTGACATGAAAAAATTAAACAAACAAGTACAAAAAGACTAATGAACAAACCATCGTGTATTGTTTTGAATGTTTGATGTGAATCTCTCAAAGAAGAACTTCTCAGCCTCTGTTGCGCATATCACAGGACAGTCATGAAGAGGTGCTGGTGATGCTGAAATTTCAGAAATTTTTGCTGCAACATGTGATTCTTGGTGAATCATCTCTGAGCATTTAATGAAGCTGGAACCAAGAACATTTGAGAAAAGAACAGATTGGGGCAAAGGCTGAGTAGGTGTTATAAAATCAGATTGGGCTAAAGGCTGAGTAGGTGCAATGTGTCTACCCTCATTACATGGAAAGGTACCAGCAGCAGATAAATACTGGGAATTGTCTTGTTCGGAATCACAAGTTGGTGAAACACAACAAGCTGTGATGAGTTCGAAAGAAGTAGACGGGTCCATGGAATATTGTGGAGGAGAAGAAATGAAATTATTGTCAGGAAACATCTGACGCATACGTTCATTCAATGACATTCCTTTCTGAACTGAATTCACCATGGAAAATGTACCACTTGTAACTTTGAATGCATCCAAGAAAGAAGTGTCTGCATGTCGCTCAAGAGGCTTTGGACTTGAAATGATTTCTGATAGTAGATCATATGCTGATGGAAATGGAACTACAAACAAGAAAAAATAATTTTAAAATATATTTGATATGAAGATGGAAAAAATTTTGAATTAACTTATAAAGTGATACTACTTTGTAGGAAACAAACCTGATTGATTATCTGGAAGAGTACAAGAGATATGACCTACAACAGCCAAACGGAACAAATCATCATATTCAATATTGTTTGAACTTGATTCGAATTCAGAAGAAATTTCAGGCACAGGCAAAATTTGCAACATCTTCATCATTTCAGCTAGGATATCCACAGGAGAGTCAGGAATATCTGGAGGGTTGAATACCGTTACAGCAAAACAATCGTTGCTAGACTTATTCTGATTGGTATGACAAGTTTTCAAAGATTTAGAATTGAAGTCTTCATCATCAGATTCAGAAATGCAACTTGTAGAATTTTCAATAAAAAGAGGTCCATGAGCAAGTGATGTTGTAGGCGCACTAGAAGAGATATTGACAGATGGGTTGCTAACATCTCCATCTTTTTCAATAATTTCAAGAATCTGGGTAGCCAATGATGAGACCACAGGTCTGATTGCTTCAAATATAGCACTCTCAACACAACTTGAAATTTCACTCAGTTTTCTTTTTGCCTACAAATTAACATGACTAATGATTTTGAAAAAATAAATTGGAAATGATGGAACTGGATATTAGGATATGAAGAATAAAACACAAAAAGAAATAAATAATATTGTACAAGGCTTACTGACTCTCTTATCTTATAAGGCTAGTCCTTTGAAACATTCAAATGATTAGCATCAATTGTATCAACTGCTTTGATAAAAGAAGAATCCATTTCAAAGAAAGGTGTGGAAGAAATTTCCTTAAGCTACAAAACAAAAACGGTCAAAGAAGGTTATAAAAAAATAAAACATACGAAAGAAAAAAGAAATATAAGTTTTGCAACACACTTACAGCCAGTCTTCCAAATTGTGGTGGAAAGCCAGGAAACATATCAAGAGTTGTGACATATGAAACATTGCTTGTTGACCACAAACTCAAACGAGGACAACTAATTCCAAAATCAACTTGAGGTGCTTTCAAGAACTCTAGATAACAAACCTATTATAATCAGTGGAAAGCACAGTTAATATTAATACATGCAACTGAATTTTAATAAATTGTTGAATTATAAACAGTGGAATGCTGTGAAAGATAATTATAAATGTTGACATATCAACTACGTAATGTTGATGAAAAATCATATGCTCATGCTGATAACATGAAAGTTTGTAAAATGTTGAATACAATATATTGAATTGTTAACAAGTAGATTGTAAAATGTTCAAATACAGACAAAGCTGATTAAAAGCCGATACAAAAAAGTTTTTAACCATATCAAAAAATAGTTAACAGAAATATAACAATGTAGTTAAAGAGAACATGTATAAAGAAAAACATACCACAAGAAAGAAAGTACATCCACGAAGTGCAGGAGACTTTCCAATTGATATTTTGTGCTGGAATCTATTAATATAACTAACTAGCCAATCCAACACTAACTGTGACCAGTCATATGATACAATTTCTATTAATATAACTAACTAGCCAATCCAACACTAACTGTGACCAGTCATATGATACAATTTCATCAATCAGTAGAATTGGTTCAAAATACTTAGCACTAGCATGACCATGAGTGGTAGGACACAAGAACGTGGACAATGCCACCAACGTGAACGAACGAACAAAAGAATGACCAGAGCTTAGGCTTGATATATTCCTGACAAGCTCAGTGATTGTTGGGCTGTCACCAGCACATTTTGTTTCTTTTTTTATGAAAGCTGAGGCTTGAGCTGTTGGCTTGCAATGAATCTTCCTATCACTATGTGAAATTCCAAGAACTTTGTGCACAACAACAGCATCCAACTTAAATGAAGATCCATCAGAGAATTTAATTGGCTTGGAATTGCAATCAAATCTGCTCACTAGCCAATATACAAGAGCTTTAGGTGTGAAAGAACATTTCAGCTCAAGAAGATGACCAAAACCAATTGCACTAATTTCTTCTCTTTGTTCAGCTGTTAACTTGTTAACCACACCAATAAACTGCATTGTGGACTGACGAGTAGAATACGTCTAAAAGCATTAAAAAATGTGCCAAGTCATGTATGAATCAAAATTAACAAATGAACTATAATTAAATTATGTATTGTGAAATAATATAACTGCATTAATGAACCTTCAAAGTATTCTTAATTTCAGACACAGGTGACAGGATAGGTATACTTTCATCTTGTGGTTCTTTTGAACCTGCAGACATACTGAGGCAATTGAGAGGTTAGTGTACACTTTGAAAAAAAATTATAGTGTATGGAAACAAAAAAAGCACCCCCTAAACTGAACAAATAACATATATATAATATAAACTTTCATAGTTATATACAACCAACAGCAGCAACAATTTGACCATACTAAGTATATAGAACATATAAAAACAAAAAACTCTACTGAACACATTACTACCAGTAGTGTAGTTCAATCTAGAACAAGGAATCCAATTAATCAGGTTCTAGATTTGGTAAAGAAATGTGGAACTAACAGCACACAACTTAGAAGATTCAATTAAAAACATAGATCTAGAGCTTCCCTGCTATCACGTCGGTAAACTAGGATCCAAATCGGAAAAGACACAAAATCTAGGGAAATCCAGCGAGCAATAGTTTGGGAATCACTAGATTCATTCAAAATGAGGTACACCAGGAGATAAACTTGTTAAATAAAAGCTCAATCGGAGTACCTGTTCATGGTCGCCGCTTGGTGGAGCCTGAGAGAGAGAAGGGAAAGAAGGGGAAGTGAAGACGTGAAAGAAGGGGAAAGTGAAGACGGGAAAAGAAGGGAAACCGTATCCGAATTGAGCTGTCTAAAGACACCATACCTCTGTCAAGTGGGCCGCACAATAAAAACATAAAACCTATCCTTCTACAGACCAGGTGTTCTCGTGGATAGGACCCGTGCGGTCTTGCAGCCGCCACGGGCTGCGCCTCCTCCTCCAGATCTCCTCCGCCCCCAATTCCTCTAAAAAATTACAAAATCGAAGAACAACCAACAACAAATTGAATCACGAGCAACATGAGAGCCATGGGATCCAACAATTGTGGAGGAAAAGCAATGGGAAATCCAATAAAGCAAAGCAAGTCGGCTGAGGTATGTATGAATTGAAAATTATGAACGGCGAATTTGTAGAGTAATATGAATCGAATTGGACCACATCTCCTTTGTGAATTTCTCATTCTCAACTGGTTAGGTAGAACTATAATTGTTTGGGTCAGTGCTCACGCTTCACATCTAATGGGGGCAGGAAGATAGGGTTAAGATGAGCATTATAGATTGACTTGATTTTTTGGGAAATTATTGTTACTCTTTGTAAATTATATATAAAATTAATCAGCAATTCAGTATAATTGATTATGTACATCCATGATATTTGAAAAAAAATGATAGGGAAAAATTAACATTACAGAACAACTAGAGAAACATTTGTTTTTTGTTAAGTCAACAATACTAAAGAGTTGTTTCAACAAAACAAGTATTAATTCCTGTGCAGATTTAATAAAGATTTCAAAATTAATCATACTTGATTGTCATGCAAAATAGGAACGGAGAAAAGGAATATCATTGTTTCCAGCATTTGCTTCAATAAATATGGCAGAGCTACAAAAGAGGGTGAGATCAAAGGACTCATGTGAATCACTAAAGATTAAACTGAGTCAGGCAAGATAACTAGCCTCTATTTGAGCAATGCAATATTGTATAGATTCTTTGAAATGACAAATATATTATAATTTTGTATATGGAGGCTGTTGACAAAGCACTGGAGTTGAAAACAACAGAGGGAGATGGAGCACCTATTTCAAAGAATGACAACTATGGAAAAGAGATCATTGAGGTACATATCCTGAAACAATTATGAATAGCACTGAACTTACAATATCAACAAATGAAGTGAAGTGCAATGAAATTGAAAACTGTAGGTTAATTGTTGTGAACCAAGAAATTAAACACTGTAGGTTGAAATCGATGGAGCACAAGCTGATTTTTCAGAATATACAGAGGTAAGATGTTGCTTGGAATATTGTACAACATTTCCAGAAAATTCATGAAATCTGTAAGCTAAAAGTTTTTGGATGATATGTAGGTGATAAATATTGAAAATGAGACATACATACAAGGAGAAGAAATGAACCAAAACTTAGAAACTGAGCCTACAACACAACTTATGCATGAAGAAGGAAGTGAAATCCTGCACAATACACCATATGATAGTATGTTTGTCATAGAAAATGAGAACACCATATCATTTGAGCAAACAGAACAAGAAGAAGAAGAAGAAGAAGAAGAAGAAGAAGAAGAAGAAGAAGAAGAAGAAGAAGAAGAAG
Source organism: Alloteropsis semialata (assembly GCA_004135705.1). Taxonomy (NCBI): domain Eukaryota; kingdom Viridiplantae; phylum Streptophyta; class Magnoliopsida; order Poales; family Poaceae; genus Alloteropsis; species Alloteropsis semialata. Next base: position 73,180,977 of record CM014270.1, on the reverse strand, counting down.
AAGAATATCAGCGGAGCAAAGAGTCAGGGGACAATGTTGATATTTGTTCAGATGATGAAGCAACGGTATCTAAGAAAGCAGACTACATCTTTCCAAGCCCAGAAGAGGTGGAAAAGTTAGACACTCCAAGAGTTGGAATGATTTTTTGCAACTTAAAGGAAGCACACAGGTATCTTAATGTGCATGGGCTCTTGAATGAATATGCAATAAAGATAGGGACAAACTACATGCAAAAAAGTTATGTGCTGCAATGCAACAAGAGTGGAAAGGAAAAAAAGTATGGATAACGCACAACGGGTCAGAAGGAGGAACTACATACAAAAAACAGATTGCAAGATGAGAGTGATAGTCAAACTTAGAAATGGTCAGTGGGAATTCACAAAGGTTGACTGTGAGCACAACCACATTGTCGCTTCTAGTCCATCTCTAACAAGGTTCTTCCTGAGTCACAAGCAAATGACTGAAGAGGAAAAGGTGCTAGATTAAAACAAATGAAAATAATGACAATATTCAGGCAATTTAAAGGGAATTTTAAGAATGTGTTCTTCACCAGAAAGAACTTGGACAACCTGCAGCAGAAAAGACGAATCAAGACAAAAAGTTCAGATATTGATGCAACAGTAAGCTATCTGAAGAAAGTGCAGAAAGAAACATCTGGGTTTGAATACACATTTAAAATGGATGGAGGAAATACTGTCACAAGTATATTTTGGACAGATGCAAGAGGAAAGATGGACTATGAGCTATATGGAGATTTCATCTCTTTTGATACTACTTTCAGTACAAACCTGTACAACCTGCCCTTTGCTCCAATTGTGGGAATCAATGGACATGGAAGTAACATAATTTTTAGGTGTGCACTCCTAAAAGATCAGACTGCAGAAACTTTCGAGTGGGTCTTTGAAACATTCATTGAATCAATGAAAGGAAAGAAACCAAAGGTCATAATGACAGATCAAGATGCCGCAATGAAAAAAGCTATTGCAAAGGCCATGCCAGATGTGATTCACAGGTTGTGCATTTGGCACATAATGAAAAATATGCTTGAGAAATGTGGTTGCTTCATGAGCTAGAAGCACAGAGAAGGAATAGAAGAAAAACTGAATGAGCTTGTGTATGATTCACTTACAGTATCTGAGTTTGAGTCAGGTTGAAAGAAAATGGTAGAAGATTTTGATGCTGAGAAAAATGATCACCTACAACTCATGTACAAGTTGAGGACTATGTGGGTGCCAGTTTACTTCAAAGATGTGTTCTGTCCATTTATTCAGTCAACATCAAGAAGTGAAAGCACTAACTCCTACTTCAAAGATTTTGTGCTTCCTAAAGACACAATTGAAAACTTTATGAAGCAGTTTCAGATTACACAAGAAGCAAGTGTGTCAAAGGAGGATGAGAACATGTTCACAAGTTTGCTAAAAGAGCCAACTTACCGCACACACCAAAAAATTGAAAGGCAGGCAGCAAAAATATTAAACAGAGACATCTTTCTGAAATTTCAAACAGAGCTGTTCAATTTAAGTGCTTTCTCAGTGGAAGAATTAATCAAAGATCACAAGTATTCCATCATCAAAAACAGTTACTACAAAAATGCAGAGTTTAGGAAGTCAAGATTCAACATACAAATGGACAGAATTAAACAAGATTTCAAATGTGATTGCACAAAGTTGAAGAGGGATGGCCTTGTCTATTGCCATGTTCTCAGGTTGTTCACACAGTTGTGAATACATGATCTCCCCATCAGTTGCATTCACAAAATGTGGACAAAAAAATACAGAGAAGAGCAGCTACAGAAGGACAAGGAGAAGTTTATTCAACCAAGTACATGTACCAGAAAACAACAGGCTATAAGATATGCTATGGTTAATAATAAAGTAACAGAGATATGGACAGACATTTGTAACAACAAATCAGAGACCCAAGAGTTTATGGAAGTCTTGCAAAATTACCAAGACAAGGTTTTACAAAGAAGAAAGGAAGGTCAACTAGTACAGAGTCAGATAGTTTCAACAAATGAAATTCCAGAAGAAACAACATCTCTCAAAGATCCACCAATTGGTCCAGGCAAATCAGTGAAGAAAGAAAACAGACTGAAGAGAGCTTCAGAAGAAAGTTCAGAAAAAAAGAAGAAGTCTTCCAAGAAGCAAAAGCAGCAACCATAGCAAATATAGAGAAAAAAGCATAGATATGAAAGATATTAGTAACATTAGAGAAATGTTGGTTTAGAATTAAACGAATGTTGATTTACAATTTCAGAAATATTGATTTAGTTTTAAAGGAATGTTGATCTATTATGCCAGAAATGTTGGTTTACATTTTAAAGGATTGATGAAATGTTGAGGAAGAAATGCATAAATGTTGAATGCAAGCAAATAAAATGTTCGAAGAAGGACCACAAAATGTTAATAATGTTTGTTTGTTGCATCCCATATCCATGTGTACAAACTTATATGTAAAAGATATGAAAAATGTCGCGCGATGGATCGGACGCGGCTGACCCTCCCGCCGCCGGCGGCCCAGCGAGCCAGCCATGGCGGAGATTCAACGAGCGAGCCAGCGAGCCCAGCGAGTCAGCCAGCCAGCTATGGATTGTCTGGTGAGATGAGAATCAGAGGCGCAGTGCCCATCTGGTGGTGCTATGGCCTGACGACATGCTGTCAAAACTTGAGGCCTCCAAGGTGGCTCGCGCCGGAGCAGGGGGTGGGGATCCGAGCGGCGGAGCTCGCTGCACCGCTCCTGCTCCCCGCTCGTCGCCGGCCATCCTCCTCCAGCGGCGGGAGGACCAGGGGCGCGGGGCCAGGCTGCAGTCACCGTCTCTCCTCTGGGGCAAGAAGGATGCGGAGGCCAGCTGCTGGGCGGCTCCGAGAGTTGCCACGCCGAGCTGCAGGCGCCAGCGGCAGCAGCACGAAGGGGAGGCGGCGGCGGCCGGGCGTAGCGAGGGGCCGGCCCCTTCCTCCTCGAGTCGCGCCATGGCGAACTGGACGGCGACGGCGGCGGCGGAGATCTCGCAGCTGCGGCCAGCGCGGGAAGAAGCTGCGGTCGGCGCGGGAAGCAGCTGCGGCGGACCTCCGGCGGCGCCACGGGGCGGGGTGGCGCGAGGAGCAGAGAATGGAGAGAGGAGGGAGGTCGGGCCAGCGCCATGTCGGATGATAGCGGAGGCCGAGCGGGACGCTGGGAGTAGCGTATCCGGAGCCCCACGGTTGCGTACCGTGCGGTTTCCAGTGTCCCGCTGCAGCAGATTTTACGGCAAACCGGTACTGGAGGACGACATAGCGTCCCCCGGTGCGGACAGCCTGAAGGCTTTAGGTGGTTGAGGGCATGGGTGTACATCCAGAGACCGTCCAAGTCCTTGACACCATCACCTTGGGTGCCTATTTGTTCTTAATTAATTATTAAAAAGTTACATTGGTCAGCTTTTTTTTATGAAACAGGAGGGTTGCCTCATACTGATTTGGTCAGCTTTTTATTAACCTTGAAGGCTTCAATCATGCCAATGCAACTGTTATACTTCCTCTAATTATGAGGTCCACAAGCTCTGTGACGACTGAGGAGTATTAGGAATGCTATGTCGTTATTTAGTTTGATACTATAGTATTTCTTTTTTGTTGTTTTCTATTGATGAGGAGCATTCTGCAACTAACATCATCTATATATAAAAAAAGTTGGTACAGCTGATCTGCTCGACCGCCTGGAAGCTCACCTCGCCCCGCGCCTCACAAACGAAGCAAGAGCGGAGCTGACCGCAGTGCGCACCATCATGGAGGACACCGTGCTCACCGAGTCCCGGGACCACCGCCACAGCGCATTCTTCGCGTTGGACGGGAGGCTACACACCGAACTGCTGTACCGTGCGCTGTGCGCCAGATC